>OZ010571.1:83061472-83121472 GCA_963932145.1 Acanthosepion lycidas | reverse complement strand
GAGCTTCCCACAATGACAGTTCACACTGCCAGCGTAGACAGCGTATTTATGAGAATTGGGACATACCCATTAGTATTATAGATAGGTACGATATATATATATATATATAAACACGCAGATCTCTCTCTCTCTCTCTCTCTCTCTCTCTAGATATATATATAGAGAGATAGACATATAGATTTATATATATATATATATATATATATATATATATATATATATATATATAAACACCCCCCCCTCTCTATATATATATAAATGAGAAATCAACGCCTTAACATCTACTTCAACAGTTTCTTGTCTCGCACTTCTCGTCCGTGTAACTCCCTTCCGTTTGCTTGATAACCCCAATCTTCAAAAATTTAAATGCAACGTCAATCGGAATCTTCTATCTTCTTGAGTCCGGTTCATCTTTTGTCCTTTCCTCAATCTTCCCTCATCAGTTTTTTCTCTCACTTTCACTGCCTGTAACCCCCCACCCCTCCTGCAGACTAGTGACATTTCCGCCTTGCTTGGGATCAAATGATATATTAGGTTGGTGCAAAAATAATGACGTAATAATGTCGTTTTTTGACGTATTTTTAACGTCAAAAAACGACATTATTACGTCATTATTTTTGCACCAACCTAATATATATATATATAAAAAAAAATCTAATCGGACATGGTGAATTCAAACCAGATCTCATTGTCGGAACGCTAACGTACTAATCCCACAGCTACTCATATTTAACTGTGTACATTTGTGTGGAAAGAACTACACTTAGAAAGTGTTGGGATTAAAGTGTAATTTATGAGGAGAAAAAATGATTCCGTTAAATATCATTGCATCGAATGATAATATAGATAAAATAATAGGCTGAAAGAGGAAAATGAGAGATAGAGAGGGTGTGCATATGTGTGTCTGTGTGTGTGTGTGTGTGAGAGAGAGAGAGAGAGAAAGTAAAAATAGTGTGTATATAGAGTGTTTGAGATAATGAAGTGAAATTACGTTGATAGAGAGAGGGAAAAAAGAAAACTACAGCTTTTGATCGAAATCAAAAAAATAGGCGAGACAGAATTTGATCACAAAAATAAATGAAAATAAGATATGTGTATGCACACACCACATAGAATACGTGAGGTGAAGTAAAAGGTGAAGATCGCATTGTTATTCATTGCACTGATACAAAATTAACCAAGTCGAACTTTTGATTGGGATTCTAGATGTATGAGCAACCGTTCGCATTCCACGACTAAGCAGTTTCGTGACGATTATTATGTCTGGATATTTAAATCTGGGATAAATTCTCCATTAATGCCCTGCTTAAGCGCTTAAAACCCTGAAATCACTGAAGAAGTCTGAATAAGTTTAAGATTATTCATCTGAAATCCGATAACCTGGCATCTACGATGCTGTAGCATATTTTAAAAATCTTTAGTAAATAGTGTGGCAGAGAATGTGTGCCGACATTGAACTTCTTTCTATAAACGCTTCGTATAACAGTGATAATAATAATAATAACAACTGTTTCCTTATCAGAAAACATTTGGCATTCATTGGCCGAGCAGCCAGTACTACGGTCGATTGAAATTTATTTCACGTAAAACAATTTTTCTCAATCCAAGTACTTGTTCTCGCTTTTTTCAGTACCTGTAGTCGACCCGTCAGCTGGGGCTTCAGAATACGTCGATAACACCATTGCAGAGGGGTAAGGCTCCCCTCGCCAATAAAGCGCCCATGGTATGATGATAAACTACATCCGCGTCCTGGGTATGACAATAAACTATATCCGGCAGCAAGGCATCTGATCAGAAGGTTTTGAGGAGCATTGAACCTCTTAATTGTTGGTGTTCTCAGGTCCACCCTGACTCGAGGTGGTAGTACTTGTTAGGGTCCCAGCTATGGGCAAATAGCTAGTCTTCAAACTGGGATCAAAACACTGTGAATGTATAAAAATACATTTTAATAGCAGCAATATATTTTTGGAAAAATTATTACCAGCAATACATTATTAACAGTAATACATTTTTGAAAAAAAAATACTACTAGCAATAAAAAGCTTTTTGCCATTAAATAACCCACTGAGGTTGATATGCCATAAACCAAATGAAACGAAACCATTACTGATGGTGGTAGTGGTTGTTTAAAGTAGCATCTTGATTATGTCATTTTTATCCTTTTGAGGTACATTTGCAATCCATTTTATTCCTCAAGTGATCTGATTTATGTTATGTAATACAGACTTTGTGATTCTGTTGCACCAATCCATGAGTTTTGGAGATGGATGGTTCTTGCCAAGAGTTTCATATTTTAAACATTGATCTGATAAAGCGGTTGTATACATCTGACAGATATTTCTGAACACGTTTGGCGCAAAACCATATGAAATGTTCTGGCTACGACGATAAACTACATCCGGCAACAAGGCAACTGATCGGGGAGATTGGAGGTTTTGAGGAGCGTGGAACCACCTCTTAATTACACTTGTTCCCAGGTCTACCCTGACTCCGAGTGTTAGGGGTCCAAGCTATGGGCAAACAATGAACCCTTCAAGCAAAAACAAAACACTATGACAGTATAAAAATACACTTTTATTGTAAAAATAGCAGCAGTATAATTTTATATAAAAAAATTACCAACAATACGTATTTATAGTAAAATTACCAGCAATACCGTAGATTAAATGAACCATAGAGGTTGAAACAAAATCAATCAACCAATCTATATGAAAGTTTCGATCTCATAAGGCTATTTTATTGATATAACTCAAGTTTTTGGGTTAATATTTTGGTTTTGTAACGCCACTTATTCTATGTTCAATTTCTTTATCGCCTATACTAAATTTGTTATAAATGATGTATAAACCAACACCAACAAAGAAAAATTTAGTATGCTACTGTGGTACTGAAGTAGACTAAATTGAGTATACTGATTGGCAAGACAAAGATATGCCTATGCAAACTGTAATATGAACCCTCTTATATGATAGTGAAGATTTTGAATCAGTGTACTTCATTTTGTCTACTATGGTGTTATTTTTCTTGGTAGTAGACAAAATATTTTCATTTAACCAGTGTATTTAATTTTCCGCAAGTTTCCCCAGTGATGCGAATAACGAAAAATTCTGACGTGCTGAAACAACTTTGTATGCGGATTTGGAATCAACAAACTCGATTTAGTCTAAAACAAACGCCTTTCCCCAAGTAGAAAAGAAAAATTTTTTGAATGTAATAAATGTAATTTAATTCGTCTCATTGTTTTGCTTTATTTTATTAACAAGCCTTTTCGATATTTGTTGACGTTGAAGAAGAGAGTGCAATATTAGAACGTTATTAGGTTGCATGCCTTTACATACAACTGGTCTTTATTACTATTCTCAATGTTTTTAGAACAGTTTCGTTCGCGTTATTGTTTTCTTTCAATGTTGACAAATAAGAAACAAAAAATGATGAAAAGTAAATTTCTCACATACGCTCTCAACTGTATGCTATTTTAAAATGGAATCGATTTTTCTTATCATAACAAACGTCAGTTATTTGCTTGGATATCCGGGCAGATTAATTCAGTTTTTGTGTTTTTAAAACCAGATTACAAATTCTGCTCTTTCTATAACAAATATAACTATAATATATGAGAATTAGGTACAAAATAAATTATATGAAATATTATTAGCACATTTGAAGTTGAAATATTAAACGCGAAATGGAAAAATAAAATCTATATGGAAACAGGTCTTGCATATGAAGTAATAGTACCGCGTAAGAGTGAACAGAATGTATTGTGTATTTAAATACCATCTTAAATTATTTAAATATCAGGCTCTCGAGAAATCAGTTGAGCAACATGCTCCATAAGTTTTCTATGTAGTTGAGGTCAGGAGATTGGGGCGCCATGTCATAAGACTCACCTGCTTCTTATCAAAGTATTCCTTCATCAATTTTGATTTGTGACAGGGAGCATTATCCTGCATAAAAATGAGCTTAGTGTGGTCGATTTGCACCCTTTCAGCAGAAGGGAGCAGACAAGACTCTAAAATTCTCTTGTACTGCTCGCTCCTGAGGTCTTTTCAATAGGTTTTAAGAAACCAGTTCCATGAAAAGAAAAGCATTCCCAGAACATTATACTGAACGGATTCTTGTCAGTACTTACTGCTAAATTCAAAGAGCTTTCAAAGCTTCTTCTTCGGATTTTAGATCGATTATCCTTTGAATTTAGCTCAACTTTCGTTTCATCGGAGAAGAGAACATTTAGTAAAAAAAATCAGGTGAGTCACTTTTATCGAACAGCACAGTATATATATATATATATATATATATATATATATATATATATATATATATATATATATATATATATTTAGTTTTCACTCACTGTAAGGTGTTTAACCATAATTTTGTTTTAAATATGCTATTTTAATTAAATTTACTAAAATGAAAATCTATAGAAAGTGTTTTAATCAATAGATTATCCCCCAATATATTCCCACCCATGTTCCTACAACATTTCAGCTTGTATTATAACAATCTGGGATAGTTAAAAGTGATAAAAACATAAATTCAAATTTAAAATTTCAGCTTCTCATTTCCTTTATGCATATTATGCATATATATAATCACATCAACGCAAGCATCACTTTAGTCTGATGAAATCCTAAAGGATGAAACACATATTTATGTATTAATATGAAATAATGATAACTTAACAGAAAATAAAAGTGATTCTCAATATTACAGTGCATTTCTTGCCTTATTTAATTGTAATATACGGAAAAATATTCGTGAATATGAAAGGATTATGGTAAAAATATACAGACATAATGTTTGTAATTTATTCACTCAGACAAGCCTAAAAGAGCATTTTCTGCCTAAATACACAGATTTTAAATTATATAAACCAGCGGTCCACCAGAACAACATCACCTGGCAATTTAAACGTGATCGAAGTAACTGATGATAACTTAATGGGAAGTAAAAGGGATTCTTGCACTTACAGACTTTTGTGATTCTGTTGCACCAATTCACGAGTTTGTTAGTTAATTGTAATATACGGAAAATATTCATGAATATGAAAGGATTATGATAAAAATAAGAAGACATAATGTTTGTAACTTATTTAGTCATACATGCCTAATATATATATATATATATATATATATATATATATATATATATATATATATATATATATATAAACACGTTTTATTATATTACACTAACAAGGTGTGTATATTCAACTTTTTATTATATCTTTCCAATTTCCGAATGAATAAGGATTTGTACATCGGGAATGAAGATGTGAATAAATTGTCCAATGTTCATGTTTTTCCTTGTTATATTCAAGTATTTTGATTATCAGAGTCATTGTCAAGGACGACTGTTATCACTACGGCAATCAAGATTTATTTGACTAAATTCTGTGGTTTTTAGAATACTGAAATTCTCTAATTCCAGCATTGAGACACAAGCAGGACTCGTTGAAAGATGCCATCGTCGACCTGATGATTAATACGAATGAGAAACACACGAAGCGCGAATGAAGTCGCTTCTGAGGCTATGTTGAGGTCGTCGTAATGGCTGAGGGTATTTTAAAAAAATAATTCTTTTTCTGTTTTTCTAAATTGATAATGTGAACAATTCGTTCTTTCTTTTTTTTTTTTAAATATACTGATATTTTATTGAATATCTTTTTTCTTTATGATTTGTTTCCAATTATCTATCTATCTATCTATCTATCTATCTATCTATCACGGCATATTCATTATTTATGTATCTATCTCTCTATCTCAGTATGTTCATAATCTATCTATCTATCTATCTATCTATCTATCTATCTATCTATCTATCTATCTCTGACTGTTCATTATCTATCTATCTATCTATCTATCTATCTATCTATCTATCTATCTATCTATCTCACCTATCCATCTCAGACTGTTCATTATCCATCTCAGACTGTTCATTATCTATCTATCTGTCTATCTATAACGGCATGTTCATTATCTATGTATCTATCTCTCTATCTCAGTATGTTCATAATCTATCTATCTATCTATCTATCTATCTATCTATCTATCTATCTACGTGTTTATGTTTATATGTAATTGTTAGTATTCATATAAAATTATCTATCTATTG
Organism: Acanthosepion lycidas; assembly: GCA_963932145.1. Taxonomy (NCBI): domain Eukaryota; kingdom Metazoa; phylum Mollusca; class Cephalopoda; order Sepiida; family Sepiidae; genus Acanthosepion; species Acanthosepion lycidas. Next base: position 83,115,355 of record OZ010571.1, on the reverse strand, counting down.
TACGTTACTAAACTTAGTGAAGATTTCGTAATAATTTTGTGTCTAAAGATGATTCATCTGAAAAATCTGACCATTCCTTTAGAGGTTCTTATTTTTCTAGACAAACAGGTGAAGAAAAACCAACAAAAATGAAGAAAATGTTAACCTTTGAGTGAATTACGAAGTCCAGACGAGTAAAGTATATTATGAAAAACATATTTTTTTTTTAAATATAAAAACGCTCAGATCGGCTTATCCTTCACGTTAACATGGATATCTCATGTAAATCATTCCCAGCAAGAAATACGCTTGATCTGGATTATCTCCCTTTAATCCTATCAAGTTTTCTGAATGTCGACAAGGATGAACTGTATTGCTTAAAGTCGTAGAAGTTTAAGAACTTTTGACCATTTTTAGTATTTGCTGAATTTTTCTTTTATAAATGAAAGTCTTTAAACTGATATTTGTTGCATTTTCAACTTGTGTAAATTGCAGTTAATCCCTAATGGATAAGCATTATCAATGCCACAGCTGGAGACTCTGTGCTATTAATGCATGAAACGTAAAATTTTAATAACAAAAAGTCTTCTTTTTTTATGTTTCGTGTACCTTCACAACGTGGGCAATCATGGCTATCCCTGACATCATATCTTTCAAGGTCTTTAGCAGTGTTTCTCCCTTTGCTAAGCCTTCTTCCCTAATTCCATCATCTATTCATCAAAGATCGTCAGGCAGATGGTTTGCTACTTTCCCATATCTCTCATGCTTTCGCTATAACCTGTTTCCAATCCTTCCTCCAACATTATGTGTCCAAGCTGTTTCTTTCCGATTCTGAGTATGTTCTGTTTTTTTACCATTATCTTTAAAACTTCCTCGTTGTTTATTTGCTTCGTCCAGGGAATTCTCAGTAACCTGCTGTAGAACCAGATTTCTGTCGCCTCCATTCTCTTTTCCATCTGTGGCGAGATTGTCCAGCATTCACTACCATACAAGATTGATATCACATAGCAATTCAGCAGCAGAGACACCAGTTAAAGCTATTAATCATTCATGGAAATTTGGTGCCTGCTATGGAAAGTGATCCGAAAAATAAGATGACAACATTTCAATGAATTGATTCAAAGCATTTCAAAGCAAATAAAAGCAATTACCCACACATCGTAAAAATACATCGAATGATAATATGAAATTGATCCGTTTGTGATGTGCATCATTCTCATAGTAATCATTTGCGATGAAAATAGATTTTCTGTTAGAGCCGCAGTATTCGTCATGACAGGAAGAGGTCGAGAAGTCAAAGACTGAAACAAAACCGTTTTATAATCAAAAGAAAGTTATTATGAACGTTGGTGGAAATGAAGTGGCTAGATGGATCATGACCGAATAAGACATAGATATACTTTTAATATAAGATATAGATATACTTTTAATATAAGATATAGATACACTCTTAGACAAATTTGAAGCTGTGCATGAAAAACAATCGGAAAAGCGCAAAACTTGAAAATTTGGCACCATTTAGGAACATATTGTTAGAAAAGAAAAGGAAGCATTGTTGAACTACTATGTAATATCTATCGACCCATATTGCGGTGAATGCTGTATAATTTCTCACAGATGAAGAGAAGATTGGAGGCATCCAGAAGGAAGCTAAGAATACCATGCATGCAATATGTGAGCTATAACGGATTTTTAACCCTCCGTCAGCACCGTGAAGGTGATTTGAAGACACCACAAAATGCTTTGACTTTATATTTAGCAAATTTAGGATGAGTAGAGTAGCTTTTACTCGTAACATGTAAATACAAGGAATTTCTAGTTTTAGACATAATATCTATTTCAACTGTAAACAGTTTCATTAGCTTAATGAAAATAAAATGAAACCTATACTTGAATTTTTGAAACTCACAAATTCATTTTTATTGGCATTTTAATTTGAGTTTTCAAAATAAAAAACAAACTTTTATGTGGTTTTCCATTTTCATTTATGACTATAAAACTAGAAAGAACACTCAAGATAATATATAGAAAGAAAATTAAAAAGTAAATTATTTCTTTTTTAAATGGGATTTTTGGTAAGCCTCTGGGGCTATTTCTGATACAATACACCACAGTCATAATATTGTGACAATACCTCACAGTACTAATGTTGTGACAATGCCCCTCAATAGCAACGGAGAATTAACGAAAATGGTTGCAAAAAGGACATGTGTACTTAGAAAGTTAACGTTTTTATGACAAATAATGAAGAAGGAGGTCTTGGAAACTTTAATAATCACAGGATATTTTGAAGGCAAGAGGAGCAGAGGGAATCATCGAGTAACTCACTTAACGAGTTTGTATATGTGGAATTTAGAGTGGGGACTAGGATGGATAGTAAAATGACACACCTTAAGTAGAGCTAGAGAACAGAAAGTTATGGAGAACCACGATTGACCACGTTCTGAAAGAACACCTTATATAAAAGAAGTTTTACAAATGTCGCGTTAGTGAAGTCGAAGATGGATACTTTTATCCGATCTCATACCTAAAAATTGTTTCTTCTCAAGCGTCATGAGCACTTTTAAGAAGTCAAGAATTTAGCTTATCAGGATCAACTTTAAGTGAAATTCATAGATTCTTTGAAGGAAGAATGACTTAGGAAGAAAATCGGCAACTGGAGACAAAAGTAGAGTATAAGAATATAAAAAACCGGAGTGAACTCGATGAATTTGAATTGAATTTGTTTAAAAAATTGAAGAGTTCGCGTAAATAATCCTACTATAAATGTCATATTTATCAAATGGAGACATGAAAAGAAACAATAAAATTGATGATTCTAAGTGGATTATATATAAAATATTAAGACACTTCTTTCGACATAAACACGTAATAAAAAAAAGAGGCTAGGCTTTAATTTATATTTTCATTTAAATTCTTTACAGGAAATGTCTGTCCATGTTAACAACACACAACCGAAAGGAAACGCTTCAGGCAGTGTTGGTCAAAATATTCTGCATTAAGGCAAAACAGTTCTTATAATGAAAGGCTTAAACAACACGACAAGATTCTTTTTTTTCGGTTCTTGTGTTCTTGTACTTGGCAATAACAAAAATACAGACATGATACATTATTTCTGGTGGTATTTCAAATTATCTTCTGAAAACACTAAAGGGAAAACTCAATATTTTTTATTAATAATACCAAAAATTAGGAAGCAACAATAATTAATAATATAATATTAATATTAATGAGTGATTTGATTTGTTTTTTACGGTATATTGACCCTTTACAGGTTATTTAAAACCAGAAAATACTTTTAGATTGTAAACAATTTTGGGTGATAATAATGATTTACTGATGCAAGTCCTACTAATTAATTCGTAGTTGAGAGAGAAGCGGCTGTGTTATACTTTTCAGAAGTGTCGTTACACGTAAGCGAATATAACGAACCCAAATCGAATTGGAACTCAGCACACGTCAAATCCTGGCCGTTATCCATTACACGGCCCGAATATCCAAGCTTGCAGCTCATGGTATTCCTGAGCAGTCAACCATACAGATACTGATGTTGTTTAACTTCGGTGAGAGCCGATGTTTAAACTTAAGCCACGTATGTGTCTGTGCGTATTGTTATTTTAATTCAGTAAAGTAATAATATATTGACGTAATTTATAAGGGAAATTCACTAAGTTGTTTTTTGTTTTTGGAAATAATAATGATTTACTGATACTTAGGAGGGGAGAAGATTACTGATTAACCCATACTTAGGAGGGGAGAAGAGGTGGATTTATAACGTCCCCAATGTTATTTTCGCATATGTGAATATAACGAACCTGACTGGAATTCGAACTTGGCTCTCCGATTTATAATTCCGAGCCGTTATTCATCACACCATCCGCACATCCAAGCTTACAACACCTAGTATTTCGAAGCGGTCACCCCTCCAAGCTCGACGATGCTTAACTTCAGTGATCGTACGAGAACTGGTATTTCAACGTGATATCGTCGTAAGCACAGATAGCACTTATCAAACAGTACATCATGTTAAATTTAATATGCAATTTTTACGCAGTGAAATTAGAATCAACCAACTGTTGTTGGTTACACTAGTGCAGTGTATCTCAACGTTTTTAAGCAAAGGCACACCTTGGAACAAATGAAAATATCACGGTACACTTAGCAAAATTTTTAAAGGATATACATCAAATATTATTAAATAAAACCATAGATTTTAAAAAAATACGCACGCAAATATGAACTTATTTTATTTCAATGTTTCTATTAAACTATTTGTGCAGCTTATTTAGTGTCAAACGTGTGCTTTTTGAATTTTTCACGATTTCTTTAATGTCTGGTCGAATGTACGATAAACAGACCCTCATTTTTTCTTAATGAATGCTAAAACAAAGTATTTAAAATAACATAATCGAAGAATACTGAAAAGAATTATTTTAAAAAAAAATGTTTAATACTTATTTATTTATTCAAATACTAACGCTGTACCGTTACTACTTCCATACACATAGATATACAGACATGCATACACACACACACACACACACACACACACACACACATATATATATATATATATATATATATATATATATATATTTCAATTAAAAGGTGCAAATATAATTGATAAATTCATGAATCATTCATACAAAAAACAAATATAGAGGTTAATGATTTAAATGGCGAGAATACTTCGTCGCAAACTTTATAAATAAGATACATTAACCCCGAACCTGTATATGAATGATATGATCCCCGTTTATAAATTCAAGTTGCATAAGGTCTTTTTAATTTTTACAAGCTTTTGTCTGTTCCTACAGACATCATCAGGTATGGATGTAGATTTTGTTCTTGTTTTTACTTCTCGGTAATAAGAGGACAACGAAAATAGAGATGTAATCCGAAAAATGCTATGAGAAATGTGTTATTGTTTTGGAACGTGCGGTCGCAACGCTGAGTTTGAATTTAAATTTTAAGGTTGTGCGTTTTTGTACAAATATAGCAATAAGAGAATTCTTTTTTACTGGTAGATTTTCCGTGAATATGGCATGAGCTATATTGTTCAATAATTACAGTAATGTCACACTTATTATCCGAGAGTTGCACGTTGGATCAGTTATTTTAATTTCAATTAAAAGGTGCAAATATAATTTATAAATTCATGAATCATTCATACAAAAAACAAATATAGAGGTTAATGATTTAAATGGCGAGAATACATCGTCGCAAACTTTATAAATAAGATACATCAACCCCGAACCTGTATATGAAGGATATGATCCCTGTTTTACATTTCTACATGCATGCCGTGAAAATATTTCGTGGCACAGTTAAGAGCAGAGTGTGCCGCGGTACGGCGCTTGAGAATCACTGCGCTAGCTTAGAACGCGCCGGCTGCATTTCCTGCGCTGACCAAAAAAGCTATTTACCAAGTAAATGTTTATAATAGGTTGGTGCATAATTATCAGGCGTTTTTAAACGATATCTATTATGAAAAAAGAAACATAACAATTAAACAATATAATTTTTAAATGATTATTCCGGAGCGTATGATTATCGACACGCATTTTTCTAACCTGAAAATAAATTATTTTTATTTAAAAAAGTAAACAAAACAGCAATTTTTATTAACAAATAACGCGCCTACAAAAGCGCCTGATAATTATGCACCAACCTAATACATTGTATAAAAACGACCAAAGTCAACCTATAGACTGAATATACCAAGTCATATAAAATAGTTTTTATCTATAGACTCAAATATGAACACTTGTGCTTATTTATAGATACAAGTACGAACTCAGCCAATGTTTACCATCGCTTTTGAGATTATATTTCACTAATATCAACTAAGTTTTTATTTATATATTATTTTGTTAAGAACTGACGTGATATTAATAAAAACCTAATCTAAAAAACGATACAGTTAAGATAAAATCTAAAATCTAGCATTCATATGACTAACGTGAATCACGTTGTGTAAACGAGACACAACGGGATTCACGTTAGTCATATGAATGCGAGATTTTATTTTTTTTTATCTTAACTGTATCGTTTTTTTTTAGATTGGTTGGAATAAAATCTGTTTTTCTGATGACATTGTTTGATCAGCGAAACATGTCAACATAAGAATGTTCAAAATTGTCTTATACTAGTTGCGATGGATAAATTGTCGTCTAAATGACGCAAAAATGAAAATAAAACTGACATTTTAACAGCTATATTTACCAAAATTAATGAAAAAATATCTTGAAATATTAAAGAGTAAATTTATTCAATAAAATCGTCATTGGCTTAAACTACAGACAACTTCGGAATCTCCTGCACCTCTTCAGCACGGTCCTCTTGTTTAAGTTGGTGAATGCTGCCATAATCCTTGCTTTCAGTTCATCTTTGGTGTTACAAGGAGTTTTGTTGGTCTCTCGGTCAACTGCGCCTTACACATAATAAAGTGGTTTGCACTGTGGGGAGTTAAGGGGCCAGCTGTAAGGGGTAATTTGATCGTAGAAATTGTATGACAGCCATAACTGGGTTCTCCTGTATGTGTGGCATGGTGCAGAGTCCTTTTGCCAGACATAGGGTCTTTCAACAGCCATACTCTTTAAACAGGGCAGCACTACTTCAAGGCACGTGACGTAGGCCACCGTATTGAGTCTGGGGGTTCTGTGGGAAGATGAATGGAGGCATATCATCGCCATCACTACTGATCGCTCCAAACACATTTGTAATCACCATTAGACTCATTCAACTTTTTCCAAATCCTCTGCCCTGTCCTCAGATTGACACCGAAACACTCCGAAATGTTCGTATTGGAGCTTCTGGCACGAATGCCAAGCAGTATATCATGGCGCTTCCAAGTATCTTCTGGTGTGAATTGCATCATTGTACTCTTTTTCTCACAGACGGTGCCCAACTGACTATACTGTGCTGTCGACAAAATAAAAAACAAACAACGCGCATGCGCGGAATTTAAAACATAATATGGCGACAATTTACCCATCACACCCTGTCGTAGGGCAGATTGGGCTCTCCAGCTTTGATTGGCAACTAATCTGAGGTAAGGTCAATTCAAAACCGTTTGGGTGTGGGGCTAGCAACTTCAAATTGTGCAAAACTACTTGTTACGGAAGCCGCATCACATGGAGTCTACAGGGTAACTGATTGGTTATTTTATTTATATTTACTTAGAATATGATAATATAAAAGAGCTGTATTACAAAATCAAACATGATCATATAAGTTATAGTAATGTATTGTATTTTTTCTCCTGCATTTCTCGCCTGTGGAATTCTCCTCCATCTTGTTGCTTTCCTGTCCATTTTTCTTCTCTCTGTACTGTATCCCTTCAGAACATGGGTGATCACGTCTCTCCACAACTTTCTATCTTTTTGTAACTCTTAGTTCTTGCCAATTACAATCTTCAGAAAATTAAATGCAACGTCAATTTTCATATACTTTCTCACTGAATCCTGTTTTTTTTGTTGCTTTTTCTCCTCACTAACGTTTTTTTTTTCAATTTCCTTCACTCTTAGTAACCCCTTGTGGCTTTATCGTCTGACATTGTACACATTGTAAGCTGAACTTCACATGATATATTATCATAAAATATAAAAATATCTTGAAAATATTTATTCATATCATTTGGTCAATACAAAATTTATTGTGAAAACATTGAACAAGATTAATATTAGGTTGGTGCAAAGATAATGACGTTTTTTGACGTATTTTTTACGTAAAAAAACGCCATTATTTTTGCACCAACCTAATAACATTTTACAATGCGACAAAATTATATATATATATTTTTCAAATAACCAGTTTGATAGTTCTTCTAAAAAGCGAACTAATTGACAAATGATCCTTCCAATAAATTCTCAAATAGCCAAATTGTACAAAAAGGCTCAACACAGAACTTGATCCTTATTAGTAAAAATATTAAAAAAATCCAATCTGATTAGAGAAGGAGATTGAATAACACATTGGTATGTGAGAGCCTAGCCTTAAAAGATCGCTAAAACCTTAGACAATATATTTAGCACATGCAATTCGCATTATATAACCGAGCAATGAGAAAGGTTTTATTTCATTGTTTATTTTCATTAAATTTCATTACATTTATTTAATTCTTTAAGGAAAAAAAATGAACAAAATAACAACCCGATTATTTAAGGATGTTATTTTGCAACAAGTATTTATAAACCGTATTAAAAAATGGCGTTAATTTTTCAGAACTTTTAAATTTAACAACGCTCATAAATCTATCTCAGGCTAACTGAAAGTTACGATAAATTATGGAGGAGGCTAAATGATGTCTAATAAGCGAAAGTGAGTAAATGAAATGTTGCTATTGTTGCCTTGATAAAGTCTGTTAGAGGATGAAACGCATCGGCTAAGATAAGTTTTCTTTCTGCTGATATATATATATATATATATATATATATATATATATATATATATCAGAAAAAGATGAAATTTCTAGGAGACATTGAGGAAAGAAGGCGTGAAGAATGTGTCGCTCACAGGACATGTTAAAGGCAAAATATCAAAGGAAAAACAAGTAATCCACTTAACGAATTAAGACAGGAACGGTGAAGGTAAAAATATTTCGACCCCCCCCCCCCAAAAAAAAAAAAATCTGGACGTTGTGGAGAGCCATGACTCCCCATGTTCTGAAGAGGGTTGGCACGTAAAGGAACAGAATATTTCTTTTCTTCCTTCTCCCTGGTTGTTTTATTACACCGGTTGACATTTTTAAGTGCAAAACTACTACAAATCGCTGTTCTTGAAAGAACAAAAAGAACTAAAGAGCTTCTATGAAAAGTAGAGAAGAAACACAATGAATTTCAAAATAGATATTATCTGCACTGAGAAATCGTGACATGATGGATCAAAATAGAATTGATTTTCAGATTTAGCGTGAAAAATAACCCAGAAACCAGAAAGTTATGAATTTTTTTCATCTCCCTCCAACTATGGGTAAATAGCAGGACAAATCGGATTCTATAGCCTTGGATGGTAATTGCTCTACCGCAGAAAGAAATGGCAAGCTACTGCTGGAAAAAATCTACTTCGTCAGTCATGTATGGAAAGAAACATGATCGCCTACACGTGTATCACGCATGTCACATAATTGACTGACTGTATAGATATGTGCCAAAATGTCGAATATAAAAAGAGTTGAGAATATACACACTAACATTTCAAATTAATTAATATTGAGGTGAATTTATTTTTATAATTCTATAGAAATTCATCCTTGTATGCTTTACAACATTCACGATCATTTTTACCTTACAGAGATATTTCATTAATTGTTAAAGAACCATTAAAATTATTTTCCTTTTCTCCTCCTTAGAGGGGGAGAAAAGGACCACGCTTACATCGTTAGGATTTGCTACTGTAGTTCCTAAGCAACTGGTTTTTGAATTCATTCTAAACTAAGTACCATACAAAGCTAGAGAGCCAAGTCTGCCTTGCTATTTAACCTTTGTCTGCAGGGCCAAGAGATGAATTAATACCAAAGGTATGTGAAAGTGAGCACAATGAACACAACTGGGGTTTGAACTTGGTCCCGCTGATAACCAGAAGGAAACGCGCACATATCCTTATATTTGTAAGAAAATGTTCACATACAATAATATGCTAAGCATAAATGTGAATATTGATTGAAATGATAAATGGACAGAAAAAGGCGACCAATTTCCATTTTCTTGATTTCGACTTTGGTCCCAGTAGAGGAACAAAATGTTATGTCTGCTTTATTTAGGACGTAAACATTATAAAAAAAAAATCTTTTATTGATAGAACAATGGCTTTGTTTTGACTGTCTCATTAATAATTTATGCGTATTTTAAGATTACAAAAGTGTATATTTGTCTGCGTCTTGTCGTTACTGCCCAGCAAGCACCGGCATAACAATGTAAACAAAGTTAAGTCACCAGAATGAAAAGTTAAAAAATTTACTCCATGGCAATCAGGATTAATTTCCATGTAGTTTCATTATCTTTTTACCATTGTTTATTAATAGCGGGACCGTGAGTGGAAAGAGCAAATTTCTGGTAGACTTTTAAGTCATAAGCCATCTTAACCAATGGTTTGATAAAACTGTTGATCACACCAGATTAAGCACTCTCTCCCAGAAACTGTAAGTAAGGTTTGCAGTATAAAAAATAGGTTCTGTGCATCAGGGATTGGCTAGCCGGCTTAGCAGACAAATTATGTAGAAATTGAACTAATGTTTTGTATGTCCGAGCGGTTTCGGTTATATATATATAATGGCTGGCTACTCTGTACTCAGCCATTATATATATATATATATATATATATATATATATATATATATATATATATATATATATATATATATATATATATATATATATATATATATATATATATATATAGTTAAAAACAAAAATAAAATTAATCTTTAATATTAATAATGATGGCTCAAAGTATAACCGAAACCGCTCGGACATACAAAACATTAGTTCAATTTCTACATAATTTGCGCCCAGAAAATGAAAAAAAATTAAATAAAAAACTTAACCGCAATACCTTGTCAGTCATTTTTAATGAAACTTCACTCTCCTTCTCTCTCTCTCTCCATATATATTAGGTTGTGCAAAAATAATGTCGTTTTATCACATATGTTACTATGTGAGAAAACGACATTATATTTGCACCAACCTAATATATATATATATATATATATATATATATATATATTGAACTCACCCGTTGTTTTTGACATATGACAGACAAGCAGCTCAAAACAGTATGTCACAAAGTTCACAAACAACCCTTTGAATTCAGGGTCGTCCTTCTCCTAGACCGGTTGTCACCCAAGGCTACAGGACTGAGTCTGCCCTGCTATTTACCCCTAGCTGGGGGGAGAAGAGTTGGATTCATACCTCTTCCAAGGGTATTATCACGTAAGTGAATGTATTGAATTCGATTTGAATTCGTACTCTGTTCTCCGATCCCTCAATCCGAATATATGTGTACAAAAAATCTCTTTGTGTGTGTGTAAAAAAGATCACATATATGTGCTGTATATATATATATATATATATATATATATATATATATATATATATATATATATATATATATATATATAGGACAGTTTACCCATTCCATTTGTTTCAGCAGAGAGTTGCCTTTTTCATCCTGATCACTCTTTGTTTCTGTCTCCTATCCTTTCGCTTATGCGATGGACGCATCAATAGTCAACCTCAGACGTAGGTACAAAGAACATTAAACCACATATATAAGCACAGACATAGTTATAAATAAATTTATATATAATTCAAAATGCTTTTCGCTGCAAGATGTATATTCTTTACGAGAGGGATTTTATCTTCATAAATTATACATGTGCTTTAAAACCTATTCAGAGGCAAAATAAATTTAAGATAAATTTTCGATATTAGATTTCGCCAAAACTGAATATAATTCTTTTCTGGTCGATATTTCAAAAGTTTTTATTCACACCCCACCAGATATGTAGATAAACAGACATAAATTCTATAACAATAAGAACTAGTGTTTTTACGATACGCCTTTAACTAACGCCATAATCGCTACCACTATTAACCTTTTTTTTCCTTATCATTTTTATATTCACAATTGCCATTATGAATATTACCATTACCAAACAATTTCGTTATTTTTTTCACATCATGTTTTTTTTTACCAGTTGCCCCATCGGAATTATGATTATTGCAACCATCAAGGTCATCATGAACATAACGCAGTCAATGTGATCATCATCCACTTTATCTTACGAAGTGATGCTATTTGTTGAAAGTAAATACATTCATTCAATGTAAGTGCACTAACCAGGACGGTAGTCGTTGCTCACGAGCGAGGAAAACTGATACTTCAAATGCTGAATCTCATTGCCAACACGATGTTACTTTTCGGATGTAGACGCATTAAAATCTAACATATGACTTTTAATGAAGCTTAACCGAATCTATAAACTTTCTGCCATGATATACTTACCTGGCACATGCCGGGTAGCGTTTATCATCTCCCAGTTGTGTCTCTGTCTTCGGGCAGCGTGCGATCTAGTTGTGCGTGACTGTCCGCGGACAGAGCCGCAGCCACGGATAATAAATACTGTGAAGTTCCCGGTCATGGGGAACAGCTGCACCACCACCATTGCACGAGAGATAGGCGATCGGTGGTCGCTACCGAGGCCAGCGCTGGGCAATTTTTGTACTTGGCTCGAGTGTAAGCGCTCGGGATTCCCACATTAAACCAAAACTTGTGTGACACCCCGTCTCAGTGAGAAGACGAGTGTAAATACCTACATTCTGCTATGAGGAGTTATCATTATTTACGTTTAGACTAGAACATTATAAGCGTTTGTTCCTAAATTAGATGCTTAGTAATTTTGAATGAAATACCTGGGTGTTACAGACTCAGATTCAAGGGGAAATAGATTGAGCAATAGCTGAGAATTACTAAAAAGACGAAATGTCGCTAGACATGTGTAGCAGAAACGAACAATCTATCCTAGTCGCCTGAATAAAGAGTTTAGTTCGAAATTTACCCGAATCAACACGCATCTGAAAACGTTTTAAGGAAACAACGGCCGAGATGAGACGAAACTTCTAACTGTCCGAAATCTCAAGATAGGCTTTAGATTTTAAACTGAGTTTTTCATCTTCAGAACTGATGAAAATTCATAAATCCCCCTAATATGACATCAAAGGCATGAAAAGAGAGCATTTAACCTTCTGATCTCGCTATTAAGATATTAACATATATTGTTACAAACCCAATAAATAAATAAAACTAGCGGATATTGTTCAATCATCAAACTATATCCGGCAACGAAACATTCATCGAAAATAACAAAGATTTTCTTTCTGGGCTTGTTTAATCTGTTCGAACATTTTAGAGTACAATTATTAACCCTGTAACTCGTTCTTCTATATGCCGTGTAATTTCAGAATTTTGGCGATCATTGCTCTCCACAATTTCCTTTCTTAATAAATTTACCTTTTTGTTATCTCTCCTAAACCTTGTTCCACCATCCATTTACTCAAGCTCGCTAGGTAGGTTATACGTTGTTTTCTTCTGCCCTTTCAAATTTTTCAAGTCCTCTTTCCTCATTATATGCACCAGAAATGTCAGCTCTCTCTTCCTGATGTTGAAAAATAAGTATCCTATTTTTTTTCCATTTTCAGTAAAACTTCGTCGTTGCTCACATGCTCTGTCCATGATGTTTCTAGCATCCTTCTGTAGAATTTCTGTTGCTTCACGTCTCTTATTCATCTGTGAGGATATTGTCTAGCATTCACTTCCTTATAGCAGGACTGATATTGCATCTTGTGACAGGGAAGTAAAAAAAAAAAAAGGGAAGAAACGTCGTCGAAATTTTGACATCTACTTCTTAAACGGACAAGTCAAATGTATTGATCGACTTTGAAAACTAGTTCCATCAGAATAGTTCTGTTTTATTTTATTATTTCGAATTGCACTTTCTATAACATAAAGCTGTGAAAATCCCGTCGTGTGTTAATTATGAACGGTTTTGGAATCAATAAAAAAAGATACACATAAACATGTCTGAATGACCGTTACTCTTAAGTCCAGAATAGAAAGGCAGGGTTGGGATAAACAAGTAGGCTGGATTAAAAGGATAGATTGAAAAATGAATTTAAAATTAACTTCTTTTCGTAACAAAGAGAAGAAGTTGGAATAAACGGAAATGTTGGAAAATTTAGGAAATAAAATAAACGAGGAGGGGGGTCTGAATAACAATAGATAGGTTAGAAAAATTGGTAGTGAATATTGCTTATTCAAATTGACATAGACCTATTTTCAATACTGAACCATCAAAAGGTGACATTAAAAAAATTACAGTTAATATATATAATCTCTCTCTCTCTCTCTCTCTATATATATATATTTTCATTCATATTCGATTTAGATTTTACAAGATAATTCTCACACTTTACAATTTTTGATTATATATATGAAAAGTTCTCGACTGCCCTAACCGGGTATTGAACTCACACTCTTTAGGTCCTGTCACTGGATCTAACTAACGGCTTTATCCACTGTGGCACAGTGGATAAAGTTAACTCAGTGGAGAACTTTCAGAGGGAAAATTAACAGGAGATAACTGATAACTGACATCCATTAAACATGGCACGTGGAACTAGAACAGTCTACCCCAGTGAGCGAAATAAAGGGTTCAGTTCGACATTCCAACCACCTGAAGAAGGCCGGAGCGTACAACGGCGGAAACGTTGGGATAAATATGGCGACAAAAATGAGGACAATAGTCCGAATAATGTAAATAATGTAAATTTCTTGATGTTAAGATGAAATTCATCAAGGAATGCGCCGTGGTTTTGTTAACCCATGTATGTATATATATATATATATATATATATATATATATATATATATATATATATATATATATATATATATATATAACAAATCATCGTGACCGAGGATTTGAGTGTGCTGATGTTGTTCAGATTGTTGATCATTCTAGATAACACGTTATCTCCCAGAAACTGTAACTAAGGTCTGCTCAGCATAACTGCAGTATAAACCACAGGTGGGCTCTGTGGGTGTTGACCAAACACAAATGTGCCTGAGCGAGAGTCTGTAATAGGGATTGGCTAGCCGCTCTAGTAGACGGGTATCCTCGAATACAAGTGGCCAGCTATTATTATTATTATATATTTATGTATGTGCGTGTGTTTATGTTAAGTAATATATATATATATATATATATATATATATAATTACATGAATCATTCATACAAAAAACAAATATAGAGGTTAATGATTTAAATGGCGAGAATACATCTTCGCAAACAATTTCAATAAGGTACACTAACCCCGAACCTGTTTGCGAAGATGTATTCTCGCCATTTAAATCATTAACCTCTATATTTGTTTTTTGTATGAATGATTCATGTAATTATAAACTGAACTGCACCTATAATCGAATATATATATATATATATATATATATATATATATGTTAACCAAAGTATCTATCTATCTAAATAAATAAATATTGTACCACACCTTCACTTGCATATACATACTCACACAGACATATATATATATATATATATATGTCTGTGTGTGTGCGCGCATGAGTATTTATATGCGAGTGAAAGTACAATATTTGCCCGTACCCACATTTATTTAAGTCTTTATATACCCTATTTATAGTCATGTCTATTTCACCCAATCGATTTATATAGTCATTCCATTGCCAATTATTCATTAAGTCAAATTACAGGAATATTAATGGGAATCCTAATATCAGCTCACCCATTGCTTAGTTGCTTAGGCTATCATGTATCCTTCAATACATGACTGACGAAGCAGATATTTTTCCCGCAGTAGGTTTCCATTTCTTTCTGCGGTAGACTAGTTGCCATCCAAGACTAAAGAACCCGGTCTATCCTGCTATTTGCCCATAGCTGGGGTGGGGGGAAGAAGGGGATTCATATCTTTCCCAAGGGTATTAACACGTATATGAATATAATGCATTCGACTGGAATTCGAACTCGGCTCTCCGATTCCTCAAATCCGCGGCGATATCCATTACACCACTGTAAGGAAATATTTGTCATTTACTGTTCGAGCAGCCACTACTACTGATGGTTGAAATTTATAAAATCTTTCTATTAATTTTTCAGGAAAGTAAGTTTATCAAGTGACTGTTATCGATTTTTCTAATATTGATTGAGTTTCCTCGCTCACCTTTTTGTTTTAGGCAGTGCGGAATGTCAACATTTTAATTATTTTCTATTTGACTTACATATACTATCTATTTTAATTGTTTATTTTGAAAATATTCAAGTAATGTAGTTTCTGTTATTTGGTACAGTTTTTTGTTAGTAATTCTGTAGAGCCAGACCAAGGGGCCCGAAAAAGGACAATCTTCTCAAAGACCTACATGCTTCATTGTCTAGAAGAAATTTTTAACCATTGATCTGCGAAAGTGGTTATATACAGTATAGACATTGATAAACAATTTATGAAAGCTATTCTCTTTTTCATGCACGTAAACAAAACGTATTTTATTTATACAAATATATCAATATTACTGTATACCTACATATATATATATATATATGTGTGTGTGTGTGTGTGTGTATTTGTGTGTGTGTGTAGGTATGTGTGTGTATTTGTAAATGTGTGCGTGTGTGTCTATTTTCGTGTGTGAGTGTGAAAGAGACAAAGAGTGAGAGAAAAGTTCGTATGTGTAAACGTACTGCGAGGGAGAGATAAATGTAGAGAAATAGTATCCTAATTGATACTTTCCCGGTAGTAGAGGCAGATGATCCATAAATCCAAGAATAGACTGTAGAAGGCGTTTTTTTCCATCTTCTTCGTAACTTCGTGGATCATGCTAAGAGGTCACCTGATTGGAGGTCTAGTTCGCGACCTTTTCCCACGTTTGGCTTGCTTATGAGATGACATTGTTCCCACACTAGCTCCACTGAACTGTCAGTCGGTATGCTGGCATAGAAAGCATGTCATCCGACATTGTACTGATGATGACACAAAACCGAGTCCTTGGGAGCCATTAAAATTCTCGATTTGTGGATTGTCGATCTCGCCTAATTTAAAATACATGTTTATGCTCGAGATGTATAACTATGTTTTTTTCTAATAAATATACTGATTTTAAATCAAATTGAAACTTGGCCCATTTTTTTTAATGAAGTAAGGAAGAAAAGCTACTGACGCACAAGGGTGTGGAAGAGTTAAAAAGAAGAACAATTGCTAAGGAGTAAGAACAGAGTAAGAGTAGTCTGAAGATAGCAGATAACGATTGACATTGCATTTAAATTTTTAATGTTGACTGGAAAGCGTGGAGTCGGAAGGCAGTTCCACAATCAAGAAGTGCGAAAAAAGTAACTGTTAGCATAGAATTTACGTTTACATCTAACCAGCTCAACTGTAATTTGGTGTGACCTCGTCGTCAGTCTAGTACTGCGTTTAAATTCGAAGTGTCAATGCACGAAAGCGAAGAGCTCATCTAAACAATTGCAATGAAAGTATTTATAGAAAACGCAAAAGAAAACAAATCTACACTGGTAGGAAAGTGACTGAAGCCGAGTTGCCAGATCGATGTCAATAATATTGCTGATTCTCCTTTGGATTTTACCAAGGAGCTCTACCAAATTACTTTTCTTGTAAAATCTTTGATATCCGAATGGCATTAGTAAATAAGAATTATTATGTGTTGAGTTTTGATAAACAATTTTCAAATTACATTGTTATTTTAGTATTTCTTCATAGTTATCGTATTATTATATTAATTTTCAAGTGAGTCATTTTGGATACATTTTGCGAGTTATTTTTAATGTTTCTTCGTATTGCTGGACTATAGTTCGTAATGTTCCTCATTTTCTTTGAGAGTTTTAATGATTCTAATCTTCTGGAAAGCAGGGCGATACAAAATAAGTATAAGTTTTAAAGATTCAAGATTCTATATTATTTATTTTTGGTTTAATCCTTGCATAAAATGAACATTTTTTATAGATCCGTTATCATACGGTATTTTTTTTAAATTTTAAGTACATGATTTTTTTTGCTTTTCCATTGTATTTATTTCCTGGAATGAAATATATAGACATTTTCTGTAATATATATATATATATATATATAGCGGGGAAAACAAATCGTAAACATACACATTTTTATACTAAGCGCGCTACAAAATTTACGAAGAAATGGCTTGCTGAAAATAATGTAAATATTATGAAATGACCAAGTCAGTTCCAAGATTTAAACTCAATCGAGAATGTGTGGCGTTATTTGAAAATTCAAATTCAATCGAGAACTCCAACAAACATCCTGTATTTGAAAACCATATGCGAAGTAGAATGGAACAAAATACCAACTAAAATTTGCAAATCATTAATTGAGAACTAAAATGAAGAGATTGGTGGCTGCAGAAGTGAATAACGGATATTCTACAAAGTATTAATGAAGTTCATATATTCATTTTTGTATTGTACGAATACTTTTTTCATCCATTAAAATGGATAAATAGGATTTATTTCCATTAAATCAAATGTTTTTTTCTGTTTTCTATGCATATTTAGTTATTATGCATCTGTGTACAGTTAATTATATGAAAAGAATGTTTATTCATTAGTTGGAAATACAATAAATGAAAAATTTGTATGTGTACGAATATTTGTTTCCCCCCACTGTATATCGTGGAAAAAAATTGTTTTTCAGCGTTTTACTCATAAAGATAAAAACATATCAACGACTTTAAAGGTGTACTTAAAAACATCATATTTGTTTGTTATTAATTTATTTTCATCAGAAACGTTTCTGCTACTCTTTTACATTATATAAAATTTTCAGAAGATAATGTTTTGAAAAAGAAAATGGCGGATTTAGTTATTTTTTTATTTATTTTGAAACTTAATGACCCTGAGAAATGCGGTTCTATAGAAAGATACTGACAATACCACGGACGTGTGATCGACGAAAAAGTCTTCAGGAAAACTCAAAGAAGAAGCACAGAATCCGAAAGAGACAGATAGAATTTCTGGGATACAATGAGGACAGAGGGCTTGGAAGATTTGACACTGACAGGACATACTGAAGGGAAAAGGTACAGTGGGAGTCAGTGGGCCTCCTACCTGACTAGCTTATGTGAAGGTATTGCAAAATGGGGGCGCTGTGGATATCAGGGCGGAATTTTAGATTTCTCATTGTTCTATGAACCATAGAGATGACTGTGTCTTTTATACAGATTTATACAATTCGGCAATGGAAAGTAATCACTTGCCTATCTTGATAGGTTTCAAAAGCGTGTACGCTTACTTGTAGGTGATGAATTATTTTTCACTCGATAACTCCTTTAAAATAGAATGAAAAAAAGTAAAAGAATACAAAATGAAATGTAACATTGGATTTATTTAAATACATGAAATAAATTCAATTTTACTCTCAAGATTGTAATTATTTTTATAAATAAAACAAATCCAATTTTAAAATCAAGTTTCCTGAAGACTGGATGTAATTTCTGTCGAACTCAATATAATTACAAAATAAGGTAACATTTACATAACCACACGTACGCAATCGCGAATTAGTATGGTAGCTGATATTCAAACAGATTCATCTTAGGACCGATCAACAAAAGAAAAAAAAATCATACTGAAATATAACCTTGAAGCAGGCTTAGCTAAGAGACATACGCATATAGATTCATAATATCAACAACAATTCAACTTATTCTTCCGATTCGAAATGTCTATCTTTCAAGCTCTACAAACTTTCAAATACAATAGGATTATATTCTTTTTCTATTGCTTGTCAGCGTTCTACCGGTAGATGTTCATTTTGCTTTCCGATCCACTGAAACAGGACATTCAGGCAACAGCAAATATTGATTAAATTTACTTTTGTACAATTTATGCCAACGATAGCCTTTAAAGATCGACACCGAACAACAGAATTCTATAAATTTTCATAATGCTTTCAGAATGCAAGACAACAGCCTCTGAAAAGTTAAAAGCTAATATATAAATGAGACAAGGTAACCTCAGACACAGTATGTACGTATTTCAGGAAATTTGTCATTGATAACATTTCTGAGCTAATTTCTTTAAACAACAAGTTTGTTAAAGAATTGTTGGCACCCACGAGAGAAGGTTTGTTTTTGGTTGATTGTTTCCTACGACTTATCAAACCTTTGCAGGTTATTTAAAGCCAGAAAACATTTGTAGATTGTAAGAAATGTTGGGGGGAGATAATTATGGTTTACTGTCTTACTAATTAGCCCTAGCTTGGGGAGGAAAAGAAGCGGGTTCATATCTTTCCTAGGGGTATTGTGCGCATAAAGGAAAATAACGGATACAACAGGAATTGGAACTCGGCTCTCCGATGAACAATTCCGTACCACTATCTATCATACCACCCACACATTGAAGCTTACATTCCCAAGCGATCACCCGTCTATGTAATGACCAGGTTCGACGTTGCTTAATTTCGATGAAGAAAGTTTGTGTTAAATCCTGAAAGTATCCTTTTTGTTAGAAGCTTATATTTTGCGGCAAAATTCAAAATCTAAAACTGGGAAAGAACTATTTGTAAAAAAATTAGAAATGTGTTTATTAAAATATTTTATTATCTCTTGCTTAAAAGTGAACAGAAACTAAATTTACCTTTAAATAATAATCAAAATAAATATTTACAGTATGACCCTTGTTTCCATTTCTTTTTTCAGATGCAAATCAGGTAATATTAAACAACCTGAAAAATAATAAATAGTATAGGTATATTCTATAAACACTGTATAATAATAATAATAATGATAATAATAATAAAGAGTGCGATTTAAGAAAAGAAAAATTAAAAACAAAGGGTTTAACAATGTTTAACAATATTTCGACCGCTTATCAGTCTTTATACTGAAAAATTATATACAAGTATGAAAAAATATAAAAAAAAGTCTTTATACCAACGTCACTTAGCTTGAGGAAAACGGTTGTACTGGTAATCAACGCGACAAAACGAATGAAATGCAACCAGCGTGAATGGAACGCAATTAAAACGTGAGTAACATGATGGTGATCGTGTTCATCTTGAATGTCTCCGTTAGTTGATTAGTTAGTAAGAGCAATTAATCAGTTTAGTATCAATCTTATGGAGCACTCCTGTTATTTTGTTCATTTCCCCCAAAGTGGACCGTTTTTTACAATCAATATTTCCTGGTTTTAAAGGTCGGTGGATTCTGGATGTTTTTATGTATACTAAACTATAAACATGTAGTCCAGTAAATTACTAGAGTTTACAGTTTTTAAAGGTGAGTAGATCTTTGCAAAACAAAGTTCTCAATGTTAGAAAATAAAAAAAGAAGACAACTAGTTTTGCAAATGCATTGATAAATAGTGTCAAATAAATCTATTCAGATTTATCTGATAATGATGAGCAACGTAACTGCAACATTTAATGAATGATAGATACGTTTGTAGAAACTCTCCGTCTTTCTTTCTTTTTTTCTTTCTTTCTTTCTTTCTTTATCTATCTATCTATCTATCTATCTATCTATCTATCTATCTATCTATCTTGTAATATGTTCAACAGCGTGGTTGTCCTAAAAGAAATACACGTCAATGTGACATCAATATTAAACATGATTCAGTTAACGCAAAACACAAGATCAGGTCACGTACGTAATCTTATCCATACGTCTAATTACGTATTTATGAACGTAAATGCTTAATCTTCTACACCAAACACAAGTTCCACCTGGAACTGGCATGCCGGCGAGAATCTTTCAACTTATATCTCAATTCAAATTGATGTTTTGTGAAACAAAATAATCGTACCGCGTATAAAATTATTTGAAAAGAATTATAAGCTCATTTAGTTGAATTAGCACCGTGCCGAGAGGGAGTGCGTAAATTGAAGGAAATAATTTAATCGTACCGGCAGTTTTTACTTGGTATCTCCTTCTATGTGCCTTGTCCCTTCAGGACGTGGGAGTTCATCGTTTTCCATAACGTCCTGATCTTCGTAGTTCTTAGCAGTATCTGCTTTTTTTGCTATCTCTCCTAATCCTTGTTCTGTCAACCCAAACTTGTTATGTAGGCCATGCACTGTTTTCCGTTGCCTTCCTTGTCTTTAGCATGTTCAGTGAGTGTTATATTTTCCAAACCCTCTTTCCTCATTATGAGCTCTAGAAATATCAGTTGTCCTTTTTGTTTCTATTTTCTTTGTCGTTGCTCACATATTTAGTCCATGGCATACTCAGTATTAGGAAGGTAAAAGAGCGACTAGCAAGACACATCTGCCATCAGGGTCAGCCAGAGGAATCATCAGGGATAAATTTCCGGGAGGACAGGGTCAGCAGTCAGAGATGTTCAGATGGAACATTACTGAAGAAGAAATCTCATCTCCTTTACAAGTCTTCTTTCTATCTTTATCAAACAATTCGACGTGAGGAGAGTCTTCACTTGACTATCTTAGTAGAGTTCAAAAGCGTCTACTTGGCCTTGTGGCTGATTAATTATCTTCCATCCTAAAAACACTTTCTCGCAGAAAAAACATCGCAAGCCTCTCACTAATTAATATCTATTTCAATGACAAACGTTCTAAGGAGCTGCATTCCTCAGTTGCACTAGATTTAACCTTTGCAGCTAAGATCCACCTTGACACGTACACGGGGATGAATCATCTTCAATTCCTTTATAATCAATTAGTAAGCAGACAGTTCGGACAACCTCTTCCCAAGAATTCCTGCTTTGTGGAACAAACTCCCTACAGGTTGTTTTTCCTGGACTTAACCTCTTCAGGTCTCTTATATATAAGCTCATAAACTGCACTTTTTGCCTTCTCTTTCATACAATGTTTAAAACAACATGGCCCCAAATTTGTTTGTCCGTCATTGTCCATGCTACTACCCAGACATGTCCTTCAGGCCTATCTTAACGCAAAGACGTAGACAAATGCCAAGGTGCGTTCATCTGCAAAATCATGGATACAAGGGTAGGAATATAGCTATTAACAGAGAGAGAATAAATGTTTTAAATTTGAGAAGTGAAAATGCGCACTGATTATCTTTTTAGTCATGTTCAAAATGATTTACCTTTATACAAATATAAACGTTTATGATAATAAACGTTTATTAAGATATCAATATCTAAACAGGCTTCTATCTATCTATCTATCTATCTATCTATCTATCTATCTATCTATCTATCTATCTATCTATCTATCTATCTATCACTGTTCATATTTATCACAATGTGTTTGTATTTTCTCTATCTATCTATCTATCTATCTATCTATCTATCTATCTATCTATATATATACATACATATATATATATATATATATACATATATATATATATATATATATATATATATATATATATATGTATATATACCATAGAGAAACCTCACGTAGAAAAAAACGACCTTCGGTCACAACTTGATTCAGTTGGGTGGGGAGGTAAATCTCGAGAAAGACTGATAGAGGGAAAGAGAGACAGACAGACAGAGGGTTGGGAGAGAGAGAAATTTGAAATTGGGAGATAAGAAAAGAGGGGATTTTTGAAGGAGAATATGAAGAGTCTCGAAAATATAAAAATGTTTTTGGAATGGTAAAAATGACATGACATAGATATACAGAAAAAGATGGAAAGAAGAAAGAGGGAAAGAGAAAGAGGGAAAGAGAAAGAGGGAAAGAGAAAGAGAGGCAAATAAGGAGAGATTGAGTGAAAGAAAAAGTGATAGGGTGAGACAGAAAAGCAGAGAGGACATTGGCAAGAGATAAATGTATGACAAAGAAATTTATAAAACGAGAGCGAGAGAGAGAGAGACAAACAGAGACAAAGAGAGAGAAAGAGTTCAAAGAGAGAGAGAGAGAGAGAGAGAGAGAGAGAGAGCTTTGAAATTGAGAGATGGCGAAAAGAAGGTTTTTATTCAATAATTAAAAAAAACCCCAAAAGCTTGTGAGCCATTCAAGGTAGAGGGTTGCTATTAAAATCGTAATGATGAATATGTCATATGAATGAAAGTGAAGGAGAGAAAATTATGAGGGTAAGGAGGATAGATAAAGATTAACTCTTGAAGTTAAGATTATAGTGTTCCTGAAAGCAGTAACGAAGGAGTGTTTCACAAATTGGTAGTTCTTGGGAAAGACCCTGTCTGAATATAACTTTCTCCTTAGGAAATGCTACCCAGAACAAACCCAGAGCTCCTTCTCCCCCCCAAAAAAAAAAAAATATAAATTAACTGAAGTGCAACAGTAAGAATCTCCAAACACTAGTTAGACATTACATTTGATTTAAGGAAACAAGCGGGGGTGCAATACTCTTCCTTGTTTTTTTTTTTACTCATTAGGTCAAACCAATATTTTTGTAGGTAAAAGTTACTAACGTGATTTTAAATGAGTCAAAACTATATACAGTCAATACTTAAAAATACCATGTTAGTATTCGTTGGTCTCACATACAGCAACAAGCTTTCAATGTTGGTAGATATACATTCTAGCTCTAGTTTTCTCGAATCGTCCCTCTAAGTAGTAAGCCTGCTAGAGAGAAAGAATATAATGATCTCGTTAAAATAAAAATGTTTCTTAAATTATGAAAATGACAATGAAATAGAAATTTTAACGCCTCCAAAAGTAAACTTCTATCCTTTAATCATCAAAGAGAATCATTTCATGACTGATGCTAACCTCCAAGACAGAAACTCATTGCACTTTCTTGGTCTCACGTTTGTTACTGGCATGAAGTGGACCGATTACATTGAATCAACTGCTATGTCCGCTGCTAGGAAAGTTGGTTCACTATATGTAATACAATTTTATTCGGCATGCTCATTTATAAATTTACTATTCGTCAGTGCATTGAATATTGTTGACATAACTGGTCTGATGCTCCGGCTATAGAGTTTCTTGATAATATCCAAAGAAGTGTCTGTAATATTTACAGTCTTAACCTGGCATCTCCAATTCCGTCATTTTCCTACCGCCGTAACGTACTTTTCATGGCAGTTGTTCTAATGAGTTCTCCTTGGTATTTCGACCGCATGAATTTAAGTGTGCTATAAGATTGGTAACTAGGCATAATCTTTTACCGTTGAGATAGCCGAGTATTACCGCAAGTTATATTCTGATAATTTATTTTCTCGCACTTCTCAACTCTCTTAAAAGATTTTACTTCTCAGCTACCTACAATCTTCAAAAATGGAGCACCAATAGCCATCTCCCTTCTTCCTGAATCTTTTTTATTGTTCTTTCTTCTGATTAATGTTTTCTCATTCTTTACCACTGCTGGTACTCCACTTGCGTCTTAGTGGCATTATCGCCTTGCTTGAGATGAAATTATTAAAAAATATATAGAAAATTTTATAGAAGGAGAGATAAAAGAAGAGAAAGAGAGGAGAGTTTGAAAAACAATAGAAAGGAAAAAAACAAACCCAAAGAGGACATTGGTGAGAGGGAAAAGTTTGGCAACGAAAGAAGCTGATAAAAGCACAGATTAAATGTAACAACACAGATAACATGAAGGAAAAATAATATTAGAAATAAGAATTAAAAACAGATACCCTAACCAGTAAGTCACTTTTATTCTTTTATGTGCCGTGTCCCTTCAGGACGTAGGCGGTCATGACTCTCCACGTTTTCCTGTCCTTTGTAGCTCTGGATACGTTTAGTCTTTTTGCTATTTCTCCCAAGCCCCGTTCTACGATTCATTTACTCAAGATCATCAAATATGTTACGCGCTGCTTTTCTCTCTGTCCCTCTTTCTCTCAATCTGTCCTGTGAGTATCAGATTTTCCAAGCCCTCCTCTTCTTTTAGTTGCTTAAAATATCTTAATGTCGGCAATCTGGTGATTGAGGAAAAGGAAATTTAACTACCACTGAGGAAAGTAATTAGGGAAGGGCCAAGAGAAGAACGAAAATCGAGTATTGCTGCCCAATCTTTAGTTTCTATTCGTGGTAGAGTTAAAAAATGTCTACGTGACCTTGTGGATGGTGAACTTTTTTCCGCCTCATAACCCCTTTTTCCAGCGTCGAAAAACCTCTCGCTACCTTATCGCTATATCCATGGAAAATGTACAAAACGGTTGCATTCCTTTGTTCCACAAAATCTAACGCTCCCAGATAAGGCCCACCACGTCACTTGCATTGAAGCGAAGCACTTTCATTTCTTTCGTATTTCTTTAGGAGTAAGTTCCACTTGAATAGTTTCTTCCCAGGAACTGTTGCTTTGTGAAACAGAATACCAGGAGGATGCTTTCCCTACCATTACAATCTTCAAGTCTTCACACATATCCGTCTAAATTACACCTCTTGCTCTTACTGCTCACACAAAAGTAACTTCAGTAACTTTCTACCATGAGAAACTCTTGGGCCTTATATAAGGTGAACATTATTAAACAAAAAGGAAGAAAGTTATAGTTGTAGTAAGAGCGGGGAAAGTAAAAAAACAGTAAAATGCTAAGAAAATGGTAAAAACAAAAGAGGTGATTAAGCTAACGGTTTGCTGGTGAATAAAAGATGAAATGAGGACAACTGAATATAAAAAACGTAGACAAGAAAGAAAAAGAAAGTAAGATAGAAAATAGGAATGAAAGAAAAAGAAAGCAAAAAGAATGAAAAAGGAGAGAAAAAGAAAGACAGATTTATTGACAAAACGAATAGAGAGTTGAAGTTAGAGCAACAAAGCGAACTGTGGCTTCGTGTCGTTCCCCTAAGTATGACCAAAAGACACTTGTGAGAATGATTAATAACGCGATGTGACTGAGAGCAGTGAAACTTCCGCCGTTGACAGCCGACAATTAATCACAGTTAACAACTGGCACAAGTAAACATAGCGTCACAGGAAGTTTGTAAGTTATCCACCAGCGTCACAAAATGGCAGAAAAGATTCAGGATGCAATATATTTCATACTAAGTATGCAATAGACTAGTTGGGTTTCGATGTTTATTGTATCCCGTTGACAATGATGCAGCTGTATTTTCATTTATTTTTTCAAAGTCAATATGGACAGGTATCGGATGGTAATGTCAAAATAAATCTCTCTTAATTCTTTTTGTTTTCCTGTTTTGCATTATTTCTTTTTATGAATCCACTAAAAGCATTTGGCAAGAAATATCAAACACTTTCCTAGAGTTTATTGGCATAGTCTTGGGTGACTCAGTTTCGTACAGATAGAACTATAGCATAGATAATAAATATTGTGAATATCCTCATTATTATTGTTTTTTGAGAAAATGACAATTATTAATACAATTTAATATTGTTATAAATATGAATTAGAAACATCCAATCTGTGCTCTGAAAATAAGCCTCGCAGCACACAGTTTAACGTCCAGTGGAGAAGAATATAGCGAGATCTCGTTAAAATAAAAATGTTTCTTAAATTGTGAAAATGCCAATGAAATAGAAATTATATACACTTTTATTTATTTTTTGTTTTTATTATGATCTAATAAATCTTATTCATTGAGTAGCTTTTTTCTAATCTCTTACATTTTTTTACTTATCGAATATAGTAAACAAATTGCATATTTTGCCTGTGGTGATTCAATAATTATAATTCTGGTTTGAATATATATTCTATTCAATGTATCTAATACAAAAGATATCAACTTTATTTTGATTTAATCTTGAAATAGTAAAATTTTGAAGTCAGTTTACATGCAAAAACCTGCAGAAATTAGGTATTTTTATACATTTTTTAGATATTTAAAACTAAATGCGGAAAAATTGGTAAAAGCTGTAAATCCAATTTTCGGATTTTGTATTACACCAAACCCCAGCTTTCACGCCGAGTGCAATATTGATTTACTATCTTTCGCTATCCCAATGCATCTTCAACTTTTATGTGTCGCACTTCTCGTCCCCAATTTGTAATTTGCATGTTAGGTTGTCCCTTTTGTCGACAACCATGAATTCGCAATTGATGTTTAATGCTTACTTACTGCTTTCATTATGAAAATGTTTTATTTTTATTTGGTTTGTGTGTACATTTAAGCGTAAAATATCATCTGAAAGAAAATTATATAATATCGTATTTTTTAATATTACACACTACCTAGAGATTTTTATGTTATGTATAACAAATTTTTTCAACTTTACAGAATTATATCAGATAATATAAATATCAAAGGTTTTGAATAAATTTGAGCAAGAAGCTTTAATAATTATTGCACTTGCAATGGTATAACTACAAGTACAATCTGCTTCTATAATTATTAAGTTAGATTATGTCGACTGTTAGAGAAACAAATGCATATAGACATCACTAGATGGAAAATTATCACTGCTCGAAGTATCTTTAAAGTTACTAGCAGCGTAACATTTCATAGAGGGTTTTGAAAATATATATCTTTAAATCGATTTCACCCGATTCAAGGCAGTAAAGTCACTAAGACACAATGAGTTACCGTGTGTGGAAGAATTAGAAAACATAAACTTTACTATGGAGCAGGAACAATAAGAGTAATCAGGAGGATAGTAGATAGCAATTGATATTGCATTTAGTTTCTTGAAGATTAAAGTTAACTGGAAAGCATGGAGCCGGAAGGGAGTTCCACAAGCGAGAAGTACGAGAAAAGAAGCTGTTAGCATATAATTTACGGTTACATCAAACCAGCCCAGCTCAGTTGATGAGATCTCGACGCCAGTCTAGTACTGCGCTTAAATTCAACAAGTCTAGGTACCATAGCAAAAAACACATGCGAACAATTGCCATGAAACTATTTATAAAAAAGACAAAGGGAGGCAACCTTACCGTGGTGGGAAAGTGACTGAAGCCGAGCCGTCAGATCAGGATATTGCTGATTCTTCTTTGGATTTTAGGAAGCTCAAGGTAAATAACAGGAGCACGTGACCATATGTGGCAGCAATATTCTAAGCATGGACGAATGGTAGACTTATAGATATGTATGATAGATTCTGGAGAGAAAAATTGTCTCACACATTACAGTGAAAAAATTTCTTAACAGCTGACCAAGCAATAGATTCAATATAGTCTTTCCACTTCATGTCAGCTGAGAATAAAAATAAAAAGACAAGTGGAGATTCTATAACTTTAAAAGTTGTGGAGCATAGGAAAAAGGTTACTTACGTGCAAGATTTTGCATACATATGTGCCAATAAAAACATAATTGTTTATTAAAAAGATTGACGCACGAATTTTTACGACAATGGGGATTGGAATATCGCTTTCAGTTAAACTTTAGCTCCAGATGGATTTTAGATCAAAAGTTATATACAAAAGATTTTAAAACAAATCTGTAAAAGTTGAGTAATTTTCTTGACATCATTTCCACAATAATTCTTCCTAAAAGGCAATATATACTTTTTCTCCATTCTGACTAATGTCCACATCATTGTTATCATTACAAAGTGTATCAGCCAAAAAAAGTAAATATTTCGATATAATATTTTTATTTTCCTTATTCTGAAATTAAAAAAAAATTACTATAATTGTAATAAACTCATTTCGGATTATCATTTCCTTTCTGTTTATTCCATCAATAAAAACATAGAAGACACCTCATCGAGTTTTAATGGCTACGAAGATAATCTGTCAGAGAAATTACCGCTGACAGTTCGATAAAGTACATCACGAAGACCTGTTGGAACTGCTTAGTAACCTTGACATATTTGAGAAACACATGAAAATAATCAAGAGCCTATACTGTCAGCAAACCGCCTACATACAGATAAAAAAAAAGAGTTCAGCAGATATCCAAATATAGAAAGCTGTGTACGACAAGGAAGCGTCTTCTTCTTCAACCTATACAGTGAGGCGATACTGAGAGATTTAGAAATCTTACCAGGATTTATTATTGATGGACCCAATCTTAACAATATAAGATATGCAGTTGACACAGCATGATGACAACAGAAATGGAAACAAAACTATAAAAACTCCTAAAGAAACTAGCGAATGAATGACTAAACATCAACTGCAAAAAGACAGAATGCAAGGATGTTAGCAAAAGGGTGAATCCAGATTACAAATTGAAGTTACCAAAATCAAACAAGTAGAAAAATTTAAATACCTGGGAAGTGTTTGAACAGAGGACGGAAAGTGCAGCACTGAAATCCCAAGGCGCATTGGGACAGCGAAAGATGCTTTCCAAGAGCTCAACAAAGTATTAATAAACAGAAATATTTTGTTCGAAACAAAGAAAAGTGTACTGATATCATTACGTGATATCAGTTCTCCTACATGTCAGTGAATGCTGTACAATCTCCTCAAAGATGAAGAAGAAACTTGAAGCAACAGAAATGTGGTTCTACAGAAGGATACTGTGCATAGCATGGACCGAACATGTGAACAAAGAAATTTTTTTTAGAGAAAATAGAAACAAAAACGAACTTATACATAATATTAGGAAGAAACTGTTGAGATTTTTAGAGCGTATAATGAGGAAAGAGGGCTTGGAAAATCTGATACTCACAGGACAGATTGAAGGTAAGACGAAAATATATAGTGAACTTGAGTAAATGGATGGCGGAAGAAGGTTTAGGAGGAATAGCAAAAAGAAAAAAAACATTAAGAACTGCAAAGGACAGGAAGATGTGGAGAGTCATGATCACCTACAATCTGAAGGCACATGGCTTCTAAAGAAGAAGAATTACGCCTAAGAAATAATTTTTTCCCCTACAGTTTTCATCCTAAGACTGTATAATTTAATTTATGTATGTGATCATTATGCCATCGTTATTGGTACCATGTCGCGCATTACCACCTACCGTAGCAGCAACTAAACCATTTTCCCAACATGTTTTTCTGGTAACGAGGATGGTTAGACACCCGGCAGGAATAAAACAAATACCTGTGGAGTTCAGAAGCTATGTATGCAGCCATTGTAATGATGACATAGCATCAGTAAATGGACTGCTTCATAGACGGAAATCATCAGCAAGAGAGAACTCTCCCTAAGGAATCAAGGTTAGGCTTCACATTTGAGGACATAGGCTTTCGTTTCACCTGGAGTGGCATGGCTTGCACCAGGTCTATTTTTTCAAAACACACTCAGCATTAAAGAATACCTCTCCGACTTTCAACCCAGATATGTGGTCAGCTCCTCAAGTACGCAGTGACCCTTCTATAACACCCGGCCATGATGATAAGGATCATTTGGTTTTCATACAAATAAATATTAGCTGTAAATAGATAGAATGCATAGTTGTCAGCAAAAGTGACTATGCAAGCTAGGTATTGAGTTCGTAAAAATTAAGCAAGTACATGAATTTAATTGTGTAGGAAAATGTTACATAGAGATCTAAGGGCAAAAAGAAATAGTGAAATATGCCTTTTCAAAACTAAGCAAAGTAATAAGACTTAAAAAAGACTCTAATATATTGTTAGAAACATAGAAAAAATACTGGATTTCGATGTAATAACCTAATCTCTTATCTCCACAAATGAGGATGGGTCTTGAAGCGAAAGAGATGTGATTCTTCAGAAGAATAGCAGGGACTAAACAGATGAGCAACAGAGAAGTTTTAAGGAAAATAGGAAACATTATGGAAATTTATATTCATAATCAGAAAGAGACGGATGAAATTTTTGTCCAAAACATTTGATCTGTCTCTTTCTGTTTATAATAAGTAATGTGAGCTTGGATAATTTAACACTCCCATGGCGTATTAAAGGCCAGAGATGCAGGGGAATATTACGACCAAGTTTGGGAATAGATTTAAGAACTGGAACAAAGATGGATGGTAAAGAGTAAAAAATTATCTTGAGCATCAAATAAGAGGTAGATGTGGAGAGTAAAATTCACTCCGATCCTGAGAAAACAAAGAAGCAGAAGAAGAAAAGTTTCGACATATTCGGAATTGTATGTATCCAACTATTATATAATTTCACATCAAATTTGTGTCATTGAAGGATTAGCATCTATTTAATTGTTACTAGCATCATCGTGAGCAATCATGATTGCTTTTCTTTTGGATCAAACTTAAGAAATGTCGGTTTTGTTACTCGGCTGACCGTCTCCAATTTTTCCTGATTCTGCTATTCAAATTACATCCATCAGCAGCAGTCAGTGATTAAACGACTTTATTTTCAATTCATGTCTATTTTCTTGTATGATTAGATGGAACAGTGTTCTATTCCCTCAATTCATTTCTAGTGAATAGAGTCTCATGAATACTGGACTCATTTTAGTTCTATCCGGAACACAATCACATTTTGTGCAAATCGCTTAGTAATTTTGAATTAATATAGATTAGCTGAACGATTAGTCTTCTTGTGACAGTTCAGAGTGAATTCTTGTACAAAATCTATTTGCTTTCTTCCAAAAGAATGATTTTCATCCACGAGAGCCTTTAGAGATTAGGATAAGTAAAAATCAATAAGCATTAAGATGTAATACTCTTCATGACTGAGATGTTCTAAACTAATTGTATATGCAATGTCATCACTTTTATATTATTGTTATTAGGTTGGTGCAAAAATAATGACGTAATAATGTCGTTTTGTGACGTATTTTTTAACGTCAAAAAACGACATTATTACGTCATTATTTTTGCACCGACCTAATACTTGTCTATATTTTCAATTTAATAGAAAAATGGTTGAAATTCGTGCAAAAAGCACCAGAAATGATGAAGCATTTCACGAACACAGTATAAATCTATGAGGGTCGCTTGGAAAGTCTGACCAAGATATAAATTTAAGTAGACCCGCCAGTTGGTAGACTAAAATACATGCATCTGTACCGGAATATAACAGCTTGTCGACCAGACTATGAACGTTTCAGCCAAGCCTCTTTCATTTTGATAATGCTTAATACTGATGATCAAACCAGATCCGGCTGAGTGTCTTTGAAGCAAGTTGTATCTTTACTTCTTTCATGTGTCAGGTCCAAAAAGGGGATGAGGTGATAATGACTCTCCACATGACTTTTAAGCATCTCTTTGTTCTTGTTCTGTCATTAAATTGTTAAATATATAATTCCTTGTTCACCTTGCTTCACTTGCCAATAATATGCCTTGTTAGTGTTAAATTCTCCAGACCCTCTTTCCTCATCATGAAATTTAGTCTCTGATTGCAAGTATACGATACCTTATAGAACCTATTTTCGTCTTAGTCGATAGAACCACATCTCACTTCAAGTTAATTATTTTTCTGCGATGAAAATGTCCAGCATTCATTGCCATATATGAGATTGTATATTGCACTCTTTTCTTTGTTTCTAAGGACACTTTCCGATTTCTTTATACATTGCTTAGATTCTGATAAGCATCGTTCGCTATTCCTATACACTTCCAGGTGTCCGTATTACATTTTCTGTTTATGGCCACATCACGTTGAAACACCGGTTCCCGCACGATCACTGAAGTTAAGCAATGTTGAGTATGGTCAGTACCTAGATATGTGATCTCTTAGGAATGCCAGATGCAGTAAGCTTGGATGTGTGGGTGGTGCAATAGATAATGACTCGGAATTGTTAATCGGAGGGCCGAGTTTCAATTCTCGTTGGCTTCGTTATATGCACTTACGCGCAAATATCTTTGAGGAAGGTAGAATTCACCTTTTATCCTCAGCTATGGATTAATTAGTAAGACCTGTATCACTAAACTATTATTATCTCAAAAAATTCTTATAATCTAAAAATATTTTAAATAACATGCAAAGAGTTGATACACTGTATTAAACGAATCAATCAAACAATTTTAATCATTTCGCACCATGCGAAGCAGTAAAGCCACTAAGACACAAGAGATTACTGAGTGTGAAAGAATAAGAAAAAAGAGAAACATTATTAAAGAGCGGGAATAACAGAAGAGTAATCAAGAAGACCGTAGATAACAACTGACATTGCATTTAAATTTTTGAAGATTAAAGCTGGCTGGAGAGCATGAAGCTGGAAGAAAGTTCCACAAACAAGAAGTGCGAGCAAAGAAACTGTTAGCATAGAACATACTGTTACATCTAGCCAATTCAACTAAAAATTGATGAGACCTTGCCGCTAATCTAGTACCGCGCTTAAATTAATAAAGACGAGATATCATAGCGAATAGTTCATCTGAACAATTACCATGAAAGTATTTATAGAAAAAGCTTATTCTACGTTACTGAGGTACGAAAGTAACTGAATCCGTGACGTTAGGTCAGGCCCAACGACATGGTTGATTTTTCTTTGGATTTTATGAGAAATTTTTTTCTGTTATCTAAACAGTTCGATTTCTGTATCTGCTTGATTCTAAACGTCCGCAATACATTGGTCCCATCTTTTACTTATTCTGTCTTTTTATAGATTTCTTTCTTTTTAAAATCTTCTCATTGCTTACATATTTTGTCCATGGTATTATAATTTAAAATTGATGTTATTATGAATAGTATTAAAGTGTCAAGACGAGAAAGAGAAAAAAAAATGCAACAATGCAACTGATCTTTAAAGAATGCTCAAATATAGAGTCCGTTGATTTATAACTTTCATATCGGGGAAGATCGAGAAGAAGAGATTGAAAATCGGAATGAAAGTGATTTTAAGATAGGAGACAGCGGTGAAAAGGTCAAAAATATATATTTTTAGAGAGAATTGTGTGGATTGAAGAAATTAACATATGCAGTGATTAAAACTCCCCGAAGGAATAATAAAAAAAAGAGGAAAAATTAAAAGAAAAGTAATCTTCTACAGAAAATTATAAGTTCAAAATTATGGTTTCTTTTTAAGCAATACAATATAATTGGAAAGCAGTCGATATATTTTCCCGCCAACCTTGATACAGACCAGAATTGGCGTTCTCATTAGCACAATTTTTACAGACAGAAAAAGCTTCCACTTTCTGTTTATTTTTTCCTTTCGATAAAAACGGAATATTGATAATTTTATATTTTCTTTGGTTCTAAGCAATGGAAGTAATTAAGCTTCTTGAGTATAGAAATTCCGGTATGAATATTTAATGTATAAAAAAATAAAAGTACCTTGCAAATCTCCCTCTCTCTCTCTCTCTCTCTCTCTATATATATATATATATATATATATATATATATATATATATATATATATATATATATATATCGAGAGAGAGAGAGTGAGAGAGAGAGAGAGAGAGAACGAGAAAGCGATTCGCAACGAGGCTTTCTTTTTAGCTATCTAGATATATCTACAAACATATCATTCTGATTTATAATTTTACAGATATGGTATACTCTTGACATGGGTTTAGATAGTAAATTGAATTTATTTATAGATATCGTAAAAAATAAATTAAATTTATTATCCAACTGTCTAACTTGTAGATACCATTTCTGCCAAACGCTGAATCGAGAAGATAAGTTTGAACATTTTAATTCATCTGTTTCCTATTAATTATACTCTGTTTCCACCAGAAATACACTAGAGTTCTTTTTTGACAAAACAATATTTATTATTATTATTATTATTATTATTATTATTATTATTATTATTATTATTATTATTATTATAATATAAAACCTATGGATCTAAAAGAGAATCCATGTATGTATCAATTTGCTGGTTACAGTTTTGTATATAGGAGGCTGGATTTTTCTCTGGATACGTCTTTTCAAGGCAAAAGCTACTCACTTTTTCTAATTGAATGTTTAAATTTTATCAAATTTTCGATAATATTATTACAAGATTACCTGTTTGCACTTCTCCCTGAAATTTTGTTTCGATCGGTCAATGTAGGGCTATTTTAGAGGGTGTGTCAGACGGACGAACTAACGGAAACTACACAGTTTTATATTTAGATAACAGAACTATTTACTGAATGGCTTTCTTAAATGAATATTTATAGAGTAAATGAAGATTTTCAGCATCTTTTTGTAATGAAATTTAAGCAAAGTAAAGTGAATTTTTGCAATTATACACATTTTAGTTATACAGAAATCCGGACAAAAACGAGTTCTTTTGCTAATCGCAAGCAAAATTGATTCATTTCTAATTGTTTCTATTCTTTCAATTCAATATCAGAATAATTATCATAATCATCTTTAAAGATTACCGTCTCGGATTGATTAAAAATTACTTGCCTTAGTTGGATGCGTCATAGACTGCCTTCTCTGTGATTCCCTGATCAATATTTCCTCATAGATCTACCAGTGACAAGTCCCTAATAGGATGACTCAACAGAAGAGCAAGAGATATTACAAAAAAAAAAAAAAAAAAAAAAAAAAGAATCCTAATCTTCTTTCAGAAGCATTAACATTAAAAAAAAAATCTAATCCATATTTGTCGGCGTGAAAAACCTGTCTCTTTCGGATAAGTATAAGTTTTTTTTCCATTTTCCCTAAAACTTCGTGGTTGTTCAAATGTTCAGACTAGTATTTTCAGTATCCTTCTGTTGAACTAATTTTCTGTTTCTTCAAATCTTTTCTTCATCTGTGAGGAGATTGTCCAGCATTCGCAGGCATATAGGAGGACTGATTATACATAACAGTTCATTACTATTTTTTTGTTTCTAATAGATTTTCCTGTTTCTTAATACTTTGTTTAACTTTTGGAAACCATCTTTCGCTATTCAAATGTGTCTTCAGATTTAAGTGTCGCTCTTTCCGTACTGTTAAAATGTTTCCCAGATATTTAAATTTTTATATTACCTTGATTTTAGTATCACAAATTTGTAATTTGCATATTGGGATGTTCCCATTGCTGACAACCATACGTTCCGTCTTCTTACAATTGATGCTTAGTCCTTTCTTCTCGTTTTCCTTCATTACTTTCTGTAGGAGTTCTTGTAGTTTCCATGTCTGTGTCTAATATTAACATTGTATCATCTGCATGTCTTATATTATTAAGATTGTGGCCACCAATAATGGATCTTAGGATTTCCAATTCTTTCAGAATCGCCACACAATATATGTTTAATAAGTTGGGTGAAAAGACACGTCCTTGTCATACAACCCTTTCTATTTTTGTATGTTTATTGAATTCATTTTCTATCCTTATGCAGGCCGTTTTCTCCATGTATGAGTTATGGGTTATTCTAATGTCCTTCTCAAATATGTCAATGTTACCTTGAAGTTCTAGTAGTTCTCTATTGACGGACGCCTTTGCTTAAAAGATGAGAAAGGATTTAATGGAAGGTTTCTTAATTATCGGTTTACAGAGTAAACGTCAAGAGATAAGAAATTTCGGAACGCCGTGTTTTAGATGAATTCAAGGTAATATCCAGTGTCCCTCAGTACGTGAACGATCAATACTCTCCACAATTTCTTATTCTTTGTAGCTTTAAGCATTTTTGCTCTCTTGGCATTCCTCTCAGTCCATGCTCTGGTATCCGTTTACATAAATTAGTTAGGTTACTCGATGTTTCTATCTGCCTCACTTGATTTCAATATGTTCTGTGAGTGTTAGGTTCTCCAAATCCTTCTTACTTATATTTCCAATAATTTGTTCCTTTCTAGTTATAAGTACAAGTGTTCTTTTCGTTTCCAGTTTCCTTAAAACTTTCTCCTTGATCACATGATCCATCCATGGTGTTCTCTGTGTCCGTCTGCATAACTTTATTAAAGTCTCATCTTCAGAATCACATCGCATCTTCATATGTAAGGAAATTGTCCAGAATCCACTGCCATTTAGGAGGATAGGTATCACAGAGTAGTTCAGCACTTTTCTTTGTTTCTGACGGAATTTTCGTATATCTTAATACTTTGCTTAGTTTCTGACAGACCATTTTCACTATTTCAATTCGCCTTCGGATTTTTGAGTCATATTTTTTGTTCTCTGTCACGAAACTACACGGATAATTACATTTCTGTACCTACTTCATCTTTGGGCAGTCCCTCTTGGTGACAACCATAGAGACTGTTTCCTCACATTAAATAGTTAGTCCTTTCTTCTCGCTTTCCTTTACTACCTTGTCGGAAAGTTCGTGCAGTTTATTTGGGAGGCAAGTAAAGAATATTCAAGTTGAGGCTAATTACTATGTTTTTCTTTATAATATAGTCTTGATAAAAATGTTTCACTAAATCTGAATAATTGAATAATAAATGGATTTGATTTTCAAAACTTTTGTGATAGCTAAGTACATTTGGAATGTTATGTATATGCACGGAAAATCATAATGCTCCGGTGAGTGAGCCTTGTGTAAAATGCCTATAGGATACCGTAGGCCGAGCATCAGAGTAACGATGAAGTTATGGAGAAAATTGAAACAAAAAGAAAACTAATACTTAACATCAGGAAGAGAGAGTTGAGGTTTCTAGTACATATAATGAGAAAGAAGGGCTTGGAGAATATGATACTTATGGGGCAGGTAAAGGCCAACAGGGACAGAAGAAGACAATACATAATATACTTAATGAGCTTGAGTAAATGGATGGCGGAACAGGACGTAGGAGAAATTACAGAAAGACAACGTTTATTAAGAGCTACAAGGGGCAGGAAGTTGTGGAGAGCCATGGTAGCCTACGCCCTGAAAGGAAACGGCGCATAGAGAAGAAAAAAGATAATCTGACGCTTTGTGATTATATCGTTGTTAATGACGATAAAATAAAATATGATAATTGAATAAAAATTTGTATTATTTAAGATGTCATAGGAATATGAATCTAGTTTCGAAATTGGAGTGATGAGTAGTTATAAGAACTTCTTATACTCAGTTTCTTCTATTTAATTTTGCGATCATCCTCAAGAATATGGTAATGGTAATATTAGTTGTTTCGGTATTTTTGGTATTCATTGATCGAGCAACCAGTGCTACTTCCGGTTGAAATTCAGAAAATTTATTAAAACAGTTTTTTCAGAATAATAGTTTTCTCGAACCCACTAACTGTTATTGCTCTTTCTAGTATTGATTGGGACTTCCTTCCTAAACTTTGGTTTCAGGTAGTGTGTAATGTCTACATTTTGAATATGTTATTGTTTTCTCTTCGGGTTACATTTGCTATCCATTTTAATTTTGCTGTCGAAAGTCCACAAGTGATAAGGTTTCTGTCAATTAGTACATTACTTTGTTATCCAGTAATACCATTCGACTCGGTTCAAAGAAGTATGGTACTCGCTATTAGATCGTTTTCATTCGGGTGAATCCATTTTCAACGATTGATCTGAGAAAGCCGTTGCATATAGCTGACTGTTTAGACATTTCTAAACGGGTTTAAGGCCATTCATGACACCCATATGAATAATATAAATTCCTGTAAATGTTCATGGAGGGAGGGAACTGGTTTGAATTATTTTTATGTAATACTTTCTTTATGAGGAATAAAATATAAATAAAATACGAACGAATAAAAAATAACTTTGTTTATGGTTGACATACATTTCTGTTGGCGATTTATCATATGTAACAGATTTAAATGAATAGAAGCCAGTAGATTATTACCGATGACATATTTAGGTTAGTTTATATTCTTTCTTGTTATCTATCTGTTTCAGTAAATATTCTTTATACGGAAAAATCCGCATTGCATTATTCACAGTGTACAAGGTCTATCCGGAAAATATCTAACCCTTTTTAATATATCGGGAATGGTTTGTGTATGTTTGATGTAAGTTTCGTTAAATGTTTCAGCTCTAATTATTAAGCAGTCGTTTTTGAGATACAAACACTTTCGAAAAAAATGAAATAGGAAAAAAAAAATACAAAAACATGAAAGGCAAAAGTGCTCATGTTGAAATTGTAGATTTTCATTAACAATTCGTGATAATTGTGTCACTGCAAAATCAAACTGATTTCTCAAAACTGTTTCTCCTCATTAAGAAAATTACGTTCGTTTTTAGCAGTGAATAAAATCGTTTTCATTTTAAGGTGAAGAAGAAATCAAATTAATCCTTTGAGTATAAAACTAATTAGAGTCAAAATGTACATCCCTTTGTTGATTGATTTGAAAGTCCTCACAGGTGGGAACCAACATCAATGCAAAAGCCTTTATTATAAAATATAACATTATCCATCGATATTGAATTCATTACATTCACTTACATGCTATACCCTTGAGATAGGTATGAATCCATCTCTTCTCCTCCAGATATGAGAAAATAGTAGGACAGACTGGCCTTGGATGGCAACCGGTCTAGGAGAAGGAAAACTCTGAATTCAAACCAGCCAGGAAATGGTTGGGATCCGTAAGGCTGTCTTGCCCAAGACATAGCACTTCTGCTGCAGTTCATGTGGGGAACCCACGACTCTAATGCGTTACAAGACTCATTTGGGCTTTTTAGTATTATACAGTGTTAGAAAAATACTTGTAGTGCAACCTGTCTTTCTTTTAATTTCCTTATGTTCTATACTAAACTTTTTTTAACAAATCCTTACATCACCAGAATCTATCTTACCCTTCATCCAAGCATTGAATTTTGCTGTCACATTTTTAGTCTGGCGTTTCTCCTATATATTGACAGATTCTTGATAAAATACAAAGATGAATCTGCAATGTTATTGGTTCTAACCTGACAACTCGGCTTCAGTCACTTTCCGACCGGGCAACGTTATTTTTCCTATGCCTTTTCTATAAATATTTTCATGGTAATTGTTCTGATGAGCTTTACTCTTTGATAGATAGACTTTATGAATTTAAGCACAGTACTAGATTGGTGGCAAGGTCTCATCATTTTGCAGTTGAAATGGCAAGATTTAACCGTAAGTTCTATGCTAACCGTTTTTTCTTTAGCAATTCTTGCTCTCCCGGTCTCATGATTTCCGGTAAACTTTGATCTTCAAAAATTTAAATGCAATATCAATCACTATCTTCTATCTTTTTTTAATTCGTAATATTTTTCTGTTATCTCTACTTAATAATATTTTCTTTTTTCTCATATTCTTTCACACCTAGTAATCTCTTGCATCTTTATTGCCTTGCTTGGGGTGAAATATATCTGGCCCAGGGACTCACAATCCATATGTCACCAAATTCTCGATCCAACATTGTAATTCACGAGGCTCTTGTCTCTTAGGGATTAAAAAGATTGGTACTCTGATTTCTATCTTGTCATACATCTGATGAGGTTATAAATGAATCGGTTTGATAGATAAACTTATTAAGATCTGCGAATGTTTTTCCTCTAAATGCATATTTAATATTTCATTAAATTTTCATTTCATTTAATTTTCAAATTAAGCCATCAGCTGGTTATTTTTCTAACAGAAGGAGGGCTGCGTATGATTCAGCGCTTATGAATCAACAAGTTATTCATCTGGCAATAATTTTCAATAGCCTTTCGACCAATGCTGGGCCCTGAATTCATATTGAAATGATATGTCATGTCATTAATCAGCGATAAAGAATTAAGATATCGTGTTTGGGTGTCAGATGAAAAAAAAACCCAAAACATTTTATTTTATTTCATGGATCTTTTATTGTTTCAACATCAGCAAAATCTCTTTACTACTTGCACGGAAAATGGATTACATGAATGCATTTGTCGTGCGTATGGCTATAGATTTTTAGTTTAATCTTTTATATTAATAGGAAAACGGGAATCAGCTTTTACTTGCGATATTGGACTGTTCATATTGCTTTTACATTTTAACTTAATTTCTTTTTCGCCATTTCTTTTGGATGTGTAATCTCCTACCGTCCATCATTTAAAGTCACGCATTCACAGATATAAAATGCACACAGATATATTAACCATTTTTTACACAGACGTAAATTTGACACATATTTTATACTTTAATAATGTGGAATATTTTGTGATTCCTTTTATATAAAATTCGATAGGAACATTATTTCTGATAGAACTTTCATTATCAAACTGACTGATTATGACTGGAACCAAAGATTAAACATTGACATTAATATTTTTCCCAGTCAACTTAACGGAATTTCACTCTGAAAATATGTCAGGAACAGTTCATAGTAAACCTTTTTAGACTTTAAAAATGGAAATTGTACTTCTTAATTTAATTAAAAGTATAACGTAAAAGTTTACACAATGAGACAGTATGCATTATTAAACCTTCCAAAAGTATCAAAATTGTCCATAGATATAAAAAAATGTCTTTAGCTCTTATTTCAATCATTTCATCGAAAAAAAAAAAAAAAAATGCCAATGGAGCCAGTAGGATGCAATGGATTACAGAGAGTGAAAGAAACCGAGAAAATTTTATTGAACAGAAGACAATAAAAAGAACAGAATTAAAAAAAAAACAGAAGATAATGATTAACATTGCCTTTAAATTGTTGAAGATCATAGTTGATAAGAAAGCAAGAAACTGTAAAAGATTTCCACAAGCGATAGAACTTACAGTTATATCTAACAATTTCAACATCAAAATGATAAATCCTAGCTGTCAATCTAGTAGTACGCTTAAATTTGTGAAGTCACTTCATCAAAATCCGCTAGTTTCATGCAAAAATATTAATAAGTCAATATAATCTAGAACAAATAACTATAATCTGATTTATTTAATTTAAGGTGGCAAAATATTTATGTATATTTTAATTAAATACTTGTTTCTGTTCATTCTATTATTCAACAGCTGGTCATCCATTCATTGCAGGATTAGTAATTTCTAGGCACACATTACAGACTTCTCCAACTCTTCTTATATGGTGTAGCTTGAGCCAATAATTTCTATGCGATATTAGGAGCTTCTTTTCCGCTGGTAATTACGTCCCGAAGATCGACGCTACTTTTGTATTTTCTGTTGCTCAAACTCAACTTAGCTGTAGAAGTGTCATTTCTATTCACTTTCGACGGCTCCTATAATCGCCTACCTTCATAAACAACGTCTCTATTCAGAGAATATTACTCTTTTTACTCTGCATTTACACCCACTCCATTATTTTGCTATTATGGTTTATCATATTTTTTACACTTTTGGTTCAGCTATAGGTCACCTTCATATTGTTTCTGTCTTATTTTTAAGCTTTTAGCTTATTTTAAGCCTCAGCTTTTATTCTCTCTCTCTCTCTCTCTCTCTATATATATATATATATATATATATATATATATA
Source organism: Acanthosepion lycidas (assembly GCA_963932145.1). Classification (NCBI taxonomy): domain Eukaryota; kingdom Metazoa; phylum Mollusca; class Cephalopoda; order Sepiida; family Sepiidae; genus Acanthosepion; species Acanthosepion lycidas. The sequence continues at coordinate 83,072,982 of OZ010571.1, read as the reverse complement.
TATATGTGTGTGTGTGTGTGTGTATATGCATGAATAGAAAATATATAGTGCCTTCATCAGTGATAGGAATAAAATATACAGTGCTTAATGTAAAAGAACAGAGCTAAGATATATAATAAAAATCTTAAAATAATTATAACCTTATCTCTTATCGCATAATGCTACATAAAGTTTCATGTAGTAGGCAAATATCAGGAATGATTTTATACCTGATGTTTGCTTCGGGCATGAACATGCGGTAAGGAATCGAGATATACATGTTTTAACACACACACACACACATATATATGCGGGAAATATGAGTATTATATTAAATAATAAAAATAAGTTCTAGTTTTTGAGGGATAGCAGCAATGAAGCAAAAATTAAACGATATCCAATGTAAGCATTGGTCAATACTTTGCAAATATTGAGAAAAAAATAAGTAAAACACGACAAATATGTCCATATATGGGAAGCTCATTCATACAGTCCTGTGTCAATGTAACACAGCTCATCAGTGCGATAAACATTCTCATACTTCAAGCCAGGATCGAAACCCGATCGATTTGTGTCAGGCGGAGTTTCTACCCCTAAGCCATCAGCGCTCGCCAGGGAAAAATGTCGAATTCTAGCGTATTGTTTTTTACGAATGTAAAAAAGCGCCAGTCATATATCTCACATTGAGTATTGGCGTTAATAAAAAAAAGTGCTCGATGTATAATAACAGATAAAATATATGCTAATGATAAATATACATTCTTTTTCACATCGGTAGCACATCACTGAATTTCATGTACGATACAATCGTCAGGTGCTGATTGAAAACTCTTTTCCAAATTCTGTTTTCAATCAGCACCTGACGATTGTATCGTACATGAAACTCAGTGTTGTGTTACGGTTCAGGAAAATGTTTGTTTATTATTATATATCTGAGGGCAGTTTTCGTCATTAGCCATCTAGCCATTGCCGCCTCTGTCTGACCATCGAGAGTAATTGTTGAAAAGAACGATTGAAAAAATCTTCATGGATTTTCTCGCCCATTTCATTCGATTTTCTTTACGGCCGTCTTTTAATGTATCGATATTACATTTTCCTAAGTGATTTAGCACATGACATTTTGCGATTTTCGACACTGCCTTTCTGTCACAACGCCTAATTTTATATATTAACAAAAAGATTTCTTTTAAATAACTTCTCTTTTGAGACGATACACAGATTAGCAAGATAATCGAGTCTTCAAATTGACCTGACATCAGTGTCGTTCATAGAACTTCTTCACAATTCGGTGTTACCTAACAATCATGTTTTACATAACGCATTTAAATGAACCATTTTAAAGCTTCTAACTCGCAACGGAGTTATGAATTAGTGAATTCCAAATTTAGGACATCCAAAACAAATGGCTGTCGTTTGTTTATATCTATGCAAAAAGAAGTGGCTTCCATTCTTATAAGTGCAGTTAGATGTTGGCATTGTTCAGCAAATAAATCTTTATATTCCTGTTTATTTTATTCAACAATAAAACATAAAGCAGTTAGTACTATGAGATAGGGTGCATTTTTCTTTCGACTGTTGTATTAGTTCTATTAGCAAACGTCTAAAGAAAATTCAAAGAATTTTCAGCTATCTCACATCTGGTAATATAAAGATTGCCAGGAAAAGAGCTTCGATTGAACGTGAATGATATTAACAGCGGTAGGTCAAGCATTAGCAGAGACCAAAGTGCTTCGGACAATTGAGAACCTTCCAGTGTGATTCAATTTAATGCGTTCCTTTCCCGAGTCGATATAAATAAATGATTCTCGGTCTGTATATCACGAACTGTTCTCACTTGTAACCTGGCACATCGACAGTTTTACACGCCAGCAAGTGAACGATTTCCGTTCATGTCGATATGGACTGGACGATGAAGCGATACGCAGATTACGGATAACGGACAGATGTTCTTCTGTCCACATGCTTAATCTGACAGATTTACAAAAGAAAAGAGAAATTTCTCAGCTGACCCCAGTGTCAATCAACCCTTGAGAGGAGTTCATGATCTGAATTTGCCCGGGAAATAGAGTAGTCATTGTTCACCATTACCATCACTAAACTTGACAGCATCGAAAAGACACGTGATAACATTTTTAATGCCTGTCTGTTTTGTGATCGATTGATAACAAATCAAATCGATTTTATTTTGAACTGCTCCCTAATTCAAGTTTCAATCTAATAATTAACAGTGCCTTTTCAAAGAATTTTTTTCTCATTTCTTATCGTTCCCAAAATATAAGTTGAACGTATTTAAATAATATTAACTATCGACTAACCTTGTTCCATACACGTTCCGTCGTTTCAAATTATAATTGATTAACTTAGTCAAGTTTTGGTAACAGCTCACTTTCATAATACTCGTTGTAGTAGAGACTTTGTAATCGCAGATACAACTTATAGTAACGCCATTGAACAATGCTGGTGTCAGACGCCTTCGAATATAACTCGCCTTGCTCTATAATACTTGCTGGACAAGTAACCTGTATAGTGATCTGGATAGAGAATAGCGCTCCGTATAGTAATAGAGTAGAAAGGTGATCCGTGTAGTAATAGAGGATAGAATAGAATAAGTACAGATTCTTTAGACGTCACACAACTTCCTATATATGCGTTTCCCCATGGTCACGTGATTCACTTAATTCAATAATAGGAACGCCTGTGTTTGTTCTCTGGCGATCTATGTTGAAACTCAAATGTCGCCAGTGACACTTTATTCCTATATAACAATGCATGAAATGGAACTTTTTATAATAAATCAATTGCTAGGTCTGCTGCTAGGAAAATTTGTTCACTATGTCGTGATAGACAGTTTTCTCGCCAGAATCTATCATGCACATTTACCAGTTTACCGTTCGTCTGTGAATCGAATATTACATCCTGGTGTTTCTGCCAGGGATTCTTGACGAAATAAAAAAGAACACTCTGCAACGTTAACAGTCCTAACATGGCATTTCGGTTTCAGTCACGTTCCCATTACCATAAACTAACTTCCCTCTGCCTTTTGCTATATATATATTTTCACTGTAATTGTTCCGATGAATTTCACTCTTTGGTACCTTGGCGAATTTAACCGCAGTACTAGATTTCGTCATTTCTGTTTAGCTGAAAGTACCCCACGTCATGCTTTGTATTCAAGTAACGTTTCACCATGTTTGAAATACCACATGAGTACACACGCGTTTTGCATAAATCATCTTGAAACTTTACAATAGTTTAAGCTTCAATTTTTCCCGAGGGAAAACAAAAGTTTACGTAATTCTCTGTTCCTTTTAACAAGCACAGCGCAAATCATGAAACGGAAAATGAAGAAAAAAGTAAAAATCATATACAAAAAGAAAAAAAAATACACACACATACACACATACATATAAAAAGAAAGAAAAAAACAAGAATCAAATTGGTCTTGAGAATCACACCACATTGCAGACTGGCTCAGAATATTGTACATTTGTGACATTCTGCGATGCAATAAACAACTACATTCCTGATTGTGCGCCACATTCGAGTCCCGATAATTTTGGCGCCCTTTCGTATATATTGAATTAAGCATACCTGCTGGTAGTCTGGCGTGATTGGTTAAGTATTGCTCGACTACAAACTAAGAGAAAGTTTCTTAGCGTATGAGTGGATATAAAGGAGTATTTGTGTAACACATTAATAGACTTAAATGAAAAAGAATAATCTGTATATGTTTGTGTATGCGGAATAGTTAATAGATATTTGAACTGTAGTTGTGACTTCTTAATGATCGATTTCGAAACGGACAGATTATTGTGAATATTTTTCTTAGCCACTTGGCAAATATGGGCAGAGCTCAAATTTGCCAATGTTTGCATTTCAAATGCCTACCTTAGTTTCTGCTTAGCACAAAGCACGCTAATATTTGCTCAAGAGACTAACGTAGACAAACACAAGCAAGCAGAGCTCATTAGTAAAATTGATGTTCAATAGATTGATTTGAAGAGTCCGCTAAAGCCTGATTAGTCTCATTCTGGCCTCTGTTTGGTTCATTAGTCTTATGTTCAATGCAGCCAGTCTAAGCATTCATTCGCTTCCAAAGTTTCCTTTTAATGTTCCCGCAAATAAGTAGCATTATCACGTACATATCTGTATTATTTGCAGCTGAATTAAAGTCTAAATGACAGATATTTTCCATTCGTGCTTTTGCCAATAAATCAAGTTGTTTTATAGGAGGGCTAATGGCTGTCGATTGTTAGATAGTTAAAACTGTCAGACAGAAAATGGCTCATTGAATGTCTCGATACCTTAATTGCAAGAGAGTCTTATATTGTTAGAAACAGTAAAATGAAATTTAGATGCTAGCTCCTCTGGACATCGACGTACTTTTTATAGATAAAATACAGATTCAGAGTCAAATTCCGGACGATTTTGCAATATGTCTAATTCGGTCAAATACTCCTTTATTTTGTTTTAACAAAAACAATAATAATAATGATAATAATGATTTTATATATATATATATATATATATATATATATATATATATATATATATATATATATATATACGCACAAACACACGTCTATATCTATCTATCTATCTATCTATATATATATATATATAGATAGATATATATATATAACTAAAAGACTATACTACACTATAGACTATACTACAAACTAGAAAACTTATATATATATATATATATATATATATATATATATATATATATATATATATATATATATATATATATATATATATATATATATATATATATATATATATATATACATTTATATATATATGTGTGTGTGTATGTGTGTGTGTGTGTATAAACTAAAAGATAACATACACATACACCCTTCCCAACATGCAATAGAACAGTCAGAATGACCAAATAGAATTCTGAGTATCAGGAATCTTCTCGCCTCTATTTTAAAAACAATTTAAAAGAGGACGTTTAACTAGTAATAACGATAAAAAACAAAAAACAAATGAAAACTACAGATAAAGTTCACTTTCTTCAGAGAGTCATTCACTTCTATAGTTCACTACTAACAAGTAAGGATTTTTTGTCTTGATGATGGTCAGTCTGGCCAAACCTAGTCGAGGAATCTAAATAAAATAATCAAACCCCAAAATATTAATATACATTCCAGTATTTCTGAAAATTTTAATTTTTGGTATTTTTAGTATTTTTATTGTTCAAAACGTATATATATATATATATATATATATATATATATATATTCTACTTCTGTGCACCATGTCCGTTCAGAACGTTGGTGATCATGGCGCTCCACAATTTCTTGTCCGTCATAGTTCTTAATAATATTGTCTTTTTACTATTTCCCCTAAACCCTGATATGTCAACCATTTGTAAAGCACGTTATGGAGATTACATGCTGTTTTCCTCTGTCCTTCTTACCTTTAATATGTCTTGTCTAATTTTCCAAGTTTTTTTCATTATATGCCCTGCAAATTTCAACAGTCTCCTTCTGATACTAGGTATAAATGTCTTTTTTGCTTCCATTATCTCCAAAACTTCGTTGTTTCTCACATGTTAAGTGTATTCTTAATATTCATCTGTAGAACCACATTTGTGAGAAGATTGTCCATCATTCGCTGTCATATAGGTGGTCTGATATTGAGTAAGTTCAGTACTCCTTTCCCTGTTTCTAACGAAATTTTCGTGTTTCTTAATATTTTGTTTAGCTTTTGGAAAGCATTTTTCGCTATCACAATGCACCTTCCGATTTCGGGTGGCACGCTGGAGTAAGGAATAGCAGCTCGGATTGAGGAATCGGAGAGCCGTTTTCGAATTCCAGTCGAATCCATTACATTCACTTACGTGCTAATACCCTTGGATCCACTTCTTCCTTCCCCTAGTTATGGGTAAATAGCAGGACAGACTGGGTTCTATAACCTTTGATGGCAACTGGTCTACCGTAGAAAGTAATGGCAACCTACTCTGGGGAAAAAATCTGCTTCGACAATCATGTATCGAAAGATAGATGATCGCCTAAGCGTGTATCACGCATGGCACATAACTACCTAATTTCCGATTTCAGTGTCACTCTGTTCCCCGCTAAAAAAAAAACTTCCCATATATTTAAATTGTTGTAGTTGATTTTGGTATAGCCAATTTGTAATTTGCATGTTGGGCTGTTACATTTGCTGACAAACATATATCACGTTTTCTTGCAATTAATGTTTAGACATTTCGTGTCGCTTTTCTTCATGACTTTCAGTAGTAGTTCTTGTTTTTTTTATTGATGATATTATATATGTGCATAAGGAAGGGAGATATAGACATGAGTGTAGCGTAAAATCATGTACTGAAGATGTGGGAACCCTTAAATATATATTTTTAAATTTTTGAGTTTAAATTCTTTTCATCAAACGTGTCTGGACATGCAGCCTCATTCAGTTTCCCGAGGATTTTGTAGTTGTTTTTATCGTTTTTTTTTATTTTTCTATACATTGCTTAACATTATTCTGATATATGTATATATCATATGTATATGTGTGTGTGTGTGTGTGTGTGTGTGATATATAAATATATATGTGTGCGTGTGTATTTAAATTTAATATGCGCACTTTTGTTTAGAGCTCACACTATGTGTATTCCTCCCTTTGTTGCAGGAAAATTGTGTGAGGGTATGAAACTGAGTAGACTGGATGGGTACTAATGTAGAAACATTATATATATATATATATATATATATATATATATATATATATATATATATATATATATATATATATATATATATATATATATATATATATATATATATATATATATATATATATATATATATATATATATATATATATATATATATATATATATATATATATATATATATATATATATATATATATGCCAAATCGGTCGGGTTTCGATCCCGGCTTGAAGCAATCGGACCTCTCACCGCACTGAAGAGCAGTGATACGGCAAAACACTCTGTCTGTGGATGACAATCACTCTCTCTCTCTCTATATATATATATATATGGAATAACGATATATAAATTCTTATATATCCACAACAGTTTTTGATGGAAGATGTGTGAGAATATATATATTTGCTCAGTAATCTTTCCTTTATAAATGTTTCACTGAATGGGACAGACAAGGAAAATCCTATAATCTATTTTATCAAGTTCAGCTAATCTTACAATTTTCATTTAGGGTGGACGAAAAGAGTTCTGATACGGACCATAATGATTATTGATCAAGCGTTAGTGTAGTATATCAATTCTGATGCCAAGTAAATGAGTGAGTTTCTTGCCATAAACCGATTATCAACATTTGGGTATACAACGACAACCATCACTTGAAGGATGACAAACCACTTAAGTGATATGAGCGCTTTAAAAAAATAAAATAAAATAAAACTTTCTAAAATAGAAACTGAGGGGTGATTGTACTGGATCCATCATAAACATTCATAAAGTGGAATTAATGAATTATAAACATTTCAAATACTTCGATGTATGGATTAGTTATAAAAAATTTAGGATAAAGAATAAAGAAACTGAACACAGGATAAGCTGCCGTAATGGAATGTCTTTCCAACACAGTAAGTTAGTACAAAGCTAAAATAAGAACCAGGGTCTTAACAGATCAAGACTCATATAGAAGCCATGCATAACATTTAACTCGTTTAGAAATACCTAAACTGTAGACTATATAGAATTCTTTTATTACATCTGTGATTAAAAATGATTTCATGTGAAAGAATTCTCTAAGATAATCCTACAGCAGACCCTATTGCATTATTGTGTCACAAACAAATCGCTTTACTAAATCACACAAGCAAAACACACCACTTGAAGACTTCCAATAGCAGTAATAACAAAATGGGTAGTACTTGTAACTAGAATGGAAAATGATATAAACAATATTTTCATTTTTGACACCACAACAAATAAAATATTAGGTAAGGTAAAACCTATCAATAATAGAAAGAGCGATAACAGTTTTAGGAGAAAACTCTTATAAATTTCATCAGACCGTAATGCTAACTGTTCGATGAATGACGAATGTTTCTTGTATGGAAACGGCCAATCTCACTATCATCTAAATAAATAAACGACAAATTCTGTCTGTACGTCTGTGTATGTGAAACCGCTCTAACTCGGGCGACACTTGCGCTACATATACATATTAGTCCTTCTTGAAATCTGTTGATCGGGCGCATTGGGATTTATATCTGGATGAGGAGGGAACTGTTAAAAATTCAAATTTTAAAATAATTGAAAAAAGAAATAGTGATTTTAAAAATTTTAATTTATATTGTGTTTAAAGTAACACAAAAACTTTGTGAATTTAAATTTTTTTGTTTTATATTCAGTTTAATATATCTCCAAAACTTTGTGAATTGAGGAAATCAGTTTTATTTCTTGAAAATGTCAAGGAATTGAGAGGTTTCGTGACGAAGGATTTTGAAGTTTCATAAAGTTTATGATTTAAAGAACTCAATTCAATTGAAGTTCCACGGAGTTTGTGATTCGAAGAACTTAATTTTTGACCTGAACTGGAATTTCGGCCCAAATCAGAGTTCCGGCACAAATTAGTCTTTTGTCTGGAATTGGAACTATGGCCCGAATCAGAGTTAATGTAAGGTTTGGAAGTTCCATGAGTAAATTAAAGAATTCAAAGTTATTTCTTCAAAATGATCATTGGTGTTTTTTAAACTGAACCAGAAGTCCCTTTAGTTTTTGGGAGGTGTTCCAATTAGCCCCCCCCCCGCAGTACCTAGTTTAAAAGCCTGCACGGAGTGCAGGTTTTAAGCTAGTTATATATATATATATATATATATATATATACTTTCTCAATATATATACATATATATATATATATTTATATATATATATATATGTATATATATATATATATATATATATATATATATGTGTGTGTGTGTGTGTGTGTGTATTTAAATTTATTATTCGCACTTTTTGTTTAGATTTCACACTTTGTGTATCCCTTCCTTTGTGTATCCCTTCCTTTGTTGCATGAAAATTGTGTGAGGTATGAAACTGACAAGAGCGGATGGGTAATAATCCAGAAAAATTTGTCATTATATATATATATATATATATATATATATATTGAGAAAGTATATAGTTTTCTTTGGGTAATAAAAAGGAAGTAACAGAAAGCGTAACCCATTTTTGTCTTCATTCTTTTTTTTTATTGCAGTCTTGGTTTGATTCTATAAACTTCCTTTCCAAGTATAAACCTAAAATTTCCTCAGTAATATTTTTGGCATGTGTAACCCTAAGAACATCTCTTTTAATATTTCCATACCAACATTTTTGTTTAGAATCCATTGTAGTGAATGTAATGATTGCAACATGTTTTATATTATAGCTTTGCAGACGATATTTTATTTTAGTCATTTTACTTCCTATTTCGCATTTTCACGTAACATTCATTTGAAACAGAAACTTACTTCATTTTATTCAAAATAAGGAGAAACAATAACTATTTTATTTTAGTCATTTTACTTCCTATTTCGCATTTTCACGTAACATTCATTTGAAACAGAAACTTACTTCATTTTATTCAAAATAAGGAGAAACAATAACCTTTCATCAACGAACAGATCATCTACGAGATTTACAATTCAATCATTTGCAACTATTAGGTTGGTGCAAAAATAATGACGTAATAATGTCGTTTTTGACGTTAAAAAATACGTTAAAAACGACATTATTACGTCATTATTTTTGCACCAACCTAATACAACCTCCTGAGTATCGAGTGACAAAGCCAGTAACAGATTGAGTTAATGTTCTACTGATAAATCTTAAGCTCTTAGTCTGATGCGCTATCCTTGAAAAGCATTCGAAAGTACATAGATTGATTACAAAATCACTCATCAGACTAAAGGGTAGTCTGAAACTCTTGTCACCCTAACCCTCTCTTAGAAACTGTAGGAGCTCGTGTCAGCCATCTGAAATAGAAAATTATATTATATATTAGTGGCAAAACTTTTGAACCACCCTGTATGTTGATAATCACTATCATCGATACAATACTCTTGTTCCTTCATTGGATAAAAAGTTCTTCAAATTTTAGATTTTCAGTGTAGTTAACATAGTGATTTGCTAAGTGCTGCTTAGATGTGGCTCAAGGCCGGAAGTATGGAGCACCCAGTGAGGATCAAACTTACTACTCAGTCGTAATTGTTCTAACAATACAAGTTTGTTAACCATTACACCACACCAAGGTGCCCCAGTGTAGTTAACATAACTGTTTGTTTGGGGTGAGGTTTGGGCATATAATGAAATTGTAATTAAGAGTATAAATAAAATGAATCTTCTAATACTGTTTGGTCTATTCACTCGCGGATGTTTTGATCAGAGGACGGAGAATTGGCTATTTCTAGCGAGAGCGAGTAAGCAGTTTTTTTCCAATTTTTCATGTAAACCAGATGGAATTAGAATTGCCTCATCTCAAATAGAGAAAATAACACAAATTTATTTGTTTTTCTGAAGTTTTCATTCCAATTAATTACTCTTTAATAGTTCAATATTCTCACCTTTATATTGGGTATTTGGAAAGTAATAATATAATTCACCGCTGTGAATTATGAGTCAACCAACAAAAGCGTAGTTGAAAGCTAGGAAATTACATGTAGAATTGATCTGTTCTATAAAAGTGTATCGTTTATAGTGCATTTCACAGTTTAATTGGGAAAACTGTCAAGAAGGGAATTTGGGTCCTCATGAGCTTTCATTAAAAAACAGAACACAATTCCCATCATCTGCTGCAGTTTTTAATTAAGAATGATATACTTTCATTTTAAATTGCATTGTTAGAGGTGATGAAAAAGGGTTTTTAGAAAACAAAAAATGATTGGTTATTACAAAATGAGAAGCCGGGGTCAACACCAAAATGTGCAGAAAAGTTGTTGTCCATTATAATCTCATGGAATATGGAAGGAACCATAACAGTCAGCATTTATTAGACGAAATATTATGTTGAAAGTGTCTCCTGTTCGTAAGCAGAAATGGGGTTATTCTCCAGCTTTCCAATGCAAAGGAACGCGTGCAAAACAAACGCCAAAAATAAAGTCGTTAGGATGGGAGGTTCTTCTATATCATCCATACTCATCAGATTTATCAGCTATAGATTTAACCTTTGTTTCAAGCACTAGAACATTTTATAAGTGGCAGTACATTTAGAAAGGTGAAAACGATCTTTCAATGTTTTTTGTTGCAAAACCCAGATTTCCATGAAGGTGAAATCGAAAATTTGCATTCTCGTTGAGCTGCAGTAGTTAAAAATTAAAGTGATAAAATATTTGATGACCAATATTTAAATAAATTTAACTTACTTTTATTCTTGTATTTTTCTCTAATAAAACGCAATTACTTTTCGAACACCATAAAATTAAATGGTATAGAAACAGAGTATGAGGCTTACTTTCTATATGCCCGCTGTTAAATCACACTGAAAAAAAACCGGGTTTAACTTCGATTAAGCAGCGTCACTACTTTGAAAGGGGG
>OZ010571.1:83036472-83056472 GCA_963932145.1 Acanthosepion lycidas | reverse complement strand
TTTGAAAGAATATGAGAAAAAGAAATACGTTATTAAAGAGAGAGATCAATAAAGGCAGAGGAATTAAGAATACAGAATATAGCGATTGACATTGCATTTAAATTATTAAAGATCAAAGTTGGCTTGCAAAGCAAGAATTCATCAAATACTTGCACAAATTTGAACTACGAAAGAAAAAACATTAGCATGGAATTTACGGTTTCATGAAGTCATTTCATTTGTAAAATGATGAGACAATCTAGTACTGCGCTTAAATTCATAAAGTCTAACTACCAAAGAGGAAAGCTCATCCGAACAGATACCATGAAAATACTTATAGAAAGGCACGTTGAAGCTAGGTTACAGCAGTGGGAACTTGACTGAAGCCGTAATGCCAGGTTGGGACCAATAACATTGCAGATTTTTCTTTGTATTTTATCAAGAATCTCTAAATACATAGCGGATGTACCGGACCGTATCTCACTGTAATATTCAATGCATTGATGAATGGTAAATTTATAAATGTATATGATAAATGTTGGCGGAAAAAATATACAGTGAATCAACATTCCCAGCAGCAGACATATAATCTTACCATTTCATGTCAGTGGAAAGCGCCAAATCGAGAAAGCACAATGACGTTAACATCAGAATTGAAGGCAAAAATGTTCCCTCAGATGATTAAATTCAGTTAGAAGGATGACGCTGATTGAATTATCCACAAAAAAATATTTTATATGATATATATATTTTGTACCATACACATCATCTAATTTATTTAAAAACTGTTCATTTGTATTTTGCAGGTGACACAAAACCTGAAGTTTGTCTCACGCCTGGATGTGCCGTAGCATGTAAGTAGTTGAATTAAATTATTTGCTTTTAAAAATTTAAACCACACACACACACACACACACATATATATATATTGTTGCGTTCAGTGACGCTCTTGGGTCCCCACGCTACTGCATAAAATGGTATTAAGGGCGTTTTTTTTTTCATATTCGTTTTTATTAGAAGAGACGGTTAGACGTGGCAGCTTGGATTCTAACAAGAATCGGGAGGAAGGACAACAGGGGAATTCATGTCGCTTGTTGGCCTAGCACCCTCCCGTGTGTGGTCTTAGCCCGTCTCTTGATCCTGGGTGTGAGAAACGCTTCAAAATTATTGCGCCGTTTTTGACTTATATTCAAAACCCAGACAAAGGCAATCCATCACAGTCAGAATACCATGCCAGCGAGGTATTCTGGCCAATCATTGACCATTTTGGCCGTGACTTCTGCATTCTGTAACAATATATATATATATTAATAATAAATATAAATTTTTTCTCAACAGTAGGAAAACTCATGCACAACCCAATCGTTAGGTGCTGATTGAAAGAGTTTTCAATTCAGAGTTGTGTTACTGGAGAGGAAAAAATGTATATTTATTATTAATATAAATTGTACCTCTGTTATTATTCTCAAAGCACTATTTTCTTAGCAGCAACACTCTATGTATGATATTACACACACACACACACACACACACACATATATGCATTGTCTGTTTGGAAAAGATTATTCAACTATTTATTAACAAATATCAGCCTTACTATGGCAATGTCGTCTTAATCAACATCAAACTACACTCCTTGTAACAGCACGCAGTTATCTCAGCATTCTCTTAGAGTTTCAATACTCTCAACAATTTTATCTTTCAGAATTGCCATCAAGTGACATTGCTCCTTTTCAGGGTTTGAATTCTATTCGTTTTTTCAACGGTCATTTTAACTTTGATAAAAGCCAGAAATGACCAAGAAAAAAACTGGAATGTTGTGAGTTGGTGTGTAACAGACCGGTCATGCGTTTTAGTGACAAGTGAGCAGGCGAGATTTTCAAAATCATTTTTTGCAGAAAGTCCGCAGAATTTCCAGATCTTCTAATTCTTGGATTATCTAACGCGGATTTCATTTGATTCTACTCTCCTCGATCCCAACATATTCAAATACATTTATTGTGGAAGAAGTTCCAAAACGAGGATTGCTTTCAACGATAGATTGACATTTGAAACCTGTTCAAATACTGTAACCCCATTAAGATTTATAATTTACATCAAGCCCATGTAATAGGTTTTTCCACAGACACACACAAAACACACAAACACACATACATATTTTCCACACGCACACGCACACACACACACACATGTACATAGGAATGTGAAAGTTATATGTCAGCCCATTTCATAAATAAACATGTGAAGAACGTCTACACACGTCATCAAACAATTTTCAGAAACAACAAAATACAGACTGACTATTCTGGGTTGTATTTGAAATTCAAACAAATATCATTCGAAGAAGGCTAAAGCGTACAGCGTCTGAAACGTTGTGAATGTGACAATAAATATGAGGACAACAGTCTGAACGACGTAAATAGTGTAAATATAAATAAATTATATATGTAAAAAGACACTATCAATAAAGACAAAAGGAAATTTTTGCTATATTAACGCGTTTCATCATCTGAAAGACTTCATCAAAGTAAATGCTAACGGAATTTTAAATAATTTACCAAAGTTCATCTTGACTTTCATAGTTAGACATAAGAACATTTTTAAGTGTTCTCAATTTAAACAGTTTGAAAACCTAATGATATTTTTTACTTCTGTTTATGAAAACATGTAAAATAAAATGCTTACATTTACCTTGATAAAGGTAACATATATATATATATATATATATATAACAGCAAGCAGAAATATTTCTCCTCCCGATGATGGCCATTTCGACCGAAACTAGTCGAAGAATCTAAATGGAATAATATTGATTAATAATAAGATAATAAGATTTTAATTTTTTAATTTTTTAATTTTTTTTTATTGTTATATATATATATATATATATATATATATATATATATATATATATATATATATATATATATATATATATGTGTGGCTAAACTATATATACATTATATCACAAAATACATTCGAATGCTTGAAGGTGGTCCTCAGTGATGAAAGCCGTCTTCATCGCTGATTTCGGGGTTCTTATTCATCATAGCTCCGACAGCCACCCCCGACCTGTTATCTTATTCAACAGGTCGCCACCGTGTAAACAATTGTGCAAGTGGTCATGATAGAATTTATACTTTCATCTCTTTTAAAAATAAAAAATAAAAAAATAAATAAGATAAAAAAAATATAAAATAAAATAAAATAATAAATAAATAAAATAACAACCAACGGAAGCGTCCAAAATTGCTTGCTTTTTAAATTTTTTTTTATTGTTCAAAATATATATATATATATATATATATATATAAGTATGCATATATGTGGCTAAACTATATATATATATATATATATATATATATATATATATATATATATATATATATATATATATAAATTTAGGAACATCTATGACAAAGTGTAAAATTATTCTCGTGTGACACATTTCGTCCATTTCGGCTTCATTCAAGCACTTGTTTAATATCATCAACTTAACCATCACTTTGGTCCGATGGGGTCTTAAAGAATGAAATGCATCGCACAAATATCTTTTACACGATAAAATATAACATGTTATAGATCTTTCTAATATATATATATATATATATATATATATATATATATATATATATATATATGTGTGTGTGTGTGTGTGTGTGTGTGTGTTGAAATTCAAACGTTCACATCATCACTTTAAAAAAGGCCACAATACAAGAGTAGAGCAATAAATGTTTATTAAAACAGTTACATTAAAATATGCAAGTTACTACTACAAAATTGCTTATTTTGTTTCGACGTTTAAAACACGTCTCGTCAGGTAGTTAACAATGACAATCATATATATATATATATATATATATATACATTAAGAAATGGACAAAGTCCGACAATTTATTTATTAAAGACATTTTTTATGTTTAACGTTCTTTTTATAGATACAAGTATTTAAGTAAATGCTCTGTTTATAATAAACAGTATTAAATAACATTTACCGGCCTGAATGTCCGAGAAATTTTCATAGAAAATATTCGTCCTTTGACAGGATTCGAACCTGCATCCTATACGGAACCGCCATTTAGCCGGGCATGCCTAACCGATTCGTAATAATAGTAACATATGTGAGAAAACGACATTATTTTTGCACCAACCTAATACTTGGGGAAAATTAAAAAAAAATATTTTAAAGAAAATTTTGTTATTTTTCTTAATCAATTTTCTATAGCTACAGAGAAACTGATTCGTGGACTTGAAAGGATTAAAACAAAAATAAACATAAATAGTATGGCTAAAGAATTTAATCAAACCGGTTTGTATATATATATATATATATATATATATATATATATATATATATATATATATATATATATATATATATATATATATATATATATATATATATATATATATATATATATATATATATATATATATATATATATATATATATATATATATATATATATATATATATATATATATATAATTATTTATTTTTTAAAAATTATAACATAAATATGTTATAAAATCACTAAAAAATAGACATTTTGTTTCAACGCCTCCGGTGTCTTATCAAGTGATGATGTTGAATGTAATTGTTGGTTATTGGAATTCATTCCGTATACACCAATTATATATATATATATATATATATATATATATATATATATATATGTATATATATCAGTGTGTGTTTATTGATCCATAGATTTGTTTTTTATGGTTTATCGTACTTTTGCAGGTTATTTAAAGCCAGAAAATAATTAGATTGTAAAAGTTTTGGTTAATAATAATGATTTACCTATACAAGTTCTATTAATTAACTCATGACTGGGAGGAAAGACGAGGTGAATTTATAACTTCCCCAAAGTTGTTTGCGCCTAAGTGAATATAACGAACCCAAATGGAATTGGAACTCAGCTCTCTCTCTATTCTTAGCTGTTATCCATTACACCACCCGAACATCCAAGCTTGCATCACCTGGTATTTCTGAGCGGTCAACCATCTAGATACTAACTTCGGTGAGAGCCGGTGTTTGAACATAAGCCGCGTATGTGTCTGTGCTTATTGTTATTTTATTTCAGTAAAGTAACAATAATATTCACGTAATTTATAAGGGAAATTCACTATCTTTAAAGGAAAGCGATATGTAACATTTATTTTGCATTTAAATACTGATAAATCGCAAACAAGACGATACGTCATACACATGTACGATAAAAAGATAAAATGGTCGTAAGTGGTAAATATAAAGTTTTGTGCATGAAATCGTGCTGAAATTTGCGAGAAAACAAGAGCTATTTTCTCTTCCTTTTCCAAAATGTGATAAACATAAAAATATAAAAAATAATTATGTTCTATTGACTCTACAGAAACGTGATATGTGCATAAAAATGTCGGCTGAACATCATCGTATGAATTGTTTGTTCCTGCCTGCACATTTTCCGTGTGGATATGATCGCACTGCGAGTTCATAGATAATTACACTATTAAATAACAATGAAACCCGCTGAAAAGTTTTTGTTATACTTGATATGTGTTATGCTTTTTGACTCACTTTTGTGAATTATAACAGAAATGCATATATTTGTACATCATTATTTATAGTATTTTAATATTGTAATCTTATATATCTTTTCTCCGATTAGGGTAGTCTCAAGATTAGAGTATCGACATTAAAAGTCATATAAATGTAATATACAGGGAGCAACAATGGCAACATCCTTTTTATTTATTAGATTTATTGAACAAAAATGAATTACAATAATTTAAGATGACTTAGAATTAATTGTATCGTTTAAGCGTTTAAGCGGAATGGTTAAATCTTAATTTAAAGCTGAGGTGGATAGGACGACGTAAAGGAATTGAGTGGCCATCACGATCACCAGACCTAACACCACCACAGCTTTTCTTGTGGGATGTACTAAAAGATCTTATTTACAGGCTGAAACCGAAAACAATTCCTGAATTAAAATTCCGATAGATTTTCTGAAATTAATGTAGAAATGTGTTAAATGATTTTGATGAAGTGTTGCTGATAGGGTTCAGCATTGTATTGGACATGAAGGGGAGCATTTTGAACATGTTAAATAGTTTTTGATCATAACAAATCATGTTTGTTATATCTCTGAGATGAGGTCTCATGATTATTTACATTATTCGGACTGTTATCCTCATCTTCCTTGCCATATCCACAACGCATCGGCCGTTGTTCACCCTCAGGTGATTGGAATTTCAAATCGAACCCTTTATTTCCTAGTTCCACATGCCATGCCTCTTCAGGATGCCTCAGTTATTTCCCTTTACCTCAACTCTCCAAGTATTTTGGTTCACTGTTGCTGTAGTCTTGTATTGAACTCACAACTCTTTGGGTCTAGTCACTGGATCTAACCAATGCTTTTAAGGATGGACGAAATAAAGAGTTCAGTTCGAAATTTCAATCACCTGAAGAAGGCTGGTGCGTACAACGGCCGAAACGTTTTGAATATGACAATGGATAACAGTCCGAATAATGTAAATGATGTAAATAACAAATCATGTCGTTTTGATGTGACAATATTTATAAATTTTCTTAAATTACTGTAATTTATTTTTGTTCAGTAGAATTTAATAAATAAAAATGGCGTTACATTTGCCGCAAAGTGTATTAATATACAGGTTGAGTCAAATAATTTCAGTTTTGTTTATCAACATTTATTCTTAAAAAATAAGTACAATTACATTTTATTCAATTTTTTGTGCTAATACCGTTTGGAAAGGTA
Organism: Acanthosepion lycidas; assembly: GCA_963932145.1. NCBI lineage: Eukaryota > Metazoa > Mollusca > Cephalopoda > Sepiida > Sepiidae > Acanthosepion > Acanthosepion lycidas. The sequence continues at coordinate 83,049,729 of OZ010571.1, read as the reverse complement.
TGAATCCTCTTCTTCTCCCCCACCCTATGGGTGAATAGCAGAACAGTCCTGGTTTTATAGTCTTGGATGACAACTGGTCTACCGCCGAAAGAAATGGCAACCTAAAAAATCTGCCTCGCCAGTCATGTACCGAATGATACATGATCACCTAAGCGTGTATCACGCATGCCACGTAACTGACTGACAATTTTGTATTCACCCTTATTTTCAATAACTTATTGCCACAGGTTTCGATTAACTCTTCAATTTGGTTTCCATTAGAGCATATTTTTCACGTCAAAGCCTTTTTTCAGCGGTTGAAAAAGATAATTATGGATTGGTGGGTGTGGCTATATTCAGCTGGCCACCCGACTTCTATTTTTCTGCATTATTCTTGCTGTTATGGAGGAAAACAACATTTTCCTTTCATCCACTGTACGCTGCCACTGCCGTACAAAACTAAAGTATGTTAATCGACTCCACATTTGTTCTTAACTGATTTATATGATTCATCGTTAAGATGATACATTCGTCAATACAACTGGATCCACAAACCGGGAACTACTTGTGAAACAACTAGATATTTCATGACACTGGGCTATTCCGTAAGCCTATTTAACGATACATATCGCTCTGTAGATTTTAAAGAGACAGATAAAATTTCTGGGAAAAAGGCATAGGGAATTTAATCCTCAAAAAGTGTGTCGTGAGGTCAGTGGGGGACATTTTGAGTGGTGGCTAATGAGCAAGTTTTATTTGAACAACAAAAGAGAGGAAGTCGTGAAGAAACATGATCGCTCACGTCCCGAAAGAAGATGATTACGTTATGGCATTGTCTAACGGAAGTATTAGAAAATTTCACATTGAAGATAAAAGAATTCCCCCCAAATGTATAGAATGGTGTTTTAAATATCCCGCCATGACATTTTGAAGAAAAAAAAATGAATCATATTCTTTGTCCCAATGAAAGTTTTTTTTTAAAGGTACATATGAGTAGTAAATTTGTTATCTTTCTTCTTCTATGTGCCATGTCCCTTCAAGACGTGGACAGTCATGGCTCTCCGCAACTTCCTATCCTTTGTAGCTCTTAGTAAAATTTAATCTCTGTTCTCCCAACCATTTACACAAAGATCTTTAGGTAGGTTATGTGATGTTCCTTTTGTCTTTAATATGTCACGTGAGTATTAAATTTTCTAAGCCGTCTTTCCTCATTATATGCCCTAGAAATTTCAATTGTCTCTTTCTGGTGCTACATATAAGTACTATTTTTGTTTGTGTTCAGTCCATGGTATTCTTAGCATCCTGCAATAGAATCACATTTCTGTTCCTTAACAATATTTACGGTCTCAATTTTCAGTGTCAGTGTCAGTGTCAATATAAGATACACAGATGATGCTGTGTTGATGAGAGACAGAAAAGAAAGCAGCAAGAACCCCAAGAAAAAAGTAGTAAAGGAAAGCGAGAAAAAAGGACTAGCAATCAACTGTAAGAAGACAATGTATAGTCGTTAGTAAGAAGATTTGAGCTACAAATTGGAGACGCCGAGTAACTGAAGAAATGTAAGTGTCTGGGAAATGTTACAATAGATAGCGTAAAATGGGATATAGAAATCCAAAAGAGAACAAAGTATTAGAATACAAGAAAATTTAGAAACAAGAAATGAGTGTAATATAATATCAGCCTTCCTCGTATACAGTGGGGTATAATAAGTTTTGAGCCACCCTTAATTACAGCAATTTTGGCTTGTGTAATAACGTATCTTCTTTTTTCAGACAATACCGTGTTAATATCAAGCTACTCTAATCTATGAACAATAGTTGACTTGTATTTTGCCATGAAAGTTCGCGGAAGAGAGGAAATTGGTGAATTTCAACGGGGGCAAATAATAGGATGGCATCAGTGTGGAACGTCAAGTAGAGAAATTGATAGGTTTTTCCAGGTTAATCATCAAACGTTTAATAATATTGTCAAGACATTTAATGAAGAAGGCTATTTTCGTGTGGAACAACGTTCAGGAAGACGAAGCATCGTGTCTGAGTGAACGAAAAGGGCGCTGAAGGGGGATGTCATCATAAACCGTCGTCAGAGCGTCAAAGATGTCGTCAACAGCATGGAAATGTCGCCATATGTAGTGAGAATAACACTGAAAGAGCTTGGCTATCAAAGAAGAATTGTAAGAAAGAAGCCCTTGATTTCAGAGGCTAACAGGAACAGGCGTATCGACTGTGCGAGAGAATTCGAGAGCAAAGATTATGAATTTTGGCAGTCTATAATTTGGTCAGATGAAATTAAATTCTGCCAATATTCGAATTCGAGACAGGTTTATGTTTGGAGAAATCAGAATGAGATTTGAAACACTGAATTACTGTAGACGACCGTGAAACATGGAGGGATTGGAGTAATGGTGTGGAGCGCTGTCTGGTTTGGAGGGAAATCTGAGCTGATTTCTTGTTGACGAGCGGTTGAATGGTCCAAAATAATGTCAAATATTAGAGAAAGAATTGCTCCAACTATGTGAAACCAATCAGATTAACAAAAATCCATACCTTTTCCAAGAAAATGGAACGCCATGTCATACGAGCAAAGTAGCAAAGGCCTGGAAATATTCGCAAGGAATCAAGTTACTGCGATGGGTAGCCCAAAGTCCTGATATGAATCCAATAGAGTACGTTTGGGAGCACCTTCACCGGAAACTTCGAGAGCGTGCAATTAAAATCACGTCAGTGGCAACCCTTAAAGTGGCAAAATATGGTTCAGACGATTGTTGATAACTTGATCAAGTCCATGAAAAATCAAATACAAGTGCTGAAACTAGCAAATGGATGACCTACTCTATACTAGTTCCAAATACTGTTTATTTATGTTGAGTAGGGATTACGTAATTAAATTTTACAATTGGATGTAGTTTATTTCTCCTGGCTAAAAACTTTTCTTAGGCCACTGTATGACAGTGAATGCTGGACAATGATGAAGAGACTTGAGGCAACAGAGAAGTGGTTCTACAGAAAGTTGCTGAGAATACCATGGGTGGAACATATGAGCAACGGATATATTTTAAGGAAAATGGAAACATTCTAGGACATATATTGAAGAAAGAGTGCTTAGAGAATTTGACACTCACAGGGCATAAGCCTGAGGATCATAGATAAATAGCGAATAACATATCTAAGGAACTTGTGTAAATGTATGACATAACAGTGAATGGGAGAGATAATTAAGGGATAAAGGATAGGAAGTTGTGGAGAGACACAATCGCTAAGCCATGAAAAGACGTGATATAATAAAAAAGAATTTTGTTAAGAAAATTTAACACTGTCCTTTTGAGAAGTGATACTTCGAATTTATTTTGAATAAAATAATCTAAATTAATTTATTTTTATTTATGTAATAATTTTATTTAGTTAATTATCTTATTTATTTAATTAATTGAATACAATAATCAAAAGTAATTTTGAATGCTTTTAGTAAAAATAAATTCCCATTTGTTTTTAGAGACATGGTTATTTGTAACATTAGACTGATAAATTTTATAAGGAAAAAAATTCAGAAGAAACGTTCTATTTATAATAATTATAGTGGCTCCAAGAGTTATTTTTATGAGATGCTATAAAGAAAGACATGCAACAAAGTAACATTTGCACATGCGTAGACGCAGTGTTAATAATGATATCCGGTATTTTATATTATATAGTTTATGTTGTATATATAAAGACAATATTTTACTACTTCATATAAAGTCTTTATTATTTTCTTTTGTCAGTAATTACTTGCAATCAGAGCTTCAGTTCTGCATCTTTTTATGATTTATTCCGTTAAAGGGAGATTTGTAACAGCATTCTTTACTGGTTAAAGAAATTCTTTTATCTTGAGTGCAGAAGCTTATCTTCAATCAAACAATGCCAAAAGTGAAAACATTTAAACCTTTTTTTCAACTTTAGTTAATTTTGAGTAATAGATTTGTTCCCAAGGGAAATACTGTGTCACTAAAACAGAATCGATGCTTTGTTTAATTTTTTTTTCATTTACTTTTCACAGCGATTATCAAAAAACATTATTAAATCCTTGAAAATTTATTTATTAAAATATTCTCAGAATCGTATTTCCGGGGAAAAAGAACCCAAAACAAAAAGCGAATAAAACCAAAAGCAAACTCAAACAAAACAAAAAACAAAAATGAAACAAAACAAAATCCGCATTTATTTTGCCTCTGTGATGATGATGATGATTATTATTATTATTATTATTATTATTATTATTATTTCTTTTTAGCGTCTCGACTCATTCGATCGATTGATGAAGCGATCGATCCATGTGATGACTTTTTTGAGTATGCATGCGGTCGCTGGGTAAAGAGACACCCCATCCCCGATGATTTATCATCTATTGACACATTTACAGTACTTCGGGATGAAGTTGTAAACATCCTTAAAGGTAGGTATGATCTGTTTTCTTTAAGATTTAAAAAATTATTTGAGTAACTATCGCGAGAAAAAAGAAAAGAAAAGCATAACACTTCCCTCGAGACATAAGCGATCATGGCTCTCCACAATTTCCATCCTTTGTCGCCATTAATAAATTGCGTCTTTTTATTTCTTCTAAACCTTCTTCCGCCGTCCATTTACTCAAGCTTACTAAGTAGGTTATGTCTTGTTTTCTCTGTCCCTTTTACTTTCAATCTGTCCTGTGAGTATCAGATTTTCCAGGCCTTCTTTTCTCATTACGTGCCTCAGAAATTTTCAACTGTCTCCTCCTGAGGTTAAGTATAATTTCTTTTTTGTGTCTATTTTCTCTAAAACTTCGTCGTTGCTCATATATTCGGTCCTTAGTATCATCAGCATTCTTCTGCAGAACCACATTTCTGTTGCTTCAAGTCTCTTCTTCATCTTTTTCTTGAGATTGTCCAGCATTCACTGCCATATAGGAGGGCAGATATCACGTAACATAACACTAGACTGATAAAGATTGTAAATTTAGGACGCTACAAGACCAAATATCTTCCATAGGTAGATTGCCTTCTGATAAAATTCAAAGAGAGAAAGCCTAATGTGCCTTGAAGTAAGATTGTAAATTTAGGACGCTACAAGACCAAATATCTTCCATAGGTAGATTGCCTTCTGATAAAATTCAAAGAGAGAAAGCCTAATGTGCCTTGAAGTAAGGACTTATAATAATTTTTTGGTTAGAAACAAAGAAAAGAGTATTAAACTGATACTTAATATTAGTCCTCCTATATGGCAGTGAATGATGGACAATCTCTTCTTATAATATCTGTAGTTGAAAGCTTGAAATTACGTACAGAATATTTAGATTTCAACATTAAATAACCATGCCCCTAAACAAAATTAACAAACTAACAATACTTATTTAAGGTGTAATCACCAAGAATAATTATTATAAAAAAATTACCAACATTATATATTTAAAATGAAATAACCAACACATTTTACCTGTAGTTGAAGGTATGCAATTGCATACAAAATATATCATCTACAAACCATATATATATAAGGTCATCACAGATCATCAGTGCGGCTAGACATCCGGTAGCCTCTAGCCAGGATCGAAACCCGACTGAATTGGTATCAGGCGGATATTTTACCACTAAGCTGTCGGCGAATGGTCAGGATGAAGGTGGATTTTTAGCGTATTTATTTTTGGAAACACGCTCGGCTTACGAAGAGTCTCGCTATATAGCTATAATAGTCACTGTTTACAAACCCGTACCTCAGCCCGAATTAAATTTAATTCAGGAGCTAATATAATGTCATCCACAGACAGACTGTTTCGTTGTATCACAGCTCATCAGTGCGGCTAGACATCCGGTTGCCTCTAGCTAGGATCGAAACCCGACTGAATTGGTATCAGGCGGATATTCTACCACAAAGCTTTCGGCGCAGGAATGAAGGTGGATTTTTAGCGTATTTATTTTTGGAAACCCGCCCAGTGACCGACAGTGACTCAATTCGGCTTGCGGAAAGTCCCGCAATATAGCTATAATAGTCACTGTTTACAAACCCATACCTCAGCCCGAGAGTGCTCAACTGGAATTAAATTTAATTCAGGAACTAATTAATTAATTAATATATATATATATATATATATATATATATATATATATATATATATATATATATATATATATATATATATATATATATATATATATATATATATATATATATATATATATATATATATATTAAGAAATGGACAAAGTCCGACAATTTATTTATTAAAGACATTTTTTATGTTTAACGTTCTTTTTATAGATACAAGTATTTAAGTAAATGTTCTGTTTATAATAAACAGTATTAAATAACATTTACCGGCCTGAATGTCCGAGAAATTTTCATAGAAAATATTCGACAGGATTCGAACCAGGTTCAAAGGACGAATAATTTCTATGAAAATTTCTCGGACATTCAGGCCGGTAAATGTTATTTAATACTGTTTATTATAAACAGAGCATTTACTTAAATACTTGTACCTATAAAAAGAACGTTAAACATTACATTTAGCCTGAAAATATAAAATTATGTACGAAATATCTGGATTTGAAAGAATAGAATTGCGTTCAAAATATTTAGATTTCTTCATCAAATAACCTATAGACGTTGATTTGCTGCTAACAAAATTAACTAACCAACAATATCTATTTATAGTAAAATTACCAACAATGCCTATTTATAGTAAAATTACGAACAATACACATTTAAAGAAATACAGTTTATGTGTAGTTGAAGGCATACAATTGTGTTCAAAATATATTTAGGTCAAGCCATAAAATTGTGTTGAAAATATTTATATTTCGGTATTAAATAACCCATAGAGGTATTGATATGCCGCTAAACAAAATCAACCAAATTAACCAACTATCAAAGGTATTAGTAATTTTTGGGAATTGAATATATCTGAATATAATTTGAAGGAAAAGTCTTGAATACAAATGTGATGAACGGTTTTACTTTCAGTGAAATTCTTGCTTTGAACATCTCTTGGGACTCAAGTTAATCGCAGATTTCAAGTGGAGAATATACAGGATCCATCGGTAAAGATTCTGGTAAATTGCTCGGGTCCTTGTACAGCTTCAGAAAGTACCTAACTCCTTCAGCTATGTTCTATCTTTACAAGAACCAGATCAAACAAACAATTGATTACTGCTGCTATACCCGGGCTGGAGCTTTCCGGTCTTGAATTTCCAGCTTTGATAGAATTCAAGACCGTCTCCTTTCCTACAGACGAAACGTCGCAAACCTCTCGCTATTTCCATGTTCTGGCGAGCTACATTCATTAGTCCCATAAGTTAAGAATTTTACAGTTAAGATCCTCCATGCCATGTATACTGGAGCGATTCATTTCTATCCCCTTGTATTCTATTAGTAAGAATGAAGTTTCATTCGGGTAGCTTCTTCCCATGAACCGCCATCTTGGAAGACAGACTTCATAGAAGTTGCCTCTTATAGTTACAATCTAAACCTCTTAATGTCTTGGGTTGACCCATATCTTTCTTACGTATCCTCATAATCTTTACTTGCCTCCTCCTCTTACGTTCATACAACATCATCATTTAGGAATACTTTACCTAGAGCTTTGTATTTGATGAAAAATTGTAAAAAATAAATCTGTGAGTGGCAGCAAATCCTCTCATAAATCTAAAACCTTTCTAAGGGACGATCCGAAAGTAAAGTCGCCAAATTATTTCCACGGAAACTCTAAAAGATACAGGGGAGCACAATAACAGGGGTGGATGGTGCAATTTTTGCCCACTGCCTAACTGTGCTCACATCCACTATTTAGTCTCTGTAAACATCTAGAGAATGTTGATGCATGTTTATGGATGCTTTTTCCAGTATGGAGGAATTTAACGACAAACTTCTGCTTAGTACGAACTTTCATGCCAGATATCACTTTGCTTAACTGCCACTCAGCTGCTCTTTGTAAGTTTATTTTCTACTGTTATAATTCCAACCTCTACCTCTGACGTCATGAACCAACATAATAGTGTTACTTTTGTAATAACCCTCGTATTTTCAATATTATAGTGGAAATCTTTGATTATTCTGTTCATATTTGAACCGTGAAGAACGCTACAGAAGCATAAGAAGCAAAAGGACTAAATTTCAAGTTATAGAATTTTGTCTTCACTTGGATGTCATGAATCTAACCATCATGAAAATATTTTTTAATAAAAAATACGCATTTTGAATTTTATTATTAGTCTAGCTTAAAAGCCGCATTTTGTGCGAGCTTATAAGCAAGGTTCTACAGGGGTCTAATTAGGTTTCCTGCCCCAAAATAAAGGGAGCTCTTAGAACTTAGAAAACAGCAATGGTAATTTTGAATTTCATTTTATTCCAAAGTTTCCGATTAAATAATTATGAAGAACCTTCTGACACTTTAACACCGGATTAGTTTGTGATGTCCTACTGAAAAGAGATTGTGCTTCCGGTAGGAATCAAATCTGTATCCCTTTTCTTCTGTAGAGAAACCTCCGCTATAGTCGAAACGTGTTGATTCCAGTTTGACCACGGAGGGCGCGTTGATAGAGCAACATTATAATTACCTATTTAAGGAAAACGCATTTCTTGCCAGGACTTCTTTCAATCTTTCTGACATTATTCCTTATTACTATAAATGTTATTTTAGTGAACACGCGCATTTGCGTTACTATATCCGTTTTTTTAAAAAAAATTTTAAACAGTGACATTAATAACAAAGCAACATAGATTGAGAAGAATATAAATCACTTTTATAACAAGAAGAAATAATATTGGATCCAATAAAAATGACCGTTATTTACGTATCGGATACGAAACTGAAGCTAGCAGATATAAATTCGTAGAAGTCTCGGCGAAATATGTGCATTCCTCAAATATGAACTCAGTCTTTTTTTCTGTCAGCAACTCATGAAGTTATACTGCTGAAAGTGAAAATAATTATGCAAATGAACGTGAGCAATTGTTTTGTGAATGGAAACTCTGCTTTTAAATGTGATTACTATTACAATTGACTTTAGAGAATTTTTACTTAATGAATTATTGCTAGACGATTAAAAACCGATTCGTAAATTTATGTAAACAATCTACGCTCTGTTATGATAATGTCGTACGAAAATCTACCGCTATCATTTAACCTTTTGTGAGCCAGACTTCAAACATTCAAAGGAGAGAACAAGGCTTTCGTCCATTTAGTCTAACTTTCTGAATTGTTGTTTAACATTTCGAATTTTTATGATTGTTATTTAAACAATTAATGTTTTTTTTTAAATCCAGTTTATATCTCATTGCTTTAAAGGTTAACGTTTATAGTAATAAAAACAATATTAAAAATTCAGTAATTGCCTAAAAATTATTTTATTCATGTTTCGATAACGAAAATAAAATTGGCAGATGCACCCTTCAAAATATCCCAACGAGGGATCTGCATTTATTAAATAGCGTAACAGAACATTGCTTTGCTGTAACGGCTTCTCTTAGTTTAGTCGTAAATTAACCCCTGGCTTTTTAAAAAAAAAATCTTTTCCGCAGGTTAAAGGGAATATGGGTTCCATTCCAGCCAATAGGCATATTTTCTTTAATAAGATATTAATTTCATTGTTAAGAAAAAGAAAAAAAAAAAACAATAAAAATCTACCGATTATAATATTTATATTAATAAAACTATTATTTATAAAAATGTATATCATTAATATATATATATATATATATATATATATATATATATATATATATATATATATATATATATATATATAAAGATAAAATAACACATCTCTACAAAAAAACTTATGAAATGTGGCATGGCATCATTTGTTTAATGTTTAACAATTTTGGTTACGTAGAATGCAAAAAAGAAAAGAAAAAAGGATTCCATCGACTATCCTTAGCTTTAGTATTCTTACTTCTGAATATCATATTCTACATACAAAATGGTCATGGTTGTGTTAGGTCAGTAAAAATGTGAAGATAAAATGCTTATTTGATGCTGAAAATGAGTACGATCTATTAAGAATATTGATTCACTGATAATTGTGCAAATGTGTTCAACTTTGTAGACATATGGTATAAACATTATCAATAGAGATTCTAAAAATAGAAAAAAGTAAATATACTGTACGATTTTGAAATATACATATATTCATGTAATAGAAATACGACCTCACTGTTGTTCATGTAAAGAAATACGACCTCACTGTTGTGAACAAGGCAAATATATTCATCTATAACTTTTCAAACTGAGAGTAGTTAACTTCAGAATGAAATAAATTTGACTATGAACGGGCTGTTCTTGTCTCGCCTGAAATGCGGCTGTTTCAACTACTCGCGGCTGTTTCAATTGCCCGCGGCTGTTTCAGTTGCCCGCGGTCACTTGCTGGTGATGTTAATCGAGCTGGGAACATCTTGGTCTTGTGGCCTGTCACTGCCAGCTGCTGCTGGCTGTCTCCGTGGGTTAGTGGTGTCAGTCTCTCCCTCACACACAGCGCAATTGTCTTTCCCTTACAAGCGGTACCACCTTGCGCGTTGCCAGTAGGTTATGATTGTCTCCGGGTCTTCGTGGTGGGGTTCTGGCTAGGCGTTTGAAAGAGTAAAACTAGCTTTCTTACCCGCCTCGACTTGAGGAATTTGTCAGTTGCTGGTTGTATGATATTAAATTAACATAAAATGCCTTTGCTTTATGATTTGTATTTCAGTAAACTTTCCAGTTATTAATTTGAAGTTGAGGATTCTCAAGTTGAAGTTGAAAAATTATATACTATGAGCATGACAGTTTCGTTGGTTACTTGATTTTGTTTAGCGCCATATCAACCCCTATGTGTTATTTAATGGTCAATCCTATATATATATATATATATATATATATATATATATATATATATATATATATATATATGTAGATGATAAAATATATTGTTGGTATTTAAAAAAAATTATTACTGGTAATTTCACTACAAAAATGTATTGCTTATTGAAAAAAAATAAAATGTATTTTTATACTTTCCTAATACCTTCAGTTTTGTTTAGGGTGTACTACTTACCCATAGCTGTGACCCTAAGAGGTGCTATCACTGTGGTTCAGTATGGACCTGTGAACAAAGAGCATTTAAGAGGTAACTCCACTCTTCTCAAAACCTCCAATCTTCAGATCAGAGCCCTTGTTGCCAGATGTAGTTTATCTTCTTACCCAGTTCTTTTCGGTTTCGTCAGACCACGAAGTGAAAGGAAAGTTTATAATGACTCCTTGTTAGCATGATGGCCCCGGTCGTCCTCATGTGATTTGTGGCTTTTCTGGACTTGATGATCAACAGAATATACATTGTTCTAATGTGACTTCTGTTTAAATAATAGGATTTCGTCCAAGTCCTGAAGAAAACATGGAAGTGAGATATGAGTTATGCCTGTAATAACTGGGGTACTATTGTCAGGAAGAATCAAAAAGCGACATTCGAGGGAATGGTAATTTGACTGTACTGAACACCTTCCTGAGCATTCTTCACGATCCTAATATGATCGTGAAGAATGCTCAGGAAGGTGCGGGGATTTGAGGAGATTTTACTATCACTCCATCTTGAATGACAATCACATGACACCTGTTGTGAATAAAAAAAAAATCAAATCTCCAAGAATTGGCCAAATAAGATTAAAAACATGGTGACCAAGTGAATCCTTGTTAGATAACATAAGTAACCCGGCTATTCTTCTGCAATTTTTTGTTTCTTTGAAGAAGAATTCGATTGTTGGTTGAAGAACACTATTTTTATTAATATGTCTGTTAGTCAAAGAATTGGAACAAATTTGTTTTCTGTCCAAAAATGTAAAATACTTAAATGATTATATCGAGTGTCTTGCAATGAAATTGCGCTGATTTGACTTTTGAACGAATGTTTCTTATGAAAATGTATTGCAAAAATTAGAATTGCAAGCAATGAGTTTTGGTACCTTTTATTTGTTTTTGTAAAAACAACAAAAAGTTTATTGATGCTCGCTTTAATGATATTCACCTAACTTAATATCATAATGATTTGTCTTAATTATTTTTCTTTTCTTTATTTTTAGATTTACTGGAAACTAGCATATCATCCACAGATGCAGTTGCAATTCAAAAAGCAAAACTATTATATAGATCATGTATGAATGAATGTAAGTATTTGTCTTACTTTTTTTTATTTGGATGTTAAGTGATAACTTTCATTTTATTATTTGGACCGACTCTGTCTTTTCTTACATATTTACCTCCTTTCAGCGAGAAAGAGATCTGGTGTTTAAATATTGAGACATATGTGTAAACAATTTTCGTTTTCTAGTAAAGGTTAAATTTTCCATTATCTTTTAACGTAATGAGTTAAAAATGCAATGATATAGAAAATGTATCACACAATATAAGTGAAATAATCAACATTTGTATCAGTCTTAAAGTCAAAATAATAAAGTTAGACTCCTTCCTTTATCTACTCAGTCTTTTCAGAACGTGGGTTATCATGACTTTCCACAACTTTCTATTATCTATAATGCGAAGCAAATTTTCTCCCCTTACTATCCCGCAAGTGCATGTTCTGCCACTTATTTACACAAATTAGCTGTCTCTCCTGCTTTCAATAGTTCCTGTAAGAGTAACATTCTCTAAGCCCTCTTTCCAAATCATGTGTCTTTTTTGTTTCCATTTTTCATAAAACTTCCTTATTGCTAACATGTTTCTTCCATGATATTCTGTAGAATCATAAACAGCTGATAAAATTTTACGATTGATCTTTATTAATTTTGAAATACGAATATGACACAAATGCAGGTCTTTAAGTTTATGTTTTCATGCTGTAAATATCAACTATGTATTAAAAGTTTTTGGAGATTTCAGAATCAGAGCTCTCTTCTCCGCATATCATGTTGATGCCCGTGTTTATAATTGCAGCTATTTATACTGACATCAATAATCATTACAGATTTCAGATCAGAGTTATCTTCTGCGATCATGGGTCTCCAAAACATCCTGTCCTTTGTAGCTCTTTTGTCTTTTTGTTATTTCTCCTAAATCATGTTACGCCATCCATTTAATCAAGCTCGCTAGATAGGTTATATACGTTATTTTCATCCGCTTCTCTTGTCTTCAATCTGTCCTGTGAATATCAAATTTTCCGAGCCCTCTTTCCTCATTATGCGCCCTAGAAATTTCACTTTTTTCTATCTGATTCTAAGTATAAATGTCCTCTTTGTTTCCATTTTCTTTAAATCTTCATTACTCACATGTTCCTTTCATGTTATTCTCATAGAACCACAGCATCCTCTA
>OZ010571.1:82993972-83031472 GCA_963932145.1 Acanthosepion lycidas | reverse complement strand
TGTTAATTGTAATTACATCTATAGTTTCGTTGTCCTGTTATTGCCGAGAAGTAAAAAACAAAAACAAATGTATTTCCATACCTGAAGATGTCTGTAGAAACAGTCGAAAGCTTGTAAAAAACTAAAAAGACCTTATGCAACTAGAATTTATAAACAGGGATCATAACATTCATATACAGGTTCAGGGTTAATGTACTTTATTAAAATTGTTTGCGAAGATGTATTCTCGTCATTTAAATCATTAACTTTTATATCTGTTTTTTGTATGAATGATTCATGTAATATATATATATATATATATATATATATATATATATGTGTGTGTGTGTGTGTGTGTGTGTGTGTGTGTGTGTGTAATTTGACACTATTTTTCGTGGGCACACTTTAGCTTTTTGAATTAAGTTTAATTTGAGTATTAAATTATATGAGAAAAGATTATATAAAAACTCTCAATATCTGTCTAATAGTGGATAATTAAATGAAAAAATGAAAAACTTCTATGTTAAACTTTTCGTCTTTTGAAAGGACTTCTTCAGACTGAACAATACTTTTATTCATGGAAACATGTTGAATAAAGGAACAGAATACAACAAATGTCTGCGGGGTGTTTAAAATAACAGCGATAAAAACGACAACAAAAGCGACAGAAAATTGAATGAGGTCGACTAAATTGTGCATCTATGAATACAGGTCACCAAGAATAATTTAAATTTAACATTTTATGGTTTGTGCATCTTAGCGTTCCCTCGATGTCAATTTATAAGCGTCGTTTGTTGCATTTCGTCCACTCCTTCTACATAGATGTGTTTCCGTAATTAAAAACCTTAAACTGAAAAAGTCCTTTCGAAGGATGAAACGTATAATGTAGGATTTTTTTTCCATTTTATCATTCAGTTTACCTATTAAGTTATATGGCAGTAAGGTCGAAGAAGTCGGGCCAGACTGCACATAATCAATCCGTTCGGGCTGACGTAACCATGAAGTACCTTGACAGATCAAGCCTCCGACAGCCCGATGCAACCAGTTTTGCCAGATCTCACCTGTCTTAATCCACTGAATAGCAAGGGAGGCGCTACTGGCAAAGTGTGCGTGCTTCTCTGTCGCGTAGAGTTGTCCACCAAAATCACGCAAATGGCCTACTCTTTGATTCACGGCCATCTCCGCCGTCGCCACCAGGGGAGGAGAAAGGAAACAGGTAGAGAGGATGGCGATACCGATGTTCGGATGCGAGCGGGAGCCGACTGTATTTATAAAGATAATAATAAAATGAACATCTTGGTCGACTCAGATGACATGAACTTAAGATCAGGGAAAACACAGCCTGATTATTTATAATCTAAGTTTTACTTTTCTATATTTTTTGTGATATGATAGCATTCAGAAAAACATTGATGCGTATTCATTTGATATTCCATCTTATTAAACACAAATGCTTTGTGGTGAATTTACAGACAAAAGTAACCACATAATACCCGGTATATTGTTTCGCGTTCAGTTTTGTGTTCATAAAACAAACATATATTTAAACTGTTGACGTATTTACATAGTTTTGTGTTTAAGTCTGAATATGACAGTAAATGCAACTTAGCAACATTCACACAATATTTTATAGTTTTCAATACGCAAGTTCAAGCAAATTCTCTTGTATATTTGGAAATACATTTTATGTTGAATAATACCTGAAGAAGACAGAAATCATTTTAAAACTTTCTCAGAAGTGAAAAAAAGGTTCCAAAATCTAAACTTTCTCCTTTTAAAATTAATGTAATTAGTTTAATGTAAGTTTGATTCATACATTCAACATGAAACGGTGCTAGAACACAAATCCTAATCTATTTAAACGCAGTCAAAAAACAGTGCTTCTCACAGAACAGGAAAAGACTAGGATAAAATGTAAATCAAATTCAATCAAAGCGATTTATTCGATTTGATTTTCAAAATGTCTACAGTGTTATCGTTAATTTCTTAAACCAATTGTCATTCATCTCAATTGGTGCAGTAGACGTCGTCGTCGTCGACGGACTTTCATAAATTAAAATCTATAGTAAACACAGTAGCGAAAACTATCGTATATGTAAAGTTTGTTTAGCACTTATCTAATGAGTTTTGTATATATCAATCAAAATACGATTGAAATAATTAATTTTTTTTTCAAATTTCAGTTGGACACACCAGGCTTCGGAATGCCCGGCCGGAAGTATTATCTGAAGAGCCGAAATGACACGAAATTGAAAGCCTACGAAAAACTGGCCGTGGAGATGGCCATCCAGATGGGAGCCGACCCGAAACAGGCTCAGAAAGACATGGGGGACATTGTAGATTTGGAGATCAATCTTGCCAACGTACGACACATTTTAATGTAGCAATATTGGATTCTTCGGGGTTACATAGTATGTTATCGAGATCTACTGATTGCAACTTTTTATTTGTCTACATCTTAGCCACCTCCACTAATCAGATAGATTTTACCTCACCTCTATGTAACGACCACATTTCATTTCGTTTTTTCACATTTATTCAAACCACTGCATTTATTTTTTTTTAACAAAATGAGTCAAACATATGGCGACGAAAGATTTTATTTATAAGTTGATTTTCGAGAATTTGGGGAATTATATTAGCACATTCTAATGTCAATGATTTATATCATTTAGTTATTTGTATGTAGGCTATGTTTTTTCAGAGACTTAAGGTCTACTTTATTCTTATGCATTCCCAACCACCAAAGGCCGTCGCTGGGCTGCTTTGTTGATCTTCTGTCGGTATTTCTGTAGCGAGCGGATGTTTTATGAGGTGGGTGTGCTGATTTTCCGTCCAACTCTTGTTTTGCATCCGTGTGTGAAACCGGCATCGGCTGGGATTTCTCAAAATAACCCCCCCCACCTATAATTTCAATGTTTTTCTCTCCTTTCGTATAGTATTAGGTTGGTGCATAAATAATGACGTAATAATGTCGTTTTTTGACGTATTTTTAACGTAAAAAAACGACATTATCACGTCATTATTTTTGCACCAACCTAATAAAACATCACTTATAAAACTTTATATATAGTCTCAGATTTATTTATTATATTATAGAATTTTATGTTTCATTTTTAAAGTTAAAGTGAAATATCAGGGTTTGCATTCTATATAAACATGATGTGTTAAATTGTTATCCAGGGCAAATTAAGACGCTTATATATTGGAAAATATCTAATGAAAACTATACAGGAACATTATGAATAATAATCAATGCTGGATATTTGAACACGTACTTCTTGTGCAATGTTTGATTTTTATCCGACTTGAAAGCATAGCGTTTTTTAAAATTTGACTGACTTATTTGTCGTGACAATTTGGTTGCATTATTTTGATCAGCCGAATTTCGCAAATATGGATCGATAAATGTTGGGAAAAAAATGCTAGTTTCTGCAGGATGAAATGAATTGATTATGACAGCGAAAATTCTAAGTATGAATAATTTGCGTATTATGACGAAGAGTTTTTAAAAAGTCCTACGGCGTCCCTAAAGCAGAACGTTTGCTGCGAGGTCACTAGAATGTATTGTCAAAATTTGGAATCACCACAAAAAAAATAATGAAAATAAGACTAGAAAAAAAAATTGCTATATTTTATTATGTGTAAAATCTTATTAGACCTCAAGTGGAACTCGTCCGTTTAATTCGTTAAAGATGCTGAAAAAATTGTCGGTTACCTGTATCGCTCTAGTAAATACCTCCTGTTATGCACTACTTTTACAGACCAAGCCAAAAATGGAGCACTGCTGCCATATATGAAAAGGTGCTGCCAAGACTTCACTTTCCAGTTTCGATAGAGTCCATAAACATATCCCGCCCTACAACTCATAGACTAAACATTACAAGCTTCTTGCTGTTCTATCGTCATTTCCATAGAAAGTACTCAGGCGAATTACGTTCCTTAGTTCAACCAGTTCTAACCTTCACGTCTAAAACCCGCCATGCTACTCACATTTTATTGAACCACATTCATTCCTTTCGTATCCCATTGGTGATAAATAAATTCCACTTGAGCAGCTTCTTTCCACAAACTGCTGCTTTGATCACTACAATCTTAACCTGTTCAAACCTAGGGTTAATCTTTATTTTCCCTACATATCCGCCTAAGCAGTGCTTCTTACTCAGTAACCCTCTACCTTGAGTAGCTCTTGGATCTTGCACAGGGTGTGCATCGTTGTAAAAAAGTGGAAAAGTTAATATTTACAAGGAAAGTATATATTTTTATCATAGTCTTGACAGTAGAAGAAATTGATGCGCCAAGGCTTTTGCCTTCATCCTCGTTAACGTCTTGCATCCAAATTGACATCATTGCTTCTTTCAAATGATCTGTAGAGTAGGTTTTATTTGATGCAACCTTTATTTCCATAACATTCTACAGATTCTCTATCGGATTGAGGCCTGGTGAGTTGGTCAACGATTCTAAGAGCTGGATATCTTGATTCTGAAACCATTGTTTTACACATCTATTGGTAGGGCATGGAATATAATCTTGCATAAAAAGGATATAGTTCTTTATCTGTATGAATAAAATTTGTCTTTCCGATAACAGGTAAAAAATGTTTTCCAGTATCAATGCCACCCAGGATCAAAAATAGTGTTAAAAACAAACAGTTCTTTCAAACTTATATCAATACATATTTTCTATCTCGTAAGTTTCGTACACAATAAATGTATGAAATATTTTTAAATTGAAAAAAAAATTTTGGTGGTTGGATTTCCAAACTTTTGTAAGATACTGTAGGTACACAAACCAATACATTTGCTTTTATATAAATTGTGTTTCTCAAGATAAGAATTTTTATTTCATACCTTTCTCAAGAGATAAAAATAGTTGAAATGTGTTTGAATAACTCATATTGATCCTGTCTTTTCGTCGTATTGCAGTCGAAGTCTGCAGGTCTGGATGATTATGTAGCGGTTATGATAGCCTATTGGAATAAAAAAAAATGCTTGTTTACAGGTATTTATTTACTTGAATCAAGATATAGACAAAAACCGGAAAGACTCATGGTTCTTCAGTCAGTTATGTGCCATGCGTGATATACGCTTAGGCAAGAATGTATATTTCAATACATGACTGACGAGACAGATATTTTCCCGCAGTAGATTGCCATTTCTTTCTGCGGTAGACCAGTTGCCAACCAAGGCTATAGAACCCGGTATGTCCTACTACTTACCCATATCCGGGGAGGAGAAGATTCATACCTTTTCCAAGAGTATGAGCACGTAAGTGAATGTAATGGAATTCGAACTCGGCTCTCCGATTCCTCAATACGAGCCGCTATCCATTACCCAACCATGCCTCATTGTTCTTAGAGTATTTAATCGTATTCATCTTGGAAGTAAAGAATAGAATCCAGACTATAATACTGAGTATTCCACTTTAATCTTCAACGAAATCTAACATATATCTAAACTATTTGTTTGTAAGATAAGTGGAGTTTATAACATGAAGTTTGGTTACTTGTATTGTCCAAATTACTTCGTAAATATTCATTAAACTATTAACTAATGTCCATGTGATTTCTAACAATTTCTATAAAAGAATATTTACACATTTAAGTGTAACGTTTTAAGAGATTAACCACTTCATCACTTACTAATGAAATAAGAAATTGGAGCAGAAGTGTGGTCGTTGTAGGCCGTCTTTTCAAACGAAGTCGTCCAGTTTCTTTCATCGTGGATAGATTATCGAGTGGCTGGTTAGACCAACGTGAGGACGGCATGCTTCTCCGCATATCGGGCATCCGAAAAGATCTTGGGTTATAAGAAGGCAGAGATTCTGTGTATGACGTCTTCGACGATGTTCCTCTGTCTGCTGGACCAACCTTATTTCTGTGGTTTGAACAGCATCCAAGTAGGCATATCACCAACTGATACAATTAGTCCGCTTTTCTAATTGGCGAGTTAAGATATGTAATATCTGGATGGTCCAAATGTGAGTCCTTCTATGACTTGTACTAAACACCTATAGCTGACTTCAAATCAACGAAGAAATGATTTCCCATTTGGAAACAACTTAATAGTTTATATTTTAAATTCCTTTTTACTCATAAGGGTAGTCAGTTATGTACCATGCGTGATACACAGGCGATCATGTATCTTTCGTTACATGACTGACGAGGCAGATTTCTTCTCGCAGTAGGTTACCATTTCTTTCTGCGGTAGACCAGTTGCCATCCAAAGCTATAGAACGCGGTCTATTTTGGGGAAGGAGAAGAAGAGGATTCATACCTTTCCCAAAGGTATTAACACGTAAGTGAATGTAATGGATTTGACTGGAATTCGAACTCGGCTCTCCGATTCCTCAAACCGAAACGCTATCCATTACTCCACCGTCAAACAATTACTCAATTGTACATCATAATGGAACATTTCTTAATTTTGGTCGAGTAATAATCTGTTTTAAAGTATTAAATAAACCAATGAGTTCAGAAGTAATTAATAATTTATTTTTATTTTCTCATTTACATTCAAATTTTGATTGGCCTGTTTCTTTGGCCTTGTAATAATGGGGTGTTCATTTTCGATGCATGGCCCTAATCAAAGCCATAAGTCTTGGTTCTCCCGGCAACACACTTTTCCTTTTAGCCTATCTTTATGCGTACATCGCATTGGGTAGCTGATCTATTTTTGCAGAGGCATCAGCGCTAAATAAATATATCGTTGATTGTTTCATTTAATTTTTTTTAATACTACCGCAAACTTTTACTAAATTTTGCCTTTTAATTAAGGGTTGGTTGATTTTGTTTAGCGGCATATCAACATCTACGGATTATTTAATACGTTTAAATCTAAATATTTGGAACACTATTTTATGGCTTCAACTAAATATATTTTGAGCGCAATTCAACTACCGATGTACTGTTGGTCATTTTGCTATAAAATATATTGCTGATCATTTTCCTATTAATAAGTTTGTTCGTAATTTTACTAAGGTATTGTTGATAATTTTATTATAAAATGTATTTTTATACGTTCATAGTGTTTTGTTTTTGTTTAGGGGTTCACTATTTGCCCGTAGCTGTGACCCTAACAGGTGCTACCACCCTGGGGTGGATCTGGGAACAACAGTAATTAAGAAGTGGTTCCACGCTACTCAAAACCCCCAATCTTCTGATCAGTGGCCTTGCTCTTGCATATAGTTTATTGTCTTTACTCAGGACTATTTAATTATTTAATTATGAGCAAACATTCAAAATAACAATTTTCAGAAATAAATAGAACATAAATTAAAAATTAAGTTCATTTTAGAGAATTGTATATTCTTGTTGCCAAGTACAATTATCTTTTAATAATATGATCAGGTAACATTTTCATATGTTCACCTTTCCTCTAACATCACAAATTCTGAACAAGGTAAGCCTGTTACATTACGATTTACGAAACTAAAACTAAATATCTAACTTCTTTATTTACATTTTATGCAGACGTTGTCTTTGCAGATTCATCATTGTTGTTATTATCACAACGTTTAGGCCATTGTA
The DNA here is from genome assembly GCA_963932145.1 of Acanthosepion lycidas. Classification (NCBI taxonomy): domain Eukaryota; kingdom Metazoa; phylum Mollusca; class Cephalopoda; order Sepiida; family Sepiidae; genus Acanthosepion; species Acanthosepion lycidas. The sequence continues at coordinate 83,023,965 of OZ010571.1, read as the reverse complement.
CCCCCCAGCCTTTATCAGGTGCATATCAATCCAGGTAAACTTCAATGAATTTTGACTGGAGCTCTTTATTTAATCTACGGGGATACATTGTTCTTATTCCGATGACCATGTCTAGCGATATCTCACTTTGTTTTTATTTAGTACTGTTCAGTTATTCCTTGCATTGTTTTCACATGTCTGCACTACTCGGCTCAGGAATTGAACTCACAATTAATATTTCATCTAATTCTAGAAGCGACGTATTATCCTTCCGGAAAGTAGCCTAGTGGGTTAAAGCATTGGTTGGTGAAATAGTAATTGTGAGCTCAACCCCGAGGATGGAATAGTATACTTGGACTCTGTGGAAACGGGTGCGAGTAATAACTGAGCAGTATTAAATAAAAAAAACAAGACGAGACATCCCTAGACATTGACAGCGGAACGCGAACAATCAACTCCCGTAGAATAAATAAAGTGTCCAATCGAAATTCCCTGATGGTTACCTGGATCGACAGACATCTGAAGATGCCTGGCGGGCACAACGACCGAAACGTTGTGATATTGGCAACAAAGATGAAGACAATAGTTTGCATGTAAATAAATATTCGTCCCAGAAATTCAGACCGAAATAATCTTCTTTATTTTTAAATGAAATATATTTTTATATGTCAGAGTTGCATTTTCTCATATTGATTTTTTTAATACTAAATTTCAGCCAAGATCAACCTCAAGAGCCACAAATGGTTACATTACTTACTGAATGAGATGTGTGATATGAACTTAAGAAAGGGTAGATGGAAGTGAAGTTTATGGTGATAAAGAGGATAGATAGCGATTGAACCTTGTCTTAATTAAGTTAATATTGTTGCGTTCAGGGAAGCACCCACGCGGCAGTTGTTATTTCACAAAGTAGGAGTTCTCGGAAAAATGTTGTCTTAATGGGAATTCTTCCTTACAAGTAGAATACGGGAGGAATGTGGATGATCCGACACCGTGGAATTAACCTTGTGAATCCTAGCTGTAATGATCTATACATAAACAAAAGAAAACAAACCGTGACTTCGTTCGCTGTTTACTTGAACTAGAAGAGGCTGAGAATCAAGTCGTAAGTCTAGCATGAAGAAGCAAGTCCATGTTGAAAATTACTGTCTAAAAGTAAAGGATGATGTAAACCTTTTCAAGTGTTCAACTTGCCAATCAACTCTTATCATCTTTTAGGGGTTTATAAAAGATGATCAATGAAGCAAAATTACAAATAAAGTAAAACGAGATAAAATATTCTAAAGTAATCGTTATCTGTCATGTCCCAACAAACTACTTTTAGAAGGTTTACCACGTTCCTTATTGGCAAAAGGAAACGGGGTAAAATCTATTAAAAGTAGTCTTTCTCAGCTTACAACAAACTACATTTAAAAGGTTTTACATCATTCCTTATTGGCAATATAACAGAATTACCAATAAGAAACGAAGCAAAAACTTCTAATTGTGTTTATCTGCCATCTCCCAACAAACTACTTTTATAAGGTTTTACCACGTTCCTTACTGGCAATAAAGCCAAATTTCCAATAAGAAACGAAATAAAACCTTCTCTATGTAGACTTTTTTATCTGTCATCAGACAACAAACTACTTATAGAAGGTTTTATCTCTTTTCCTATTGGTAATTCTGTTTTATAGTTTAATATTTTAAACTTATCAACGTTCTTTGTTATCAAAAGAGAACGTTGATAGAAAATCTGGCCACTTAAGAGGAGATTAACATAACCATTTTCAACACATTTCTTCTTCAAGCTATACGTAAGTTTTGTACGAGTAAGAAACATTTGAAATCAAGTTTTCTATGCAACCTGTGATGTTTTCGAACGTATGGAATAGGTTCTTTCACAGAGAACCTAACGGCTGCATCCAGCGCAATGAAATGTCGATATTTTATGCGTATACACTTATGCTTATTCATATATAAAGATTTATATATATGAAAAAACTAATTTAGTAAATCCAAATGTTGCCTTCTTGAATCGTTAAGCTTTTGGGATTTTTCCAAAATGTCCAATTTTAGTAACACGATCTTCATTGAAATATACAGACGAGAAATCAAATTGCAACATTGAATATATGCTTCAAGTGATTCATGATTTAATGTCGAAGTAATGACACTGCATTACGATAAATGATCACATATATAGATGCACAGATGGCCAAAAATTTTGATAATTTTATAAAAATATTTGCTACCCCCTTAGCAAGAGAATATTTACTACCCCCTTATGTCTATAATGTAGCGAGGTCAATATTAGCATTGTCAGCAAGTGTGGTGTAAAATTATTCTCTCTCAGTATGCGTCTACCAAACAGAGAATTAAAGTTATTGGCCGTGTCCAGGATAGCATCTTTGTTTTGTCTCTTCACTCAGTTTAACTTTTATTTAAATCATGTTTCCACCAGACAATTTATGATATATACGTAATATCAAAAATTACTTTATTTTGTCTGTAAACTCAATTTAACATTAGCTAAAATAATATTCGATCAAATAATTTAAAATAATCATAATATCCTTTTCTTAGCATTTCACTCCAAGCAAGGCGATAATGCCACTAAGACGCAAGTGGTTACTGGGGTGAAAAAGAATGAGTAGAATCCAAGAGAAGGAACCGGAAACCCAATCTTAAATATGAAACATGGGATAAATCCCTACTCCTGTGCAAAAGACGGGAAAGGACTGTGAAACGAGCGATAATTGAAGCTATCTATTCCTATTAAAAAAAAAAAAAAAAAATTAGTAAATAAAATTTCGGAGTGACGGCTGAGACATTAGAAATATAAAGTTGAATTAAGACCGCGTGCGGTTCAGGTCGGGAGAGTTAATTATGTAACGGCCGTTTCTTAAGGAATTTTAACCACTTATTGAGATTTTAACATAGTTTGTGTTGTACCCTAAAAATTAAAAAGCAAGGAAAAGCTAAACTACCATTCAGGCAATTTTCTTTATTTTTAAGCAATGGGAAGAGGAAAAATTTAATGTAAATCTATCTATCTATCTATCTATCTATCTATCTATCTATCTATCTATCTATATATATATATACATATATATATATATATATATATATATATATATATATATATATATATATATATTATAATTATTTTTTAAATCGCGATACAGAAATTACTATGTTTCGAAACCAGAACTTAAATCCCAAAAATTAACTTTAAAAGTTAAATTTAATGTTCGTAGTCCGGTTTCATTCTAAAGCGATGTTAAGAGTAATATATATATATATATATATATATATATATATATATATATATATATATATATATATATATATATATATATATATATATATATATATATATATATATATATATATATATGTATGCATAGAAATGATGGGTTTTTATTTATTAATCCGCCAGATTTTATTGTCGGAGAGACCATATTTTTCCTTAAGAAACATCTTGAATATTCACGCCGATAGACGAAAATAAATAAATATTCTGTTTAATAAATAAACGGAATGTCTATTCAAAATACTCAACTACATAAAAATTGTATTGATCCAGTGTTGTGTATAAAGACTCTTTGTATAATTTATATTTATTCATTTAAATATTGAATTAAGAAATTTTTGAATGACTTGAAAATATATGATTTTGATATTTTTTATGCTTATACATAAAATTCATTGATAGAAAAAATATTTTCTTTTTACTCGAAGTCAGTAAAAGCAGACATAATTTGATTTGCTCCATTTAAAACTGAAAACTTAAGCTGAAGGAAATTGTCTATTATTGGTGGTATGTTATCTAACGGATATTGTTTTATAAACCTTCATTTTCATTAAACCTCAATTACTGATTATATATATATATATATATATATATATATATATATATATATATATATATATATTATATTAAAATTACAAATAAATTATGATATTAGGTTGGTGCAAAAATAATGACGTAATAATGTCGTTTTTTGACGTGACGTCAAAAAACGACATTATTACGTCATTATTTTTGCACCAACCTAATACATTTAAATTATAAATCTAAAATTACACATAAATTATATATTTAGAGAAAACACCAAAATATATAAATAATATTTATTTAAAAATTATAACATAAGCATGTTATAACATCACTACAAAAATAGCCATTTTGTTTCAACACTTCTGGTGTCTTGTCAAGTAATCAACGCCATCACTTGACAAGATACCAGAAGTGTTGAAACAAAATGGCTATTATAGTAATGATGTTATAAAAGGCTTATGTTATAATTTTTAAATTACTATTATTCGTTCTACTTTGTATTGAGCACTTTTTAAAGCACTTTTAAAAGATAGTGGTGTTGATTATTGTAAGTTTTTTCCATCTATACAAACCCTGTATTCGAAATATATATTATTATTTACATTATTTATACACGGACTTTTTTGTCCCATCTTCTTTTTCCCCAAAAAACGTTTCGGCCGTTATGCCTTCTGGCCTTTATCAGGTTCTTCTTGGTCCGGATAACTTATAATAGCAAAGTGGATTAAAACATTAGTCCTGGAATTAGTTCAATCTGCGGGAAGGGTAGTATGTACTTCGAATCTGTGGAAACTGAGTGAGCAACATCTGAGTAGTATTAAATAAAATCTAGACAAGATATCCATAGGCAAAAGCAGCAAAATGGAACCAAACTATCGCCGTAGATTAAATAAAGAGTTTTAGTTCGAAGTTCCCTGTAGGTTATCGGGATCGACAAGCACCCGATGAGTGACGAAGAACACAACGGTTGAAACGTTATGATAATCACGAAAAAGATGATGTGTGTAAATAATGTAAATAAAGATAATTCTTCATTCCAGAAATTCAAACAGTAAGATAAATATTAGTAAATTATTCATATTTTATTATATATATTAATAATAGATATTAATATTTCTTATATATATTAATAATAGATATTAATATTTCTTATATATATTAATAATAGATATTAATATTTATTATATATATTAATAATAGATATTGATATTTATTATATATATTAATAATAGATATTAATATTTGTTATATAGGTCATATGCAAAATATCTTCTATGTACCGTATTTCTTCCGAACATAAGCGATTATGGCTCTCCATAATTTCATGTCTTTGGAGCTCTTAATAAATTTTGCGTTTTTGGTATCTCCGCTAAAACTTACTCTGCCATCCATTTTCACAGGTTCGCTAAGTAAGTTAAACGTTGTTTTCTCCTGTCCCTCTTGCCTTCAATCTGTCCTGTGAGTATCAGATTTTCCAAATTGTCTTTCCTCATTATGTGTCATAGAAATTTCAACTGTCTCTTCCTGATGTTAACTAAACGTTTCTTTCTTGTTTCCATTTTATCTAAAACTTCGTCGTTGCTCACATGTTCGGTCCAAGGTATCCTCAGTATCTTTTGGTACAACCACATTCCTGTTGCTTCAAGTTTCTTTGTATCTGTTAGGAAATTGTCTAGCAGTCACTATGATATAGGTCTGATATTACATAACAGTTCAGTACTATTTTCTTTGTTTCTAACGAATTTTTTCTGTTTCTTAATACTCTACTTATCTTTTGGGATTTAACTTTGGCTATCCCAACACGTCTTCGGATTTCAGTGTCGCACTTTCCGTTATTTGTTAAATCATTTCCTAGAGGGCAACATATAATAAAAACAATAATAATATATAATATATCCATTATTATAATATATAATATTGGTTCACTGAATCCCGAAATTTGTCACTCGAAATAAACTTCACTCTAATAGTACTTTTATTGATGTAGACATATATACATAGTGAACCAACACAGGTTACAATTTTATATCGAGAAATGCTGATGATGCAAGGACGCTGAAGTTTAAATTTAAATTTTACTATTACTAATTTATATATATATATATATATATATATATATATATATATATATATATATATATATATACCCAAGTATATGATTGGTGTATACGGAATAAATTCCAATAACCAACAATTACTATTCTTAAAAGAGTGCTCAATACAGAGTAGAGCAGATATAATTATTTATTTAAAAATTATAACATATCATCACTTGATAAGACACCGGAGGTGTTGAAACAAAATGGCTATTTTTGTAGTGATTTTATAACATATTTATGTTATAATTTTTAAATAAATAATGATATATATATATATATATATATATATATATATATATATATATATATATATATATATATATTGTGTGTGTGTGTGTAAATCAGACACCCGTTAAAAGTAGGTCAAAGCTATTTTAACTTTTCCAACTCTTTTTGGCACCATGAAACGGTGTTTAAGCTTTGGCTTGACAAGTTGCTGCGTCTCCAGTTGTATTAGGTTGGTGCAAAAATAATGACGTAATAATGTCGTTTTTTAACGTTAAAAAATACGTCAAAAAACGACATTATTACGTCATTATTTTTGCACCAATCTAATATTATCCTTTCTCCCTTACTGTTATTTCACCCTCTACGTTTTGTTTTTTTCTCTTCAAATTTTTTTTCTCTTATTTTGTTTTCTTTCCCTTCTTCCTTCATGTTTCTTTAAAGTTTAAACATCTTTAAGCTACCTTTTCATTTGATCTCCAAACGCCTTGGTGTTGACAAACCAAGCAAGCTTAATTCTTGCGGGGAGAAATAGCTATTCATATGTGGTATGTTTGAATTTCAAATATATATATATATATATATATATATATATATATATATATATATATATATATATATATATATATATACTTGTACTACCTGCAAAAGACCCGGGAACAACTCGGGGTAGAGGGTTACAGAGGAAGAGACACATTTTATGCGAATATGTGAGGAAGAATATGGTTAGCCGTAGATTTGAACAGGTTAAAATTGTAGTGATCGAGGTAGCGTTCTCTAGGTTTTATCATCAGTATAAATATTCACAAATGATCGGTGTATACTTAAATTAATCATTAATGTAAAGTAAAAAGACGGTTGGTCCGAGAATCGATCCCTGGGGGACGCCTGCATTGATTGCTTCGGCCTCGGAGAATTAGACATTCAAGGACCTACCTGTTAGGAATGACTTTGAAAAAACTCTTCCAGTGATTCCATAGCTAGAGACCTTGTGCAGTAATTCTTTATGCCACACCTTGTCTAAGGCCTTTGAAATATGTAATATGATAGACCTTGAGATGTATTTATTGTCTAGCGCCTCACTGATTCTGTGAGTAATGGGAGTTAGGACATCAGCGTGGGTCGGGGCGATCGAAACCCGTACTGCTTGTTTCTCAAGAAGTTTTCCCTATTTTGGTGATCAACAACCTCAAAAAGCTTGAAAACGACAATGAGGACACTGATGGGTCTATATTGAGTAGAGGGTCAGCACTCACCCTTGTTCTTGAAAACGGAACATACACTTGATATTTCTACAGACTTGGGAAGAATTTCTCCTTCAAGCAGCGGTTAAATAATTTCGCCAATATGCACTTAAAAGATGAAATCATATAATATTATCAATATCAATATAAAATTATATTAATAATTATGTTAATTATAATTTATTAAAATTATTATTTTGTAATATAATGTTATCTTATCAAAGAATATCTATTTTATGTCAAGAATATAAGTTTTAACCGTCACTGACGTTAGAAAACAAATATTGCCCACGTATAAAGTTACTGGTTTCGACTGTGTGTTTGCTAAGCCCATGATTCCGAGTTTATAAAAAAAAATGATTTTTTTCTAAAAATATTTGCAATACTTATGGGAGAAGGAAACATACTGGGGTGACGAAATATGTAGTAGTGGGAGATAAATTTATGGTTTATTTAAAGCTGAAACAAAAAAACTTTCTTTTTTGCGAGATAAAATCGCATTAACAATTTTTGAGAATAACACCGAACTTTCCAGGGTCCAAGCTGGGAGAGAGAATATAAATTCACACCTTTTCCAGACGTATTTGTGTGTAGGTAAAATGCAAAGTATCCGATTAGAATTTGAACTCGGACCTCCGATTTCTAATTCCGAAACGCTATCTATTATTCCACCAGTATACCGTAAAGGGGCGGTGGGAATGAAGTAACTTATCCATTTGATACAATGATATTTTTTCGATCCAAATACAAGTGTCGTAATTAATAGGTATCATATATCAAATTAACTGGTTAAGTTGGTTTCTCAGAGGACAGAGTCAATGTATATTAAAACACAATAGGAACTGGATTATACTTTTATCAGCACGTCTGGTAATTTAACATAATCGAAATATTATCTTCTCGCTATATGAACTGCTTGAATGATTTCAGAATCAAGACGCCAACTCAAATTGCGTTTTGTTCATATCTGTTATTTAATATAATTAAGATTTTAAGCTGAAAAAGATTTTCTCTACTCATAAAGTTGGCATCACTTTTCTCACTGCAATGACTTCTAAATTGTTTGGTCACTAGATACACGCTTGATTTGGGAATCTTTAAACAGTCTAATAACTTTTGCATCACTTCACAAAATATTTAGCATATGATAAACGTTCGTAATTTACGATAAACTATTTTACATATGTTAGCATTGAGTAGTTGAAAGTATTAATTGAGCTTGCTTTTGAAACTTTAGATGAATATTCTGATTTAAAAGAAGAGAAATAAAATTATTTTTCCTTTTTGATTAATATATTAATTATACTTTACACATTACTCACAGTATATAAAGATTAATAACAATCTAAATATTCGATTACATGATATTAGAATAAAAACGATACTTCATCAATATCTGTGAGATTTCTTTTCAAATAAAAATCAGTTCGGATAATGACATTTGACTAATTTTTGCTTCATTTGCTCTCTTCTTATTTTGAGGGTATCTATACATATAAAAAAAGATTAGCTCGTTATAGACGTTTTTCTCTTTTTGCCAAATACATAAACAGGAGTGGGGGCCAGGATGAATATGCTTGTTATCCAAATTATCTGTTTCTAAATTGTTAAAGACACTCCACACATACAGAAAAATTTGGCTTAGTTCTAAATATTTGACATAAATCAATTCTTAATATTATTTCCATTTCAGATCTTAAAACTGGCATCATTTAAACGTTCACACTGTTTTTTTTTATGTTTTCTTTTAAACACTTCGATATACGATCCCCAATGTAGAAAGATGCTTTATTTACTACTGGGTGTATTGAAAATGTCTTGGTTCGAAATCTTTTGGAATCAGCCATATATATATATATATATATATATATATATATATATATATATATATATATATATATATATATATATATATATATATATGTGTGTGTGTGTGTGTGTTTGCGTGTGTGTCTGTGTATGTGTGCGCGTTTTCACTAATATACAGGGTGAGTGAAAAGTAAGTCCTTATTTTATGTATGATGGATTCTCCCGTCTAACTATAATTTTTACAAAACGGGAGAGTCCATCATATATAAAATAGGGAGCTACTTTTCAATCACCCTTATTTGTTTACTATATGTATGTGTGTACGTATATATATATATATATATATATATATATATATATATATATATATATATATATATATGAAATTTCTGAATATTCGTAAATATCAGTCCTACATATATATATATATATGTGAGGGGGTAGATAAAATATCTATCTATCTATCTCCATAAACGCACATGTGTATATATATATATAGTAAACAAAGAAAAATGTTCAGATATATCTTCTTTTCTCAGAGTTTGGCAAATAAATTTATTTATAGATACCATATAATGATTAATTTATAGAGACCATCTTCCGGTAGGATTTGAATCTGCGTTCCTCTAGTGCAAATCCGTCATTAAATCTGACGTACTTTGACCTGTCGGCTACGGAACGCGTCAATGAATAAGTAAAACCTGAATAGTCCCTTTAAACACGGATTTTTTTCTGACTCTCAAAAGAAACATATCTACTCAATTTCGCATCCTAACGTAAACAAAGCAATTTCTAAATAAAGGATTTTTTTTTATTAATCCGACAGATTTTTGTGAGTTAAACGTTATTTTTAATGAATACTCAAAAGCCTGGACCATATTAATTTTACTTTTTTTCTTCTGAAATGAACTTTGGACAATTCTTGAGAGAATTTCCTCCTTGTTTGTAAAAGATTATTCGTAATTTGAGAAAATCAATCATTAAAAATTAATCGACATAAAATGTCTATCGTTTTCAATAGTATCTGCATTAAAGTACATTTGCTACCTGAACACACAGAATATGAGAAAGAGCGTAAGAGAAGAGAGAGAGAGAGAGAGAGAGAGAGAGAGAGATAGAGAGAGATAGAGATAGAGAGATAGAGAGAAAGCGTGAAAGAGACTATAGTTCAAGCCAGCATGCCATCGAGTTTATTTTGTTTGCTCGCGTCGTGTCATCGATACTAGAGCCTCTTATCATTTCAAATCTAATTCCTATCTCACGTTTTAGAAATTAATGCACCAAAAGATTTTATTCAATTTTCACAACTGGCATGGCATCTTGTTAAGTAAAGAATATCGACTTCCTGATATTTATCATCGGTTTCCTTAAGTCATTACACTTTGTTTTGATTATTTTCCATTATGTGTGCTGCATTTAAACTAGCGTTCCTAACTGTTTCCTGCAACTTATAAAATCGACAAGTTTCAATTGAAATTTATATAAGGCAGTAATACTTTGTGTATGTTTTAGGTATTCATTCCAGTTTAGTTACTGTCTTTTTGTATGCAATATTCCTATGCTCCATCAAGTTATATCAGTAAGCGTGAGTTTTAAGAAGATTTTACTCGAGGTCTTCCTAAGTACATCAAGTAGAAATCGACTAAAGATTAACTGCCACAATTTGAAACCGTTTTGTACGATTTATGCTTTGGATATATTTTATACTATATTTTATACCAAAATCAAGGTTTAAGAACCACTCAAAGGTTACTGAAAGAGGTTGTTGCATGGGCAATAAGGAAGTAAGGATTGCAGATTATGAGGATATGTAGGATAGATAACAGTCGACCCTAGATTTGAAAAAAATTAAGATCGTATCGATCGGGGAAGACTCCTCTCGGAAGTTTGTTTCAAAGTAATAGTTCTTGGGAGGATTTGCTTTGGTTTGTTTTACGGCATATCAACTTCAATGGGTTATTTAATGCCGACAAAATTTTTAATGATGGTATTATTTGTTTTTCAAAAATGTATTGCTGGTAATATTTTTTCTTCAAAAGTGTATTGCTGGTAATATCTTTCTTTTTTCAAAAAATGTATTGATGGTAATATTGTTTACAAAGTATTTCTGGTATTAAAACCTATTTTTCAACTTCATAGTGTTTTAACCACAGTTTGGGGTTTAACTATTTGCTCATAGCTGGGACCTTAACAGGTGCTACCACCTCGGGGCAGGTCGGACCCGAGAACAGCAGCAATTAAGAGGTGGTTCCACACTCCTCAAAAACTCCAGATCAGAGGCCTTGCTATTGGATGTAGTTTATCGTCATTGCCAGGACGGTTCTTGGGAGGAAGCTGTTTGAGTGGCACTTTCTTCTTACCAATTGCATGGTAACTATTTTTATTAATTAGTTAACCTAGATCTGTGCGAAGGAGAAAGTTTTTATAATTTTTTTTATTCACTTTTGGGACCCATATTGATTTGTCCATCGGTTACTGACGATCATGCATTTTCTAGGCTCAGTTCCTTATGTATGCTGTAGAAAATTAATACAAAACTGATCAGTTGCCATCAGACCTTATATCGTAAAAGTGTATTAATTTAATATCTTCCACAAAAAAATTCCAAAATTTCTTCCGCTTCTTCGATGTGCCATATCCCTTCAGGACGTTGGCGATCGAGGCTCTCCACAATTTCTTGCTCTTTATAGCTCTTAATAAAAGTTGTCTTTTTATTATCTCACCAAATCTTTTCTTTTGCCAACAATTTACAGAAACTTGTAAGGTAGGTTATGCATTATTTTTCTCCGTCCCTCTTGTCTTCAATATGCCCTGAGAGTGTCAAATTTTCCAAACCTCTGTCCTCATTATGTGCCGTAGAAATCCGAACTATCTCTTTCAGATATTAAGTATAAGTGTCCCTTTATTTTCTATTTTATCACAAATTTCGTTGTTGCTCCTTGTTCGTCTCAGCACCTTTCTGTAGAACCACGTTTTTTTTTTTTATTCAAGTATCTTCTTCATCTTTCAGGAGATTGTTCATCCTTCACTGCTAAATAGAAGGACTGATATTAAGTAACAGTTCAGTACTCCATTCTTTGTTTCTAACTTCCCGTCTTCTGCTAAAACACTCCAGATATTTAGATTTGCTTGCTTGATTTTGGTATCTTCATTTTGTAATTTGCATTTTTTTCTTTTGCTGATGACCATACATTCTATCTTTTTTTGATTGATGTTTAGTCTTTTCTTCTAATTTTCCTTCATTACCTTCTGTAGGAGTTCTTTTAGTTTCAGTTTTGTGTCTGCTATTGACACTGCGTCATTTACATATCTTATATTGTTAAGACTGTCGCCACTAATAATAAACTCTGTTAGGTTTCACAGTATAATATGAATAAGTTCGATGCGAAGATACATCCTTGTCTTAAACCCTTTTATATTTTTGTATATTTATTGAATTCATTTTCTATCCGGACGTAGGCAGTTTGCCACCAGTATAGGTTCTGAATTATTCTAAAGTTCTTTGTGGTGTACTTTATCAAACGTTTTTGTATAATCTATGAAACACAGATATACATTTTTTTTCGATTTGTATTGCTCTTTCTGATAAAAAAATGTTTAAATACAAATGGTTTCTGTAATTAGCAAATATGCCATAGAAATATTTTACCATAATTCTAAAAGATAACACACGAAAAACAGATAGAAAATATTGTTCAACTCTTGAATGCTAAAAGTTTGAAAAATATCTTTCTCAATGTACCAATATTTATAGCTTCAGGAATTGTCCTTGAAATTTGAAGCATGGTAAATATTTCAGTGCAGGAATAATTCTTCGTTAATAACAAGGACCACCAGTCGCCAAGGATGAATCTAGAGGTGGGCTGTCTCCCTCAATTTTTTTTATACCGTATATAAATTTTGTGAAATTTTAATGTTCAAATTCTTAATCGTGTTCCCATTGATATAAAGACTGACCCGCCCTCACTCAAAACATTCTGGTGATGGGCTGAGTGACCACAATTTGAAAACTCTTTAGTTTTTAGTTTTCCTCTGAAATAGCTGTGCGTTTGATTATCTGAATTCTTATTTTTGTTTTAAAGTCTGCGACAAGCAACGATTTTGTTGGGTGGGGTGAAGAAATATCTTAAAAACTTAAATGTCCGATCACTAACTGAAATGTTTTAAATCATAGGTATATTTGTGTGTATATAGTAAAACTCCTATTATTATGCGCTTTGATTTCACGCGAATTCTCGTTGAACGAGATTGATATCACGTTATAAAGGGTTAATATCACAAGCCATTAACGAAAAATGAATTTGCTCACTTCTTGCGAACTCTTTTTCTTCTAAATTTCGTTTTAGCGCAATCTTACATTTTTTTCACAATAATATTATATAGTTCTGATGAGGTCATAAACTATCATGAAAATATGAGGGTGTTCCAGTCGTAGAATAAAATTATTTTTAGTTCATTGCTTCTCAACCACCCATGATATTAAAAGAAAAAAATAAATGCAATATCAATCGCCATTTTCTTTCTTCCTGTATCCTGTTCTTTTATTGTTCTTTCTCCTCACTAACGATTTTACATTTTCTTTCACTCTCAGTAGACCTTGTCATCTTAGTGGCATTATCGCCTTGATTGGGGTGAAATGATTAAAAAATACGTTTAGGTTATACCAAAATATCTAAATAGGTTTCCGTTGAAGTCGATAGCAAAATATTAAAAAACAACAACAAAAAACAAAAAAAATGTTTATGGCATCTATTAAAAGATTAAAAGATTAAGTTAATCTCTACTTGTGTGAACCGATCAAGAAAAAAAAAAAATCCAGGTTAAATTTAAAATAGAACAGATGGGTATTTATTGAACGTCAAAAAATGTCACCCTCCACATAATCATTGATTTATTACGACATTGTTCTCCTTTAAATCCTTTTTGTTTTCGCTCTTTCAGATTAGTACGCCAAGTGAAGAGCGGCGTGATAATGAGAAGCTTTATAACAAAATGACCCTAAAGGAACTTTCTGAAAATTTCAAAGGTGTAAGTATAAATCACAATCCTCTCTCGATTTCCAGTTATATATATATATTGCCCGGGTGTACATGGCTGCAACTGTATACCCGCACCCCATGTATAGCCGCACCCCTCTCTAGAAATGTCTGCCTGCGTCCCCACTGACACGCATCGTATACTAAGCTACTTTCGCCATTCATTTTTTTATAATATGTCCGCAATTTTTTGATTGTTCTTAACAAAAGAATTCCATCGATAAAACCTTCTTGTGTGGTCATCGCCCACGGTTAAATTGTTTCAATCTTTTAGATATTCAGTAAATGTTCTATGGCTATAATTTTAAAATAGTATCACATGGTTCATAAATCTAATAATCAAACAGAAACAGGGATAAAGCATCAGAGCTTGATTCAACTGCAAGTGCCAACACATGAATGCCCCCCCCCATCCTTCTTTGCTCGTTTGCTGTAAAGCTGGTGTTAATAAGAGGTTCTTCGGGAATTTTCCCTTTTAAAACTTCAATAACACTTTTCAAACAATCTTTGCATCAAAGGATGCAAATTAAAGATGAAATCACATGAAGAAAATATTGGCTAAATTGCAAAAAAACGATTTTGGACCTAGTTTGTTGCAGATTTCGTCCACTTAATTGAAATAATCTAAAGCAAACATCCACAAAGACAATTTGGGTGTCATATGTAATCTACATGGCAAATTTGGAAAGCATTAGATGAAAAACCAGAGAGTTATAGCTGAAAAACGGTCTCTCTGAAAAGTTTTTCGCGTTATTTTTTGCATGATGGCAAATTTTTTGCGACATTTTTGAAGAAAATCGGATAAAATTGAGGAAGTTATTCAAGTTTTTATTTTAAGTTGTTCGTAAAACGCGATTTTTTCACAATTTTTTGTGTGAAGCCAATGTTGCCGAAGCACTATCAATATATTTTTTATACCTACGAACAAATTAGATGACGTCAGAAAAAAAAGGGACACAATTTAAATTGTATGTCCGATTTATGATGAAGGACCGCATGTCCGTGAAAGTTGCCTTATATGTAAGTTAGCGCATTCATAACATTGAAGATTCATGGCATTGTTATACAATGCCATGGATCTTCCCCTCAGTTATGGGTTAAATAACCGGGTAGATTGGGCACGCAATCAGTCCAGGACAATTAAAAGAAGTGTCGGGAAACACATCTACCACATATTTGCGTGTAAGTTGATGTAATGAATTCGACTGGAAAATAAAACATAGTTTGGAGAAAAATAGTCGTCATATTACATTTAGGGCTGATTCCGTTTATATATATATATATATATATATATATATATATATATATATATATATATATATTCGACTCTCCTGTCGTATCTGACAAGCAGCTCAGTTCCTAGGAACCGCCTGCCAGCCACCAGCACACATGATTTGATTATAGTGGTGAAGGTTTTGTGTAGAACCAAACACACTTTTTGAAGGGCTGAATACAGAGACCTGGTGCACTACGTGCCACAAGGTCCCCAAAAAGCCCTCCGCAGGTTTTGAATTCAGAGTTGTCCTTCTAGACCAGTTGCCATCCATAATTATAGAACCCATAGCTGGAAGGAGAAGAAGAGGATTCATACCTATCCTAAGGGCATTAGCCGCATATCCTTTACTTCACCGTGTCTCCTCAATACATATATATATATATATATATATATATATATATATATATATATATATATATGTATAAACAAACAAGGACTTGTACCCACAGAAATAAAACAGATTGGAACAAAATAAACGTCAATTTTTTTAATACTTTTAGGATCATTTCGACCAACGATTTTTCAAAAGGTATTCGTTGGCAATATACAAACACAATCAAGGCACATTAATAGTCTCCAAGAGGTCACAGGGTGGACTCTGAAGAATTCTTAAAAGTGTTGTTTTATTGCTCAATGCTGTTTAGACACAGGTTGTTTCAACTTTCGGTGTGTCGCAATCACTTCTAAATTTGCATGATGGTCACTCAGTTGTTGTTCTTGCAGGGAGACAGGCAAATTTTGACCTTCAATTAACCATAATGAATGTATAAAATGCTCCTTTTGTTTGCATAGGCTCGGCTGGTAGAATTTGATATACAAAGCCCCGAGCACTCTAAAATGATAAACCGAGCGAGCACTATGTAGAATGGAAAAGAATGTGTCTTCATACTCGGCGGCAGATTCAGGATTATCCAACAAATGCTGCCCAATCGACGAGTCTTCAACTGCTTGAGTGGTTCTTTATACAGTTTTGATTACTTGAACACAAATACGCAGGTACATATTGCGTAATCCGCGTCTCCAACCTTTAATGGGTTCGTCTAATTTAAACCGCTTCACATCGAAAACCACCCTGTGACTTTTGGAGATTATTAATGCTTTTTGAGTTTTGATTGTGTTTGTATATCGTCAACGAAGACCTTTTGAAAAAGCGTTGGTCGAAAAGATCCTAAAGGTATAAAAAATAATGTTTATTTTCAAATATATATATATATATATATATATATATATATATATATAAAATCAGAACCATCCCTAAATGACGTTATTCATGAATAGCGCCACAATGTACACAAAGTAGCTCTAGATTTCTCACTTCAAGCCACTATCCATTCTACCGGCCGTACGTCCCTTTGTGAATAAGTAAGATTTTTTCAATGTTTGAAAATGTTATTTGAACCGTTGTTCAATTTTGTCTTGCTTATATTTTTTTGTTATTATGGCCCTGTTATTAATCAGTTGTATAGTCTGTGTCCGAAAGCTTAGCATTTAGTTGTACTGTTATTTAAAATCTATCAATGATTTTCTTTTACTGACAAATGTAATGAAAGATAATTATCTCAAAGTCTATAGAAATCTAAAGACATATACTGTACACAATTCAATCGAAAGAGAACGTGTTTTAATTATTGAGTTGATATTTATTGCTATATTGATTTCTTTCTTTCAGTTCGATTGGATTTCTTACATAACTCAGATTATGAACATACCAAACAAATCGATACATATAAACGACACAGAAGAAGTAATAATTCGAGATACGGCGTATTTTACAAATCTCATGAAAATTCTGAGTACAGACAAACGGTAAGACCTTCTAATTTATTACCTTTTTCAGAGGAACGTGTGCTTTTTTCATCTTGTTAGATCAATAAAGTGACACATATAATAAAATAGAAGTATAAAAAGTGCGAACACAATATTCAAATTACATTTACCGATTTCTTGTATCACACGCTGTAAAATAGTAAAATGAACTGGCTTCTTCTCCTTCTCTTTCTTCTTCTTTTTCTGCTCTTTCTTCTTTTTCTACTTCGTTTACTGCTTTCTTTACTTTTACTGCCTCCCTTCTTCTTCTTCTTCTTCTTCTTCTTCTTCTTCTTCTTCTTCTTCAACTTACATTTTCTGCTTCATTTTTCTTCCTATACTTTTATTCTTCTTTTTCTGCTTCTCATTTTCTGCTTCCTCTTCTTTTTGTGCCTTTTATCTTCTTCTTCTTCTTCTTCTTCTTCTTCTTCTTCTTCTTCTTCTTCTTCTATTTTTTCTTCATCATCTTTTTCTGCTTCTTTTTTACTGCTTCTTCTTCTTCTTCTTCTTCTTCTATATGTCATATCTCTGCAGCACATTGACGATCATGTCTCTCCACAATTTCCTGTTCTTTGTAGCTCTTAATAAATTTGTCCTTAATTAGCTTTAAAATATATGGAAAAATAAGAAATATGATGACTTCGAATTTTGGTAAATTGAAACTAAATAATTATCATTCGTACCTTTCGAACCTGTAATCATTCTTCTATGCGCCATCTCCCTTCAGGACGTTGGCAATCATGGTTCTTCACAGTTTCCTTATCCTTTGTAGCTCTTAATAAACTTTGACTTTTTATCTCTCCTAAATACTGCCCTCCATACATCCATTTATTCAACCTCGCTGTTCCTTTTGTCTTCAGACTGTCCTATGAGTATCAGATTTTTCAAGCCGTCTTTCCTCATTATAATCCCTAGAAATTTCAACTGTTTTTTCCTGATGTTAAATATAAGGGCTCCTTTTGTTTACATTTCTCTGAAACTTCGTTGTTGCTTCTATGTTCTGTCCATGCCATTCTCCATATACTTTTGTAGAGCCACATTTCTGCTGTTTTAAGTGTATGTTTCATCTCTGAGGATATTTTCCAGCATTAATTGCTATAAGAAAACTGATATTACATAACAGTTCTGAATTCTTTTCTTTCTTGCTAACGACTTTATTGTGTTTCTAAACATTCTGCTTAGCCTTTGAACGGTATCTTTTGCTACGTCAATCGGCCTTTGGATTTAAGTGTCACATTTTGCGTCCGCTGTTAGAGCACTTCCTAGATATTTAAATTGTTGTACTTACTTGATTTTGATATCTCAAATTTGTAATTTGAAATTGGGTTTTTCTTTTGATGACAACCATACATTTTATCTTCTTGCAACTGATGTTTAGTCCTTTCTTCTCTCTTTCCTTCGTTACTTTCTGTAGGATTTCTTGTGATTTCTTTTCTGTATCTACTATCAAAACTGTGCCATCTTTATATCTTATATTGTTAAAATTGTGACCACCAATAATGAATCCTAGAAAAACTTACAATTCTCTCAGAATCCCCTACTTTTATAGGTTGAATAAGTCCGGTGAGAAGTTACATCCTTGTCTTAGACCATTTTTTTGTATGTTTATTTTTTTCAGATGGTTTGTCACCAGTATAGGTTCTGGATTATTCCAATATCCTTTCAAAATATGTCAAGGTTACCTAGCAGTTCCAAGTAATCTTTAAAACAAGCACGCGTAAACTTTTTTCTAGCACTGTCTCGCACGTTTTTATAGCTCATTATAAAGCGGGCCGCACTGATAAAATGATGCAAGGTAATTTTTTGTTGTAGGTATCCCGACTATTTTCACTACAGGGAAACACTTACGTAAAAATCTGCGTTAGAAATGGAGAAAATTTGATTCTTTGAATTGCAGAAAAAATTCTATTATTAAAAAAATTGACGTCTTGGTAGGGATTTTCTAAACCCGGCTTAGATGTGGCACAAGGCCGATAGTAGGGGGTACCCCGTGAGGATCGAACTCACTACTCAGTCGTAATTAATCTAGCAAGACAAGCTGTCTAACCATAACACCACGTCGAGGTACTCAAATTGATGTCTTGGTATAGTATTAAGAGAGATAACAGTGTGATTAACACACGTCGCAGTGTGTGGTTTGTTATTAATTTACTCATTTGAAAATACAAAAATAATTTTTATTGAATAAAATATATTTCTCCTCTAAAGAAAAAAATATACTGTTTCTAGATCAAAAGATATTTACATGTAGGATATACCTTTGTGAAAATCGCCAAATGTTTAAAATGATGAAAAAATTACTTTAAATAGAAATTTATAAATTCCAGAAAATTTGAACTTAATCATTGTTTATGCATGTAGTTATGGAATCTTTTTTGTTAATTCACTACAAAATAAAATTATTTATATTTACTAAAATTCGCATAAAATTCTCCCAAATCGAGGCCCTTCCATTGCCCTCCTGTTGAGTTGACCTTTGCGATCCTTCTAAATGTGGGCGATTTGGGTGCGTTATTTCTGTGTGCGCGCTCGCCCTTATAAACAATCCAGAAACAGATTTTTTTTTATTTTTTTTAAATTGTAAAACATTCCTTGTAAGTTCCTCGAATATCATCCGCACATATGAAATATAAATAACTCCCTGATATTTGTTAATTTTTCGTTCTGATGGTAGGAGTTGTTGCAATTTTGATTAAAAAAAAAATTAATAAAAGAATAAACATTGATTTAAAATTTATAATTTCTTGGAGTTAAATAATATTTGCGATGGGTACCTTTACATTATTTGGGGTGAATTATCAGAAAAGATACTGGTTATGTATAAGAAAGTGTGAGTGAACAAGTGAGAATGAACCGAAACGAACAAAATTTTAATAAATATTATTTTTCTCATGAAATTAAACGTGCCACCCAGAATGCAAAACACACCGGATGTGGCTCGCGAGCGGCAATTTACCTGATGGCTGATTTAAAATAAAAGTCCGTCAAACGGAAATATTATCATTTCAATTGCCATCGTTTCCAAGATCACTGTCGGCACGACAAGAACCATACTAACAAATGAATAGCAATTATACCTAAATAGAAATTCTTGCACAGCGTGATTTTTATTCCACCAAAAATAGCACAAAAGACATAAAGAGTAAGCTGCCTTGTAAAAATGAATGATCACATTACAAGTCAGACTTTCTTCTTTTATATATCATATTCCTTACGATTCATCACAATTTCCTATCATTTAATATAACCTTTTCGCCTTTTACTATTTCTCTTTGTCCTCCTACCATTCGTTAACTCAAACTTTTAAAGTAGGTTACTATTTTTCTTTCTGCATCTCTCACCTTCATTGTGTCTTGTGAATATTAAATTCTCTGATCTTAGAATTGATAATCTGTTCAAAAGAAAAGAAAATCTGTTTAAAATAAAATATGCGTATGAAGGCGCACACATTGAAGCCCAAATACAATGATAACAATTTCGAGTAGTGACAATATCGATTGAAATTTCGGGATTAAATTAGTTTTTCTTTTTTTTTTTAAACGAATTGCTCTGTTCCATTATTAAGGGAGTCTTATTTAATACAATAGAACCAGAACAGGCATCAAAATCACAAAGATCTGTGTTGTAAATTATATAAAAAGTAAGAAATAATTACCTGTTGAAATCACAATGAAAATCAATGATTTACGAAGTAGAGGTAAATACTAATATAACTAAAAATCACAGAAAAAAGATAATTATTTGCCAAGGAAGTTCATACATTTAAAAGGGTTATTTCAGTCAAATAGATCTTTTAAAGCAATTGTTTGCAGTTTGTGAAAATACAAAATAAAATAATATAAATCTTAAAAGCCAAAGTTCTACAAATAAACAGAAAAACAACAAAAGTACAATAAATTACGAAACAACAACAAATAATACATTGGTTGGTTGGTTGATTTTAAGAAATGTTAACCACTGTAGGGAATATTTAATAGTAAACATTTGAAAGTGGCTCGAAATAAAAATAATATTGAGAGGAATTGTATTGGACGTCTAAATGAAATACGTACCACTTGTAAAAAATCTTGAAGTAAATATTCTTGTGTACAGATTAAAAAGAAACAACAACAAAGCAAATTAGAAGAAAAATTAGTAGACAGATTGAATTGTTTTTACGGCTTATCAACACTTTTGCAGGCTATTTAAAACCAGAAAATAATTTCAGATTGTAATCATTTTTTTCAGATAATAATGTTTTACTGACAATAAAGATGAGGACAACAGTCCGAACAATGTAAATAGTGTAGATAGTTTCAATATTTCATCCCAGAAATATAGATATATATATAAAAGTTACCAGGCCCGACATAGGGATTAAAACAACAAAAAGCCTTCTCATAAATATATGCAGTTAGAAATATACCTGTTAAAATATATGAGAAAATAACTAAATATAATGAAATTGAAACTGTATTCCTAGATATGATGATAAACTACATTCGGCAGCAAGGCTTCTGATCGGGGGAATGGAGGTTTTGAAGAGCGTGGAGTTATATCTTAATTGCTATTGTTCCCAGGTCAACTCTGACCCGGGATAGTAGCAACATTTAGGGACCCATATATGGGCAAATAGGGAATACACCCCAAAAACACATAATGAAAGTATAAAAATAATTTTTTATAGTAAAAATATCAGCAATACATTTTTATATAAAAATTACCGACAATGCATTTTATAGCAAAATGACCGACAATGCATTTTACCTGTAGTTGAAGGCATACAGTTGTATTCAAAATATTTAGTTGAAGCCAAAAAATTGCTAAAAATATTTAGATTTCAGCATTAAATGACCCATAGAGGTGTTGATATGCCATTAAACAAATTCCACCAAACTTGAAACTGAAAGTAAATAGCACTTCAAACCTACTATTATAGTTGTAATTCTTGGACATCCGACTAAAATAAAAAGTGCGGACTAAAGCATTACCAAGATCCGTCGTAGTCTCTGTTTACAAAAGAAGCTTAAAGAATGCCCTGTTGGTACCTACTGATCTATTCAGGAGAGTATTATTATAATATAAATACTGTACATATTAATTATCACTTAACATCAGACTTGTGCAACAGAATTCATATATTTAGTAACATAATTTGCACTAGGTCTCAGTATGTGGTTTTACAGAAGGATGCTAAGAATACCATAGACGAAACATATATGCAATGAGTAAGCTCTAAAGAAAATGGAAACAAAAAGAACAGTCAGAAAGAGAAGATTGACATTGCTCGGATACATAACAAGGAAATAATACTTAGAAAATTTGATACACCACCCTGATATTGACAAAAAACTAACTCGGACCTCTGGGTTGAAATCGCAAATAAAAGATTCATTCTAGCTGTTCAAGATCAAAACTTGTCAAAAAGATTTTAACAGGCACATATTTTATTGAAAAAGTCAAATCCAAAATGTTGCTCTTGTATAAACACTGAGGAAACTATTGGCGATCCAATACATGGGTGCTCTACAGCAGCCCCAAATGAATTTAAATATAGATACAATAGGGTAGGAAAATATGATATATGAAAGGAATTCCAACTCTATGACATTCTTATTTTATGTGCCATACCTCTTCAGGAATAGTTTCATCTGTCACAAGGAAAGTTGTCTCTGTGTCGTGCCAGAATTTTTTCTTCAAATCTATAAATCAATCATTGGTCCTTGCATGGAATATTGATGTCATATGTGGTCTGGAGCTCCCGCTGTACGTCTCGAGGTCCTTGACAAAATCCAGAGACGAATATGCAAGATGATAGATCCTGATCTGGCATCTAGTCTACAATCGCTATCCCACAGACGTGCTATGCCTATCTTTGTCTCTTCTACAGACGAGCTACTTTCGCTGGTTCCCGGACTACATGAATTTAAGTGAGCTACCAGACTGGCATCTTGGTCCACCCTTTCACTTCAAATATTCAAGTGTAATGTCAATCGACATCTGACACCCTGAGCTTGTTCCCCGTCCTTCTTTGTATCCTTTCTTCAAACACGCCTCTTTACTCTTGTTCTCAATCCTCTGTAACCCCTTGCATGCTAGTGGCACTCCCGCCTTGCATGGGGTGAATTGCTTTAAAAAAAAGTGGGCAATGGCCGCATTCCCATTCTTTGTGACTCTTAATTAATATCTTTTTAATGTTCTTTTCATTTCCTGTTTTGCGATCCGTTTAAAGAATTTGGTTACTCGCCCTTTCCCTCTGTACTTCACAATATCCTGAGAGTATCTAATTTTCTAAGCATTCTTTCCTCGTTATGTGTCCGAGAAATGCCAACTCGATCATTCTGATTGTCGTTTTCTGGTTTAATTTTCTTTGAAACTTCCTCATTGCATGCATGTTTCGTCCATGGTATTCTCACCATCTTTCTCTGTTGGCTCATGTATCTATTATTCCATCTCTTTTTAATGTGAGGGGATTGCCCAGCATTCGTAGCCGTAAAGGATGATTTATATTGCATAGAGGGTCAGCACTCTTTTCTCTCTTTCTAACGACATTTTCTGGTTTCTTAATACTTTGCTTAGCTTTTGGTAAGCATATTGCACTATTCCAATGCACATCGGATTTAGTTTACATATTCAGAAAATAATATGAACACAAACCACTACCAGTTGAAGATGAACATGTTCTAATATTACAGTCTTCTGGGACATCACCATACATATAGACGCACTATACAAACCAATAATAATAATAATAATAATAATAATAATAATAATCAGGTTGCGCGGCCATCTCGTATCAGGTTGCATGCTATTGATACTCATTGAATATAAAACATGGCATGGCAGAGTAGGCCAATATCTTGTAAAAGACTTGGTAAAAGGATGGTAAGCAAATGAGGAAAATAGGAAATGATAACTCTCTATATTTCTGAGATGAGGCATTGTAATTATTTACAGTATTTACATTGTTCGGACTGTTGTTCTCATATTTTTTGCCCTATTCATGACGTTTTGGCCATTGTACACTCCGGCCTTCTTCGAGTGATTGGAATTTCGAACCGAACCTTTTATTTCTCAAGGATACGTAACCCAGTGGATAAAAGCATTGTTTGGATCAAGTAACTTGATCCAAAGACTTGTGAGTTCAATACCTAGTTAATGCAATCGTGAATAAAAACTTGGAGAGTTGGGTTAAAGGGAGATAACTGATTAATCTGGCAGAGGCCGAAATGTCGTGAATATAGCAACAAAGATGAGGACAACAGTCAACAATGTAAATAGTGGAACTGATAATAGTAATAATAATAACAAGTGAATTTCAAGAGGGTGAAGTAGCGCAAATAAACCATAAAACACCTACTGAACTTAAAAAGAAAGTAATGGCAAATACAATGTACCAAATGCAGAAACAATGGCAAGATAAGCCTCTTCATGATCAATATTCTAACCGTAACAAACAAGATGATGTAGACAAACTCGTCAGTGGTTACGTAGTGCATGGTTAAAAGCTGAAACCGAAAGTTTTTATTCTTGCTGCACAGGCTAATGCTTGCTAACTAGAAATTACCAAACACACAGACTGAGAAATTGTGTTAACCAGAAATGCAAATTCTGTGATAAATACCAAGAAAAAATTGATCATCTTGTATCAGGTTGCAGAGTGTTAACACCCACTAATTATAAACACTACATGACAGAGTGGGTCAATATCTACACTGGAAAAATATGCAACTTTTACGGGAAGGAAACTGCAAGAAACTTGTAAGAACATCCCTGAGTCTCCGTCACAGATATAGGACCTGTAACAATTTTATGGGACTTTACAATACCCATAGACAGAATAATTAAAGCTAATTGCGCAGGCATCTTGATTAAAGTCCACAAAAACAAAAAGTGCTTTCTTATTGACATTGCAGTCCCTGCAGATTTTAATGTATCTTTAAAGATCTTCAAACATCTACCAAAATGTAAGGATCTTGAATTGAAAATTTCAAAAATGTGGTACATGAAGACAACAATAATTCCAGTTGTAGTTGGGGCCCCCAAAGAAATACAAATATTCTACTCACAAGTAGAATTCACACATTACGAAGAGCTTTAACTATGTAAAATGGGTGAGATCTTAGGTTATTTTTTTTTCCAAAAATGATCAGTGGAAGATGTCATTAAGCCATTTCTGATCTTAGGTCTCTGGTTGGGAATCCGACGTAAATAATAATAATAATAATAATAATAATAATAATAATAATAATAATAGAAATATAACGATCTATTAATTGAAGTTGCTAGAATGTGGGACGTTCAGGTCACTATTGTTCTAGTAATCATTGGGGCGTTGGGATAAATAACACGGCACTTAAAATTGTATATTACGATAAAAGGTATAAAATCTAGTATCTCATCCCTAGATTGAACTGACAGAAAAACTAGATCTGTTTCTGAAAAATCCACAACTTAGACCGGGAGCAAACAGCCTGCATAGAGATAAAAGAAATATAATTTTGTACACAAAAATAGAAAGAAGGGTGCGTCTTCTCACTGGACTCATTCAACCTCTACAGCGAGGCTGTATTAAAGAACCTAACAGGATTTATTTCGGTGGGCGCAAGTTTGACAATATAATGAGAATACTGATGGCAGACACAGAAGGAAAACTACAGAACCATCTAGACAAAATAGTTAAAGAAAAGGAAAGCTAACCATGGACGATAAGAAGCCAAAATACATGATTGCCAGCAAGAGAGAAAGACCAACATACGAAGTACGAATTGAAGATGTTAAAATCAAACGAGTATAGCAGTCGAAATATCTTGAAGTTATTTTAATAGTCGATGGAAAATGAAGGACAGAAATTCGAAGCTGCATTGGAGTAACAAATGATCCCTTCCATGAACTCAGCAAAGTACTCAGATACATGAAAATTTTGTTAGAAACAAAGGAACACTGGACAATCTCATTACAATCAAAGAGAAGGGAACAGCAACTGCCTATATGATCATTTACTGTACTGCAACAGAAGGATACTGAAATACCTTGAATAGCGCGTCTAAGCAGCGAGGAAAGGATGTTGTGTGGAAAATGGTAAAAGAATGTTGCTTATACTTAGAATCAGAAAGAGCTGACATTTCTGGGCCATATAATGAAAAAGGATGACTGTGAAAAATGTTACACCTAAAGGCCAAATGGACAGAAAGAGGCAGCAAGTCACCTACCTAACATGAAAACCCAAACCGTGCGAACGAAGATAATAATAATAATAATAATCTTTTTGCGCCCAAAGAATGATTAAACTAAATTTTAGAGAAATTCCATGCAGTCTGTTGTTAATTGTGGCAAGGTGTGGCTTGTTAGTTTTAACACCTCCAAAATAAACTTCTCTCTATTAATCACCTGAAAGACCCATTCCTGACTCCAATCGTCATGGCTAATTCTAACCTCCAGGAGAATGACCCATTGCGCCATTTTGGTCTGATATTCTCGGTTGATATGAAGTGGAAAGATTTTATTGAATCCATAGCTAGGTCTGCTGTTAGGAAAGTCGATTCCTTGTGTCGTGTTAGACAATTTTTCTCTCTAGAATCTATCTTGCATATTTATTAGTCTACCATTCGTCTATGCTGTGATTATTTCTGCCACATCTGGTCTGGTGCTCCTGCTGTATATTTAGAGATTCCTGATCAGATCCAAAAATGAATCAGCAATATTACTGGTCCTCACCTCGCATCTCGGTTTCCGTCATTTTTCCACTTCCATAATGTGGCTTCGCTGTATATTTTCTATAAAAAAATTCATGGTAATTGTTCGGATGAGCTTTTCACTATGGTACCTATATTTAAACGATGTACGAGATTGGCGACAATGTATCACCGATTCATAGTTGAATTGGCTGAGGTTTAACCGTAATTTCTATTCTAAGAGATTCTTTTCTCACCTTTCTTGCTTGTGGAACTCTCTTCCAGCTTCATGCTTTCTAGCCAACTTTGATTTTCCAAAATTTAAATGCAATATCAATCGCCATCGATTGTTTTTATTACTCTTCTAGTCTTTTCGCTTCCTAGTATTTCTGGTTTTTTTTCTTGTTCTTCCACACTCTATAAACGCTTGCGTTTTAGTGGCTTTATTGCCTTGAATGAGGTGATATAATTAAAAACAAGAAATTTTATCGATTCATAATTGCAACGAAAGAAGTAAATTAAAATAAAATAGAAATAATTGCAAGAATTTGTTGTCTGAGAGGATAATGACAATCAGTAGACAAGTTGGAGGCACGGTGGAATAATGGATAGCGACTCGGATTAAGAATCAGAGCCGAGTTCGAATTCCAGTCGAATCCATTACACTCACTTACGCTGATACCCTCCTTCTCCTTCGGGTAAATAGCAGGACAGACCGGGTTCTGTAGCCATGGATGTCAACTGGTCTACCGCGGGAAAAAATCTGCCTCGTCTGTCATGTATCGAAAGAATCATGATTGCCTAAGCGTGTATCATGCATGGCACATAACTGACTGAGACAACTTGATCAGTAGAAAAAATGATAAATTATGGGTAAATAGTCCTGCTATTAACAACAATAATAATAAACTATGGGTGAATAGCAGGACAGACCGGGTTCTATAGACTTGGATGGCAACTGATTTTACCGCAGAAAGAAATGGCAACTTACTGCGGGAAAAATCTGCCACGTCAGTCATATATATAGAAAGATAAATAATCGCCTAAGCGTGTATCACGCTCATAACTGAAGCGATACAACTTGATCAGTAGTAAAAGTAATTAACATCATTATGATGCATGAGCCATTTACTGTACAAACCAAGTTTAAAGAATGCAACTTTAAACCAGACTAGATTCAGATCAATTTATATTTAGAAGTGAAACAAGAAAAATAACTTGACTGGTAGCATGAGAAAGAAAAATGATCAATTGAAAATATAGTTTTATGGCACCTCGATTTTAGCCTGTGTCGTGTTACATACGATACTAATAAATTCTTGCAGTATTTAACAGCATAACCAATGCTTTTTTTTTATCTCTAATGTTTAGAACTGGGGATAAACAACCCGCCTACCAAAACGAGGCTGAGAAACGACCATATCTTTCTCAAGATATATCATAAAACAGAAGAATAAAACATCATCATCATAAGTCCCATGACTAGGTGTGGTCGTAGGGTTGCTGGGCAGATGAGTATTTGGCCAATTCTTACCACTGTGGTTAAAGATTTCTGTCTCTTGTGAAAACCAGCAAGGAACCAAGAAATTACTAAACAATGAAGACAATTCTTGGCTAAAACTTATCGAACATCACCCGAAAACACTCATACTCTACGGATTACCAAAAGTATATAAACCAAATATCGCAGCGAGATCCATTATATCAGGAATAGGTGGCACCCAACACAAACTCGCCAGGGCACTAGCCAAAAATTTAACCAAACTTTTTCGCACAATTAGCTCCTCGCATATAAAAACACACTTTATCTTTTAAATGAATTTAAAAGAAAACATAGGCATAAAACCAAATATATGCCTAGATATAGTTTAGATAAAAAATCCTTATATAAAAATGCTCCTCTAGAAAAATGCCTAAATTTACTAAAAACACATTGAACAAAAACAAAAAGACATAAAAGATCATAAAATGTGTCATTTAATCACTAATCAATGTTTTTTTCACCTTTGATAACAATTTTAAAGACAAAAATTAGGTTTACCGACGAAGATTCCCCCAGTGTCATTTTAGCTTGTCTATTTTCAGAAAGTCTAGAAAGGGGCCCTTTCAAAATTATTTTACATCAAAATTCTTCTAACTTTAAATACATAGATGATTCTCTATTAATATATCCACGTGGCATAGTTTTACACGATATTGTCAACAAACTTAACAACGTCAACCCGTAATAGCTTTTACCTTTGAATCTGCATCTAGCAACACTTTAACTTTCCTAGATATGCTACAGGGAACTAATAATGACTGTTACAGGAGATTTACAGAAAATCTACCAACAAGAATGTCCTTATTAATTTCTATTCTCACCACTCTTTCAGAATAAATTATGGAATAATTATAGCATTTCATTTAAGATCACTAAGAATCTGCAGCTTCCAAAGAAGCTACCTGAAGAAGAAATATATAGAGAAAACACCTTTAACAACCTCCAATATACTTATCTGCAACGCTAAAAGAAAGGCATACAAATATACAACCGTTAATGACAATATTAACAACAACAATATCAATGACAGTAAACTAGATATAAACAGATATATAATGCTACCTACTAACTCTTTAACATCTACTACCCAAAACAATTTATCCGATCTTAAAAATTTCAAAATAATTGCAACCGCATCCAAAACGATTATGGATATGATCAGAACCAAAAATATCCATATCAATAATACTTCTAAAGTAGGTACATATATCAAATAAACTGTGACAACTGTTCTTTACAGTATATTGGGGAAACTTGCAGAAATAAAAAAGAACCTTATACAAAACCATTTATCAAATGCATTTACCTTACTTAGAAATAAATTCAACCGCAACTTTGATTTAAAGAATGTTACATTTATTAAAAATGAAAGAAACTTACTTAGACGGAAAATTCCTGAGAGTGGCGTTATCGAATCTTACCGGTTAAAACAGTTAAATTCATGAGGTTCTGTTATTTAAAATGTATAATACACAAATTAATCCCAAACTAAAATAATAT
>OZ010571.1:82971472-82991472 GCA_963932145.1 Acanthosepion lycidas | reverse complement strand
GTAAAATGATAACTTTAACTTTTTTTTTTCTGCGAAAGTTAAATAATCGAAAATTTCAAACAGTCACGCACACACAATCGCACACACTTTCATGGGTAGAACTTTTGAGAAGTACTATAATGTTTATAGACACGGAAAGTTCATTCGGAGAGGCGAGTTCAAATGCTTTGTCTTTTGCGTTCATTTTCCGTACAGAAGCCTTTGAAAAGGAGCATCAGTTCAGATTCTCTGCCTCCGTCTATGGCTTGAATAGCAGAGCAGACTGAGCTCGTTGGTCTTGGGTAGCGAAAAGACATTGAAAACCGTAGAAAGGTAGTTGGAATCTATCCGACTAGTTTCCACAAGACATCATGGCAATTCACGCAGATTAAAGTAAAGAAAGTTGTAGAGGGCCATATTCGCCCACGTTCTGAAGGGACATGACACTTAAAAATGCATGTTTCGTGTTATTTTGTTTATTATTATTATTATTATTATTATTATTATTATTATTATTATTATTATTATTATTTTCTTGGGTTTCTGCTGCATACACATTTCCATCCGGGTCTCAACCAGGGACCTGAAGTCAGAAAAGGCTTCATGGCATTTTCCACTGATCATTATTTGTAAAAGAAAAAAAAACACACACACAAAAAAAAACAAAAAAAAACTAAGATCACACATATTTTATATAGACAAAGCACTTCGTAATGTGTGAGTTGTACTTGTGGGTACATTTTTTTGTATTTTTTTAGGGCATGTGCTACCAGGAATCCTTTCAATGTCTCTATCAAAACCTTTTACAATCAATCCGAGGACTCCAGCTACAACTGGAATTATTGATGTCTTCACGTTCCACATTTTTGAGATTTCCACTTAAAGATCCTTGTATTTTGAGAGTTTTTTTTTAATATCTTACATTACAAACTGCACGACTTGCCACGTCAATAAGAAATCACATTCTGTTTTTATATACTTTGATTACGATGTCTGGGCGATTGGCTTTGATTGTTCTGTCTGTGTGTATTGTAAAGTCCCATAAAATTGTTACAGGTCCTTTCTCAGTAAATGGATCTGGGTGATGTTCATACCGGATTGTTGTAGTTATCAATATTATTATTATTATTATTATTATTATTATTATTATTATTTATTAGTCGCTAGTAACTGAGGTATTTGCTGGGAAACCAAGCGACAGCAAATCTTGCTACTACACCACTCAACTTAAAATTATTACTAAGTTTGGCAATGCTGTCACCGAGATAGTTTCAATTCTCCATAAGATTTTCTATTCTTTAAATCTTTTTTGCATGACGGATTGGGACTGTTGCAAGCGCATCTCTAATAAGTAAATTTTAATGTATATTTTTCAATTTCAAAATTATTTCAACATAATTTTTTTATGTGTCAAAGCTTCAAACAAATTTTGGCAAATAACTGCGAATATGATTTGTAATTCCCTTTCTTTATATACACAATCGTATTTAATAATTTTGAAGTTATAATCTTTTCCAAACGGAATAAGTTCACTAGTTCACTTAGAAACTCCACTTTTAGCCTGGAGATATTGTGGCAGTTACAAAATAAATAAATACTAATTAAATAAAGAAAATAAAAATAAAATAAAACATTTTTGCCCATCATGCGAAAAGAATGAACAGGATGAGGAAGACCATAACCAGCTGACATCGATCCCAGAATTCCAAAACGATATTCCTCTCGTTTCATTATTTGAGATCGGACGTTAGTGTGTGATGCAGTTAACCGAATGCAGAAATTAAATCAAAATAATAATAAAAAAACCCCGACTAAAGACTGTTACTGTTCCTTCACCTAAACACAACACCCATCTCATCAGCTTACATATTATAGTTAGTAGTTAAAAGAGAACCTGACTTCGCCTTGAGACTTTCGCTGTATCGAAGAAGGTACCATTTCTGTCTGTGTTTGGGAACTATAGACACTTTATGAGCCAAAGAATTACTTTATACCCACCAGAAATTTTACAATATTTTTATAATCCATGGGCTTATTCTACATCGCTGGGTGTGTTCAGTAGCCCATTAAGTTATTTCTGTTATTCCGAATATAGCATCTTTCATTCAAATATTTTTTTACTTTTTACTGATTCTTTGAAATAGACCTTTTGTTGCCGCTATAGTCTAATATATATATATATATATATATATATATATATATATATATATATATATATATATATATATATAAGTTGAGAGGCATTCATTATTTTAATAACGAGTGTTAAGCATAGTAAATTGCCTACATTGGGACAGTGTCCAAATCCTAATTGCAAGCTTGGATAAGAATTTTATGAACGGCTAAGTCCGCTTTGACCATAGCATTACTGGAGTCTGCGAGTGAAAAGAATTGCTAGAGATTTGAAGTGATATGCTGTTCGCCAGAAACAGTCGATAAAAGCATACAAACCAATGAAATAATAACAATATAATGAACAAAAAATGAGCGTACTGAGTTATCCGACCTGAAGGAATTTAATTATGCCCCACTTGCAAGATTATGTGCTGTTTCTCTCAAAACGTGTCAACGTCTCACATACTTATCTGGTGTCAGATTGGTAACCGTGATAAGTATATATATATATATATATATATATATATATATATATATATATATATATATATATAGCACCACTTTGTATTTCTCCATCAATAATAATAATAATAAAAATAATAGTTGTCATGGCTTTTATTTTAATTTATTGTATGTGTTAACATGCACATGATTCGTTTTCTACGGTTTATCAACCCGTTGCACGTTATTTAAAGTCAGAAAATTAATTAACCGATAGCTGGGAGAGAAGGGGTGGATTCATACCTATCCAAAGGCTATTCGCGCGTAGGTAAATATAACAAATCCATCAGTTCTCCGAATAACAATTCCGAACCAATATCCATTACAGCACCTGGTCTTCCCAAGCGGTCACCCACCTACGTACTGTCCGGAATCGACGTTGTTTAATTTCGGTGGCCGTTCAGTAGCACTTATTTGCGTGTCAGTTGCTAGTGGGGCATATCCATTCCCTTGTGTTGTGGGGGGGTATTTGGCGAACTCTGAATTTCTGTTCATAAGACGGAGTAGTGGGGCGGGGGAAATATCATGGCCAAGTGACAAGAGTGTTGATTTATTTTAAGTCTGAACGATGAGGCAGAGAATCACGTCTAAATTCTTGAGGCCGTCTGGATAGACTAGCTTATTCGGAATGAAGTTATTAGGTTGGTGCAAAAATAATGTCGGTTTTATGACGTTAAAAAGTAACGGCAAAAACCAATCTTTGCACCAACCTAATCTTTCTAACTAGACCCCCATCTGACAAATTATCTGCGGTTTTATCAAAACCTGTCACCGTATGGGAGCATATTTTTCTATGATTTATGTGTCTGGTGTACTCATACTAACCAGACTATGATGATGGGTATATCGTGTTTTGTTTATTTTATCCCAACATCACTTTGTTGGCGTGTAAATTCCTAACTCAAAAATGATAAAAATAAATCCATTGATAACAGGAGGTATTACTCCATAGCAATATTCAAATATGACTCGTCCTACAATTTCAGCAAGTAACATCATTAGTGTTATGATCCAGGTTAGGACCAAGGAAGAACAACACGAACACAAGAGTTGAAATAACGAAGGTATATTACACGAAATAATAATACAAGATGTGGAAGGTGTTAGTATGACTGTCAGTCAGGTTTGGAGTGAACTACTATCAGCTCGACTCGATTCGTCCCTCTCTCTTGAGAGGCGTAGTATATATAGTGTTAGGAAGAGTTCAGTCTATAGTTATAGGTAAGGACCCATGACAATTAGTAAGTAGGGCACATCAGGATGCAAATTTTATTACTTTTGTCTTATGCAAGTTTTCTTTGGATATTTTAAAGATTTTAAAAGCAGAATGGGAGTGAATGCTGGGCAGTATCGTTGCAGATAAAGAGGAGACTTGGTGCAACAAAGATATGGTTCAACAGAAAGATCTTGAAAATACCAAAGACAGAGCATTTAAGTAACGAGGAAGTTTTAAAGAAGATGAAGCCAAAATGGACATTAGATAAAAGAGACAGTTGATATTTCTAGGATAGATAATGAAGGTAGAGCGCTTGGAAAAATTGACACTTACAAGAAGACAGCGAGTAACCTGCTCAACGAGTTTGTGTAAATATATGGTAGAATAAGGAATGGGAAAGATAATAAGGAAAATATTGCTAAGATCTACAAAAGATAGGAAATTATATAGATCTATGATCACTCACGTCCTGAAGGGACACGGCACATTGATGAAGAAGAGAATTAAAATTCTTTTTTATACGCGACAAGTTAACTGAATAGATAGTTTAAAATTAATCATAATGGCAGGCTACTCGTTTTCGATTACGCCTAAGTCGGTATAGCCAATCCCTATTTGAACTGCATAGGTACATTTGTGTTTGTTTAACGCCGACAGAGTTCACTTGTGGTTTAAACTGCAACTATTTAGTTACAGTTAACTACAATTTCTG
This sequence comes from Acanthosepion lycidas, assembly GCA_963932145.1. Lineage (NCBI taxonomy): Eukaryota > Metazoa > Mollusca > Cephalopoda > Sepiida > Sepiidae > Acanthosepion > Acanthosepion lycidas. Next base: position 82,986,949 of record OZ010571.1, on the reverse strand, counting down.
AGAGAGGGCGTATAATCTGGCGTAGTCACGAGTTTGAACAAGGCCAATATGCTCAATACTCTCGATCATAATGACGTTTGATTCCGTGCAAGCACAGCCATCGATAGCGTCGAACAAAACCGTCTACCCAATTTCACTCACAGGGCTTCGTTTAATCTGTTGTATAGTTTTCCGACACTTTCTAACGCTACTACGTACTGGAATCAACTCCCCAGGTTGATAACCTTGATCACATTGAGATTCGATCCCAGGTCTCATTACCAGAAATTGAACGTTCTAATCAAATGGACACGCGCTGAGATTGAAATACTGGTAGCGAAAATATAATAAATTGCTTAAATATGGCAGTTTTTCCAGCGGTGCGAGTAAACGAGTAATACTACTACTACTACTACTACTACTACTAATAATAATAATAATAATAGTCACCTGAACAATAACCAAAATAATTAAAACATGTTTTAAAAGGCAATATGAGATCCTTTGAGTCTGTGGTTTTTCAACTTTTTACCGACTCTTCGCCGTAGAAGTTTTGTTTTTGTTAACGCCTAAGATAATTTGAGAACTATTCTTTTTATTAATCATTTCACCCTAAGCAAGGCTGGTTACAGGAAGTGAAAATGAAAGAGAAGACGGAAAATAGGAAGGATTGAGGAAAGTACAGAAGATGAACGAGATTGAAGAAGACAGAAAATAGCGATTGATGTTACATTTAAATTTTTGAGGATTGTAGTTATCAAGTAAACAGAAAGGAGTTTCACAGGTGGGCAGCGCGAAAAAAAAAACTGTTAGAGTAGAAGTTGCATTTAGGTATTTCAACAGTAAAAGGGCGGGACCTAAATGCCAATCTAGTAGCACGTTTAAATTCATGTAGTCAAGGCACTCATCAGAGCAGTTGCTATGAAAATATTTGTAGAAAAAACAGAGGGAAGCCACGTCACTCATCTTGATAACAGATTAGTTTTGAACCTATAAACTTTACAGTGATGATAATTTAAATAATGTTTAGCAAAATTCCCTCATCTTGCTGCTTGTTAATCAAATATTGATTCATCACAAGTGTTTTTTCTGACCTTTTTGCATCCGGTGATTTAAAATTGTCTGACCAGCATGTCCATCTTACTTTTTTTATGAATAATATGTAGTGGAGAATTTTATCGAAATGTTTCACTTGTTGATTGATCCAAACGTTGTCACCATTTACCACACATCAGTTTACATATATTTGCTTAGAATGACCTTTACACCTGTTAATGCGACAAAAGGAATTTCTGAAGTCTTCATTTTTTTCTTTACTTTTATTGTCGCGAATCAACTTGACATTAACCACTCTTGCGCGTGATAAATTTACATTAATGCTCAAGTATTTACATAATGTGGTACAATGAATCACCTTCTCTTTCACATACACACACACGCACACGAACATACGCGCACATACGCACACACACACAAACGCACTTTTTATCCTCGTAAATTGAGAAGATCGGCTGTTAAGAAATAAAGGGTGTCACGGTGGAGTAATGGATAGCCGCTCGGATTGAGGAATCAGAGAGCCGAGTTCGAATTCCAGTCGAATCCATTACAGTCACTTACTAATACCCTCGTGAAAGGTATGAATCCTCTTCTTCTCTTTCTAGCAGAATGAAATAGCAACCTACTGTTGGGAAAAAACTACTTCATGTCGAAAGATACATGATCGCCTAAGCGTGTATCACGTATGGCACATAACTGACTGACCTAACCATCAAATGGTCCTTCTTTTATGTGCCTTTTCCTTTCAAGGCAATCATGGCACTCCACAACACCCTACCCTTTGTAGCGCTCATATCTTTGTGTCTTTTCTAGTACTCCCAGTCCGTGTTCTGCAATCCATTTTCACAAGATCGTTCGTAATGCTAACTGATCTTTGTCATTGTACTTCTTGTCTTCCATATGTCCTCTGTCAAATTTTTCAAACGCACTTTCCTCAGTAATTTCCAACTCATTTTGGCCATAAGTTGACATATCCTTCTTGTTCCTGTTTTCTTTAAAACGTGTTCATTGCTCACATTTTCCGTTCATGGTATTCACAAAATCCTTCTGTAGAACGTTAGAAATATGGAAAAATTTACATCCCATCATAATAATATATTGGTGAATATCTTGCAAAAATATCGACAACAATGAAGCAAGAGAAGAAAAAAGATGTAACTACCAAAATGATATGAAATGTCCGTTAAATGATCAATGCTTGATTAATGATATATATTTATAGTGGTAACATACAATTTAGTAAAGAACAAATATTTTATATTGCTTCAAATGAAACAGAATGGAAACAAAGATTTAAAACCACAAATTAAGTTTAAGCAACGATAAATACAAAAGTAGTGGAGGTTTCTCTAAATATTACTGATAAATAATAGTGGAAACGTACCAGATATTACGTGGGAAATAATGGCAATAACTAAATCCTCAAATGGTAAAGGCGAAAGATGTAATCTTTGCCTTCTAGAAAAATTGACCATTCTAAAAAATATAGATAACCCAATTTAACTAAGCAAAAGAAATAAATTAATGGATACATGTAGGCATAAAAAGAAATATCTCTTGAAAATTATTGAACCGAATTCAATTTAATACATTCCATCTACATTCATTTTTATTTTATTATTATATTTCCTTTTATTTACGTTTAGATTTAGGTGTAGGAATGTATAGTTACTATTATGTATAAGTGTATTCCTATTTGCCTGCATGTATACTTATGTTATTTAGCTTATAATATGTCATTTTGAATATATATGTGTGTGTGTGTTTTCTGTGTGTCTGCGTGTGTCTGTGTGTGCTGTGTTGTTTATTTTAAAATATGGATGTGTCGTACAAGGTGCGATGTCGTCATTTTAAATTTTTTATTAAATAAATATACACTTTATTATTTCAAGATATTTTTGTGAAATGTTGGTAAATATATCTGTTAAAATGAGATATAAGTATTATTTTCATTTTTGCGTAATTTAAATGACAATTTATCCATCGCACCCAGTGTATATACATGGCTGATGCTAACCTCCAGGGAGGTGACTCATTGCGCCTTCTCGGGTTAACGTTTTCTGTTGACATAAAGCGGAAAGATTATAGTGAATCCATTGCTAAGTCTGCTGCTAGGAAATTTGGATCACTGTATCGTGCTAGACAATTTCTATCGCCAGCATCTATCTTACATATTTATAAGTCTACTATTCGTTCTTGCTTTGAATATTGCTGCCACATCTGGCCTGGTTCATCTACTATGTATTTGTAGGTTCTTGACAAAATCCAAAGAAGGATCTTCAATGTTATTGGTAATGGCATGGCATCAGGGCTTCAGTCACTTTCCTGCCATCGTAACGTAGATTTCCTGTACCTTTTCTCTAAATCCTTACATTGTAATTGTTCCGTTGAAATTTCCTCTATGGTACCCAGATTTTTGAATTTAAGCGCAGTACTAGATTGGCGGTAAGGTCTTATCATTTTGCAGTTGAAATAGCTAGATCCAAACGCAAGTTCTGTGCTGTTTCTTGTTTTGTTTGTGGAACGTTTTTCCGGCTTCTTGCTTCCCAGTCAACTTTAATCTTCAAAAATTTAAATGCAGTATCAATCGCTATCTTCTGTTTTCCTCGTCCCTGTTCTTTTATTGTACTTTCTCCTTAATGGTGTTTCTTTCATATATTCCCTTGCACTCAGTAACCTCTTGCGTCTTATTGGCTTTATTGCCTTGATTTGTGTTACATGAATAAACTCTCTCTCTCTCTCTCTCTCTCTCTCTCTCTATATATATATATATATATATATATATATATATATATATATATATAGATGATGCATTTATATTACGCGTGTATAAATTACAATCAAAACATATACAGTAGATATATTAGAGGTTGTATATACACATGTATAACTGTTTTTTTATATCACTGGATATACTGTGTGTAACAGCAAATTGTACAAATCGTTTTACATCAAAATTGTCTAATTGGTAGATTAAGCTTTGAACCGTTGTATCTTAGAAAGGATAAAATATATCTTCCCGGAATTCTGCGAGTTTTTTATAACACTATTGGATTCTACTTTGAGCAATAATAATGTATAATTACTCTCCAAGCTTAACATGATGAACCTGATGACGACATGTTCATCATTAATTAATCATAGCTAACGATCAGAAGCTCAAGGATTAGAATAAAGTTCAATATATATATATATATATATATATATATATATATATATGTGTGTGTGTGTGTGTGTGTGTGTGTGTCTGTGTATGCAGCAAATTCCCTTTTCAGCATGTCTGGTTGAATAAATTACAAACATTACAAACAAGAAATACACGGTAACAGTAATAAATAAAAGTGATTCTCATTTTTACAGTGCATTTCTTGTCTTATTCAATTGTAATATACGAAAAAATATTCGTGAATGTGAAAGGATTACGATAAAAATAAGCAGACATAATATTTAAATTTTTATACGAATAGTGTACGTATTAGTATGGACTTAAAATATTTAAAAAAATATTTGTATTTATTTTTCTTTATTTATGTAAATGTGCATGTATATATTTGTATATTTTTATATGTGAATAGGTCGTCAATAATTGTATATACTTTATTTTATATGTAAAAGTAGGTAGTAAATATGTATTTTTGTATTTAAATTATATTTATATGTTTGCATTTGGATGTAAGTGTATATAGTATTTATTTGGTTTTCTTTCCCGCGTAAATAAATAGAAGTCCTCCATTGTCATTGCAGTACGGTATAACTATCATTATTAACATTTTACAACCGTCAATTTACATCGTATTTACAATTCAGAGTTGTGTTCCTGGTAAAAAAAATTGTAGATTTATTATTATTATTATTAAATATAGAATAAAAATATAGTTTAAATGTATGCTAAATTTATGGGTTAAAGTGCTCAATATCAGAGCGTATGTAAATATATAAGTGCACGTTGAGATCAACATCCTGCGGAGACAGTCGCCGCTGGGTGATGACTTCAATGTACGCGAACACACACACACACACACACACACATATATATATATATTGTCACCCACAGACAGACTGTTTCGCTGTATCACAGCTCATCAGTGTAACTGGACATCCGATTTGGCATCTGTCTGAGATTTTTCCCTAAGCTATTAGCTCCAGGCAGAGAGGAAGGAGAATTTTTACGTATTTGTTTTTGAATGAACACGCCAATGACTCAGAGTTTTGAACAATAAAAATTATGAAAAAATAAAATTTTTTAAACACACTGGGTTGTATATTAATATTTTTTCGTTTTATTATTTCAATAAGATTCCTCGACCAGTTTCGGCAAGCGTGGCCATCATCAGGAGAAAAAAAATTTCTGCTTGTTAATGTCGTTGAACTACAGGAAAGATGGAGAAAATGAAATTTATCTGTAGTTTACATTCGTTTTTTATGTTTTTTTATTTTTTTATCATAGATTTTGGTAAGACCGTGTGTGGCCAAACAGTCGCTTTTAAGTTGTTATTTAAGATAAAGGCTGGATGCTGTCATTCTGCACTGAATTCTCTTGGTCATTTTCACAATTTTATTGGTTCCTGGAAATGGGGATGAGTCTGTGTTAAGTGTGTGTTATTTAGTTCTTAGGGAGAGAACGATTATGATGTGTGTAAGTGTGCATATTAATAAGGGCGTGTGTATAAGTGTGAGGCCTCAGCACCTCTGCAAGCATGTCTGTCTTGTGTGGGTGAGGAATGAGGTTAGGGCCTGATTTGTGGGTTAATATATTAATTCTATCTATGTTGCTAAATTTGTGATAAGTCCGTGAGGTGCAGCATCCGCTTATCTTCATGGTCTTCTAAAATGTTTCTGAAGTTATCTGCTCTCAACTTTTCTATTTTCTCAATTAAAGTGAATTTGGCATGGGATTTGATATCGTGTTTTTATAGGCGTAAATGTTCTACAGGTAATAATATTTCATGGCGAGCCAACTTAATTCGACTTAATTCGATGTTATTCTGTAGTTAAAGGGACATTCAGATATTTTCACATATTGTTTCTGGCATAATGTACATTCTAGGAGGTAAATTATGTTATGACTTCTACAGTTAGAGTTGGGGTAGATTTTGAAAGTAGATTTAGTGACTGAGCTATTGGTGTGTCTAATGTGGTTACAGTATAAGCTCCTTTTGTTGTTACATGGTTGAGAAAATCCTGTTGTTTTTGTTTTTTTACAGATTACCTTATCCTCTGAAATGTGGTTACTACATATATATATATATATATATATATATATATATATATATATATAATTGCGTATTTGAACAGAAATCCCCTTTTTATACAAGATTCATTAAAGACGGCTGATTAAGAGTTTTATTTTTTTTTTCTTGTGTATAAGTATTTTATTTTCCGGATATAAAGTGTGTAAAAACTGACTAAATGTTTTATATATCCGAGTGCTTTGGGATATTCTTTTAGGAATTATCAAGGATGTTTTTCATTTTTAATTTTAAACTGAATGTGCGGATTTTTTTTATATGTAATAGGAATTTTTTATGTGTTTTTTATAGTAATAGGAATTTTTTTTTCAAAACACGGTCAGCACATTGTGGCCGTGTTCTTAGTTGATATTACTGAGAGTGCTTGCATCATTTTTAGTTTTTTTTTTTTTTTTTACATGTAGATGAAGCTATTATACGTGTATTTTCTAAAAGTATGCTGCAAATGGAGTTTGGTAGATTTCCGTGTGTGTTCAAATGATAATTCAGAAGTAACACCTTCACTACTTCCTTATACATGAAACTAGTAGTAACATATTCACGTTATACAAAAAGTAGAGGTTCTTGCCACATTAATTTTATGAATGAATGTCTACTTAGATCTAAAATAGGGGTTATAAAATATTCCTCATGAGGAGCTCACGATAATTTATCCTCTCGTCACATTTTCCATAAAGAAACAGACACTAGTTTTAAGCGATATCATTATGAGATTAAATGATATTAATAACGTGTCCAATGCAAACGAATTTTATGCGGTGTGGTGTAATGGATAACGGCTTGGAATGTGACATCGGAGAGTCGAGTTCGAATTTCAGTCGGGTTCAATACAATTATTTCGATGCATAAATACCCATGGGAAAGGTATGAATCCATATTTACTCCTCCCAGCTATGGGTTGAATAGAAGACTGTGTCAGTAGCCTTGGCTGGCAACCAGTATATTGCAGAAAGAAATGGCAACCTACTGCGAGAAAATCTGCCTAATCAGTCATGAATCGAATGAGACAAGATCTCCCAAATGTGTATCACGTGTGTCATGTAACTGACTTGCCCTTTGCTTGGTTGTTTAGCCATTGTTACATTACACGGTCCTAGAGGCATTATCCTAAAGCATATATGATTGAAATTCTTTTCAATCAATGTGAATGACACTTGTGTAGCTAGATTGTGTGCCGTTCGGGGCAGAGTGTGTGTCAACCTTGAGTTTGCCGCTCCTCTCCCTACCTAAAAAAAAACAAAAAAACAAAAAAAAACATATTATACAATGACTTGCTACTATATATATATATATATATATATATATATATATATATATATATATTAACTATTAACAGGAGGACCAAAATACGAAAAAATATAACAGCACATACCCTCAAGCAAAATGTCAAAGAAAATAACGGAAATTTATATAACAACTAGGATGTGTCTCCCATACGCAGCAGTGTTCCGGCATTAAGTGAACGAACCCTGGGTACATTTACAGGTTTCACATGGTCAAGAATGACAAAACAGCCCTAAATATATCACTGGATAATATTGTTCAGCCAAGATAATAACCGCTTAAATACATATGCCATAGGTTAAGTTACTCGAAATAAAAAAGGTCCCTCAACTGTGAATAGTGTCCCCACATTAAGGCCAATTTCATTTATATACAGCGTATACAGGTTTATACAGCAGACCTAAAAATGCCTTCCCCATAAAAGTGTAATAATAATAGTGACAATTAAACAAATTGATCAATATTGAATCATATAATGCTTACAGTTCAGGTCCTAATTCTATAACTGCTACATTCTGATAATTTTAAATTTCTCTGTCTTGTATAATAATCGTACAGCTTACATCTAAAGTTGGTATTTAAAAATATATATTTAATTTTATAAATAAGAAAATTATTTGAAAATTCATATTTTAGGTATACGTGGTTGAGTTGACATCCCTGATTTTTTTATTCTATAAATATGGTTATCAGGTCAAACACGTGCACACAAGAAAATAAAGTTTATAGTAATAATAATCCCCCCACGCACATATGTATATATTTAAGCAGTATATCTTCATTCAAACATGTTTCATTGAATAATATAGATATATTATGTCTGTTTATTTTATAATATATATATATATATATATATATATTTAAGAAGCATATCTTCCTTCAAACATGTTTCATTGAATTATATAGATATATTATGTCTATCTATTTTATAATAATCCTTTATAGTTATCTAATCAGATTCTTGATGTTAAGAAGAAATTCATCAAGGAAGGCGCACTAGTTTTTTCCTACCGAAGTACTTTCGATCTCCTCCAAGATCATCGTCAGGGATGAATTACAAAGACATAATTATTGTAATTGTGGTAAAATCTGCATTACATAGCGATGGTGAATTATTTGTAATTTTAAAAAAATTTATCCGTTGTAGCAGCTGCAAAACAAACGTCCCAATATAAGAGAGCTGACCAGAAATTTACAAAATGGCATTAAATGTTTGTTAAATGCACATCAACACATTGCTGCTACACTCGTAATAAATTTTGTTGAGTGTTGGTTGATTGCTTTTAAAATAGGGGGCCTCGAGCATTTGAAGTTTTTGTTTATTATTTTCGTGGTGTTGTATATTGGTGTTGTCAACAAGTATTTTCTTGTGAAAATGTTAGGAATGTGTGTTAAATTGTTGGGCAATAAAACTAGTATCCGACAGATGAAGCGCAAGATGTCTTGATAATATTACTTTTTTGTCCGAGATGCAATCTCCCCCAAATATTTAAACTGATATAAAATGGTGGTATTTTTCAAAACACTAATTGAAGTTTGAAGGAGAATATATATATATATATATATATATATATATATATATATATATATATGAAAGTAAAAAGTAGGTCTAAGGAGATGCATGCAGGCATCTCCTTGGCCCTACTTAATATTTTTCATTAATGGTTTGCCTAGGGACATTCTCTGTAAATATCTATGCAGAAGATACCACTGTTTATGTACGTACTTCCAAAAGCCAAGATGATCATTTGGAGCTAATGTCTCTTTTAAACTTGCTTTAATATTTCAATGCATAAATAACTGACTTTTCAAATACAAGAAGAAAGTTCCACTGGAGACAATTGCTTTTTCCAAGAATTTCACCATTGTGGAACAAAATCTTATGTAAATGTTTCTCTGAACACTTCTGACTTGACCTCTTCAGATCAATTGCCAATCGTCTTCTTTCCTCCTTATCTTCCTAATCTGAATTTCTTACCACCTTCTCTTCCATTTATATTACACAATTCATTCAATATTACCATTTTGTTGACTGTAACGTTTTATTCTGAGCGGTTTACGAACCTTCTCTTCAGTGTACATTAGTATAAGATCTATATGTGTTTTATTTAAACATATCGACATTCTATGCCTGTTAAATGTAACCATCTTCTTTTCTAAAGTGTGAATAATCTTCCGCAAACATGGTTACTCTAGATGCACGGAGTATCCAAAATCAAAGCCGTGTGAACAAGTAAGGCAAGGAAAATCAAATGTTATAAGCAGTACAGTTTAAAGGGTTGATATATTTTTAAATTGAATAAACGCAGAAAGTCGGAAAGATACTACAATAACATGTATCAGTCATTCGTAATGACATTTTATGCTTTGCATAATTTTATACGGTGTTGGAGACTATGATTATTTCTATTGATGTATAGTTATTTTTGTTCGTGAAAGATTATTCTTAGTTTAGCAAAGTATATAGTTAAAATTTAATAAACACAGAATGTCTATACTTTTCAATAAAACACATTTAAAAGAAGAATTGTAATATATACAGGGTGAAAATAAATGAACGGAAAGTCTTTTAAAAAATTATAATGCAACATAAGCAATTATTGACAGACTACACATAACATTCTAAGGAATGTCTGCCACTTGATCTCATTTCTTTTGCTAACAGTCCAGAAATGAGATCAAGGCTCATTAGAAATTCAGAAAACGAACAATGAAACATTAAAAGAACATAAGAAAAAATTATTCCTTTAAAAACTAATTCATTTTTATTTACCTGAAGAAGGTCACAAGACCGGAAACGTGTGCAGCAAAAATAAGAAGAATAAAATATAATATATACACTAAAACAAATGCACATTATAACCGAAAATGTTTGCGCTTTCTCACTTTTTTAATATATATATATATATATATAGAGAGAGAGAGAGAGAGAGAGATGGATAGATAGATAGATAGAGAGAGAGAGAAGATAAAGACTAATTCTTTCATTTTATTTTAGGTAATTACTGGTACGGCATCAGCTCGTCCTCGCTGGCGGACTTGTACGTACTTTACGAATGAGCAACTTGGAAATGCAGTAGGACGGATGTTTGTACAACAGAACTTTGATGACGAAGCAAAATCTCAGGTAAGCGATATAAGCTTCTACCATTCCACATGTTAAATTATTTGATAGGACACTTTTGATCCCTAGATCGGTAGACATTAGTTTTACTGTTGAAAAAAAAAATGCCTGCTCAAGTACATGTCCTCATTTAATATCATCTTATAGAAAACAACTTTTGGATTAAGAAATTCATTTGTTGCAAGTATATATATATATATATATATATATATATATATATATATATATATATATATATATATATATATATATATATGTGTGTGTTTGTGTGTGTGCGTGCGTTCGTGCGTGTGTGTACCTGACGATTTCTACTTGAACCAACCCAATTTGCTCTGTATTTCAAATGTCAGGAGAAAGTTCCACAGTTTTTCGCAAGTTCATTACTACTTTGTGGAACAGACTCCCATGTCGATGATTCTCTGAACGTTGCAATCTTAAGCTTTTCAAGTTATAGGTCAGTCTTTATCTATCTTTTACTTTCTACAAACTCACCTTCATTCAGATCCCACGACTCATTCCCTATAACAATTTTATCTCTACCAGAGTGATTTTCGAGCCCTTTATTGGGTGGAATTTAGTATTAAAAGAACGTCTTAATCTTAGAATCACAACATTTTTGCCGTTTTTCAGGTGTCGCCATTAACCTGAAATTTGGGACAGGAATCAATTCCTGAGATTAGGTTAGTGTCTTCCCGCTATGGTAGATATAACATTTAATTATACATAATTAATCTTTTAAATCTCGTGCTTTTTGTACTGAACCAGCTATATGAATTTGTATAGACCAGAGATCAATCTCACAACAAAGAGATACATAGATACGTTCAATGCCCGATAGAGCTTAGCGATAACCATCCCATTTTGAATCTTATGGTCTTATCCATTATTACTTTAAGGACAGCTATTTTCTATACTATTCACTATGCTATTCCTTTATTCGGATCATATACGGTGGTTACTTTTCGAGCGACTATTATCGAGCAAGTACTATTAGTGCGAGTGTTATTCGAAGGCGTCTGACACCAGCATTGTTCAACGGCGTTACTATAAGATGTATCTGCGATTACAAAGTCTCTACTACAATGTGCATTACGAAAGTGACAACGTACATTATGAGTGTTCGTTGACACCACAAAAGTTAGAAAAGGAAACTCCCATCAATACAGGAAGGAGCAATAACAATTTTGAGAAATCTATTTTTCTGAAAAATTGTTTTAATAAAAATATTTATTGTTAATTTCCTTATATTAAACGGCTAATATTATCATTAACATTACCATTTTATCTGCTATGGCACCATTGATCCCAATAGCCTCGTGCATAAATTAAAAAATGTTTTATTTTTGTTGAAGGACTTCTTAAACAAACCGAGAACTTTCAGTTCTCTTTTATAAACCTTCACATACTCATGCGTGTGAGTTTACGTTCCTAAAAGGAGTGTCTACTCAAATACGAGTAACAACTAAAAATAACGTTTAATATATATATATATATATATATATATATATATTCAAATAGCTACTTCCCGCGAACCTCTGATCTTTGGAACAGGCACTGGCGGCACGGCATTGTTGTAATTTGGCAGCCAATCAGAATGAAACTGCGCATATATGGACATATAAATACCCGGGATTACTTAGTTGGTAATGAGCCATACTGGAATAATTAAAAAATAATGTTGGTTTATGAAATGAATCGTGTGTGTATGCATCGGTTTATGAGCGTGTGTATGTATATGTGTATGCATACACAAAAATAAAAAAAATGCTCTCCTGTGAAGTTACTTAGTTTGCAATAGACGCCATTGAATGAGTTTGGGAGTTGTACGAACATCACATTCACAGAGGATATTCATCCAGTTAGGTTTGAAAATTGAACATTCATCTGTGAAAACTGTTCTAACTAATGTTGGGGTTGAGTGAAGTCCAGATAAAATGTTGGCATCAACGCCTCAAATTTGGCTGGCAATCAGTTCAAACCGTTCTACATTCTGGAAGGCCATCAACAAGTGGATTACCTGAAAATGGTGAATGCGTGCAGGTCGTCATCAAAGAAAATCAGCGATTGGCTTCAATAATTAAAAGACGATCTTCCGATTCCACTCCTGTCATTTCGAATGCTTAAATTACTTTCATCTTCACGTCTCGTCCTCGTGTCTTTTTTCGTAAACAATGTATATATTCTTCCTTTCTGCGTTGTGTCTCTTGGGGATGTGGGTAATTATGGCTCTCTACTCGTTCCTATCTCTGTAGCTCTTTGTGACATTTGTCTTTCTTCCATTTCTCTCACGCCCCTTTCCACCATTCACAAATGATTAATTTAGATGCCCGCTACCACCCCATTTTGTTTCCATTTCCCTAAAGACATTTTCGTTGCTTACCCTCTCCGTCTATGGTAATCTCAGAATCCTTCAGGAGAAACACATTTCTGTTTCATTCAGTCTTCTCTTCATTCATGAGGAGATTGTCTAGCATTCATTGACATATAGGAGGATTGATATTATATAGCAGTGTAGCGCTTTTCGTTTGTTTGTAACGAAATGTTCCTGTTTCTTAGTATTAGGTTGGTGCAAAAATAATGACGTAATAATGTCGTTTTTTGACGTAACGTCAAAAAACGACATTATTACGTCATTATTTTTGCACCAACCTAATATTTTGCTTAGCTTTTGGAATACATCTTTTGCTATTTCCATACGCGTTCGGATCTCGGTGTCACATTTTTCCAACAATACATACTAAAGATATTTTCTATAACCTAGAATTTACTCCTTGCAAATTCAAGCTTTCTTTTTTTTTCTTTTTTTTTTTTTTTTTTTTTTAAAAAGCTAAAATCGTGCTGTGACAAAATAATACTAAGATCAATTTTTTATCTTTCACTGTATTTGTTCAAGAGCGCATAGACAGAATATCCCACGAAGTCTGATATCTATTTGCCTCATTACATAGATTGATTCGGTTACTGTTTTCTTTTCTTTTATCTTTACGAAAAAAAAGATAGCCGCTACTATATGTTGTGGGTGATTAAATTAGATTTGAGTGTCTAGTCTACAGTACATAAGCACGAGAAATATGTGCAGTCGGAATTTGAAACAGTGTTTCTATTATTTTTTACTTAGTAAAATGAACTCCACAAATCTTAATTTAATTGTTGTATGTCATTTAACGTGGACATGTTTATAGTAATGTTCGAATTAGAGGTTGAACTAAAGCATCTTTATTATGGAAATAAATCATACGCATTAGCGGTTATGGGCTTTCATCGTCTTTCATTTATTCTATTAATGCTTTAAGAGGAATTACTGAGATTGAATAAGATGACAACCAAGTCGTAATTATATTTTAATGACGTGTTGTTATTCAGAACGGCAAACGTCTCATTCTTATCCAATTTAAAACTTTATTTCCCGACATATTAATATATATATATATATGTATATATATATATATATATATATATATATATATATATATATATATATGTATATATATATATATATATATATATATATATATATATATATGTGTATGTGTGTGTGTGTGTGTGTGTGTGTGTGTGTGTGTGTAAAATAGAGTAGATAAGTTGGTGAATAAAACAAAATGAAACAAAAGGGTACTGATGAAATCAGTACGAAAAAAATTTATTAATATTAACCAGGTGACAAAAAATGAAGCACGGAAATTGAGGTTCTAAGTTCGGGATTTTCGCCTGTGTTCTTCATCAGCGGATGCGAGAAATAAACAGAGGGAGGGTGGTGACAATCAAACAGTAGTTCATGAGGCTGGGTAGAGTCCGCTTGTAGGTAGAAATGTTAGAAAAATTCGTCCCCTGTTTGATCCTCGCTGTGCAAAACAATATGTGAAAATAACCTTAGATTTAGAAATTGTGATTGGTGATGGATGGAAGGGGAGTGAGATGTTGAATATGGAGGAAAAAGGGTTATAGAACCAGGGGTGGGGACGGTATTAGTATTGAAAGATTTTGTGAGTTAGGAACAGTGTGAGAACATAGCGAGCTTGTCAATAAAAGTAAAATGAAAGAGAGGAAAGAGAGAGAGAGAGAGAGAGAGAGAGAGAGAGAGGGAAAGAGAGAGAGGGAGAGAGAGTGGGGGAAGGAAGAAATAGCACAAAAATGGATAAAGAATTCTTTTAGGAAAATCATTGTTAGAAAATGGGGTGTGTGGAAAAAAAAACAAATAATACCAAAATACTAAAAATAAAGATAATGATATGAAAAGGGGGAAAAAAATAGAAAAATAGATGTGTATGAATCGAGATAGGATCAGAGTGTAAAAAGGAAATAAAAATAAAATAAAATAAAAGAGCAAAAAAGAAGGAAGAAATACTACAAAAAATTATTAAAGAATCCTTTTAGAAAATCATTGTCAGAAAATTGGGGACACGGAAAAATATACTGAAAAAAAAAACGTAACAAAAATACCAATAATAATGATAATGACAATATAATAAAGTGGGGAATAAAACATGCCAAAAAGATGTGCTGTAAACATGGGTGTATCCAACAGAGTGTATATATACTAGCTACCACAGACCTTTAGGGACAATAATTAGTTGTTTGCTAGTGGTGAGGAAGAGAATGTCCGATCTTGTTTATTATTGTTGCTTATCTTGTATTTTTACGTTTAACATTCTTTTTATAGATACAAATATTTAAGTAAATGCTCTGTTTATAATAAACAGTATTAAACAACATTTACCGGCCTGAATATCCGAGAAATTTTTGTAGAAAATATTCGTCCTCCGACAGGAATCGAACCTGTATCCT
>OZ010571.1:82938972-82968972 GCA_963932145.1 Acanthosepion lycidas | reverse complement strand
TAGATGCAAGCATCGGATGTAATATGTTGTTTGCTGGTGCTATTAAATCCAAGTAGAGTTTGATGTAGTCAGGGAAATAAATTCTATTTGATCTAAAATTTATATGTACGCTTTTATATTTTATATTTTATGAATATGTTCTGAAGATGGTTTATTGACCGAAACGTCCGACGTCGACATATTAACATTAAAACAGCATTATTGCATATAAGGATTTTTGTTTGTTTTTTCCGTATATTTTTCTTCATACTGTCGGATCTATATCCATATATTTGCTTACATATATATATATGTGTGTGTGTGTGTGCATAAAATGAAAAAGCCGGGATATATATATATATATATATATATATATATATATATATATATATATATATATATATACATACGAAAATATATAGAAAATAGGAAAGAACTGGTTAGGTAACTAATCCAAAGTTCTTTAGTATTTTTGTTATTATTTTTTTAAAATAGTGCTCGATACAAAAGTAGAGCATAAATATAATTATTTATTTAAAAATATGATTCCAACAAGCTACATAAGAGTTCCCATGTTTCAAAACAAGAGCCGAAAACTTCAATATAATTATTTGAATTAAATTGAATTAAAGTAAGCTATGTTCCATCTTCAAGCGAAAGATTCCCAAAAAATTTCGCTTGAAGATGGAACAGAGCTTACTTTAATTCAATTTAATTCAAATAATTATATTGAAGTTTTCGGCTCTTGTTTTGAAACATGGGAACTCTTATGTAGCTTGTTGGAATCATATTTTTAAATAAATAATTATATATATATTTATATATATATGGGTGTGTGTGTGTGTGTCCATAAAATGAAAAACCCGGGATATATATATATATATATATATATGCATAAAAACAAACAAAAAAAATGTCAGCAGAGAACATGATCATAGGGTAGTGCATAGTGTTCTATTTCAATTTGGATATTACCTCTGCAGAAGCTAAGCTGTCTGGTGGAGCCCATTTAGATGGTTTATTTGGAAGCATTCCGAAATTTGTAATGTTTTTGCGGTTCAAGAAGAAAGGATTTAAATGTGAGGGCAAACCACACATTGGTAAACTACAAGAATTTAGTAGCAATGACGCGCAAGTTCTTTTAGATGATGCATTATTATTCTATGCAATCGGTGTTTGAATTGCCTGAAAACTTAGGTGTTGATCGCTTGCATGACTTTTGCAAAGTACAGAAAAGACTAGAAA
The DNA here is from genome assembly GCA_963932145.1 of Acanthosepion lycidas. Lineage (NCBI taxonomy): Eukaryota > Metazoa > Mollusca > Cephalopoda > Sepiida > Sepiidae > Acanthosepion > Acanthosepion lycidas. The sequence continues at coordinate 82,967,748 of OZ010571.1, read as the reverse complement.
AAAAACGGGAACATGAACGCCACAATAATTTGTCAGAACGGCGCGATGCGACGTCAATTTTTCAAATTAAAGCTTTTGTAATAAATTAGCTAATTACTCTGTATTTGGTAGAATATAAAAGGTGTAGCGTGTTACAAGTTGTCGAAAATATAAAAAAAATATTCAAATGTTACTTCAGAAGAAACGTTACTTTCGAAATCTGACAGCAGTGCTTACAGGTTACTTTGTTGCCATTAAATTACAAAATGGGGTTGCGATGAGAAATTCTTTCTCACGTGGCATATTCACCAGACTTCGAAACATCGGATTATCATGTGTTTCGATAAACCTAACATTACTTATATGGTAAAAATAAATCTTTCTTCGATGTTCAAAATTTCATTACGTACGTAATCGAAGTCTGTGTTGTTTTATCAACATGGAATTCGAACATTTCCGCAAATTATAAGAAGGCAGAATGTATAACGAGGAACAGCTCAAGATGCAAGCTACGAATTGGAAATATCGAACCTGAGCAAGTACAGCATTTAAATATTTAAATATATGACTACGGAAAATATCCTACAGAAATCCATAGGCTCACTGCAATAGCGAAAGATACCTTCAAAATTTAAATAGGAAAATTCCATTGGAAACAATGAAGAATGATGCGATGTTGTGTGATATCAATCCTCCGGCATAACAATTAGTGCTGGTCAATTGCTTCACTGATCAAGTGGAGATGTAGTAACAAATATGTCATTCTACAGAAGGATAATGAGAATACTATAGACAGATCATGTGAGTAACAATAATATTTTAAAGAAAATGGGAACAAAATGTCCTTTGTACTTAGAATCAGAACGAGACAACTGAAATTTCTAGGACATACAAGTAAGAAAGAGGGATTAGAGAATTTGACACACACAGAACATATTGAAGGCAAAAGTAGCAGAAGGACAATCCAAATAGGATATCTAACGAACTTGTATAAAAGGTTGGCAGAGGAAGGACATGGGAGGATAGCAATGGACTAAGATAGAAAGATTGCTATGAAATACAAAGCATATAATGATTGCTAAGAGATAGAAAGCATATAAAGATTGAATAGAGATACAAAGCATATAATGATTGCTAAGAGATACAAAGTATATAAAGATTGCTAAGAGATACAAAGCATAGAAACTGACAATGACATAAAAATAGATAGTGAACATCATTAGAAGTAACCATTGAAATTGCAAAGTATTTATAAAAACTTTCCTCAGTAAACACTATTTATCTAGCTAAGTACCTTCACTGATAGTGAGTTTGATCGATTCTGATCTCTCCAGAAAATAGGACCTTCTGTCTGGCGCGGTCAATAAGAAAAAAAATCACTGGTTATAAGTTTGACAACAGGCGTCAATAATCATTTTCTGTTTCGTGACAAGCGGCCATGTTTTGAAAAGCAATTTTCTAGAGAAGCTACTTTTCATTCAGGGATAACTGTCACGCAATCGTTCTACCCTAAACAATTAGTACATCTGTGTACTTGTAAATTATATTATACCTACATAATATAGATATCGATTTATTTTCATTTTTAAAAGAGAGCAAAAAGAAAAAATCGTAAACAATCGTCAGTAAATTTATCTATAACTCCATTGAAGTTATAATTCGAATGCGTTATCTTGGTCCAGTGTCGATGCTAAATAATCATAGTATATTCGTGTGCAATTGTTATAATCTATTTGTGAAAGTATTAGATTTTTAATAATTCCTTACATAACTACATCATAATGTTATATTGCGCATGCTCAATTCGAAAAAAAAAAAACAAAAAACAAACATTTAAATTAGTCTTGAGTTTTTTCAGAAAAAAATGATTTGAAGTTGAAATAAAAGCATGAAATAGGCTGTGTTAGGGGTAGTTTCTCGGAACACCTCAAACTGCTTCAGAATCGAAATATTAACCTGAAAACTAGAGTCATGTTATGAAATAGCCTCGTCAGGTTCAGACTTTAATATGGACATCATGCAGATTTCCAAACTTGTTAAAAATATCTAAATTATCGGTTGTATGCAACCGCTTTTCCAGACCAGTTGTTAAAAATGGCTTTGAGCGAGTGAAGCCTATTGATCTTCTTTGAACCTTGTGGTCAGGCGTTACAGAATCTTGAAAAAAGAACTGTACAAGATAATAGAAAACTGGAAGACTTTCAACAGTAGCATGCAATAAAAGGGATATCACACACAGCTGGAAGAGAAAATAACGATATAATGAAGATATTAATAGTCCACAATATTCCAAATAAAAGGCGAGGAAGGAAACCCTCATGAATTCGTAAAGAGCCATAACAGCTACTGGACCTGATAAATCTATTTTCCTGACAAAAATGTTTTAAAAAAAATGTCATCATTACTGATTACTCCGACAAGAGCAACCGACTGCAGTACTGGCTGCTTGTTTAATGAATGCCAAATATTTCTTATAAGGAAACGGCTAATATTACCATTTTTACCTCTATTGACATAATTGTTTATTTTCAGTTTTCTGCTAAAAATCAAATAAATACAAATTTGAATGGCAGCCATTTTCATGGCTACATGAAAACAGTGTCATGAACGGTATTTAGTTTAGAGACAATTACAAAACTCAACATGATGATCATTCTCTAGAAATTTTATATGATATAATAATATATAATACAAATTGTTGAAATTTCTTATTTCATAGCGTAATAGATGCTTATAATATTATAAAAATTCGAAAATTAAATATTTATTTCATATACGATGTCTGTCTGAAAATTAACGGGACTGGGTGTTCTGTTTGAGCTATAGTCAAAAGGCAGGCAAGCGAATTGTGTTATCTAACATGATATCTGGGGTGTATATAACTGTAATCCTAGCTTTCTGCAAAAATTACATTCCTTTTTTTCCATGCTTTTATGGCTGGACAAATCGTGGGCCCTTCATCACAACAATAAACCTTCTCACAACTCTCTGAGCATCCCGCAGATCATGGCCGGGAAAAACTCTCCATATTGGAACAACATCCCTATTCATCTGATCCTGCTCGGTGTGATTTTTCTTTTCCTGAAGTTCAAGGGGTCATCAGAGAGAGCCGTTTTGAAGGCGTGGAGGCCATCAAGAGTGTCGTAACGACGGAGCTGATGGGTATGCCAAAAGAATCGTTCCAGAATTGCATAGAAGCGTGGCAGAGAAAGATGGAAAAGTATATTAGACTCGAGGGGAGATTATTCAGACGGGGAAACCATGTAGTTTGTTCTTTTTTGAATTGATATTAAATTATTTGTGACACCAGCCATGTTACTTTACTGACAGATCTCGTAAAATTATTATTTTTTAGTTTGTATTAAATATTTATTCTTTGAATTGAATCCAATGCATACATTTAATATCATTTATACTCCTTATAGATTTTTGTGAATGTATATGCAATACTTATATCTTTTACGGCACTAATGCTACACACAAGAATACGATTGTTTAATTGCAAGTCTAGCGAGTAATAATGATTAAAGGTTAACGGTTGAAACGCCGATTCCTGTACGATCACCGAAGTTAAGCAACGTCAAGTCCTGTCAGTCCCTAGATGCGTGATCGCTTGGGAATACTGTAAGGTTTGGTTTCGGATGATATAATGGATACTGGTTCAAAATCTTTAATCGATATGCCGAGTTCCAATTGTAGTTGGATTCGTTATATTTAATTGTACGCAAATACCCCCTGGAAATGATATAAATTCACATAGCTTTCTCAAGCTATGAGTTAATTCGTAAGACTTCATTCATTAAACATAAAAATCTAAAAAAAAAAGAAAAGAATTCTTACTATCTAAAAATAATTTCTGCCTTTAACTAACCTCCAAAGTATTGATTAGTCGTAGAAAATGAATGAATCAATAATGATTAAACCTTCATTATTCATATGAATATTTGCTACAATAGAATATGATTGGACACTTGAGATATGGGTTTTTATTCTTGAGGTCACAAACTTCACTGTTGAAATATTTTTATTTTATTGAGATTTTTTACTAATTTTTTAACCAATACAAGGCCAAAGAACAACCCAAAGTAGAGTTTTTTCTGAATAAAGTTGTTAGATGAACGTTAAAAGGAGAAGGCAATAACAACAGATCATTAGGACATGTAGGAAAGATTTTTTAAAAAATCATTTCACCCCAAGCAAGACCGCTAAAATGAAAATAATTACTGAGTGAAAGAAATGAGAGGACAACAAAAGAACAGAATTCAAGGAGACTGAAGATGACGATTGAGTTTCCATTTAAATATTTTAATATCGTTTACAGGAAATCAATAAACCGGAAGAGAGTTCCATAAACGAGAAGAAACTAGTATAGAAATTATGGTTAGATTATCTTCAGTGATATTATGAGATCCAGTAGACATTCTACTACTGCGTTTAAATTCATGAAGTCTAGTTATAAAACGGGAAAGGTAATCAGAACAATTGCCGTGAAAATATTTATAGAAGAAGCAAAGGGAAGCAACTTTACGGCGGTGGTAAATTATTTAAGCTGAGATGCCAGTTCAGGACTGATAATGTTGCAGATTATTCTTTGGATTTTGTCAAGAATCTCTAGCTATATAGCTGAACACAAATATGGTAGCAACATTCGATGCACGGATGAATGGTAGACTTATAAATATGTAAGATAGATTCTGTGGAGAAAACTGTCTGTCATGAAACCAAATTTTCTTAGCAATTGATTAAATGTAATCGTTCTAACTGTTGGCATTAGATATTCCATTATTATTTAGACGACTTTTGGAATATGGTTGTTAGAAATTTATTCTTGAATGTATATGTGTTTTGTAAGGTTTTGACCATTTTTATATTGTTTTCCTCAGATTGTGGCAATTTGATATTTTTAATGATAATTCGTATTATTCAGTGATTGGAAATAAAATGCTATTCATCAGAGGCTGTAAATTATGACCTTTGAACCTGACTAAATCTTATTATTACGAGATAATAACAAATATCTTCTTTTTCTAGTTTTATCTTTCATTGGGGATATAAGTTTAGCCCAAAGCTCAGTTTTCAATTCAATAAGATAAGTTTTTGTTGTTTAATTTCTGTTTTGTTTTTATAAACAACCAACCGTTTCAAAACTAAATACTTATTGCCTTCAAAAGAGCTTAAATCAATTGAAGCTTTTTGTGTAAATGAACGACACTTTGAAAGTTCAACGCATTCATTTTATAAATCGAATTCCAGCTTTGATTTTCCTATTATTTTTATTGAACTTTATCATTGTTTATGCCAGACTTTGAGATGTCATTAAGATCATGCTGCTTTCCAAGACAATTTCGAGCAAAGAAAGAACTTAGTATCGAGTGAATAGCAATAAAGATAGAAGTAGCTTCAATTGAACAAGGTACGTTCAAGACATGTGCTCTTCCTATTAAAGGAAGTAATGCTCAGTGCTGCAGAGTACGTTATGAATGCCTATTACATATCAAGCTGAAGAGATTCCATCGAAAACGTTCAGTTTTGGCCCCAGTAATTTTATTTCACGCTTTTATGTCTCTCGTCTCTCTCTTCATCTACTGGGAGTCGTTGAGCTGTCTAATGTGATTTCCTACTGGTGACTTGCTCCGAATTTCCTTTCGGGTTCAGAAGCGCTCGTGTACATACATAAAAAAAGCTCCTTAATTTTTTTTTTAGTCCGTTTTTTTTAGACATACTTCGAACCCATTTGCTTGAGGCTTATTGATTAAAGAAGAAGTAAAGTGTTCTTTTCTCAGAGTTTTATCAGTGAAATGTAAGGTCATCACACCAGAATCGTTGCATATTTTGCAGTACAAGTTTTTAGAATTTAGAAAATGTTCATAACAAAAATATAAATCGAATTGGAAATATTTATGATGGCGTCAGTGATAACTACTTTTGACCAGTAAAGTTATTACCGGACCAGGAGGAAAACTTATTCAAAGGAAGTATTAGTAATACAGGGAAGAAGCAAGCATGGTTGGATTTGTAAAGACACTGCTTTATAGTATGGTGACTTTCTAAGATGTGGCACAAGGCCGAAAGTATGGGGAATTCGGTGAAGATCGAACTTACTATACAGTCGTAATTGATGCAGCGAGAAAAGATTGCTAACCATTACACAAAGTCGAAGTACCCCACTGCCTTATTGGCATGGATAGAAAAGAAACCGTTGAAAATATAGCAGTGTTTTCATTTAATGTGAAAATGCAGATTTCGTTTTCAAAATGCAGAGTCATTAGAGATATCTTATGAAAATTTTGATGCTATAATAATATGACTACGTATGTTATATAGCATGTGACTGACGTAAGAAAATACAAGTGTACAAAATGGAATTTAATGTCAATAATAAATCTTCCTTCCAAGAGGAGTTGATCTGTGGTGACCACAATATGTGCTGGACTCATTCTAAGCGATACCAAAGTAGACTATGAACTTGGTGTCGGAGAAGAGCCATGTGCATCAGAAGGTTGATCTAGAAGGTAACCTCACAGCCTTCAGGTAGAGTATAGCGCACCGCAGGATGTCAGTAGCTGCCTTCGACATATAAATAGGTGGTCGACCTAGATAAGATCAGGAGATGTGGGACGACCGGATGATAGGAAGTTATATAAGCGCCCCACCCGAGAAGGAAAAGATGGAGTCTCTCGAATAGAAGGTTCACGTTCGAAGAAAGTCCCTAACGTCACAAAGCCTCACGACATGTTAATTGACGAAGTACAGAAAGTAATAAAGACTAATTTTAAAGATGAAATATTTAGTCTTTTTACAACGATAACGTTACAGTTTAATTAAGCTGCCATTTAATTAATTCCAATTTTCTTTATTTTTTCTTTTCGTTTGAGATTTTAGAAGAGTTTTATACATTCACATGATTTTTGAAGATGTTGATAGAACTATTATATGAAGTATTCATTTACGCTAGCTTAAGCATTCAAGACTGGTTATAAAGACACTAAAACGATTACTTTGTACGGATGGTGAACTGATCTATTTAATAACAGAAAACATAATTAACTTCACTACACATGACATTTTATACTCTGCTGGGAAGTGAATGAAATGTGTAACCAAAAATATCTATTTTACAATCTTTACTATCAAATGAAAACACTTATTCTTATCATTATTCCCATGCGTCAAGTTACATTATCAGTGGTACCGTTCATGAGTAATTTATTGCGTTAAAGATAAAACGAAATAGTTTTCATTTGCTTCTGATAAGTTTCAAGTGAACATAAAATTAGAAAATATATTCGGTGGAAAATAAAATTGCACTGTGATATTACTTATTCGAAGTGGCGAATCGTTTTTCTTGTTCAGACAATAATAAAAGTGAAATTATAGTCTTACAATGGACGGTTACAAACGGTAATTGTTACAAAGAAGAAGAAGAAGAAGAAGAAGAAGAAGAAGAAGAAGAAGAAGGAGGAGGAGGATTATAGTCTTATATTGAACGGTTACAAACGGTAATTGTCACAAAGAAGAAGAAGGAGGAGGAAGAGGAGGGTGAGAAGAAGAAGAAGAAGAAGAAGAAGAAAAAGAAAGAAAGAAAGAGCTGGAGGAGAAGGAGAAAAGCTACAAGTAGAATGGCAGTAGATTTCCACAAGACTTGTACTAAGCTGCTCGATTAATTCCTCTTAGTAACTGACGGAAAATTTAAATATGAGCACGACCACCATCATATCACTCAAGTTTTGACGCGTTGATTACCATTATAATTATTATTATTCATACAGTCACTCTCTCACAGACGCGCCGTCGCCCCTCTCTGTCTTTTTTACAAATACTTCCATGGCAATTGCTCCGAGGAGCTGCTTTCGCTGGTTCCCAGACTTCATGAATTCAAGCGCCCTACGAGACTGGCATCCCGCTCTCACCCCTTCACTGTCGAAACTCCAATAGCTTCATGTCTCGCACCTCTCACCTGTGGAACTCCCGTCCCTATTCCAGTTTCCCTGATAGCTACAATCTCCAGCTATTCAAATGTAATGTCAATCGACATCTCCAGTTGCCTTGATCTATCCACTATCCTTCTCCTCATCTTTTCCTCCATCACTCCTATCTGATCTTGCTCCAAATTTTCTGCAACCTCCTGCGTCCTAGTGGCTTCTTGCCTTGCTTGGGGTGAAACGCTTAAAAAAAAATGTAAAATAAATAATCAATGGTGTATAAGTCAGACTTTAATGCAGGAATAAGATGGAGAATAATTCCATAATTTTAGCAGGTCATCGATTGTCAGCTGATATTTTAAGAGGTAAGAAGAGAATAAGCAGATTGCAGATTTTCTGTTTCTCATAATTTCCGGTATTAAATGTCTCTCTTGCATTATGGCTTTTTTTTTTCGATGTCTTTCAACAGAATTTATATGCTCATTGTCAATTACCTCTACTATCGGTGGGCTATTACACTTGTTGTCCAACATCCGTCGCTAAGGGCTTCAATGTTCGTAGATTTCAAATTCGAACAAACCTATGAATAATGATATTAAAAAAAAAAAGAAAAAAAAAACATTTCAAGAAGCCAAATGAAAATAAAATTACCTCTGAGAATTGTTCACTTGACCAGAATATATGATTTCTTACATTGAAGGATAATACAAGAAAAGTTGTACTAAAAACATCCACAGTGAATTTCTGAGAGGAAAAGATATATTTAATTTCATATTTATCTGCTGGAATTACTTGTATTAAAACAATACTATATATATATATATATATATATATATATATATATATATATATATATATATATATATATATATACACATACATATATATATATATATATATATATATATATACACATACATATATATATACATATATATATATATATATATATATATATATATATATATATAGTATTGTTTTAATACAAGTATTCAATGTTTGGTCAAAACCATCCGTTTAGAGGCAAAGATTTTCAAACATGTTTTCTTGTGAAATTTAAAACACAAAGTGCACAATATATGTTCTATTTAAATTTGGATTATTGTCTTCATTTTAGTTATTATCACGACGTTTCGGACGTTGTGTTCTTCAGCCTTCATCAGGTTTATATCCGAGTTACCAACAGGGAAAAAAAGTGTCCAATGTATATTTGCGTTCAGCATACGTAAGCTATTATCAAAGTGTTTTTGCATTTCGTGTTATGTTAGTTGTATCGTTTTCCAAATATCGCATTTTCGCAAGTGTAATATGACCTATATCTGCAATAAAATAATACTCTCTCTCTCTCTATATATATATATATATATGGATGTATATAGCGAGAGAGAGAGAGAGAGAGAGAGCGATAGATAGATAGATAGATAGATAGATAGATGGATAGATAGAGAAAGAGACTGCATCAGAGCAGATATTATGTACAACACACTTATACTTAAACGCCATCTTAATTGCTTGAAGATTGCGTTTACACACCCTATATCCCGGACATTGAGCACTTTTAACCATAAATATAACTATTTTATAATATATATATAAATTGCATCGTGAAATGTATAAGTCGATACACATATTAAAAGTAGTAGTAATTTATTCCGGAGCATAATGCGGTACTAATGACCGAGTTCACAGTCTACTAGAATAACAGTTAACCGTAAACTTCAGTTCTGTTCAACTTCGGTATTTACCCGAAGCCTCCACACAAGGCGAGATATGGCACAAAGCAGGTTTTTAATGTGGGACATTCCGAGGGCGTACGCTCGCGCAAAAATTCCCCGTAGAACACGCATACACCGAGTCGGGTGTCTGTCTACCTTCCCATACGAGACTCTACCCGTCGGCATAGCCTTGTTTGAGTTCCTCTTCGGCCGGAGGCAGAGAGGTCGACAAGAAATTCTGTTTAACTTTCACTCACTCAGTGAGAGAGCGTGTTATTTATCTTTTTAGATCTGTCTATCTTGTGGGGGTGCTCCGGTATATATATTCGAGGTATGGAAAGAAAAATCTGCACGCTTAGTAAAGATTCTGACAGAGTCAATTACGATGGTGAGTGAATTTGGTAACAATAATTATCCAGTTAGTATGGATATGCACAAGCTACTTGTTATGGGGACCTACCTTCAACAAAATAGACTCGTCTTATGACTATATTATGCCTCGCAAGAGTACTGTACTATGGTTGACTACGTGTACGACTTTTGTCGAACTCTCTGCTTTGGCAGAGAGGAACGCGGACGAAGCTTTGCCGAAGGGCAAAGTTTCGTCCGAGGAGGTAGACAGGCCCTGATCCCGTCTAGGCGGGTTCAAAGGGTATATTTTTTGGCCGATCCAACTGGCTCGGAGAAATCCACATTAAACCTGGCCTTGTGCCACATAAATCCCTCGTGGAAGGATCGTTAAATATTGAAGGCGAGTTGAGTACTGTACTTAGGCGTCAGACGGACGTGCAACACTTCTGTATTCGTTCTTCTTGTTAATAATACGTTTTCACTGAATTGCTGAGTTCGAGTTTTCTTTCGGACCTCTTCTGGGTCCACGACACTACTAGACATGACTTGTCGTGGTGGAGGGGCTTGCGTGGTCTCATGATTCAGAGAGCGATGCCGTCGGGAGTTCTAAACTAATGGTAGGCCCACCAATGGGGCAAAGTCGAAGACGAAGAACCAGATTAAGTGTGACCAACTCAAAGACCCCAACGTTGAAACCAGCGGATGTCGATTACAAAAGATCTCAACTGTTGAACAAGCTAATGAAGAGGGCTACGCATAACCGACATGCTACAGAAGGCGTCACTTAAAAGTATGACAGGTTCAGCAGCAGTACGTTGCAGTTTCATATCTACATTCTCCATGTCTCATTCTATAAGTGTCGCAGAGGAATGTTATGAAATCGAGTGTGTGGGGTGGGTCACTTCCTGGCAAGTTGAAGTTCAACTAAAACAAATTCACACCATCGGCATTTCCTCTACTCTGATTTCCTTTCATCTACAAACTCAACTTTCAACTCCTGCAAAGACAAATAGCGATAGGGAATGGCTGACGTAGACAGGTGTTGGCGAAACTGGAAGCTTCTAGTCGCGAACCTGTCCATTTGTAGCAAATTTAGTCATCAATGCTATCATCATAAAAAGCGATCAGCAAAGAAGTTCTTGGATACGGGATAAAGCAGACGACGATGTTTTTTTCTACTCTTCGTACAGTTTTTTGGGGACTAAGAAAAAATAGAAACATTAAAGATAATGGAAGTAGTTTTTCTAAAGTACTTTATGCCATCCTTCAATATCACTAGGTTTAAAACAAGCTTGGATGTTTTAGGTGCATTCTGAAAGAGCCCTAACATGGAGCTACCATTTTGATGCAAACACAGCTTAAAATTATTACTACATTTACATAATACAACTTGAGACTATAAACACAGACAAATATACTAATAACGAATCCCTTGAAAATGGCTAATGAATTGACCAAAAGGGTTTGGGACAATAATTCCTACGGACAATTTCTACAGACTCTTAGTTCCCAGAAAAGAAAAACTGTATGTACTTTAGTGAACAAAGAATGTTTTTCATAAATGAGCTATGACTTCCCTGAACTTATAAGACATATTTAAGTAATTATGATAAGAAGCTAAAATAAATATCAGCTGGAACAGGTGATAGAAAATTAATTACATACTAGAAAATTAAAAAAATGAATTAAAAAAATGATAAAATTCTCCTTGTCCGTCACATTTAATGAAACATGTATAAAATGAAGATTTCTACCCGCCCCCAAACACACACACACACACACACACACACACACACACACACACACACACGCACACGCATACACACACGCACACACACACATACACACACGCACACGCATACACACACACACACGCATACACACACACACACACACACGCACACGCATACACACACACACATATATATATATATGTTTTGAACAATAAAAAATATTAAAAAATCAAAATTTTCAGACACACTGTCTTGTATATTAATATTTTTTGTTCTATTATTTCAATTAGGTTCCTCGACATAATTTCGGCCAGAATGGCCATCATCACGGGAAAAAAAAATTCTTGCTCGTTAGTAGCAGTGAACTACAGGAATGAATGACTTTCTGAAGAAAATGAACTTTATCTGTAGTTTGCATTTGTTTTTTTTTATCGTTAATTTTGGTCAGTCGTTGTGCTGGTCAAACGGTCTCTTTGATGGAATGGCTATGTGTGCATTTTAAGTGAATGTTATCATTTAGTTCTTTGGGAGTGTGCATGATATATGTAAGTGTATACATTATGATGAGTGCATGTATAAATGTGAGACTTCAACACCTTCGCAAGTATATCTGTCTTGTATGGGTGAGAAATGTGAGTAGGGCTTGATTTATGGGGTCATATATTAATTCCATCTATGTTAACCCCGTCTGGACGAAGTGTTTTGAGGCGTAAAATCAATTTGTCTTCATGTTCCTCTAGAATTTTTCAAATGTTATCTTTTCTGGATATTTGTAATGAGCTAAATATATTTTTTGAAAAACTCGGGAACCTCGACCTACAGGAAAAATCCAAACCATTCGACAACCTCACATACAGACAAAGACTAGCCTTAGAGAACATTCGAAAAAATAATAACATAATTATAAAAGAAGCAGATAAAGGCAGCGCTATAGTAATCATGGACAGAACGTACTATAAAACAAAAATTCTAGAAACACTAGAGGATAGGAACAGCTACTAAGTAATTGACACTAACATAGACAAAAACATTATAACAAAAATTACAAAACTCTGCACAACACATAATAAAATATTAACAAAAAAGAGAAGGATTTCCTAATAAACTTTGTACCAAAAACAAATAATTTCTATGGACTCCCTAGTTCATAAATCGAGTGAAATAAAAGCAGCTATACATACACAAAAATCTGAATACATTAGCATCCCAAACCCCAGTGACCTTACATTCAGACCAATAGTAGCGGGACCAGCCTGTCCAACTAGCAAACTCAGTAACCTAATAGACATAATATTGCAACCATATACTAAACAAATTAAAAGCCACATCAGAGACGATATCCATTTCCTTAGCTGCATACCACAAAAGGTAGATACGGGAACGCTTATGGCAACTTTTGACATTTGTAGCCTATACAGTAACACACCCCATGAACTAGGAAAAAGGCGATCTCATTGTGGATTGAAAAAACATCCAGAAATACTACATCCGAGATTCACTAAAGAGTTCATTATCGATAGTATAGACCTAATTCTAAACAATAACATCTTTGAATTTGACAACAAAAACTATATCCAAACCCTAGGTACTGCGATGGGAACAAAAATGGCACCAATATATGCCACCCTAACATTAGCTTACCTAGAAGAAAACCTCTATGAAAAGATGTTAAATCAAATTCACGCAAGAATATAATTTTAACCAATTACCATTTTTTATATACTCATTAGAAATAAAAGCAGCCACATAATCACAGATATCTACCACAAACCCACAGATACCCAACAATACCAAGAGCCATCACACAAAAAGTTGCCTAAAATCCATCCCCTATTCCCTAGCACGTAGAATTTGTACAATAGTGACTGATAAACATCTCCGAAAAATCCGCTTAGAAGAGCTACATAAAACTCTCAAAAAACCAAGGCTACCCCACAACACTAATAAACAAAGGTTTTGAACTCGCGAAAGAAATTCCTCTAGACCAACTTAAAAATAAAAAGAAACGTAACATGGAGCCAACTGAAGCATATGTCTCAACATACAACAAAAACAATCCAGAAATATTCACAGAAATTACAAAAAATATAGACTTACTTAGCAAGAATAATAAACTGAATAATATACTAAAAACAACCAAAATAATTAAAAGCAAACGCCAATCTAAAAACCTAAAACATATATTAACGTCATCTAAATTTAACCAACACACAATACAGGGAGTCACAAAATGCAACAAAAGAAGATGTGTGGTTTGTGATATCATTATAGAAGGAAACTCCTACACTTTTCAAAACCCCAAAAAAACATTCACAATAAATAAAAACTTAAACTGCAACTCCAAAAATGTAATTTATGTACTTAAATGCACAAAATGCAAGAAGTCATATATAGGCATCAGCCAACAACTGAACAACAGGGTCTCCCTACACAAAAGCAACATAAAATTGCCAGACAACAGAAAACTTTTGGATCACAACACATCTTCAAATGTAACCAGGGTAAATTTAATATCATGCCGATATATCAAACAGACGATTATTCGTACCTACAAATACAAGAAAAAAACTTTATAAACAAATTTAAACCCGCACTAAATAGATCATAACATCACACGCAAAAGCACACAACATGCACACAAGGTGACCAAATACAGTGATCAAATCACTCACATACATGAACGCACACTCATATACGGGAGACACGAAGATATATATATATGTATGCACACATTTATATATATATATATATACACATGTTGACAAAACAGGGGAACTACACACGAGCACGCATCCAAACCCCACACAACTTAGGAAGTACGTGTGTATGTATGTACGTGTGTGTGTATGTATGTGTGTATGTGTATGTGTATACTGGTTCCATGTAGCTTGGGAAGTATGTGTGTATATGTGTGTGTGTATGTATGTGTATGTACTGATTCCTTGTGGTAGGATGGTGTGTATGTGCGTATGTGTGTGTATGCGTGTATATGTACAAATGAGTTTACTAATTCCTCGTAGTAAGACAGTATATGTATGGAGGTGGAATATACGAACGCATATATACACACATGCTGACAGAAACACGAAAATGGAACCAGATCCAAGAACACATAGGGGTCAGTAAAACATTAAAAGATAAAATACCGATAAGTAATTCATCATTTTTCTTGGACCAACCTTACTTTTTTTATGACCCTTTGAGCAGAACTCTTCATTGCCAATTCAAGAAAGAAATTCGGATCAATAACACAAAAACAGAAAATGTCTCATATCGAGAATATTTAATATTGAAAAACATAAGGAAAAAATTAATTATTTTTAATAATATGTGGAAATCCGCTTTTACCTGAAGACAGTCGCGAGACCAGAAACACGTGTAGTAAAATTATGCAAATTTCTGAAGAATTCATGTAAAACTGAATTTGCAATATATAACATGAAAAGTTATTTCCAGTTACTTCAGCATGTTCATAGTTAAATACGTCCTGAACAATTTGGCCTCTGACAGGTGGCATTCTTCAACTACTTTTCATTGGAATTGATAACGCTCCATATCCTACAGTGAAACAAGGTGTCGAGTGTATGATTACGTTCATCATACGTAAGCTATTATCAAAGAGTTTTTGCATTTTGTGCTATGCCAGTTTTATCGATTTTTAAATACCTTCATGTATGTAACATGACTTGTATTTATGATTGAAATATATATATATATATATATATATATATATATATATATATATGTGTGTGTGTGTGTGTGTGTATGTGTGTGTGTGTATGTGTAAAGAGAAGGGACACTGTGGACGGAACTGAGTGACAACGCTTAAACGCTATCTTTATTACTTGAAGATTGCATTTACACACGCTCTATCCCAGATATTGAGCACTTTTACCGATAAATATAACATACCTTAACACTGTTATAATCTCTCTCTCTCTCCCTCTCTCTCTCTCTATATATATATATATATATATATATATATATATATATATATAAATATATATACATATACATACATACATATATATATATATATATATATATATATATATATATATATATATATATATATTTCAATTATAATTTATAAATTCAGGAATCAGTCATACAAAAATAAATATAGGTTAACCTCTATATTTGTTTTTTGTATGAATGATTCATGAATATATATATATATATATATATATATATATATATATATATATATATATATATATATATATATATATATAAAGGAATTTGAAAATACATCAATATCATGAAGTGTTATGTTTCCAGTTATTTAGCATGTCCCAAGTTAAATACGTAGTGAGCAATTTGGTCTCTGACAGGTTGCATTCATCAACTGTTTTTCATTTGAGCTGATAACAAATCTCAATTTTTTTCTTTCCTCGCTGTTACCGGAAATACAAAACATTTATATCTTACAAGACTTCCTTTAGTTTGAAACTTTTATATAAAATAGGTCAGATTATGTTACAAGAAACCATACTTATAAAATCTTTTTACAGTAGTTGAGTAGCGTTGATTTTACAACATATGCACCATGTATTCAATACACGGACCATTCGATTTTCAGCATTTGCATTAGCAACCTGTACTTAAATTCACACACACACACAGACACACACACAGACAGAGACAGAGACACACACACACACACACACACACAGATACAGATACACAGACACACACACACACATATTATATACGCAACAAATATCTCAGTCATTCAGTTATGTGTCATGCTTGATACACGCGTAGGCGATCATGTATCTATAGATACATTACTGACGGGTAGATTTTTTTCCCTGCAATAGGTTACCATTTCTTTCTGCAGTAGACCAGTTGCTATCCAATGCTATAAGTGAAAATAATGGATTCAACTGGAATTCGAACATGGGTCTCCGATTTCTCAATCCGAGCCGCTGTCCACCGTGTCTTCTCTAGATATTCTGGTGGCATGGCGTTGTTGTAACTTGGAAAATAACCAATCAGAATGCAATTTGCTTTTTTTATGACAACGCGCTTCGCCGTTGTGTGTTAGGTTGGTGTCGTTTTGTCACAATGAAATACAAATAGTGTGCCTTTTGTATTAAAGAAGTTAATATCTGTTTGCTGTCTGTATATATATATATATATATATATATATATATATATATATATATATATATATATATATATATATATATTTATATATATATATATATATATATATATATATATTTATATATATATTCATTCATACACGTTTCATTATATATATATATATATATATATATATATATATATATATATTCCTAACACGCATTAGCTGTATGTGTATGTCTGTACATAGTGATCCACACTGTATGGTGACTGGCTGTTTCACGCATTTAGCGATCATGAAGTTTTTTCGAGCGTACAGGCCAGCAGTCGAAATAAATGCTGTTATACTGTTTAAAATAAAACTGAGGATCTACTCAGATACAGGTATCCCGAAAAATAAGTTTGAAGTAATAACAATAATAATAATCATAATAAATAATAATAATAATAATAATAATAATATATATATATATATATATATATATATATATATATATATATATATATATATATATATATATATATATATATATATATATACATACATATATATATATATATATATATATATATATATATATATATATATATATATATATTAAAAGACAGCTTTGTACAAAGGTTATGAAGACATAAAATGATACTATCGACCGATATAAAGCAGCACCGTGTATTCTAACTTTCTTTAACTTTCTTTTCTTGTTGGTAAGCGAATACAGCTGTTATTCGTATGTCTCCGCGGGAATATTAGTTTTTTTCACGCCGCAGTTGCTTTTCAATTAAAGTATGAAAGTCTTGGCATTTTTTGGGATAGGATCATTTCGATTTTCTTCTCTAATTTATTTATATTCTTCTCTTGTTTCGAACAACTATCTCAGTAAAACAGACAAACAAAATCTCCTTTGCTTGTAAGATCTCATTGTCCAGCGAAGACAACCATTTACTAGCTTCTTGAATATAATTGGATTGCTAAGAAAAGAAAATGGCCGCCATAGTTGTTAATGTTGGACTGGAAGATTTTTGTGAAGCCTTTTTTTTTATGAATTTGTCTTTGCTAAAAGTCTTCGGATGCAGCTAACGAGACTTTTTCTCTTTCAAAAATTTCGGCTCAATTTTCTTCATTTATGACGTAGGCCTCATGATTCTCTTTGTTGTGTTTTAATGAAAGCTCTATACGAATCTTTCTGATGGCGACTATTTGAAGTTCACGAATGCTATAGCAACGAATATAATTATATCTTGTCAGTAGAGATTTAGAAAAAAGGATTCGTTGTTCCTATAGCAAAGACATTGATTTTGCAGTCAAATTAGTTTGAACTCAGTTGATTCGAAATCAAATTTATGAATCGTCAATAAGGGTTTAGTAAACGTGATTTTAAACAATGACCATCTCTGAAGCGATTACACGAAAGTCTTGCCGCATAAGGTAATTAATACATTATTTACATTCAGTTATGATGGTGAAGGAAAAATGATAGAAGATGGAAAATTAAGGAGAAAAGAATATAAATTGGGATAGTAGAAGAGATAGAAAATCTAAATTAAAGTTTGAAAGGGAAAAATAGAAAGCCGTGACAGAAAAGAAATACTAAAAATGTTACAAATTTATTAAAAGATAAAAAAGAAGAATGTATGGTGAACAGAGAGAAGAAAAGGTAAGCAAAATACACGAAGAGAAATAAAAGGTAATTAAGAAAGACAGAGATATGAAGAGAAAATTTGCCAGAAAAAAAAAAAACGAAAATTAATTTAAAGATAAGAATAAAAGAAAGGAAAAGAGAATACGAGGATGTGAGACGAAAGAAAAAAAGAAATGAAAAGAGAATAAGTGGATGAGGAACGAAAGAAAAAAAGAAAGGAAAGGAGAATAAGAGGGTGACATTTGAAAGAAAAAAGAAAGGAAAAGGGAATAAGAGGGTGACATTTGAAAGAAAAAAGAAAGGAAAAGAGAATAAGAGGGTGACATTTGAAAGAAAAAAGAAAGGAAAAGAGAATAAGAGGGTGACATTTGAAAGAAAAAAGAAAGCATAGGAGAATAAGCGGGTGAGAGACGAAAGAAAAAAGAAAGCATAAGAGAATAAGAGGGTGAGAGACAAAAGAAACAAAAAAGAAAGGAAAATAGAATAGGAGCATGAGAGACAAAAGAAAAAAAGAAAGGAAAAGAGAATAAGAGCATGAGAGACAAAAGAAAAAAAGAAAGGAAAAGAGAATAGGAGCATGAGAGACAAAAGAAAAAAAAGAAAGGAAAAGAGAATAAGAGCATGAGAGACAAAAGAAAAAAAGAAAGGAAAAGAGAATAGGAGCATGAGAGACAAAGTGAAAAGTGGAGAAACAGAGTATGAGTGGATGAGAAACAAATCGCGAAGATATGAGATTGTGAGGGTGAAAAACAAAAGAATGAAAGGAGAGAACAATAGAAGAAGAGGATGAGAGAAAAAAGGAAAACAAAGAAGAGAGAGACGGATAGAAAAATACAAACAATGTATAAACATGTTTCCTGAGAAACACACACACAAACATGCGCCTTTTTAAATATATTTCTGTATACTTTATTTATCTATACCTATATCCACATATTGCATAGACATGTTTGTATAAAGATATAATTCACTATTTATGAATGTATACTTATAGTGTTCATCTCACTAGATGCAAAAACACATTTGGTCATGTAGTCTGTCTTTTTACGCACAAACACACACATATATGGGGGTGCTGTAGGTTTATTTGGTATAGAAATATGTCCACATGAATTTGCTTCAACGCAAATTTTACGAGTGATGTATTTTGCTAAAAGCATTTGTTTTAACCTCAGTCGTACTTTACGATTTACATAAAAGATAAAAAAAAAGGCAAGGATGACGGAAACATACACACACACACGCATGCGCGTACACACACAAATATGTAGGTATGTGAGCTGCATTTATTTGATTGCTTATCTCTGCTGATTTAATATATTATCGATAACTTAAATACTTTCAGATCGACGATCTGTGCACAATATTTAAAATGTGCTTTATTTTGCTTATCTTAATATAATTCCATTGAGTGAATTCCGATAATGCATTATCGACATTCTTGTC
The DNA here is from genome assembly GCA_963932145.1 of Acanthosepion lycidas. Lineage (NCBI taxonomy): Eukaryota > Metazoa > Mollusca > Cephalopoda > Sepiida > Sepiidae > Acanthosepion > Acanthosepion lycidas. The sequence goes on along the minus strand of OZ010571.1, from coordinate 82,947,871 downwards.
TCCTTCAACGTGGGCATGCAGCTGCAAACACAAAAATTGACATTATTCAAGAATTAAAGCAAACCACCGAGGGACTATTTATTTGAAACAGAGTTAGTATATGTATACTCAGACCTGTGTATGCATTTTCGAACCTTCAATCTAAGCACACACGTACCCACAAACATATATAAAATTGTCGTTCCAAAAGTAATAACAAAACTTTTATTATGTTGGCCCAGGTCTTCAAAAGCCGGTGTTGGTTGGATAGTATCAGCGACTAAACCTTCTAGCCACCAATTCGTAATTTTTGCTTTGTTACTCATAACTGTCTGGGAAAACGATGTTTGTGTTATATAGGAATAAAGTGTCGCTGCCGACACTTGAGTTTGAGCATAGATCGCCAGTGAGCAAAGACAGGCGATCCCATTATTGAATTAAGTAGACCACCTGACCATAGAGGAAACCCGTATATGGGAGGTGGCGTGTCTCTGATTGATTGCTATATTCAAGTCTCTCCGGGGCAACTCGAGGTGGTGTAATGGTTAGCCAGCTTGTCTAGCTAGAAAAATTACGACTGAGTAAGTGAGTTCGATCCTCACTGGGTGCCCACTACTTTCGGCCTTGTGCCACATCTAAGCTACGCTTGGAAAATCACTATGTTCAAGTCTATCCGCTATACTATTCGGATCATTATTTCTTCTCTATCACTATATGGACCGCTATTCTCTATTTGGATCAATACGGTAGTTACTTTTTGGGCGAGTATTATCGAGCAAGTACTCTTAATGCAAACACTATTCGGAGGCGTCTGACACCAGCATTATTCGACGGCTTACTATAGTTGTATCTGCGATTACAATGTCTCTACTACAACAAGCGATTACAAAGTCTCTACTACAACGAGCAGTATTCGTTGGCATTATTAAAGTGGCAACAATTGTTGTCATCACAAAAGTTTGCTATATTGAAAATGCTGTTATTAGGTTGGTGCAAAAATAATGACGTGATAATGTCGTTTTTTGACGTTACAAAATACGTCAAAAAACGACATTGTTACGTCATTATTTTTGCACCAACCTAATAAAATGTTCGCTCGATTGTTTTGCTCTAGAAAGTAGCCAATGAATCAGATCAGACCCAAAATAGAGTATCTGAGTTGAAGCTACACAGTCTATACTTTTCATCCTTAACAGTGTTTAAAGGGAAGTACACGAACTTGTAAGCGATTATCTTCAACCCTACAATCTCTTTCTCACAGATCAAATGTTGCAAGCTATTCAATCACTATTTTTATGATAAATGTTCACAGAATTTCTACCAGTTTATATATTTAGAGCTAGGAGCCGCTGTGCCACTTATACATGGTCGAATCGTTATCATTTCCTTCATATTTCCTTGATAAGGAGGAATTGGTTTTATTTTTTTACTTGGATCAGTTGGGAATACATTAGTACTCATGAGATTTTTTTTAGGAATTTTCATCTTGTTTATAGTTAGAATGCATTTGATTACTGTTGTGGTCCGGTTCCTTGTACCACGGTGATAGTCCAAAGTAGAATCAATAAAGAAGAACTCGAACACAGGTATGGAATAACACAGATATATTACAAACAGGAATATATACAGAGAAGTAGAAGTGTTAGTATGAACAATCGGGTTTAGTAGAGAGAACAATGTAGTCTCGACCAGTATCACTATTCCAATGTCTTGTAGTAATTGTCTGAACGCGACTCTGTTTCGGACTGCCTCTGACTCGACTCTTGACTTGACTTGAACTACTGACGATATTCAGTCACCCCACCACAAGGGCATCATGTGGCACAAGGCAGGTTTAACTTGGGATCTCCGAGCCCGTGGACTCGGCCAAAATATGATCACTGAACCCGTATAAACAGCCGGTCAAGACTTGAACGACTGACGATATTCAGTCACCTCACCACGAGGGCGTCATGTGACACTAGGCCAGTTTAACGTGGGATCTCCGATTCCGTGGGCTCGGACAAATATATGCCCATTGAACCCGTATAAACGGGTTCAGGGTCGGTTTACCTCCCCAAAAGAGAATCTGCCCTTCGGCGTAGTCTCTTTCGGGTTCCTCCCTGCCCGAAGGCAGGGAGTTCAACCGAACAGCCGGTCAAGACTTGAACGACTGACTTTATTCAGTCACCCCCCTCATCAGTGGGGTGTCATGTGGCCCAAGGCCGTTTTTAACGTGGGATTTCCGAGCCCGTGGGCTCGTCCAAAAAGATGCCCATTGAACCCGTATAAACGGGTTCAGGGCCGGTTTACCTCCCCGAAAGAGACTCCGCCCTTCGGCGTAGACTCCTTCGGATGCCTCCCCGCCTGAAGGCAGAGAGTTCAACCGAACAGCCGGTCAGGACTTGAACGACTGACTATATTTAGTCACCCCCCACGTGGGCATCATGTGGCACAAGGCCAGTTTAACGTGGGATCTCCGAGCCCGTGGGCTCGTCCAAAAAGATGCCCATTGAACCCGTATAAACGGGTTCAGGGTCGGTTTACCTCCCCGAAAGAGAATCCGCTCTTCGGCGTAGGCTACTTCCGGTTCCTCCCCGCCCGAAGGCAGAGAGTTCAACCGAACAGCCGGTCAGGACTTGAATGACTGCCCATTGAACCCGCATAAACGGGTTCATGGCCGCTCTACCTCCTTGAAGGAGACTCTGCCCTTCGGCGTAGCCTCCTTCGGGTTCCTCCTGTCCGTAGGAAGAGAGTTGATCGAACCGTCGCTCAAGAGTTGAGCGACTGACGATATTCAGTCACCCCCCACGAGGGTGTCATGTGGCACAAGGCCTTTTTAACGTGGGTATTCCGAGCCCGTAGGCTCGGCCAAAAAATAGGCCATTGAACCCGTATAAACGGGTTCAGGGCCGGTCTACCTCCCCTTCGGCGTAGCCTCCTTCGGGTTCCTCCCGTCCGTAGGATGAGAGTATAACCGTGCAGTCGCTCAAAAGTTGAGCGACTGACTCTCTGCCTACTCCTGAGGCGCAGTATTTATTAAGTATGGAATAGTCCATTATTATTATTGTGAGTAAGATCCCATAACAATTACAATATAGAAGGTTGACATGTTTAGGGTTAGCTACAACGTATAAATTAAAAAAAATAATTATAACAGAGCACGTTCATGCGTGTTTTTAAAAAATCACAATCGTAACGAAATGCAGATTTTATCACAATTACAATGTTTTGTCTTTGTAATTCACCCCTGAGGATGATCATGGAAGAGATCGAAACTACGGCGCTTTCCTTGATGAATTTCATCTCAACATCAAGAAACTGATTAGAAAGGATCAGTATAAAAATAAATAGACACAATATGTCTATATTAAATAATGTGTGTATGTGGTGGGGTAGTGAGGAATCGGAGAGCCGAGACAGCAGGACAAATTGGGCCCAATAGCCTTGGGTGGCAATCAGTCTAGGAGAATGACAACTCTCAATTCAAAATCTGAGTGAGCTGGCGAGGAGTGCAAGTGGAACTCAAGCAGCACAAAAAATATTGTTGTTATAGGGCAGATGGAAGAGTCAACGGCAACAAACTCGAATTAAATAGCCTCAGCAACCCGCAAAAGAGGTGAGTACGACTACTTCCCTGAAGACATGGTCAGTAAATGAGAGGTTCCCTAACAGAAGTGAAAAGGCCCTTTTTCTTTTTCTCATATTCTTTCCCACACCCTTGCGTCTTAATGGGTTTATTACCTTGCTTAGGATGAAATGATACAAAAAATATCCTTGGTTCTTTTAAACATTGAAATCAATATCTACCGGCATAGAGGTTGAAAGTTTTATTAAAGAAAATGTAGAGACTTTTATTAAAAAGTCCTTGGAAAAAATACAGCAAACCAAAAGTTAATCATTGCTTTGTAATACAGAATAATACTACAAGATGTATTGCTTTAGCCTCTTGAAAATTTGTTTTCTCAAGAAAAGCGATCGGATTTTATTTTTTACAGGACAAAGCACATCAGCCACAAATCACCCAACAAGGGTTTAAGAATAAGATTACAAAAATTCATCTTTTATCCGTGTTCAGATTTAAAGCCAAAGAAAATATTTGCTTTCATATTAAAAACAAACTGATCAATAAAATCATTTGGACTTCTCATCAACTGCTTGAAGCTTGAAGCCATCAAAATTGAATGAAAGAATATCAATTCCCGTTTGTGCAAAATATTTCCCTAAGTTTACCCACAAATTTAAAAAATATTTACTGAAAAGAAGGGAAAATTATCCTTAAGTCACTCATCTATTTGGTAATTCTTGGTTATTTGTTGTTGAAATGATTAAATAATAATTGTTTAGACATTCGTTAAGATAAAAATAAAAATGGGGCGTTTATTTCAACTACGAGTATCCACTATAATAACGTTTGAATTATACACACACACACACGCATATATATATATATATATATATATATATATATATATATATATATATATATATGGGGTGGGGAGTAGTTGTAATTTTAACAGGAAAGGCGATATTGGGAAAAATCCGGGGCGTAAATTTATATTTTGATAAGATTCGATAGCAGGACTTCCGAGAATTTTCCTTCTGAGTAAGGATTCTTCTCAGTATCTCTTTTCCTGAAAGAATTACTACTATGCCAAACCAAGAGATATGACCAAAAATATACGAAATAATTAAAGAAAATAGCCGCATGTTATTCAAAACAAATAACACATATATCTATCCCAATCCAAAATAATTTAAATACTAATTTACATATATATACATAGAAAAGAATCTCCTACTCACTTTCGTTTTTTAGGCATCGAAATGTGTGACAGCACGCCCATGAAATTGACTGACCTTTCCACTAACCTTATGAATATTCATGAATACTTCTATATCCAAAACTTTTGAAAAATCAATAAAATTTTTGCTTTTGTATATAAATACTTGTCACAAAATAAAAGTGTTACATTTGTTTCGATAAAGTCCCCTAGAGGACGAAACGCGTCGGCTAAGATATGTTTTCTTTTTGTTTTTATTTATTTTGTTTTTTTACAGATATAATTTATCTGAAATTTTTACACACAAACGCAAACTAACAGACACACGCACGCATACACGTCCACGTCCACGCAGACAAACATATATATATATATATATATATATATATATATATATATATGTGTGTGTGTGTGTGTGTGTATACGTGTATGTAAAAATTAAAATATAAATGAAATATATCTGTAAAGGTAATGTAAATAAAGAACAAAAGGAACATCTGTCTTTACCAACACGCTTCGTCCCTTTATAAAGCTAAATGTGCGGATTTCTTTTGTAACGTTTATTTTACACACAAGCAAAGTGTACGATAAATATCATATCATCAAATTTTAAGTTTGAAAAAGCTCTAAAACATTTTGGAAAAAGTTCCCAAGTGATATATATATATATATATATATATATATATATATATATATATATATATATATATATACAGGTTGCATAAAAAATACATTTATAAACTTTAGAGACGGGTTACTGACACTAAAACAAGGTAAAATGTCCATATAAACATATGTCCAAAAGCCCATGTAAAATGTGTTCGTCGTGGTCAGGCGTACGAGCGTATTTTGGTCCTCCCCTGTCCATGTTTTGTGGCGCCACGGATCCTGTCTCAGCAACGCGAGAATAAACAGTAACAAAGATTGGATAACTCGGCTGCCTTCGGTCTGGAAAGGCAATCTGATACAGCCGTGCAGATTCGCGATCATAGCCATTCGCGCAGCCATATGTAAAAATCCTATTTTCCTGCTCACGATATGCTTCCATTGTTATATGGAACACTTCTCAGTAAACACACTACTACCCACTTTAAACGTTGAAGACAGATTAGCCAAAAATATACACGAATGACAAATGTAACCTAGTCTTCATGGCAACACAGCGCCATCTACCGTAAACTTTCTTTAAACTTAATAACTAAAAATTGAAGGATTTGTTGTCATCTATTTATATGGACTTTTGTCCTTGTTTTTGTGTGAGAAACCAGCCCCCAAATTTTGTAAAAGTATTTTTGATAAATCCTGTATATATGTATTTCTAAAGAAGTGATGGGTTTTTATTTATTAAGCCTACAGATTTTATTACTTAAGCATTATTTTTAGTCGATGCCCATTTCTGAGTAGACGTTCCGTTTATTTATTAAACAGTACATTTATAAATATGCGCTCTCCGACAGGATTCGAACGTACGCAACTCTTGGCAGGAAAAAAAACATCGTTACATCTGGTGTTCTTTAGACAATCTTGGCCACGGAGTGCGTCATCGATCAAGCAAAGGCACTAATCAACTAACGACGGTTTTCTTTGCAGAAGGTGAGGGTCAGGTTCGAATCCTTCCGGCGAGCTTGTATTTTTCTTTAATAAGATTACTAATATATTCAGGCCAGTAGACAAAAATGACGAAATATGCTGTTTAATAAATAAATGGAATATCTACTCAAATATGAGTATCCACTAAAAATAAAGTTTAAATTATAATAAGAATAAAAACAACAATAATAATAATAACAATAATAATAACAACAACAATAATAAAAATAATAATAACAATAACAATAATAATAATAACAATGTCAATAATAATAACAACAATAATAACAATAACAATAATGATAACAACAATAACAATAATAATAACAACAATAATAATAACAGCAATAATAATAATAACAACAACAATAATAATAACAATAACAAAAACAACAACAACAACAACAACAATAATAATAATAACAATAATAATAATAACAACAATAATAAAAATAATAATAACAATAACAATAATAATAATAACAATGACAATAATAATAACAACAATAATAACAATAATAATAACAACAATAACAATAATAATAATAATAACAGCAATAATAATAATAACAATAATAACAACAAAACAATAACAACAACAACAATAACAATAATAATAATAATAATAATAATAATAATAATAATAATAACAACAATGTTATGGAGATATATTTGAGAGATTATTTATAAATAAAATCAATAGAGAATCCCAAAGAGATGTGTGATCTCTTTCAAAATCTCTAGAATATATTTTGTGAAAAATGTTTTCTTTTTGAACTCCCTTTAAAGATACTTTTTCAGCTCTCAGATTATCGTAAAATTTATTTTCCTATGGATTATCGATTTAACTCTTTATGAAACTTCAGTTATTTCTTCCATCAATCACTGGCATCTGTTCTCCCATCAGCCCCGGATTTCGCAAGACGTTGTTTGTAAAGGTGATCACTTTATTTATTTCTCTACTAGCTGAGCTGCTGACCTTAAGATTATTGGATGTCATCACATTTTTTGCATAAGTTAAAAAGAAAAGCAAAATTTATTTTTATAATGTTCCTTTATCTGAAGAAAAATTAACCATTCCTCTTGATCTGTATTTAGGATTTTATGTAATAACTGATACAACTACTACTCGCAAAAATTGCTTATATGCTATATGTCTTAAATGTTGCAAGTGCTACTCATTAAAACGTTTTAAATGCTACAAAATGCTACAACTACTACTTGTGACAATTTTTTTAAACGTCACAATTACTACTCGTAACAAATGTTTTAAATGCTAAAACGATGACTTGTAACAAATGTCTTCAATGCGACAAATATTATTTGTATCAAATGTCTTAAATGCTACAACTATTGTCCGTAGCAAATGTCTGAAATGCTAAAAGTATTGCTCGTAACATGTATTTTAGCTGCTACAATAATTACTCGTAATAAAGTCCTTAAACCAAGGTATAAAAATGCCAGTTCCAACTCCCTCCAACATTTGGACCAATAAAAACAAGAATAAAATCAAAGAAGGTAACAAACACCGGATTTGTGATATAAGCTATCGGTATTTGTTTTGCTATCAGCCTTGAAGTTCAAGGCGTGCCATTTCATGTAAGCCTATTATTATATCTACCACATCTGGATCGGTGCTGCTCAATCCTCATCAAGCCAGCCTGAGTTCGGAAGCATTACTCTACTTCTATTCCCATGGTAGATTTTCGGGTGAACTACATTTCTTGGTTCCACCAGTCCACACTTTCACAGATAGGAGCCGGCATGTCACGTACCTTGAGTCGTACACTGAACCTCATTCTCTTCATATTTGATTGGTAAGGAGTAAAATCCACTCAGACAGCTTCTTTCCAAGAACTGTTGAAATGTCGAACTGACTCTCGAGGGGATTATTCCCCGACCATTACTATCTTCACCTTTTCAAGTTGTTATCTATCCTATATATTTCCATAAGATGTTAAACTTTCTCTCTTCTTATACGTATTTACTACGTTACCTTGAGCGGCACTTAGGCCTTGTATTGGGTAAACTATAGTAAAAATAAAAATGAAATCTAAACGAAAAACGGAGGCTTGTAAATTAGAGTAAGACATAGGATAATGATTCTTATGTGCAACAAGATCGTTTTGTTTTTTATTAATGATTATTTGACAAGCTAATTCCATTCATAATCATAATGAATCCTGTAGAACATTACGACCTTAAAGGTAACATGTGTACTGCGGCCATAGGTGTGTCTCGTGCAAGAAATCCTGATAGAGTCCAGCTTTCTTTAGAAAGTTTTTGAATGAAATCTTAGACTGGTTGCTGAATTATATTTAAAGAGCCCATCTACCCTACACTGTGGTTAGAATTCAGATTTCCTTTTTCCTAGACTGGATGACACTCAAGGCAAACAATCTTTGTCTTCTTTCTTACTTAACCCATAACTAAAGGAAGACAGATTCATGCGAAAAGAACAAAACTGATCCAGTCTGAATTCGAACTCTTTATGTCGATTCCTCTTTCAGCTCCAAATAACCGTTACGCTATACGCACATCTTCATTACATTAGTGAAGGAAAAAAA
>OZ010571.1:82871472-82933972 GCA_963932145.1 Acanthosepion lycidas | reverse complement strand
CTGGCTGAAAATAAGCACATATTGCAAACATATTGCAACGGTCAGGTCATTTGAAACATAGATGCCCCTTAAGAGTGACAACAATTCCAGTCTAATATTCATGCCATTGGATAATAGATAACGTGTCGTGAGAGTATCTTTGAATATTTTTTGTGAGAATTCCATTGACAGTTTTTTTTAAATATATGAAATGTGTAGAAAAAGAATGCAAAGAAGTAGAAGCCGTAAATAAAAACATCTCCCAGCTTCATACATCAACTAAATCTACTGATGACTTGTCAAATTATCCACTTTTTTCACGGAAGACAAAACGATATTGTCAAGATGAAAAAAAAAATGAAAAGAAAAATAACGTGCTTTGAGATATTTGTTAAGTTTGATCCATGGTGTCAGATGTGAGTCATGGATTAAATGATCTCTAATATCTGTTTAGTTATACTTGCTTGAAAATACATACGTTGCTTTTGTGGTAACTGTATAGGAAGTCTATTTACAATGCAAATTGTTCATGCATCGTACAATAAGAATGTCACATTGCATCAGGATGGGAAACATTACGATTAGAGTTATGGAGATATCAAAACTGCCTGATCATTTTCTTCAACGTATTTATCTTTTATATTAAAATCACTACTTTTCATAGGGAGGATGAGGACATGGTGCAGTAATAGATAACGCCTCGAATTGAGGAATGGGGTAGTCGAGTTCGAATTCGAATCCATTACATACACTTACGTGCTAATACCATTGGGAAAGGTATGAATCCTCTTCTTCTCCCCTGAGCTATGGGTAAATAGCCTTGCATGGCTATTGGTCTACCACAGAAAGAAATGTCAACATACTGCGGGAAAAAATCTACCTCGTCAGTCATGTATCGAAAGATACATGATTGCCTAAGCGTGTGATACATATGGCACATAAGTGAACTAACTTTGCATAATCATGACCTTTATATATATATATATATATATATATATAATAGAAATTCTTAGGAGGATTTGATAATTATATTTAAGTAATTCATCGAGTCTGAAAGAAACCTCAACAGAATGCAGAAAGCACTGGACGGACGTTTCGTCCTATATCTGGGACTCATCAGCAGTGCGCATCCACTACCGAGAATTGAAACCCTGACAGTTAGGTTGTCAAGCAAACATCATACCAACTGTTTCACTGAGATTTGCAATCACTTCGTCACCGAAGCCCTAATTGCAATTAATATATATAATTGTAATTAGTCTGTTTATTTGTGTCTTAAGAAGGTTAGTAGTATTATTTAGAATGGAATCAAGTTTTTTGTTATAGTCAGTCTTATTTAAAATATCAAAATCACTCTTTGTAATTACAATATTTTTGTTTTCTTTAAGTCTTTTATATGCCTTTTTAATTCTTTGTTCACTAATTCCACACTCTGAAATATTTTTATGGAATTGGGGTAGGTGTCATCATTGCATTCATTTCGATTCCAGATCATAATTTCTTGTCTGATTTATAAAATCTTTTTTTTAAAACCATTTTTCAGGAAAATATATTTCGCAAGTTCAGTAACTGTTATTGCTCTTTTCAGTACTGATCGGAACTTCCTTCTTAACCTTTTGTTTGAGGTAGTTTCTTTTTCGAAAAAGTTTATCTTAAGTAATCTAAAGCTACCCTGAAGAAGTGAGGCTGTAAGAAATTTGTTCATACGTGAAACCAGATCGATTTTCTGATCGTTCATTAACGCCAAGGTTGTTTTTAATCCTGGGACAATTTGGATTGCAAGTGGAATAAGGAAATAAATTAGGCTTTCCATATTTAGCAACACGTGCAATAGCATCTTGATAATTTTGTGTCATATTGCGAGGGTTGCCAATGACTGAAGATATACAAATTACAGGAATGAACAGCAATGGCTCTCTGAGAATTATGGAAGTAATTAGCGAACATATTGCAGAATGATACGCGAAGCTGAGCTTGATTAGTTCTAATGAAGTGCAACTGACAGCCTCCACCTTTTGCGTAAGCATCCAATTCTTCTTCTCCTCCTCCACTTCCTCATTCATTTTCTCTTACTTCTTTCCCTCTTTCTTCTTCTTCTTCTTACACATCTTCTCTTTCCCCATCATCGTTCTCCTTGAAAGTCTTTGTTAGATGTAAGACTTTTCCTGCAAAGGCATGGGCCATTACCCAACCGCGCTGCCCTAATGAGTGTTGGTAAGAGCGGATGTGACACTCTTGAGTGATCATATCTCTCTTCAATGCATGATCAGTATACCCTACAGTATGCGCGAACCCTACTGGAATTTGAACTCGGCTCTCCGATATCTCATTGCGAGCCGTCATCCATCGCACATCCACACTTTCGGCAACTGGTATTCCAAAGCGGTCACCCATCTAGGTTCTGACCAGGCACGACATTGTTTAACTTCGGTGATCTGTGAAATCCTGCATTGTCAAGGGTTTGTCGTTCGGAAACAGTTTGCAAGGTGAGATCCCAGCCAAGTTCATTATATGCAAATAAAAACGTGGGTGTGGTTGGTTGGATCCAAGTGGCATAATATTAGGTTGGTGCAAAAATAATGACGTAATAATGTCGTTTTTTGACCTTAAAAATACGTCAAAAAACGACATTATTACGTCATTATTTTTGCACCAACCTAATAAAAGATATGATAATTGTTGGATTCACAAAATATCTCGCTCAGGGTATTAGCACTTATGTGAATATAATAGATTTGACTAGAATTCAAACTCGGCTCTCCGATTCCTCAATGCAAGCCGCTATCCATTACTCCACCGTGTTTCATAGATGCTCATACATGCTTGTGCGTTTTGTGTGGATAAAGTTACTTGTTCTTTTCGGGTTTTCCTAATTTCTGATTCCCTGACGTGTGCTTCCTTTCGAAGGGATTGCTGTGCATGGCTTTTACTTCAGTACTGTTGACACATTTATATTTTCTGAGGAAAGTCACCAAATTTCGTTTCTTAAAAGTAACATAAGCCTGTCATTAGGGGAAATATCCAGAGCTGACATGGCACCCTAGTCGGCTGTGTCGCTTCATTTAGTGTGGCTTAGGATCCAACTAGGTAACATCAATTTTTTGCTTAAAAGGTCTTTAATAATTAACGGACGTCTCTATGTTCTGATATTAAGGGTCCATAAAACGGAATAGGAGACCGAGTAGATAATATAACATTTAAAATTGTTTACTAAATTGATGTTGAATGCCAAATATATTGTACATATCTCAGCACCAAATTTCTTTCTTTCTTTCTTTCTCAAATTAATTTCCGGTTTTTGAGTTTTTTAATTTTTCTGTTTTTGAGTGAATATGTATAATCTTTGAGTTTTGTATTTTTTCTTTTTCTCAGGACCAATTATATATATATATATATATATATATATATATATATATATATATATATATAAATATATATATATATATATATATATATATATATATATATATATATATATATATATATATATATATATATATATATGTATGTATTAGAAATATTTTTTTAAAAATATGTCTCCATCCCGACACAGAAATTTCAATGTTTGGAAACCGAGACTTAATTCTTAAAATTTAACTTTAAAATTTAAACTTAAAATTCGGATCTCGGTTCCATTCTCAAGCGATGCTAAGAATAACTTACCATGTTCTCATCAATGTGCATTCAACTCTAGACTTCGTCAATTACTGTCAGTGAGATGGTGTGTGGCTTATAGGTATCGCCGAACATGGATTCTACATTCTTTCGATGATGTAAGAAAATCTCTCTTTATTTCATTTTGGATGGGTCCTTATATAACCTTCTATTATCAGCGCTCTGAGTGCAATGTATATTTTGGTAACATTTGAGATGAGCCATATATTGCAATAATAATTAATGAAAAGCAATACGGTAAGCATTGGAATGTTATCGAAGATGAACCCAAAATTACTCTTAGGATGTTGGTTTGATTAAAAGAAAGTTCCTTTAAATTTGTGCTCTCTCTTGTATTTATCTTATTTTTCTTTCTTTCAAGATGATCGAAATGATACGCAACCTACAGGATTCATTCAGCGAGATTTTACGAGAACTAGAATGGATGGACACTGACACGAGATTTGTGGCGCGTCAAAAGGTTAAGTATCCGCATAACTTTCAAAAGTTTCTTTAACTGCAAAAGCATTTATTTACCGGTCTGCAGAATCAACATATTAACACGATAATAACGTTTTTTATCAAATGCTACACTGAAACTTGACTGAGGAGGTTCCTAAAAGTATTTTAAAGTCATACAAATCAAACATCTCACTAGTATACACGGCTTTCTTTATCGTCATTGTTATAGTTACAAGGATTTCTGCTCGTTCAACTGCACAAATAACTCTCACCATTTCACGGTTGAATTAGCTAAATACAAGCGCCACTTCTATTATAAATGTTTCTTTTCTGGCACTTCTCACATGTGGAACTTCATTTCGATTTCTTGCTTCTCTGTCACCTACAGCTTTCAAAATTTTAAATGCAGCGTCAATCGCCATCTTTTGTCTTCTTGAACTTAGTTCCTTTATTGTGTTTTCTTCACTTCTTACCAAAGTTTTCTCATTCTTTTTCACTCCTTACTATCCTTTGAGTTCTGGTGGTATTACCTCCTTTCTTGGAGTAAAATGATAAAAAGAAAAAAATCTTTATACCAACGAGACTAGTTTGCTGTTTGACAATTAGTTGGTACAATTTTGTGCACTTAAACCGAATTTTGATCAAAGCTCGACTATAATTTTCAATTCTATGCTTGGCTTACTGAGGATGTTATAAGAGCATAACATGTGCGTTGATACTTTTAATCTGCTTATTAATCAATGTTTTTCTATATGATTGTAACTTCTTTGCATATGAGTTGCTGACTCTCTTCGTATAGTTTTAGCTTGGTAAAAGCTGTAGTTTGTGAAACAACTGAGCAACGAATTCCCCATTAACCGGCTGCACTGTCAACAAAAAATTGGGTTCCTTGAAAAGAAAAAAACAACAACAACATATTGAAACTTAAAGTATGTTTTTTAATGCCATGATCCTTCAGTAAAGACGGCAAAATGTCTCTCCACAGATTTTTTTCTTTATTGTTAATGAATTGCCATGACTTTTGTAGAAAGATACTGGAATGGTTTCCTGCTGCCCTCTCTGTAGTTTTGAATTTAGAATATTTCATCTCGTATGCTGTAGAGTTCAGTCGATCATTCTATATAGACTGCTGCTATTCGGGATAGAAAAGGTGGAATCATGCCTTTCCGAAATGCATTCGAGAACACAAAAAAAAAACTCGGCGCGAATTTGAACTTGGTTTTTCGCACTGATTTCATCCTTCCCGCCGATTTCATTTTTCCCGCCGATTTCATCCTTCCCGCCGATTTCATTTTTCCCGCCGATTTCATTTTTCCCTCCGATTTCATTTTTCCCGCCGATAACTTTTTGGGAAAGCAGAATTCATTTTGAATCTTCAGAATGAATTCACCCAAACGATTGCTTCATCACAAATTCTTTTCCTAAATACTTTAAAATATATTTTCAGTGGCTATCATTTCAATATGTGGATAGGAAGCATGTTTTGTAAACTATTGCTATTATAATGTTTCTTCACTTAGTGCCGTAAAATGTATTCCCTTTACAGACTGAGATAATTTGAGTAAATTTCTCGTCTGTTCCTATCTATCTATCTATCTATCTATCTATCTATCTATCTATCTACCTATTGCTTTTAACCTGTGGACTCTCTGTGGAGTATAGGGTTACAGTCTCATCACGTTGGGTGTTGCCGTTGTACTTTCTATAGCAAATAGGTTGGGATTTCTTTCCTTTGACTATTTCCAGCAATGCTTCTAGAAATTATTTGAAATAGTTTTGAATCATTTTTTCTGGAACACAATTCTTGCAGGCTTTTTTATCGGCGTGTGCATACATAATTTTTTGACAACTTCTATCTATCGCTCGAATACACATACATCTGAAATGTATTTTTCTTTGTCAACTTCTGTTAACAGAACAGATTAAAAAAATATAATGATTGACTACATATTAGATCGTTGCTAAAACAAAATTTTACATATTCACAAAAAACATTTCAAGTACATAGATTCCAAGATTTTAACAACTGTCCCACATCGTTCTACAAGCTTCTTGGTGCCATTTTCGTAGACACTTCATGGGTTTTGTTGGGGGAAGGTTGTGAGGTAATTTTCTACTGAATTTTTGCCATATAAAAAGCAAATGAGAATTTGAGGGAGTCAAGTTAAGAGAATACGGAAGGATTTGGGGGGCTTTTCCATTTCATCTGTTTAAGCTTCTGCAAAGTTTGTTTTGAAAAATGCGTTGTCGTGGTAAAAATAACACATTTTCGATTGGCCAAAATCGGTATTTTTCTTGAACCAAGTCTCTTCAAATGGCAAAAGGCAGTTGAGATATCGATTTTCAATGTCTTAGCAATATCTTCCGTCGAAATCTTCGGTTTATTTTCAACAATGCTAAGCAGAGCGTCTTCATCAACGTCGGAAGTTCATCCGGAGCGTGGTTGATCGTTTAGGTTAAAATCACCTTTTTTTGTCTATCCGAAGTGCTGGAGTACAATCCAAAAAAAACTTCTAAATGTTTCTTGTTGCAGTTCTGACGCATAACCCATTTATGAAATTCATAGAGAATAATATGGCGAAAGCACAAAATTTCATACTCTATCTTTAAGTCATTCATTTGTGGACAAAACGTCAGCATTCAACAGAGTCTGAGTCGTAATTGGACCATGCTAGGTTTCAATCGAGAACAATTCAGAAATTTGCATTAAAACAAACGATAATGTTAAGTTGCGGCCATTTTATATTAAGAAAAATCGAGCATGATCTGATAAAATAAAATATTTAAGAAAACAATATATAAACATGTCTATTTTTAAGCATATACCTAAACAAGATACGTGATTATCGAAGTGGAAATTGTAATCGGGGAATGAAGTTCAAATCCTGACCGAATCCGATACACTGATACGCAGTTCCGCTCTGAAAGGCGTGAATCCCTATATTTCCCCTGCGCCCAGTATGGAATTCAATGGAAAAGAAAACTGGACTCAAATTCATTGGATGGCAGATAGCCTATAAGAAGGAAAAATCTGAATTTAAAACTAGAGAAGGTAATGGGAAACAACTCCGGTCTTCCTGAAGAAATCACATATAATAAGATAAAAGAATCTCCGGAAAGCAATGATCGTTTAAGCCCTGAAATTTTTATTTTTTTAATTGAGTTCGCCCCAAGCAAATTGGTAAAGCCACCGAGACACAAGGGGTTACTAGTTGTGGAAGAGAGACATTGCTAAGGAGTGAAAACATAGGAAGAGTAGCCAAGAGGACATCAGATAACGATTGACATTGCATTTAAAGTTTTGCAGATTAAAGTTGGCAGGAAAGCATGGAACAGGAAGCTCTAAAAGCGAGAAAATAAACTGTGACTTCTAGCCAACTCAGTTGTAAATTGAAGATACGTAGTTGCCAGTCTAGTACTGCGCTTAAATTCGAAGAGTCTAGGCATCATAACGAAGAGCAATATTTATTCGTAAATATATATATATATATATATATATATATATACAGTGCTGTTCGATAAAAGTGACTCACCTGATTTTTTTTACTAAATGTTCTCTTCTCCGAATGTTGAGCTAAATTCAAAGGATAAGCGATCTAAAATCCGAAGAAGAAGCTTTGAAAGCTCTTTGAATTTAGCAGTAAGTACTGACAAGAATCCGTTCAGTATAATGTTCTGGGGATGCTTTTCTTTTCATGGAACTGGTTTCTTAAAACCTATTGAAAAGACCCTCAGGAGCGAGCAGTACAAGAGAATTTTAGAGTTTTGTCTGCTCTCTTCTGCTGAAAGGATGAAAATCGACCCAACCAAGCTCATTTTTATGCAGGATAATGCTCCCTGTCACAAATCAAAATTGATGAAAGAATGCTTTGATGTGATCAGGTGAGTGTTATGACATGGTCGCTCCAATCTCCTGACCTCAACCGCATAGAAAACTTATGGGCATTATAAAGTACAGCCTCTCTAGAAATTTGCCAGAACCTAATCAAGTCAATGCCAAAAAGTGTTGAAGAGGGTATTCAAAATAAAGGAGGGCCCATGGATTATTAGATATTTCGAACTATATTACCTATTATAAATAAATTATACCTCTATTATTGTTTATTTAAAGCTGTTCGGTTATGTTTCTATTGATTACTAGTTGCAGGAAATAAGTTAGTCCCATTTTTGCACAGAGTTTTCTCCTAAATCTCATTTATATCCAAAATTATAATTATCAGTAGAATACCTTAGGGTGAGTAAACCTTTTTACTAGGTGGTCGGGAAGGGGTCCTTATATTAGTAAGATTAAAAATTAGTTTGACCCCAAAAACAATAGGCATAAAAATGTTTAAGTAAAAAAATCAGGCGAGTCACTGTTATCAAACAGCACTATATATATATATATATATATATATATATATATATATATATATACAAAATGTAGCACAAGGCCAAAACAGGGAAAAGGACCGTCTTCTCTCTTAGATTTAAACTTAGCTTGCCACAAACATACCACAATCTTCCTTACATCAAAACTGCGCATTTTTACTTGTGGCGTCTTCACTCTTTAAAATATATATATGTATGTTAATCGATTGGGGTCCCAGCATTTACTGAAGTTTTTTTTGTTTTTGGTGGTTACTGATTAGGGATTATGAGAACGTAGTTTGAAAGAGTTTGTATTCGGACTAATACTAAGTTAAAACTTAAATTATTTTTTATTTTTTATTTATTTTTAATAATGCAGGTATTTTATTTATTTATTTTTAATAATAAAGGTATGCATGCATATTTGTATACAGATCTGTGCGCCGTGGAGTTCAAAAATGGGGAATCTGTGCGCCGCAGCTCCACTCACCAAAGTTATCTGAAACCTCTGAAATAATTTATCTGGATTTTTTTTGTTTTTTGATTACTTTTTTTATAGGAGTAGATAGGCTTTCCTATCGCCGGGTTTATACTCCTCCCCTTTCTCTTGTTTCCTGTTTAGAAAAGGGCTTTCCGTTCCTTTTTCCTTTTCATTTTTCTGGCCTTAATAGTAGTGTTGTCATGATTTTTTGGGATATGTGTGGATGGTGGCTACGTCTCTTCATACTGAGGGTACTTGTTTGGCACTTTTCTGGTACTTGTTTGGCACTTTTCTGGTTCTTGTTCACAACTGGTAGTTAGGACTTCGAACTCTTGCGTAGCGTCTTGAGATGCTGCTCTAAACAACAGTTGCATAATATCGGAGCCATATCGCGTCCCTGAAAGCTCCTCAGGTAGGAAACCACGAGGCCACACTATGTTTTAGTCTGCACCTGTTCCTTTTCTGCATATGTTACACTAGACGAGCGACTGCTACTGCTAACTTAGGCATTTCCTTACCAAAATAACGCATCATGACTATAAACAACCAAAGATATAAACCTAAACCAGGTCAACAAAAAATACCTAAACCCTTTAACCTTTCTTTCGCCAACATTTGTGGTATTCGTACCAACTTCTGCAGCGTGGAAACGCTCCTCCTTGAAAAGTCTCCAGACATCCTAGTTCTCTGTGAAATTAAAAACTCTTCAATCACCTCCTCTGATTTCTCGATTTCTGGCTGTCACCCTCTCATTAGGAAGGACTCTAATTTCCAAATCCATGACCTAGAATTTTATGACCGCGAACCTCTCCCGCTGGCTAGGGAACTATCTCTTGAATCTCCAGACCATTCTTACGTGTGTCTCTGTCTCTCTCTACTTAACTCAGTCTCTTCTTTCTTTACTGTTCCTCTTCCTCTCGAGACTGTTGCGTGCTAGATAGTATTTCCAATAATATAGACAAGGTCATCTCACCTACATTCGTTTTTAAATATATTCGTGGCCACTGTCTTTAATGGCCACCATGCCAGGTGGCTTAAGCACTTTGTCGCTGAACTTGCTGGCATCCAAACACTTAACCTTTCATTAACTTAATCTTTCATGCAAGTGGTTGACTTCCCCATGTATTTCTTCAGTAACCCTGATGGATAGGCTTCTCTTCTCGATCTCTTTTTACCTCTATATTTGACTCATGACGTGCTACGCAGGTCTGCCCTCTTGGCAACTCTGATCATGCGATAGTATCTGTAAACATATACTTTCGCAATCCCACTACTCAAAAGCCTACTACCAACAGAATATCTTTCTGTTATCAGCGATCAGATTGGGACTAGTTCCGTGATTTCCTTCGTGATATCCCTTGGAATTAATTTTTTAATTCTCCTTTTCAAAAATGCGCGTTTGATCTCCTTGGTTCTAATCTGCATGCTCGTCCGCTATATTCCACAGGAATCACTTCTTCTGGCTGTACCAGAATGACACGTCTGATTGCAATAGACATCTCTCTCTCTGCTCGTAACGAGTGGAACCGTGTCAGCAATGAAGCGAAGTCACTGTTTGCTGATAGAATGAAACAACGTATAGCATCTCGCAAGTTCGGTTCTAGAGATTATTGCTGGTTTTGCAAGTGTGTGCCGAACGACAGCAAATCCTCAATCCCTCCTCTATTCAATCAATTCGAAGTCCTGACAGCTACAGCAGATAAGGTTGAATCCTTTGTTTGGAAATTCTCTTTCAACTCAACACTTGACTCATCCGGAGTGTCAACGTCTGATTTCCCCACTAGGACTGAAGGTCTACTGAGTGATATGCGCATAACCCTGTCACTGGTCTCAGACATCATTTCTAAATTAGACTCTCATAAGGCAAGTGGAGATGATGAGATCCCCGCCGTCATCCTTAAGAAATGTGCTCCCGAGCTGGCTCCAGTTTTCTCCAAACTTTACAATTTATGCCTCGCTGCTTTCTGATTTCGAGCTTGTTGGAAGTCTTCTGTAGTTCCTGTTTTTAAGAACTCTGGAAAACGTTCTGACCCATTTAACTATCATCCTATTAGTCTGCTACCGCTTTTCGAAAAAGTATTCAAGGCTTTAATCAATGCTGAAGTGGTTAAGCATCTTCTCACGACCTAATCTCTGACAAACAATATGGATTCCATTTTGTCCGGTCCACCGCTGATGTGCCAGCACTGAATACGTTTATCAAGTTCTTGATAATAATAACGAAGCTCGAGTTGTGACTCTACATAACTCAAAGGCGTTTGACAGGGTTTGACATGCTGGTCTTCTCCGTAACCTTTAGGGCTATGGTATTAGAGGACGATTGCTTGCTTTATTATAATCATTCCTATCAAATCGTGAAATGAAGCTCGTCACTTCCAGATCCTTTGACACGAACGCAGATGTCCCCTAGAGCGATATTCTGGGACCTACGCTGTTTCTGATCTTCATTAATGATCTTCCTCATGTCATCAGTTCCCAAGTAGGCATTTATGCAGATGGTACTACCATTTACTCCAAATCCGTCAGAGCTGACAAAGTTAACCTGGCCGCTGCTCTTGAAAAGGACCTCCAATCAGTGGCAGGAAATGGCTTGTAAATTTCAATGCCTCCAAAACTAAACTGCTCTCATTTAACCACCATGGAGAAACTGCCCTGCCCACCATCAGCATGGCTGATGCTCGAGTCCAGGAGAGCGTTTCACTGCGACTTCTTGTCCACACATTTTCAATTGACTTGAAGTGGAACAACTACATTGAAACAATGGCTTCATCTACGGCAGGAAAAGTTGGTTCATTGTGTCATGTCAGAAGGTTTTTCTTGTCAGAGATTATCTGGCACATTTATAAATCTACGATTCCTCCGTGCATTGAATACTGTTGCCATATCTGGTCTTGTGCTCTTGCTATTCATCTCGAGGTTCTTGACAAAGAAGGATCTGCAGTGTAATCAATCCTGACTTGCCATTCTCGACTTCAGTCATTTTCTCACAGACATTATGTGACTTCCCTTCTGTCTTTCCTACAAACATTTTCATGGTACCTGCCCTGACGAGCTTTTTTCCCCTGTGCTCCGACTACATGAATTTAAGCGTGCTACTAGATTGGCATTTAGGTCTCAGCCTTTTTCGGTTGACATAGTTAAATGTAACTGTCACTTCTACTCCAACAGTTTCTTTTCTCGCACTTCCCGCTTGTGGAACTCAATCCGTTTACTTAGTCGCCATCTTCTGTTGTCTTGAACCCCGTTCATCTATTACCCTTTCCTTAATCCCCCCATTATGCCCAGTCTTTTTCTCACTTTCACTTTCTGTAACCACTGCGTACTAGTGGAATTCTCGCTTTTCTTGGGATGAAATGATTAATATATATATATATATATATATATATATATATATATATATATATATATATAGGAAGATGATATATAAATTTATTGCTTATATATGAGAATAATTGTAGGAAAATCTATGACAAATTGTAAAATCATTCATTTAAATTTGGGCAAAGTGTCTAGACGATTTACTCGTGATGAAAACAAAAGCAAAAAGAAAAAGAAACTATTAGGTTGGTGCAAAAATAATGACGTAATAATGTCGTTTTTTGACGTTAAAATACGTCAAAAAACGACATTATTAAGTCATTATTTTTGCACTAACCTAATAAATGAAATCGGCTCGACCATATATCCAAACACATATTAAATATACAATTAAAAAAGTTAATTTTAAAATTTCAGCATCCTTCCCCTTCATGCCCACCTATGACCACATCAACGTAAACATCACGTTTGTCCGATGAAGTCCTAAAGGACAAAAATGGGTACTAAGATGTTTACGTTGTCATAGATTTATATATATATATATATATATATATATATATATATATATATATATATATATATATATATATATATATTGTGTGTGAAAATTACGTTTTTGAAACTCATAAAACTTGCCAAATACACAAAGTTTAATTGAGTAATGTTTTCAAAATATCAACGCGAGTCTTCTTTTGGTTGAATTATCTTTCAGTTGAATGATTAATCGTTTACTAGAAATAGCCGTGAAAATTTCACGATTTTCATATTTGAATTCTCTGATGAATTATTATTCTTAAGCTAATGATTGCATAATCTCATGATTTCTACGGCTATGAAATATCCGTGGAAATTCCCCTGTTGGATCGTTAAATATTTCAACTAAAAATGTTTATCCATTTCACTAAATGAGATATTAAACAAATGACGGTATTATTGGCTAAAATAGTCTCTTTCTTTCTTTCATTCTTTCTTTCTTTTTCTGATATTGTTTTCTGTCTTTTCTCGCAATGGAAATAGAATTATTTATGGGGTATTGGCAGGGAACACAAGGACATACAAAATTATAATATAATACAATCTCTGTCTCTCACTCTCTCTTTGCATATATATATATATATATATATATATATATATATATATATAGTAGTGTTACTGACTTACGAGAAGTAGCATGCACTCAACTGCCTCATGCAGTAGATATTTAGAGTCTTTGTGACTTCATGTGTAAACGAGTCATCTCATCTTCCTGTACCGAAAAGGTTTTATCTCCTTAGTTTCCCTAGTACTTCTTCTGAGAGCTTTTGTCTTCTCACTAACTTCCCCACTCCCTAAGAGATTGTTTATATATGCTAAATCTTGATCTTCCTTTTTCATAGGAGTATTCCTTCAACGATGGCCCTTGTTCCTTTTAGAGAGTATATTGCTCTCGATTTCATTGTCTTGTTCGTCTTGCCTTGACGTGAGACTTTCGCCTTTACGTTCAGGCTCACTAAACATTTCATCGCTTTCTTGTTCCAATCTAACTTGTTCAACCTCCGCTAATATACCATTAGCATTTTGTTCTTTTATCATAGTGTTCTGCCGACTTTGCAATATGATTCTTGCCTGTTGTAGATTAGATTCACTATACAGTTTTTCGTTGGTGGCATAATGTATGGTCAATCTGGCTCTAATGAGGGCGGATGGGTTTTTCGATCTTCCGGCATGTGGTATTGTTCTAAAGCTTAGCAACAATCTTGGAAGAAATGTTTCTATCTTTTCTTTCCGTTGTATACACATTTTCAATCCATTTTTTATAGTTTGCACGATCCTTTCTACTAATCCATTTGATTGAGGATGGCACGGTTGGATTTTATATGGTTTACATCTAATTTTGCTCAACTAATGGCACAGTTCCTCGCCACAGGGCGTTATCAGATACTAGCGTTTTCGGAATTCCATTTCTTGCAGATATGATCCTTAACACATGTTTCACGGTCGAACATCTTTTGTTGGAAACCTGGGCAGTACTGAATACGAATCTACCAGCATGAGTAATAATCCCACTCGAATAACAAACATGTGTACTCTGTCCCAAGGTTGGGATTCTCTTGTCATTTTACACCTTTTTATGTATTCTTCTACATCTGTAGAATAGCATGGCCACCATGCCTCTAGCCTTAATCTCCTTTGCGTAATTTGTCTATCGACAAAGTATCAGTTTCTATTCAGTGTAAGAAAGTAACTTTTGAATTTTCCTCCTATTTCTCACTTTCAAAGTAATGAACCCCAATCTCGACAAAGCGTCTACATGCGGAATGGCATTGCCTTACGCGTATTCAATATCAAACGCAAAAGACATTAACATTAAGGCCCATCTTAGAATTCTAGAAGACGTTACCTTAGCAAGTTCCTTCTTAGGGTTAAATATGAATTTTAAATATTTATGGTCGGACCTTAGTAGGAATTTCTTTTCCTTAAGAATTGACGAGCTCTATTTTTCGTCCATATTATGGCCAACGCTTCTTCTCAATATTTGAGTAGTTCACTTCGGCTTTTGACAATTTCCTTGAAAGATACACTTTGTCAGACAGCATTTAAATTGCCAAATGCCACTTGTTCTTCCACATTCTTTTTTCTTAAATCAGGTAAATGTTCTGTCAATTCGGAGTTTCACTCTACATATCGTTTATAGAAATTTATCTTTCCTAAGAAAGATTTCAATTCATTTATATTCTTATATACTTCAACTTTTAATATTTCGTCAATTAACGATTGGTCTGATGATATGCTTTCGTTCGATATCCCTAAAATGATATTTGTTAGTGCTGTGCATAAATTTCTTTTCGTTAATTGTTAATCCAGTATTTCTTAACTTATTCAAAAACATTCAGGTTTTCATTATAATTTTTCGTCGTTAATAGCACCAACAATTTCATCCTGTGAGCATATTGTATTTTTTTTTTATATCGCTACTAATAACTCGCTCTATAGCCCTTTGAAAAATCACACTTGCGATTCTAATTCAATACGGTATTCGTTTCCATCTTAAAAAGCCTATTGGCGTGTTCATTATTGTGACTTCTTTAAAGTCTTCTTCAATAGGTATTTGATGGTACGCCGGTTTTAGATCAATTTTAGAATGTTTTCATACTCACAAGAGAGTTCAAAGCCGATTCTATTTGCAAATATTTTGTGGTTTACACCTATTTTTTAGTCATCACAAATGCTCAAATCCCCATAATTCTTTCTTAAAATTACTAACATGGGAGGTCCATCTTCTCCCTCTTGGCGGATCACGTTCAAGTAGATCTTGTTCCAGTATATTTCTTAGTTTTTCTACAACTATTGGTAGGAGATGGACTGGCATTTTTCGTACTTGAAAATATGAGCAGGAGACATTTTCCTTTAGCCTT
Source organism: Acanthosepion lycidas (assembly GCA_963932145.1). NCBI lineage: Eukaryota > Metazoa > Mollusca > Cephalopoda > Sepiida > Sepiidae > Acanthosepion > Acanthosepion lycidas. The sequence continues at coordinate 82,918,333 of OZ010571.1, read as the reverse complement.
AACTTTGCTTCATAGTTTTTTTTTTAAATTCCAGTTACTTCTGCTTTGACTTTGTTTATTAATTTTATCAAATTTATATTTATCATTTCCTATTAGACTATGATTCATTTTCCAGTTTGCCACAATAATTGGTAATACGTCAAACTTTTTTTTATTTATTTTAGTTCCACGTATATTTCGAAATAGCCTAACGTTTTGTTTTTTTTTTTATCATGGATCCGTTGGACTGTTAGACAATGTTTTTCTTTAATCTTTGTTTTCCTAATTTCTTCTAGAAATTTCTGGGTATCAACGTAACGTCACTTCCCGTATCTAGCTGCAAGTCCAATAAAAAAATTATAGATTCGAATTGTTAATACCCCTTTTTAATTTCTTTTTTTTTTCAATGAAAAGACGTCCATACTTATTTCCTCTTCATTTTAATACACCATCTCTGCGTTTTTCTTTTTGAATTTGTACATACGTTTAAAATGATTCATTTTGAAACAGTTAATACATTTTTTTATATGCCAGACAGTTTTTCTCTTTGATGTTGATATCTACAAAAAGTACAGATTATTTTATTTTTTTTCCTTTATCGCGTATGTGTCTATTTCCTCTACCAGATCCATAATTTTTGTTCTACTAAATTTTCCAATTAATTCTTGCTGCTGAACAGATTCGACACACTGTTCTAGTTACAACTTTCTCAGTTGTAAATGAATTAGAATCATTTGCTGAAACTTCTCATTTTAAAGAACGTTAACCAATTTCTTTTGAATCAAATCCTCTTTGAGTGATTGGTTTTCCGATTCCAGTTTCTCAAATTCACAATATTTAGCTACCTGATTTAAACGAAGCAAATATTTAATAACAGGTTCATTCACCGTTTCAGAAATATTCATGAGTTTAGGTCTCTCTTCATCCACTAGTTTTTTTCTTGTGTGCTGTTATTAGTTAACTCAAAGTCATTTCCTCCAACTGTCTTGGGTGTACAATTGCTGATAATTTCACAATGGTCTCACACACAACAGTTGCCATGAAGAAATCAGTTATATAGTTTTCTACTCCAACTGATTTTAAATCCTTTAGACTGTTTTTTTGTAGCTTTAGCTGTAAGTATATTAAGTTACGTTTGTGCGTATTCGTAATTATCCAGTTATAATTGTTCTTTCGGTTCTTTAAATACCGGCGACGCATTTGTAGTGTAGTGTTACTGACTCACGGAAAGTAGTATGCACTCATCTGTCTCATGGGTAATAGCTAGAGCTAATTATAATTTTGTGACTTCATAAGTAAATGAGTCACCCCAATATATATATATATATATATATATATATATATATATATATATATATATATATTGGGGTGACTCATTACATATATATATATATATATATATATATATATATATATATATATATATATATATATCCGCGTTTGTTTTTTGTTCATATATTTCATATCAAACATTTCTATCTATCTATCTATCTATCTATCTATCTATCTATCTATCTATCTATCTATCTATCTATCTATCTGTTAATATCTATCTATCTATCTATCTATCTATCTATCTATCTATCTATCTATCTATCTATCGATGGGTACACATCCAAACCTCTAGATATCTGGCAGCTTATCTCTCCTCGGACCTGGCTGTAATGGCTCTGGATGGTCGCATTCTGTGCCTAGAAAACCAAACTAGTGTCCTTCCATCACCACCAAGCGGACACTGAATGTTTGTCTATCGCGATGAACGGATGTTCTCTCAAGGAGATCCTATGTCTTGAGGGTATATTCGGACGTAAATCTTATGTGGAACTTGTACGTACTATCAGTCGCTCAAGCTGCTGGGAAATGGTCGGCTCTCTCTACCACTCTAGTAAATACCTGACTCCTCATGCTTTCCTCTACCTTTACAAGAGCGAGATCATGCTGAAATTGAGAACAGCTACCATATAAGGTAAGGAGCGACACAGTCTTCACATTTCAGTATAAAGTTCTGAAAGTGACTCCGCATACTTGTGGGTGATGAATTATTTTCACCCTACCACCCTGTTCCAACAGATAAAGTGTTGCAAGCTTTTCGTTGCTCTATCATTATTTCCATGGAAAATGTTTAGCCGAATACATTCTTTAGTTCCGTAAGTTCTAACTTTCTTGGATAAGATCCGCCATGTACATTGTAGCGAATTGTCTTCATTCCTTTCGTATTTCATTGGTGAGATGAAAATTCCACTCGAGCAACTTCTCGTCACCTACCGATGTATTGTGGAACCGACTCCCAAGAGGAGGATTCTCCGACCATTAAAAGCTTAACCTGTCCAAGTCTAGGGTCGCTTGTAATCATCTCAAAATATCCTCGTAAATTTTGCCTCTTACTCTGTAATCTTTAACCACGGGAGGTTCTTGGGCATTGTACAGAGTGAAAATTATTGTTAAAAAGCTATCTATCTATCTATCTATCTATCTATCTATCATTATAATTTTTTTCTTTTCAGGCTGAGGAAATGAGAGATATGATTGGATACCCCGATAAAATACTCAATGATACTGAGCTGAATGAAGAATACAAACAAGTGAGTTTAGATAATTATGTTCTTATTTGTCGTATTTTATGAATCCTTGCTGTTGTTTCCTATTATTTGTTTACTATTGGGAGAATTGATGCTTTTTATTTTGCGTGTTTCTTATAGTACCTGCTCCAGTACAAGTAAAAATTTTGATATCAAAACAATATATATATATACATTAATTCATAAATTAATTTCCAGTGTCCCAATTAAACAACATTATTTCGAACATATCTTGATAGAAATGCGTTAATACACGATAAAAAAGATATCATACAGCTACTCAAAACTTCTTTTCATTTTTGTCTACCATGTGTAAATTCATACATTTGGGAATTCAATATATATATATATATATATATATATATATATATATATATATATATATATATATATATATATGCATACAGTGAGGGGAAATAAATAATCGTACACATACAAATTATTAATTTATTGTATTTCCAACTAATTAATAAATATACTTTTCATATAATTAATTTTACACATAATATGCATAATAACTAAATATACATATAAAATAGAAAACTATTTTGATTTAATGCAAATAAATCCAATTTATCTATTTTAATGGGTGAAAAAGTATTCGTACGATGCAAATACAAGATTTTAAAACTTTTAAATTACTTTAATACTCTTGATTATTCAAATGGAATAATCTAGAGTGTTCCAATAATGTTATCAGTAGTTATTTTTAGCCTAAAATATGCAAACAGAACATTCGGTAATTGATATTCGTGCAAGAAGATTATCATCATATCAAGAGGTAAAAAATTGACAAATTCGCATACAGAACTGACTTTTAACCTCTGGAAAGAAGGTAAAAGTTACAGATAAATCTCAAACAACCTGAATATTCCATTTACTATCATTAGTTCATCAATTGAAAGGTATAAAAACTCAAAACTGTTGAAAACCAAAGAAGGACAGGTGCTCCAAGGAAGATTTCTTCAAGATCTTCGAGGAAATTAATGCGTCAAATTAAACAAAATCCAGTCAAGAGTTGCAGGATGATTTGCTTTCACCAGGTATCTGTCACTAAACGGAAAATAAAGTCACGCTTCCTTCGGAAAAACTTCACTGTTACTGAAAAACACAGAGATACCAGGTTGAAATTCGTTCGTGAACATAAGGATAGGGAAAAATCGTATTGGGAAAGGGTATTATGGACAGACGAAACCAAAATTGAGTTGTTTTGATGTAATTCTAGAAATCGTGTATGGATGAAAAATGATGATGCCTTCAAACAAAAAACCACAGTTTCAATTGTGTAATTTGGTGGTGGCAACATCACGGTTTGGGGATTTTTTTTCTGCGAAAGTTATCAACAATAGATGGCAGAATGAATGCCGCATCGTATCAAAATATTTTGGAAGGAAATGTAATGATTTCAGTTGAAAATCTTGAACTTCCTATGATATATATATATGTATGTGTGTGTATGTGTGTGTGTGTGCGTGTGCGTATGACTGGTTCCCTGAACTACAGCATCAAATACCTGACTTCTTCTATCCTTTACCTGAACAAGAACCAGATCCAGCCGAAAAAAAAGAGTACTGGTTTCACTATCTGGACTTCCCTTTCCAGCCAGTCTTGAGTTCAAAAGCGTTTACATGGCCTTGTGGGTGGTTAACTGTTTTACACCTTACAACACATTTACAATAGACCAAACGTTACACAGCTTTCGCTATTCTACCGCTATTCAAACGAGCTCCATTCCTTAGTTCCACCAAATAAATCTCGCCACACCGCATAAATTCATTCCCTTCGTATTCCATTCATAAAGAGCAGCTTTTATTCGGACAGATTTTTTCCAAGAACTGTTTATTTGTGGAACAGAATTTCAGGAGGATGCTTTCAAGACCACTAAAATTTTAACCTCTTCGAGTCTAGGAATAACCATTATATTTCCCGCATACCTGCATAAAATGCACCTCTTACCGTACCCACCACAACCTCCTTCAGAAACTCTCCCCATTGTGTGGCCCATATATATGTGTGTGTGTATGTGTGTAGGCTTTGCAGTTAGTATACCTTCTCTAAACAATATTTATTTATTATTGAATGTATCTGTCTCAAAAGTTGCATAGATTTGCTATCATGTTTCTAATAATCTTTAATATACATATATATATATATATACAAGTTATCTACAATCGCCCGAAGAAGGACCATTATAATTCTGAAACATGAAAGTTTTTGCGTAGCGATGTAATGTTTTTATTGTAATTTGTTATAATAAAAATATCATAATATTTTGCTCTGCTTTGTATTGAGCACTTTAAAAAAAAAGTAAATGCTACAAACTGTGGATTTTTACCCCATCTGTTCTTTGTCTTATTTGTGATATATATATATATATATATATATATATATATATATATATATATATATATATATATATATATATATATATATATATATATTTAATAGGCTGGTTAATATAATTTGAGGAATAAAAAGCCAACAAAATGATAATACTATTGCCAATAAAATTGATGATATTGACTATAGATTAGCCTTTTGATTAAATTGAAATAAGAAGAGAAAGATCTTAATGTCGGGGTTTTCAACGAGACGAGGAAAGAATGGGAGGTACTCTTCCGAAGATTGTTGTTATAGTTGGTTAGTGGACTTTCTGTGGAAATTATATTCTGTTAGCAAACCCAAATCCCTGTTTAATACCTCAACACACACACACACACACACACACACAGGCAGAGTCCCACACGGAGACAATTATATATACACACACATATATATGTGTGTGTGTGTGTGTGTTAGTGTGTGTTAGTGTGTGTATTTGTGTGTATGTGTGTACCAAGAAAATAGTGAAGAAGGCTGACATCATGCAAAGTGACTGGTAAAAACCTAGCTCTAGATTTCCTGGAGGAGTGCAGTACATAACTGACAGGGAGACTTTCAACAGAATCACGCTGCGGATGAAAAACTCAAGGTATTTTCTTCGTAAGGGTTTTATGTCAATTTCCCTGTGAAAAGTTATAATAAATTTTGATCTAAGGTGTGATGAATGGGAGTGAGTATGTCTAAGTAAAGCAGGCCTCAAAAATCATCAAAGCGAAAGAGAAAGATGTCATTACACGTTATACGACATTTATGTAAACGACTATTGCAAAAGACGCCCTACGTTGCCACACAAGACAATGTAATAATAAAAATAAAATGCTACATCCACACTGAATATATTTCAGAATAGATCAAGCGCTGTGATTGTTCGAAATCGACCCAAAGGTTATGGTGTAGGTGGCTAGTATTGTGTATGACATCTCTAGCACGGCAAGTTACAGCAACCTGATGCAGTATAGATTCCACAAGACGATGGAAGAACTCTACCAAAATATTGAGCCATGCTGTCTTGATATTTCTAGACGCTGTATTTTGTATTCACTCCAATAAAAAAATATCCAAAATCCACACAGTAATCACATATAAAGAGGCGTTGAAATATCACCTTTCATAATACATACATACATATATATATATATATATATATATATATATATATATATATATATATAACAGAGATAGTGGCAATCCTTTACTGTTTCATAACTGAATTCTGCATGTCTCATTATATAAGTGCCGCAGAAGAAGGTTATGAAATCGAGTGTGTGGGTCACTTGCTGACAAGTAAAGGTCCACTTAAACAAATTCACACCATCGGCACTTTCTTTAACTTTGACTTTCTTTCACCTCCATCCAAATCTTGCAAAGCTAAACGGCGATAAGGAATAAATGGCGGGAGAAGGTTTTGGTGAAAATGGAACTTTCTAGTCCTGATCCTGCACGTTGGCGACGAATTTAGTCATCAACGCCATCATCATAGAGGAAGCGATCAGCAAAGAAGAAATTAAATTCTTGGATACAGGATAAAGCCGACGACGATATATAGAAAATTTTAATCGCGTGTCAAACAAAATCACGTGTTCCAATGCCATCTCTTGAGAAAAGATCCGAACGTTTGTTTCAACACGCACTAATGTTTTAAGTCGCGTATGGTAGCCGAAAAGAAACGGAAACAACAGTGTATGACCGGTGAATTGGAAAGAAAGTAAGACAATATATATTAAAACAAATTCTTTGAATTGTCGCTATAGAGGATCAAAGTGGCACTCCCTTTGTGCGTGAGGGAGGCATAATGGGAGGCAAAGTCAGTAGGGCCTGGTGTTGTATAGTGCCACTGGTGGTGTTTATGGCTGCTTACTGCGCAACCCACTCGCCAGCGACTGCTGATGTGTTTCGCGAGCGTCGTACATTTAAGCAGTCAGTGTGGACAGCATTTTTGTCACGCTTTGCTTTAGACTCCTTTTACACTGTATTTTATTTATTTGGGAGGTTTTGTTTTGTGAGCCGAATGTGATCCTCTAAGACCCTGAATGAGGTTTTTATTTTTTATTTTGCTTTCTTATGTGGAGTGAATCAGAAAGAGATGTCCTTTGTAGCAGAGTATAACAGTAAGAATATATTTTTTAAATATCAGTTTGTCACAGAGGATAAAGAGATGGGTAGTTCATTTCATTTAACCTAAATTCAAGTTTGGGTAAGTAAATTTAAAACATTAATTGTGTCAGTTAACACCAAAATCAAGCGGCAGTTTTGAATTAATTCCCTTTTAAGTTGGTTTATAAAATTGGTTTATTAAATTAATTATAAAACAAATCACTTCATGAAACTTTTCATAATCTTCTTTAATTTCATTTAAATTACCGAATTCCAAAATAATAAAAATGCGCGTTTCTCGCCTTATAAAAGTATTTAATTGTTATATAACAACATTAAGCTTAGTGTGCATTTTACGGATTGAAAAGTTGAAAATATATTTTGGTGGTAAATTTACCTTGATTGCAAACCTTCGTTCATTTATTCAAATATTCTTTGTTATTTCAAACTGATTGTTAACGACTAAATTTAGTAATTAATAAACGTTTTAATTGATTTTAATTTACGAAACTGCTACAATATATCGAGTTTACCCTGCAGTTTGCACATATGAAAATGTACATAAACAGAATAAGAAAGAAGTTGTATAGAGATTTTAGTCAGTAAACTCTGCCATGACTGATATAGATGTGCGTTTTATATTTACGCAAATCTTGCATCAGAGTGAATTCATTTTCTTTTTTATATTTGATTATCACAGAATTTGGTTGCCATAGTCTGATTTAGATGCATTCATTACTTAGTTTTCTAAGAACACACACACTGTTGTGTATGTATTTTTTAACTTGTAGGATTCAGGATATATTTTATTTTCCACTTTCGTGTATGTGCAGGAGGCAAAGTCAGGGCGCCAAGGGAATCTCCATCTGCAGCACGGTATAAGACAAATATGTCAAATGTTCCCTCGCAAAAAAGGCAAAAACAAAATAACAACAATAAACAAAACAACAATAAAAAACAAAACAAAACAAAACATTTGATTTCAGTTGACATGGTGGGCTAACAGTATGCGATCAAAAACCAGTTTATTGATTTATTGAAAAGGTCATTTTATTTATTCGTTTTCTCTCGTACTACTTCCATGGCTCTAAGCCTGCTGAGATTCTCAGTAGCAAATACATATATATATATATATATATATATATATATATATATATATATATATATATATATATATATATATATAAGACAGGATGTGTGTGTGTGTGTAACGAATGCACGGCCGCAATTTTCGACGGATTTGCACCAGAATTTACATGCACATGCTCCAAGTTAGCGGAAAAGCCAAGACCGACTTTGCATTTCCCAACTCCCATCGATAGTGGAAATAATCGATTTTTTCGTGCTTCTACAGCAGTTTTCATGTAGCTTACGACCATTTTCTACTGGCCAGAGTGAGAGCCTGTATCTGGCTGCCATGAATAGGTAGGAAGATTCTATTGGCCAGCGTGAGAGCCAACAGCTGACTGACACGAATGCTAACGAGCAAGCTAGCATGCAAAAAAAAAAAAAAAATCGATAGCTGCATTCATCAGAAGTGGGAAAAATTTAAATTTGCATCGCACTTTACTCCAATTGGCTCATTCGCTTGCTTAAACTCAACGTTGATTCCGATTCCGCAGAATTGGGTTGGCTGTGAAAAAGTATTTGTTGTTAACATTCTTTTTTCATTCGGTTTTTCCAGTTCCGAGTGCTTTTTTAAAGCTGAGCGTTTTGTGTTCATTTTGTTTAGTTCTTTTTTCGTAACAGATTTAATGTTTAGTATAGAGCTTAGAAAAATTCGCAGTGTGAGATAGGCAAGAAGTAAGGCATGTAGCAACATGAGCACGGCAAAGGGCACTCCATTAAAGGCAAGGAAGGGCAAAAATATTTTACGTCAAGTGATAGCGATTTTCGAATCAAGCACGGGTAACGCCGGGCCATGCTGCTCGTACGTATATATATATATATATATATATATATATATATATATATATATATATATATATATATCGCACATATAGTACTCGTATTAATAAAACAGTGCTCGATGTAATATAACCGAGCTATTATTTATATATTAATAAATATTCATACTATGTCTCACCGGTATAACGACTCAGTGTTTCATGCACAACACAATCTTTAGGTGCTGTCTATACCCAGCACCTAAAAATTGCCTTGTGCATGAAACTCCGCGTCGTGCATAATGTATAATTATTATTAATATGAATTTTACATCTGTTATTCTGCATCGAGCATTGTTTTATTACAACCAGCTCTTAATATGCGATACTTTACACACACATACATATATATATATAATATAATATATAAAGTACTGTGTATGTGTGTGTCCAAGCAATTCTTTCGCCCCCACTGGTCTGATTTCAATGATTCATAGCTCATTCAAAAGCCCTCGAAAACTTAGGTGCAGGGAACGATTTTTGTTGAGTTCAGATTCAGGGTTGCCAGATTATGCGAGGTTAAAAAATATATTAATACATTATACTAGCCATTATGGTTGCTTTCATGGTTCAAGCGGAGTAACTCTTATTTTTCTTTTGCATCCTAAATTTCAGTGTACTTTTTATTATATAAGCTATCTGCTGTTTGATGTTTGGTCATAATCACAATAGCTAGGGAGGAGTTAATGCAATAGGCATCAATAAACTGAGGAAGAACGCAAAATTGATTGCTACATTTTTCAGCTTACTTTTTAAAAGTTCAACGATAATTCTTCTGCAACTACTTAATTTAAAGACGATTTGATGTACGTAGATTCTTATTTTCCGTATAATTATTTTTATTTCATGGGTCACAGGAGAGGGGACAATGTATAAGATAAAATTAGCAGAGTGTAATGATGGGAAAATTTAAATTAGAATTAGTCATATTTTCAACATTTGAAGACTTAGAGAAATATAATAGCTAATTAAGTAAAACATATATCATAGAATCTATATGAATAAAAAGCGAAAATGAAACTACTCTCCCACGAATTCTGAAATTTAAAATCAACAGCTGTACTTTATTTACGCGGTATTTACTTGACCGCCCACGAGGTCAGGTTGTGACACAAGGTCGGTCTAATGTGGGTAGCCCGAGCGCGTGCACCCGGGAAAGGAACAAAAATTCCTCGAGCACCCGCAAGTCGCGCTGGCTTCGGTGCGTGCACCGATCCTTCTCTCTAGTGCAATGAGAAGGCGTGGTCTGCACTTTATTTACGCGCTAAAAGCTCAATATCTATATTATATATTATCTATTTCTAGGCAATATCACGCTTCAGGTTTAAATAATTTGCATATTGATTTAAAAAAATGTTTATTTCATAATTAACTGTCCTTAATTGCTGTTCTTGTGTTCGAAGATTTTGATTTTCACATAAAAAATAGTTCTGTTTAGCAATATAGTCTTATATAGTGCAGAAAAGTGTTTTAAATTTGATTTTTACTTAGCCTTCAATAAGTTGGCATCTATATGCAAAACCTTCCTTAACTATGTATGAATGAAATGTTTATTTAAAATTTTTTGTTTCAAAGATTTCAGGTAGTGAATATATCTTAGTCTGCAAAGCGACAGCGAGCGGGGGAAGCCTACTATTCTCTCTCTCTCTTTCTTTCTCTCTTTATATATATATATATATATATATATATATATATATATATATATATATATATATATATATATATATATATATTAATAGGCTGGTTAATATAATTTGAGGAATAAAAAGTCAACAAAATGATAATACTATTGCCAATAAAATTGATGATATTGACTATAGATTAGCCTTTTGATTAAATTGAAATAAGAAGAGAAAGATCTTAATGTCGGGGTTTTCAACGAGATGAGGAAAGAATGGGAGGTACTCTTCCGAAGATTGTTGTTATAGTTGGTTAGTGGACTTTCTGTGGAAATTATACTCTGTTAGCAAACCCAAATCCCTGTTTAATACCTCAATACACACACACAGGCAGAGTCCCACACGGAGACAATTATATATATACACACACATATATATGTGTGTGTGTTAGTGTGTGTATTTGTGTGTATGTGTGTACCAAGAAAATAGTGAAGAAGGCTGACATCATGCAAAGTGACTGGTAAAAACCTAGCTCTAGATTTCCTGGAGGAGTGCAGTACATAATGGTCAGGGAGACTTTCAACAGAATCACGCTGCGGATGAAAAACTCAAGGTATTTTCTTCGTAAGGGTTTTATGTCAATTTCCCTGAAAAAGTCATTATAAATTTTGATCTAAGGTGTGATGAATGGGAGTGAGTATGCCTAAGTAAAGCAGGCCTAAAAAATCATTAAAGCGAAAGAGAAAGATGTCATTACACTACTCTTTATATATGTATCTAGATTTAATAGACCAGTTAATGAAATTTGAGGAATAAAAAGCAACAAAATGACAACAATATTAGCAATAAGATTGATGATATTTATTATATATTAGTAGGCCTTTTGATTAAATTGTAGCATGAAGAGAAAGATTGAAAATTTATGATTGAATATATATATATATATATATATATATATATATATATATATATATCAATTGACCCCAAGCAGGACGATAATGTCATTATGACGCAAGGTGCAACTGGCTGTGAAAGAGATTTTTAGAAGGAACTGGAAACCCAACCTATACAAACAAGGGGTAAACTTCGGATCCACTTAAAATACCGGAGAGGTGAGTGTGAAGTATAAACATATACTTATCTATTTATTTAGATATAAATGTAAGCAATTCTGTCCATATTTGTGGAAAATACATAGGCACACATATGCCAAGTATTTCCATATAGGCTTATATAATTACTAATATACTCATGCACACACATACACACATGCGCTTATATATATATATATATATATATATATATATATATATATATATATATATATATGCGTGTGTGTGTATATCAGAGAGAGAGAGAGAGAGAGAGAGAGAGAGAGAGAGAGAGAGAGAGAGAGAGAGAGAGAGATAATGAGTGGAGAGTCGAAAAATTCTCAAATCGACCGGTTTTCCAAAATCAGTATTTCAGTGATCAAAAATGAGCATACAGGTGTTGGGAAGTGGGCCGATGACTTTTCACCATGCACTTGTGTCCCCTATTCTTGCAGTCTAACTAACGATAAAGGGCTTTTATCTTTTTATACGTATTTTTTGGCAATCTCGTAAGTCAAAATAGGCGTATGAATGATTTTGCCTTTTTCTCACGAAGAATTCATATCAGACATTTTTATTTTGAACACTATTGATTCGGGCTTCAATCTCGAATTTTTTTTGTAACTACGTTTTGATCACAGACAACGATTGAATTCTATCGATTTCAGAAGACAAGCCCCAAAGGTTTATATTTCAGAATTAATCAATGAAACTTGAAGCCACTATATATAAGTTTTTCTTTTTTTCTTCTTTCTCTTTCCATCAAGAATAAGTCATATAAACTTTTCAGAATCGTTTTTGCTAAACAATAACAATTTTCCATATATTGTATTTAGTTTTTATAATTTTCTATTTTTGACATATAAGTCGTTTTTAATCCGGTGATAGAATTGATTTTATGATAGATTTTTATTTTTACAAACTACGAAACTTTTGATTTGCTAAGAGAAAAATAATCTTAAGTATTTCACTTCTACGAAATAGTGACTTTTTTGTTTTGATATTTTAATGCTCACCACATCACAAAATATTTCATCCCCCTTAAAACTCTATGATAAAGTACGTTGACATGGTGAATTGGCTTGTTTATTCCTATAACTCGGAGAGCTATGCTGGCAGAATTTATCTTCTGGCAGAGCTAATGGATAGAAGCCAGACAAAAACGCATTTAGCGAGCAAACCAAACTTGCAAAACCTGGAGCGAGCAAGAGCTTTCCAATTGCATAGATTGGCAAACCTCAACAAACTGATACATTGGCTCAATGTGCCATGATCGATGATCAACTATAGCGGCATGGATCAACCAATTGTAGTTAGTTGAATGCTGTGGTTGTTAGTAGTAGTTACAACCAGTAGGAGGATGAGGTGGAGGAGGAGGAAGAGGATGGTGATGATTCTTATTCTTCTTCTTCTTCTTCTTGCCATGTCTCTTCAGGACGCTGGCGATCATGATCTTAATAAATTTTATTTTTAACCTGGTTAATAAATAGAAACTATATGGGAAAATATTATAAATTTGAAGACTTTTAAATTGAAACTAAATATTTTTTTCACGCATACCTTTGTAACACGTAATCATTCTTCTACTGTTTACCATGTCCCTTCAGGACATTGGCGATCATGGCTCGCCACAATTTCCTATCCTTTGTAGCTCTGAATAATTTTTGTCATTTTGTCATCGCTCACAAAACCTGATCCGTCGTCCATTCGCTCAAACTCACCAAATAGGTTGGGCGTGGCTTTCCTTTGGCTTCCTTACCTTCAATCTGTCCTGTGATTATCAGTGTTTCTAAGTCCTCTTTCCTTAATTTGTGCCCTAAAAATTTCAACTGTTTCTTCTTGATGTCAAGTCAAAGTGTTCGTTTTGTTGCCATTGTCTCTAGAAATTTGTGAAAAAAATTGAAAAACAGTATCCAGTCCTTCAGATAAGATCTTTTGAAATTCGGGTCAACAAGGAACCTTGTCTCGCCGGTGGAAAGTCAGGGTGTGATAATGACTAAAATCTTGGAAAGATAACTGAATATTGAAGTGTAAAAAGAAATGATACTGATTTGAAAAGTGAGAAACAGAAGACGATGATGGAGGAAAGAGAGGAATGGAAAGAACGAGTTAATGATATTTTTGAGTAGGGCTGGAAATCATCATCATCGTCGTCGTCGTTGTCGTCGTCGTCATCATCATCATCATCATCGCTTACAACAAACAAGATTGTGTAGATAACAATCGCAATATTATGTTTAAGAAGGATTTTTTGCCAATTTTCTGGTGGATTTTGCTGGGAATCAAATTTCCAATATTACCAACCCCCTTTCCACAAAATGATTTCCACGGAGCTACTTTGTGATAGTTTCAGTTCTTTCTTGTTTTGTTTTTACAATGATATTCATCCTATACAAGACCCGGGAGCCACTCGAGGTAGATGGTTACAGAGTAACAGGCACAGTTTATGCGGATATGAGGGGGAAGATAATAGTTAACCCTAGGTTTGAATAGATTAAGATTTTAGTGATCGTGGAAGCATCCTCTTGGGAAGCGGTTCCACCAGTTCTTTTTTAAATCAAGTCAGATTTCTTCAACGCTGGTGGGTGGGTCCTCTTCCTCCGGCTTCCACCATCCTCATAAACTCTACAGATAAAATCTCAAGGGATTTAAAACTTTATGCCTGGTCAGCAATTTTAGAATATCTTATTGTAGATATTTCGCATTGATTTAGATTTTAAGAAATTTTCTCGCACTGCTTAAATTAACTTGTCCCACATTAAAAAAACAAAAAAAAAACAGGAAATAATTTTTTAAATAACTTTTGTGTATATTGATTTGACTAGGTGTGAGTACATTTTTTTCGTGGAGAGACGCCTCAATGCCGACACTGTGGCCCACACCACAATGACATGAGATTTACAAAGACTGTGTAAATAACAATCCTACAAGAACATGTAATGTCGACATTGATTTGCTTATTAGACACATTTTATGAACAGTCTGCACAAATATATGAGAGATTAGTTTAATATATTTATTGTTAATAATGAGTAATGAGATTTGCGTGGCTGAGAAGGTTTCTCATAATCAGAATTCAGTTTACTTGTTGATATAAAGATTACAGATTCAAATCTTTTAACGGATTCCTATTTTTGAAAGTACAGATAACTCTTCAAGAAGTGAGGGACCAATTTAGTATTTTGTTAACATTATGAATTGGATCCTTCATCTAAAATGATATAAAAAAATAGTTTTCGATTTTGACAAATGTCGTGTATTGAAAAAGTTCTAATGAATGATAATATGCAATCATTATTCCACCCCTAAATTATTTTCTGTTATTTTTTTTAACGATAGGGCCACTTTAATCAGTACGATTTTCTGCTTTTGAATCTTGTTTCCAGAATTTTCTATGTTCCCAGGCAATATTATCATACTTTTGCTTTCATTTCTTCCTGATTACAGCTTCTAATTTCCAAGGTGATTTTACTGGTCTTTTATGATCAAGGGTCTTATTAATCAAGCCCGTTTTTTTTTATAGCTTAGATTCCTTCAATCATCATCGCGTGGAAGCAGCTAACACCGCCGATCGTTCGAACGAGAACGGGAAATATTTCTCGGATGCCGCGGTTACTATCGTGCTCGACTGGATAGGCGTTGCCACAACCGAGGCAATACGCATGTCGATCGGTACGATATAACTAACCTGTCTCAAAACGGTCTAAGTGCAGCTCACTTTCCCTTTCAGTGGGTGAACAGTCTAATACTTGGTGAATTCTGCTCTGCAATGAAAGGAAGAGCCGATATCTATGGATTAAAAATACGCTATTTTTGAAAAAATAAAATGGAGTGTGCTGATATGATAACTATATTATAGTTAAAAGCGATATTTTGAAATTAAGTTACTTAAAACTAAATGCTCCTAGTGCTATCTAAAGCTAAAAAACCTGAACGAAGTTTTGGACCTGTCCAGTAAGTTCTTTTTCACTAGAGGTAATGTCAAATGGCATTTGTTTGTTTTGGTTACTTAACAGCATATCAACTTATGGGTCACTTAATGCCGAAATTTAATTTTCTTGGGAGTTTTGAAGTCATAAAAAAGGTCTAATGAATGATAATCTGCTTTCAGAATTGAATACATTGATGATACTCAGCTTTTGTATATATACATGTTTGTGTAGACATAATTGCTAGAGGCGGTGATATGTGAGTTTTATGTTGTAGTTTTGTTGAAGTTATATTTTGGAATACAGTTGAATACAGTTGAAATTGTAGGATATTACGTGGATAAATATCATGAAAGATCTTTTATGTTGGTTGTGTAGTTGGTTTTGTTTAGCGGCATGCCAACCATTATGCGTTATTTAATGCCGGAATCTAAATATTTTGAACATAATTTTATGGCTTCAACTACGGATAGAAGGTATTGCTAGTCATATTGCTATAAAAATATATCAGTGGTACTTTTACCGCAAAAATGTATTCCTACACATTCATAGAGTTTTATTTTTGTTTGGAGGTTCAGTATTTTCTCATAGCTGGGACCCTAACATCTAGATGGGACCATAAAATACCAGAACAGAATGAATTTCGGAACAATTAAGAGGCGTCTTCATGCCCCTCAAAATCTTCAATCTCCCGATCAAAAGCCTTTCTGCTGAATGAAGCCAGGACTATATTCGTAGTAGGTTTTGTCAATATGAGTGTCATGTTCAAATTAAAAGCAAATACACACACACAGATATGTATAATATTATAGATATATAATATGAAAATATTACTTATCTCTTACAAATAGTTCATGCTAAATTCTATAAATGTAGGGAAACATAAAAAGAAATATTATAGCAAGTAACGGCTGGCAATAGTTTATTTCTTGTGTGAAATTGAAAGCGTTGTTTGTTTAGTAGGTAAAAACTTTAGTCTTCTTAGTAACTTTTATGGGCAGGCTTAGAAATTCGAGATCAACACTGTACTTGTTTGCACTATAAAAAGAAACGATTCATTTTTGTTTTATTTAATTCGGCTAAGTTTATGATCCATTAATTCTGACACTAAAATTTTATTTATAGTTTGTAAAATGTTGGCATTGGATACTTTGATTTTTCTTTTCACACTTCCCAACGCCTTTAATGGTCATAAATCTTAGTTATTGCTTTTTTTGCCAATGTCAACTCCTAAAATGGATCCGATTTATAAATAACGATGTGACAAGTTCATATTTGTCGATTTTTTTTTAAATGACTTAACTGGCATGTTTTCTAAATTCAAATGTTCTTGATAAATTCACTCACTTTAAATAAAGACCAGGCGTTTCTCATATTTTGAAACAATGAAATGAGAGTCTGTTATATTCTATAATTAACGCGTCGTTTCTATATAGATATACAGTTTTTAACTGTGAACATTCAAAATAGGAATAATCAGTTTTACTATTAAAATTATCCGATGGACCATATTTTTTAAGTTAACAATCAAATAATCCCATTGCGAGTTCCACAATGATAAGATACCCGTGGAAATCCCCCTAATGCATAGTTAAATGCTTGAGCTTAACAACTTTAATAAAATATTACAATAACAACTATAAGTATGAATGCAAGTCATTATTTAAAGAATTAAGAGGGTACAAATGAAAAATTGACAAGTTTTTACATTTCACTGAAGCAGACGTTAAACATTATCGCCAATTCTTTCTTTCTTTCTTTCTTTCTTTCTTTCTTTCTTAAACCAAATAACCCTCTGATATGCTTTTTCCACCTTTGCTAGTGATCAAAAGAGAATAGTCTAATTTTTATGAGGTATTAGCAGAGCACAGCATACAGCCTGCCTGCCTGCCAAAATAACTAAAGGAAGCAGAATTATGATATGACGATATGATAATGCTGTTTTTGTACTTTATTGCATCAATTATTACGTCACATATACATCACTAATGTCAATGGTAAGAAAGTTCCATTTTCCTTGAAATTCAAATTATCATGGCCATGGGTTATATAAAATTCAAATAAGTAAATGTATAATTATTATTAAAATAAGTAAATATATAATTTATTACGACTGTAATCGCTTCTCTGCATTTTGCAGTATATGTTCTTATTTCAGATGGGATAATGTGCCTGGTCCCGGAGATTCTAATCTCGCGACAGCACCTTCTTCATTGCACTAAGATTCGTCGGTGTAATATCGACACCAGCGTGACAGTAGTCGCTGAGACCGGGTAATGTTTCTCCTTGGCCCATATGCATATTCATCATGCGTAAAAAAATGATCTTGTGTCACATCCTGTCCTGAGGAGGTTAGAGAATAAGGCTTCTCGTCCTTTGGGCCTGGATCAAAGAAATGTACTTGTACTCATTTTAGATGGGAGAACGCATCTAGTCCCGGTGATTTCAACGCGACGTCAGTACAATCCTGATTGCACTAAGAGAGGTGAAGTCAGTGTAATATCGACGCCAGCTTGACAGTGGTCGCAGAGATAAGATAATGTTTTTTAATCATTTCTCCACAAGGCAGAGATGCCACTAGGATGCAAGGGGTTACTGGAAGTAAAAGTAAAAAAGCATGAGAAGTTTGAGAATAGGGAGGATTGAAACAAGGACAAAAAATGAACAGGGTTCAAGAAGTGTTATGGGAACTTACCCATAATAATAATGGACTATTCCTGACATTATAAATACTGCGCCTCTCAAGAGCTATCAGGAGAAGGACATTGGAATAGTGATAGTTGTTGAGACAACATAGTTCAATCTAACCAAATCTGATAGTCATTACTAATACTTCTAATTCTTTGTATTATATTTCTGTTGTAATATATCTTTGTATTCCATACCTGTGTTCGTGTTATTCTTTCATTGGTTCTAACCTTGGACCATCACCGTGGTACAAGGAACTTGGACCATAACAATAAGATAGAATATGTCGATTGACGTTGCATTTAAATCTTTGAAGAGTGTAGTTATCAGGGAAGAAAGAAAACGGAAAGGGGTTACATTTATGGGGAGTGTGAAAAAAAAAGAAAAGAAAAAAAGAAACCGTTGGAGTAGAAGTGACGGTTGCGTTTAGCTATTTCAATAGTAAAACGGTGGAACTTAGTTGTCAGTTTAGTAGTACGCTTAAATTCATGTAGTCGGGAAACCAGGAAAAAAAAGCTCTTCAGATCAGTTGCTATGAAAATATTTGTAGAAAAGACAGAAGGAAGACACGTCATGTCTGTGAGAAAGTGTCGATGTCTGGTCAGGATCAGTTGCATTAAAGATCCTTCTTTGCATTTTGTCAAGAATCTCAAGATGTACAGCAGGAGAAGCTGACCAGTTATGGCAACAGTATTCAATGCACGAACGAATGGTAGATTTATAATTGGGAAAAATGGATTCTTAGGGAGAACAATTTTCTAGCACGACACAGTGAACCAACTTTCATTGTAGTAGATGCAGTTATTGATTGGATATAGTCACGTCACTTAATGATAGTGGAAAATGTCAGGCCAAGACGTACCCTGTTGTTCTTTTGTAGTTTACGATCAGCCATGCTGATGGTAGGCAGAAAAAGGTTATTTGTGCTTATTTTTTCCTTTGCCCATACGTACATATATGGGCTCCCTACATTCAAATTTACCTTGTTTCACATTCTACCTTAGCTGGGAGGTCAGTTAAATAAAATCGTTTAGCGGCCTTCGGACAAGGATGAATAATTGGTATCTGTTCACCTCATTCACCGCCTGGTTTTGAGGCAGCATTAAATTACGGTCGTTTGAATATCGACGCCAGTGTGACAATGGCCGCAGAGATTAGGTAATTTTTATCCTCTCGCCCATAGCTTGTGTATGGTCACCTCACATTAAAACGACTTTTTGTCACGCCATACTCTCATGGAGAGTTGGGTAAATGCAAAAGCTTGTTGACCTTTTGGTCGGTATTAATAAGTGGTACCTGTTCTCCTCTTTAATAAATGAAAAAGACACCCGGCCTTAGGGATTCCAATCCCGCGCATTAAAAGAGTGAACGTTACAGTCGTCGCTGGGAATGAGCCGTTTTTGTCTTTGGTTATTATGTACTCGTATGGGCACAGCAAATTTAGAACAACCTTCAGTCACATCCCGCCACCATAAAAAGGTTTATCGGATTTCGGACTGGGATCAATGCGTGCTATCTGTTCTTTTGAAACTATCGAGGAAACTACTCACAGAGATACAAAGTCTACTGTAGCAATTTCCTCATTGTACTAAAGAGCGAGGTTTGGTGGATAAAAATACCAGCGAAACTGTGATCACATATTTTGGGCATTTTTTTGTTGTTGATCCGTATGTCCACATATGGATACCCTATATTAAACCAATCATGTGTTTTATCCTATCACCGTGGAGAGATAATATGACATTTAATTAAATGGTCTTATAAGAAAGGTATCCCAGTGCAAATTTTACAAAGGATATGCGATCCTCCAGATATCTATGGTAAATGGCATTTGTTTTCCAACCTTTCCCAATGTGATCGACTGGAGACGAATCAATGATTAGATGACTGAAACTATTCGAAAAATGATATGTCTTTAGTCATTGTAATTTAGGTTGTCGTGCATTTTTCATCGTTTTATGTTGTCTTGTTCGATCATATCATTACAAAAATTAGTAAATACAATATTAGTCACTACCTTATAAGGAAACATTTGGCATTCATTGCCTGTACAGCCAGTGCAACTATCGGTTGAAATTTATAAAATCGTTTTATTAAAACAATTGTTCAGGGAAATAATTTTTTCAGATCCAACAACTGTTATGGCTCTTTCCAGCATTGATGGGGGTTTCCTTCCTTATATGTTGCTTTTGGTAGCGTAGACCATCAGCATCTTGATTATGTCATTATATTCCACTGAGTCATGGTTGAGTGATCCAAAATGCTACTTGAATTCAATACCTGGCCACAGTAGAGGGAATAAAAATTTGAACTGTTGAGTTACTAAAGGGAATTAACTGAAACTTAGATATCAACAAAAAAAAAAAAAAAAAAATCGCATGGCACATGGAATTATAACAATTTGCCGGAATGTAAAACGTCCGAAACGTCGTAAATATGGCATTAAAAACGAGGACAGCAGTCTGAACGATGTAAATTTTGTAAATGGTTACAATACCTCATCTAAAAAAAAAAGACATATGTGTTGTCCATTTTAGTTGTTGTGATGTGATTTCTGTTACTTGGTACGGTTCTTTGTGATTATGTAGCGTCAGTCGCACAAAGTTCGAAGAAGGATGGTCCTCACAAAGACCTACAGGTTTCATTTGATCGAAGTCATTTTTAAACATTTATCTGAGAATGTGGCTGATACAGCCGACAGTTTAGATATTCCTGAACGAGTTTAGTAACATGCATACATTTATATGAAAGTCTCGATATGAAAGGTTATTTAAGAACATAACTCATATTTTGGTTTTGTAGAAAATTGCAGTGTTGGGTGAAAACATAGATTATCCTATGTTCAGTTTAGAACAGTTTTATAATTGTCATAACGGCTCCATACACCGGGGTATTTGAAGTGTTTAGTATTTATTAATTGCACATTCTGTTTGCATTGCGGTGTAGATAGAGGCTTCGAATGAGAAATCGAAGAAACGAGTTCGAATTCTAATCGAGTTCATTATATTTAGGTTATCTATTTACTTGGGAAAGGTATTAATCCGCTCCTTCACCTCCAGTTGTGGGTAAATATCAGGACACATTGGACTTGGTTGGCAACAAGGCCAGGAGAAGGAAACTGAATTCAAACCCGTCTTCGGTTTTCTCAGGCTATCTTGCCGAATACACACCATTAGTGCTACGGCTGCAAAAAAATGTGGTGGCCCTACCTTGAGAGGATAAAGATAGGGCCACCACATTTTTTTTCATTGGGTGGATTTTAGTATTAGAACATTATGAAGTTCACTCTCTGTTTTGATAATTTTTTAAAACATTTTTCAGATATTGTAGTTCATGGAATCATATCGTAATCTTTTTTTAAAAAAGTTAATCTGTGACATGTTTAGTTGCTTCTTTAAATCTATTATTATTAGTTGCATTATTTCTATTCACCGAGTAGCAACTGATGGCTAATGCTAGAATATCAAGTGACAGCAAGTCTCATGAATACTCTGCCATTCTTTTATCGTTGTTTTCACTAATGTTGTCGCCTGGATAATCTATAGGCTTAAGGCCATATCACGTTGAAACACCGGTTCCCGTAGGTTCACCGAAGTTACAAAACGTCAAGCCTGGTCAGTACGTAGATCAGTGAGCGCTTGGGAATGCCAGGTGGTGCATTGAAAAATGTCACACAATTGTTAATCGTAGAGCCGTGTTTCAATTCCAGTGCGGTTCGTTATATATGAATCCACCTCTTCTCCCCAAGCTATGGGTTAAATAGTAAGATTTGTATCACTAAACCAATATTATCTAAAAAACGTTACACTCCAAAAATATTTTCTAGATTTAAATAGCCTGCAAAGGGTTGACAAACTGTAGATTTGGCTGATATTTTTAGCGGCATATCAACACCTCTATAGGTTATTTAATGCCAAATATAAATTTTTTGAACACAATTTATGCCTTCAAATAAATATATTTGAGCGCATTTGCATGCCTTCAACTATATATAAAATGTATTGTTGGTCAGTTTGCTATAAAAATGTATTGTTGTTAACTTTACTAAATTTCGTAATTTTACTGTAAATAGGTATTGTTGGCAATTTTGTTTTATATAAAAATGTATTGCTGGTATCTTTACTATAAAAATGTATTTTTATACATACACAGCATTTTGTTTGGGGTTCATTATTTGCCCATAGCTAGGACCCTAACAGGTGCTACAACCCCAAGTCACTGTGGATTTGGGGAATACAGCAATAAGTGGTTACAGATAAGCCGTAGAAAACGAATTAATGAGTCAATATCTACTAGTGAAATTAAGTTATATTTCTCTAATTCAGATAGAAACTAACTGAATAATAACAACAACAACAACAACAACAACTTGCATTTTCTAGGCAGGTAGTATAAGTTTTGTGTTGCTGGTATACTTCAGTTATTAGGTTGGTGCAAAAATAATGTCGGTTTTTGACGTTAAAAAATACGTCAAAAACCGACATTATTTTTGCACCAACCAAATAGTAATTGTAAGTATTCAATTTTTTTTAAAGATTTTCTACCCTTTTTTTCATGACTTGTATTACATTTTATTTTTTTATAAATGGATAAAGTAAATATGAGCAACCACAAGAATATTCCGTGTTTATTACAATTTTTCTAAAAGAACATTTAACTGGTCGCTTAAAACATTAGAAAATATTTATTTGTAATTTTCCACGTATTGATGACTTCAACATTTTCCTGATGTACGAATAAAAGTATGATTAAGAATTTCACGCATGTAACCGGTTGCCCGAGTGACACATCTCATTCTCGTGGGGGAATGAGTAAACACCGCATGTATGTAACCGGTTGCCCGAGTGACACATCTCATTCTCGTGGGGGAATGAGTAAACACCGCATGTATGTAACCGGTTGCCCGAGTGACACATCTCATTCTCGTGGGGGAATGAGTAAACACCGCATGTATGTAACCGGTTGCCCGAGTGACACATCTCATTCTCGTGGGGGAATGAGTAAACACCGCATGTATGTAACCGGTTGCCCGAGTGTCACATCTCATTCTCGTGGGGGAATGAGTAAACACCGCATGTATGTAACCGGTTGCCCGAGTGTCACATCCCATTCTCGTGGGGGAATGAGTAAACACCGCATGTATGTAACCGGTTGCCCGAGTGACACATCTCATTCTCGTGGGGGAATGAGTAAACACCGCATGTATGTAACCGGTTGCCCGAGTGACACATCTCATTCTCGTGGGGGAATGAGTAAACACCGCATGTATGTAACCGGTTGCCCGAGTGACACATCTCATTCTCGTGGGGGAATGAGTAAACACCGCATGTATGTAACCGGTTGCCCGAGTGACACATCCCATTCTCGTGGGGGAATGAGTAAACACCGCATGTATGTAACCGGTTGCCCGAGTGACACATCTCATTCTCGTGGGGGAATGAGTAAACACCGCATGTATGTAACCGGTTGCCCGAGTGACACATCCCATTCTCGTGGGGGAATGAGTAAACACCGCATGTATGTAACCGGTTGCCCGAGTGACACATCCCATTCTCGTGGGGGAATGAGTAAACACCGCATGTATGTAACCGGTTGCCCGAGTGTCACATCTCATTCTCGTGGGGGAATGAGTAAACACCGCATGTATGTAACCGGTTGCCCGAGTGACACATCCCATTCTCGTGGGGGAATGAGTAAACACCGCATGTATGTAACCGGTTCACTGCCAGGAATCATTTACGAAATCTGATTTCAAACGTCAACTTTGCAATAGACAATCTGACCAATAGACACATTTTTGTTAAATGCTTCCTTCATGTGTTATATATTCAATACATCTTGTTCCCATAAAAAAGTTTCTTTTTAGTTGCCAGTACGATTTTTCATTTCTTTCTTATCATCCGGTTCATACACCTCCCTGAATTTTTGGACATGAGTAAAAGTTTATCCCTTGTTTCCTGTTTAGGATTGGGTTCTCGGTTCCTTCAACTCCGTCTGAAATTTGAAATTTTATTCAGAAAAAAATTCCCCCTCCCAATAGTAGTAGCTAAGTTTGACTATCGTCCGGTTCACACTCCTCTCCAGGCGTTTGAACAGGAGTAGAGGTTTACCCTTTGTTTCCTGTTTAGGATTGGGCTTCTGCTTCTTAAAATCTATTTCAACTCTATATTCCCAACGTCTCCGGCTGATCTCTGATATTTTATTCGCAAATTATTAGTTTGGTGCAAAAATAATGACGTTTGTGACGTATTTTTTAACGTAAAAAAAAGGCATTATTTTTGCACCAACCTAATAAATCTTTACCTCCTCAAGTCTACAATTAGCTTTCTTGTTATTTTGTCTTTTCTTACGTTAAGACAACACAGTAACTCTCTACTTTGAGTGGCCCTTAGGCCTTGTATTGGGTGAACATTAGTAAAAAGAAAGACAACAGGTACTAATTATTTACGTTAAAAACGACAAACTCAAGGTAACTTGTGATCGACGTCATGAAAAAAAAAAACCCAAAAAAAAAAAAAACCAGCCAAGTAATAGTTATCACGTGATTGGCAATAAACGTGTTTAACTTCTATTCAAAATTACAGCCGCCCCACTTACGCAAAATAGCAAAGTTCAAAGACGAGGAAAGATAATCTTTTTTTATGAGCATTTTAAAAAATGATTAAAACTTTGTAGATTTTTTCATTGTTTAGGGAAACATGGAATTTATGTCTAAGCAATAAATAAAAGAATATGAACATAAAATTTCGTGATGTTTTAATCATAAATATTTTGATAGCAAAATAATTGTTATTATAAAACACTTAAATAAGAGATAAAAAAAAAACTGTAAGAGATAGATTCACTTTCTCTATTATGCAGGTTATTAAAACAAGAAAATATTTTTAGATTGTAATACTTTTTTGGGATAGTAATGGTTTAGCGAGGCAAGTCTTAACACATAACTGGAGTGGAGGAGGAGGAGGAGGAGGAGGAGGTGGGGTCACCTATTCCAAGTGAATTTGCGCCTAAATGAATATAACACACGCACATGAAATTTGAACTCGGCTCTCTAACAATTTTGAGCTATTATCCATTATACAACCCCAAAATCCAAACTTACAGCACATAATTTTCGCAAACGCTCAGCCATCTAGGTACTGACCAGGATCGACGTTGCTTAACTTCTGTGATCGTACGGGAACCATTGTTTCAACGTGATGTGGCCGTATGCCTTACTGCTTATTTATTTAACTATTTATTAAAGACTTTCTATTACGATAATATCGTAATATTTAAATGATATCGTAATATTTAAATAATATTGTAATACTTAAATAATATCGTAATATTTAAATAATATTTAAATAATATCGTAATATTTAAATAATATTTAAATAATATCTAAATAATATCGTAATATTTAAAATCATAACCGTTTTGATGTAAATATGATTACAGTTTATATAATGGGATAAAATAAATGCATTTATTATAAACACTTTCCCACACACATGTATGATAAAAATATAGTTTATAAGGTATGCTCTATTTATGGTTAAATAGATAGAGAATATGTAAATAGAGTATATTTCAATATAGAAATGGGCAATGAGATCAACACCCAAGCGTTGACAGTCTATTTCATTCTTCAACGTAATCTTCAAGTAATCAATTCTTTGAAGGATGAAAACACTGTCGCCGCTTGACTTGACTCTCCGTCGAATTCGGCGTATGAGGGTCAAGCGGATCAGTTCTTAAGAACCGAGGCCCGACACCAGCACATAAGATTTGATTATGGTGATGAAGAACCATCCATACTTTTTGAAGGGCTGAATAGAGACCTGGTGCACTACGTGCCACAAGGTCCCCAAACAACCCTCTGCAGGTTTTGAATCCAGAATTGTCCTCCTTCTAGACCAGTTGTCATCCAAGGCTATAGAACCCTGTTTGTCTTGCTATTTACCCATAGCTGTATGGAGAAGAGAAGTATTCATACCCTTCCCAAGGGTATTAGCACGTAAGTGAATGTAATGGATTCGACTGGAATTCGAACTCGGCTATATATATATATATATATATATATATATATATATATATATATATATATATCACACCTTATATATATATATATATATAGGGTGTGATGGATAAATTGTCGTCTAAATTATGCATAATTGAAAGTAACACTGACATCTCATTGTAACAGATATATTTACCAAATTACACAAAAATATCTTGAAATACTAAGAAGTAAATTTATTCAATAAAATCGCCATTGGCTTCAACCACGTCCTTCAGACGACGTCAGAATCTCCTGCAACTCATCTGTACGGTTTCTTTATTTAAGTTGGTGAATGCTGCCATAATCATTTCCTTCATTGGTGTTACAAGGAATTTTGTTGGCCTGTCGTTCAGCTGTACACAACACATTATAACCAAGTGGGTGCATGCTTGGGAGTTGGGTGGACAGATGTAAGGGGTGATGTAGTCAGGGAAATTGTCTGACATCCATGACTGGATTCTCCTGCTTGGATGGCATGGTGCAGAATCCTGTTGTCAGACATATGATCTTCCACAGAGCAGCACAACCTAGTCAAGCTACTTGAAGTCTTCAGTGCTGTCTGCCTCAGACCAACATATTCGGTAATTGTTTCCTTGTCAGAACAATCAGAGTAACTTTTCCGAGCTGCCGTACCTTTGTACTCACCATTAGACTCATCCAACTCTTTCCGAATCCTCTTTACTGTTCCCAAATTGACACACAATCAATCTGAATTGCACGATTTGGGGCTCCCGGTGAGAATGTTGTATCCAAATTTCTGGCGGAGTGAATTGCATCATGGTGCTCTTTTCCTCTCAGACGGTGCCCAACTGATCCTAATATACTGTGCAATCGACGAAATAAAAAACAAACCACGTACATGCTCGAAATTAAAAATATAAAATGGTGACAATTTACTCATCGCACCATATATATATATATATATATATATATATATATATATATATATATATATATATATAATAAAACTTACGCTCACACAAACAACGGAGTACTGAAGCGTTATCAGCCCAATCTTCTTTTTCTTTTCGTATATACCTATTATAATTATTTTCTTTTTTAAGTGTCGTATGGAATCAATAATTTATCAATGCAATATCTCATCTATTGAAGATCCAGACACAGTTAAATTCTACATTGGATGCACAGAGAATGAATTCAAAAGAAGGTGGAGCCAATATCAAAGGTCCTTTAATAATAATAAATACCGAAATCAAACGTCCCTATCTAAATATTTCTGGCACTTAAAAGAAACCAATAAAACACCAACAGTAAAATAGAAATTAATTTGTGCATACATGAAAAATTATACATTATTAAGTTTCTAAAAAATAAAAATTTACTAAAATGAAATAGCTATTTTTGTAGGCACTGTCAAATATTTTCCTTAACTAATAATTAATTTTGAAAAAATAAAATAATAAAGAATAGAGATGAAACATACATTTTTATATTTGATCTTTAATTAGTCATTAAATTCTAATATATTTACTTGTAATAATACCGCATATTCTATTAGTTATTAGAAGGTCGAATGGTACTTTAAACTTATAAGAATAAAACTTAATTAATAATATTTAAATATTATTAATATATCTTGCACTTATTTAAATGACCCTTTGAGAAAATCTTTGTGCATAAAAATATGGATTTTTACGGATGAATAAAAATGCTAAAATGTGATTTTATTATTGAAAACCCAGACGACTCACTAAATAACGGAAGTATACGTTTGCTAGCGGGCACTCCCCGCCCTAAACTTAACCAGACTTTGTATATAACATATATTGGATACATAAGCTTTGTAGGGAAATTAAAACCCAATTGCCCCTAAATTATAATAGATTTTACTTAACCTTAACAACACATAATATCAATATTGTTTGCGCTTATAAATTAAGTCCATTTTTTAAAAAGTTTTTTCCTAACATCGTTTGACAATAGAACGAGACTATGGATTTTAAGTTTAATTTTTATAATTAAATTCATAAATTTAGTTTCAGTTTTGAAACATGGAAATTTTCTGTGTCACAATGGAATCATATTTTTAAAAAGAAAATAATTATAATATTTTGCTCTACTGTTTATATCGAGCACTGTTTTTTTTTTTTTTTTTTTTTTTTTAAATAGAAATAACTTCTCAGAACACCGGATTATAAATCTTATTATAATAATAATATTCTTTCTCATTATTTAATATATGTATAAGTATATACATATATATGTATTTAAATATCTACAGATATTATGTATCTGTAGAGAAGACAAAATGAATAAAAAGAAACAAGAGGAAAAACTATTCTTAGCCGAACGCGTTTCGTCCTTTGATGGAATTTATCAAGCCAATATCAATTGTCCTGATAAAGTCACTCAGAGGATGAAACGCGTGGCGAAGTATATTTTTCCTGTTGTCTCTTTATATATATATATATATATATATATATATATATATATATCCAAGTATATGATTGGTGTATATGGAATGAATTCCAATAACCAACAATTACTATTCTTAAAAGAGTGCTCAATACAAAGTAGAGCAGATATAATTATTTATTTTTAAAGAAAAAAAAAAAAAAAAAAAATTTATAACATAAATATGTTATAAAATCACTACAAAAATAGCCATTTTGTTTCAACACCTTCGGTGTCTTATCAAGTGATGACGTTGAATGTAAAATAAATGGTTTTAAAAGTTTCAAATTAATTAATATTCTACGTAAGGGGAAAACGTTGTTACAAAGGCTAGGTAGACCAATCAGAACACAATTACAGGAAAATTCAAAAAGCTCGATAACGAAGTCATGTTATAATATCTACTCAGATGTTTAGTATTAAAAAATAATTTATTCCAACGAATAATTACTAAATTATATGATAAAATTTAATATTAAAATTTAAAACTGCTAATTACAAAACCAAAATTTAACATTTATTCGCTATCAATTTTACAACTATAAAATTACTGAGGAGAAAAGAAGAAATATATATGTTATTCAATTTATTTTTTCATTGAAGTTACTTTAGCTATATTTAATATCCGGTCTTTTTACAATGTATACATTTTAATCCTCATGATGTGTAAATGGGGTCCCAAACTCACGCGTAAAACAAACGCAGTCAGATTCTAATACATAAGCACCAAGACATATACACACACAATTCCCCTTACGTAGAATATTAATTAATTTGAAACTTTTAAAACCATTTATTTTACATTCAACGTCATCACTTGATAAGACACCGAAGGTGTTGAAACAAAATGGCTATTTTTGTAGTGATTTTATAACATATTTATGTTATAAATTTTTTTTTTTTTTTCTTTAAAAATAAATAATTATATATATATATATATATATATATATATATATATATATATATATATATATATACAACAGCCGACAACCTATGTGCAAGCTGAATCGACTTTACATAACAGGCCAGGCTCTGTACAAAACAACTTAGTTTGACATGTCTGCAATAGCCTCTTTCTAGTTTCAAGAGCCATTGTCATTAAGACAATAACTAAAAACATTTATCAAACATTTCAAAGATGATCATACACGTTTAACGATCGACATCATCATCTCTGTATGTAAACCTATTTTACTTTTCCTAAACCTTAGCTATATAAAATTGATTATAGACGTAGTTTAACCGAGCGTTCATAATTATTTGTAAAATGTAGTTTATAATGAGGTAATTCTATTTTATTTTATCATTGTTTATTATCGTCTCTATCTGACCATAATCCTCACAATGATGTCATTTATTGAATCATTATCACCAACATCATTTTCTATGGTATTCCGATGTGTATTTTGAACTTTATTGCTTTACTTGTCAGAGATTTTTCTCCTACTTCCCTCTTCGTTTTCTACTTCCTATACTTATTCTTATTCTTTGCTCTTTTTCATTTATTTTTCTTCTTTAATTTTCTTTTTCTTGTCAGTCTCATAAAGCACAGCCTAGACTGGTAGTGACATTTTCACACTTTTGTGAAAATAAAAAATATCAAATTTATGACGGAAAAATAAAATTAAATCAGCCTGAAAGGAAAAAAAACATTTTAAATATTTTATATTTCATTTGTTAATAAAATTTAATTATGTCAGCGTGTATTGTCAAATTTTGAAACTCGACAAGTTGAACCTTTTCAGAGACGAACTCTTGTCAAGGAAAATAAAAGAGAAATAAATAAAAAGTGAATGGAATAATAATAAAAACAACAACAGCAGCAACAACAACAACAACAACAATAACAACAATAATAATAATAATTGTTATTAGAGACCGCAAACAAAAAGTGCCTCCTTATTGATATAGCAGTCCCTTCAGACTGCAATGTATTTTTGAAGGTCTTCAAAATGCTATCAAAACACAAAGACCTTGAAATGGAAATCTCAGAAATGTAACACATGGGAACATCAACAATCGCTGTTTTAGTTGGAGCCCTCGGATTAGATGTAAAAGATTCCAGTAGACTAAATGAAGGGATTCTTGGAAGTCCATGCCTTAAAGAAATACAAAAAAAAATTGTTCTCACGATTACAGCCCACACATTATGAAGGGCTTTATCTATGTAAAATATGTTTATGCTTTTTTTCTTTTTTTTAATTGGTCAGTGGAAAAATGTCATGATGCCATTCCTAAAGTAAAGAAATGTGTACACACCAAAAATCAAAGGAAATAAAATAATCATAATAATAATAATAATAATAATAATGTGAAGAAGAATTAGAAGAAAAAAATTACTAGTAATAAATAAGGACTGTCAGTATGAGTGTTGCAGAGATAAAAAGAGATAAAATGTTAAAGGAAAATCGTCATGCTAGTGAGAAAAGAAAAAATGGTTAGAAAAGAGGTGCCTAAACAAGAAATTAGAGAAAAAGGATAAAAAATTAGGGGATAAATTAAATAGTTAAAATTGTTCTAACAGAGGGTGGAAAGTGTGATACTGAGATCTGAATAAGCCAAAGATGCATTCTAAAATCTAAGCAGAGTATTAAGCGACAAAAAACAAAAAACAAAAAAAAAAACAAAAAAAACACTTCGTGAGAAACAAAGAAACGAATACTGAACTGTTACGCGATATCTGTCCTCCTATATTGCAGTGAATTATAGACAATCTCCTCAAAGATGAAGAACAGATTTGAAGCAGCAGAAATGTCGTTCTAAAGAAAAATGATGAGGATACTACATACAGAACAACGACGAGGTTTTTAGAGAAAATGAAAACAAAAAAGAAACTTATACTTAACACCAAGAAGAAGCAGTTGAAATTTCTCTGGCACGTAATGAGGAAGGAGGGCTTGAAAAATCCAATACTCACCGGGTAGATTGATGGAAAGAGGGACAGAGGAAAACAGTCCGTAACATACTTGATGGGCTTCAGTAAGTGGACGGTAGAATAGGGTGTGAGAGAAATAGAAAAAAAGACAAACATTTATTAAGAGCTAGCTGCAAGGAACAAGATGTTGAGGCCAATGATCGCCTCCAACCGGAAGAAGAAGAAGAAGAAGAAGAAAATTTTAGTGATATAGAATTGATAAATACGGTTTATCGTACATCTCTTCGCATTCACATTTGCCACCAAACAAAAAATAAACTTTTAATTCCAATATTCTTGTCTTGAGAATAATTAAGATTCTAAGTAGTAAACTTATCCTACAGGCCAGAGGCAGAGTTACTGATATTGTTTACTTTTTATTTTTTTACAATCATGTTCAAAAGGCCCGAAAGCCACTCGAGGTAGTGGGTTATAAAGTAGGAAGCACAGCTTATGTAGAGATGTGTGGATGATGACAGGTTAAAAATTGTGGTGATTGAGGAAACATCCTCTTGGGAATCGGTTCAACAAAGCATGGGAAGAAGCTGCCTGAGTGGAACTTATATCTCACCAAACGAATACGAAGGGTATAAGGGTGATGATTGACGCTAACAAATAACCTATATTGGCGTATTTTATTCGCGTGTACTGATATTAAATTAGCTATAGTAAAAATGAACTATGAGAAATAAATGCTTCCAGTTACATATAAAAATTACAGATAATGTTAACAGTGGTTAAGCAAGGAGATATCTAAAGATATTCATGGCGAGCCTGATGTCCCATAAAAAGTGACGATAGACTAAATTAGGTTTATTAATTGTTTGTCAATATGATTATCATTATTACATCATGCAAGATTATTGTTTTAATGCATCAATCACGATAATAGTCATGACTGTTGATACTTTATTAGAATATTCTATTAGAATTAATTACAATATTTGTAAAGGAATGTTCTTTGGTTATCGTCCATACTGGGTTGGCTTTGGGCATTACTAGTGATTAATCGAAACTGATTAAAATTCTAGAAGAGAAAGTCAACCAGACTGACAATACTGATATTATTGATAACAGAGGAAATTAAATTGAATAGAAGAAATTGAAAAATAGATTAAGAGTAAAAACTAAAAAGAACAAAGAAAGCATTAGGATTACCTTGCAAAAAGGGAAAATGAATGACATGAAGTGAAGAGAAAATAATATGAAAAAAAAGGACAAAGAGAATGAATCTGAAATCATAGAAA
The DNA here is from genome assembly GCA_963932145.1 of Acanthosepion lycidas. Classification (NCBI taxonomy): domain Eukaryota; kingdom Metazoa; phylum Mollusca; class Cephalopoda; order Sepiida; family Sepiidae; genus Acanthosepion; species Acanthosepion lycidas. The sequence goes on along the minus strand of OZ010571.1, from coordinate 82,885,406 downwards.
TAAATAACAATTGATTAACAATAGGAATAATAAACGTCGAAACAAAAAAAGAAAAAAAGAAAAAGGAAAAAAAGAAAAAGGAAAAAAAGAAAAAGGAAAAAAAAGAAACTAAAGGATGAAAGAAAAGAAGAGGAAAGGATAAAAAAAGGTCACAAGCAGAAACATTGACAACGTAAGAGTTTAACTTTAAGAGAGTGTAATATTACTCTCCTCTTCTCGTCTGAAAGGTTAAAACTCGTTGCAGCTATAAAAACAACATGGTGCTTCCTGTGGAGAACAGAGGAAAGTTGGTTTGACTGGGGAATAAGCACTATCAACCATTCCTATGATTATCAGCCTAGAGTACAGACCGAACTATTGCAGCTTATTCTCTTCTGGTCGTTGTTGTTGTTGTTGTTGTTGTTGTCGATTATGAAGAGAAAGAGCGTAGCATTTGGCTGTGATTTTTCCCGCCTGACGAACGGGTGAGAACTCACAAGCAAATGGAATGCACTAAGGACTGACGTAGAAGGGAGAGTAATGACTATTCAGTAGTCGAGGTTGGAGATCAGGGCTAAAAGGTCAACGCATTATGATGGGCTATCAGTGAAAAGGAACAGACATTTATCCGTTGGTCTGTCTCTCACGTGCTGCAGCACCTGCTAAACTGTCATTTATCACCAAACCACTTAACACCAGCAGCGCCGACACCATTATTATTGCTGCTACTTGTACTCTTATCGTAACCATCAATTCTGCTTGCAATAGTACTTCTGTGGGCACATTGCTAGTGCGTTTCTTATTCATGTCAGCCGGCAGTGGGCACTTCGACGTTGTGTAATGGTTAGCAAACTTGTCTTGCTACAATAATTACGACTAAGTTGAGTTCGGTCTTTACTGAATACTCCATATTTTCGGCCTTATGTCACATCCATGCTTCACTTAGTAAATCACTGAGAACTTCGATGTGGTACAATGGCTAACAAGCTTGTCTCGCCATATCAATTACTACTAAGTAGTGAGTTTGAAACTCACTAGCTGCTCCATACTTTCGGCTTTGTGTCACATGTAGGCTGCGCTTACAAAATCACTACTGGGATCACTAAAATCACTACTAGTGTTACTTTTCTTCACTCTCTGGCTATCAGGATGGAATCAAAATGTAGTATTAGTTCCCTTTATCACTAATGGAAATTGTAACCGTTTCCTTATATGAAATTAAACATTTATAAACCGAGGATCCAGTGCTACTTTTGTTTGAGATTTATAAAATCTCTATTAAAACATTTTTTCAGGCAAATAACTTTCTCAGGTTCACTGTTAGTGATAGGGGCTTTTCTCATTTTTCTTGAAGTAGTGTGGAACTTGATTATATCATTATTTTCCATTGGTATTACATGTGCTAACCATTTTAGTTGTTGCTATTGTTGAAAGTCCTCAAATTATATGGTTTCTGTTATTTGGCAGAGTTCTTTGTGATTCAAAGAAGGGTGTTACTTGTTAAGGCCCAAAGGCTTCATTCGCTCGAAGCCATTTTTAACAACAGATGTGAGAACCAGTTTTATACAGCTGACAGTTTAAATAATTCAGAACGTGTTTGGGGCTATCAATGCCATCTATAGTGCATGCAGTGAAATTTGGACAGAATGCAAATGGAAATTCGGATGAATGGATTCGGATGGATTCGTTGTAACTGCAGGGAAATAAAATATAACTCGATGAAAGTTCAGAATTTCTGTGAATCCAATAGTAAACAAGTGGCAATTCATATTTGTAAGCCTCGCAGAAATGGAATCAGCTAACCAAATTCTAATTCAGCTAATCAATGATTATATCTCATTTCAATACATGATCTTGTGGACTGAAATCAACTCTTTTTACATAGTGGGTCCCATCACTTATCATTTCGACATATAACAATAGTAGCTGTGTTTTTAATAAATACAAATATATTCACGAGGAAGGTTCTGATGAAAAGGCACGCCCACGTCTGCCCAAACAAACAAACATTAGAATTTTGTAGAGGAATCGGTTCTCGATCGACCGGAGAACTTTTCAGTACACCATAGTATTCTTTATGAAAGATTATTTAAAAAGGAGGAAGCTATTTTCAAAACTGAAAGCGAAAATGCTAGGATCCATTAGTTAAAGAGGTTGTCAGTCACTGATTCTCGAAGTTCTGATAGGCTCGGTAAAGTCAAATTGTCAGCTCATCTCACAAATGTACTTCAGCCTTTTGTTAACTGGGGCAAGAAATAGCTTGTTAATTTTAAGCCCTCCAAGACAAAACTGCTCTCTTTTAATCGTCTAAGAGAATTTGATTGGCTTACCATCAGCATGACTAATGTTAACATGCAAGAGAGAAAATCATTGCACCTCCTCGCAAGAAGAAGGCCGGAGAATACAACGGCCGAAACGTTGTGATAAATATGGCAGCAAAGATGAGGATGATAGTCCGAGCAATGTAAATAGTGTACATAATGACTCATCTCAGAAATATAGACAGATCCTGTATCATTTTGTGAATTTTTTCACTGCAGAAATAATAGCTAGCGCTTCTTTTTCGATTTGACTATAATTTTTCCAATCGTTATTTGCGTTCTAGATGCATGGACAACTACTTTCATTTTGACATCCTTGAAGTTATGACAAATAACTGCTCTAATGCCACAATCACTAGCATCTTATTCTACAATTATTTTTAAGCCAGGATTGAAATGCATTGATGATCATTCAGGTCTTAACATGTTCTTTATATCTTCAAAGTATTTTTAACATTCATCGGACCAATTTAACACAGCACCCTTTTTCAGTAATATAGTTAAAGGCGCTCTTAATTTTTGCATGCTTAGCATATAACGATTGCAATAGCTGACGAGCCCTAGAAATGATTTTAAGATAGCAACGTTTGTCGGAGCAGACATATTTTGAATATAAATCCTCCTGGATTGGACTTGTATACGCCCATTTGTATCAATTATTTGCCCCAAGTATTTTATATTGCTCCTGAAAAGTTGGCATTTCTCCTTACTGAGTTTGAACTTATTATCCTCTATTAACTGGAAAACTTCTTGCATATTTTCTGAATGTTGCCGTCTAGTTTTGTTTTTTCATTAGTACGTCGTCCAAATATGCAACGGCAAAATCTAAGCCAGATAGCATCGTATCCATTACATGCTGGAAAATGCTAGATGCCGCAAATAGTAGTCGATTAAATCTGTATAGACAATTGTATGCATTAATCATTAACCATCTTCTACATTTTTTATACACTTCAATCTTTAGTCTGCGTTTGACAGGTCAATTTTTGTAAAAAAAATCTTCCACCATTTAATTTAGAAAACATTGTTCGCGGACGTTAAGAGATATCTGTGAGGACGTAGACTCTAACTTAACTCTTATTTAATTTTAAAAAGAAAAATCTTCACATACACGAATATTATTATTCTTTTTTACATACTCTGTCGGAGCTGCTCACTCACAATAAGCTGTGGGCGAAATAGCTAATAGGGTTTAAAATCAGTCAAGTTCTTTGTGAACGGGTTCCAAAAATGCAGAAGGTTGGCTACATTTAGGTTTAACAGGAACTAATTTTCCTTCAAGTAAAAAAAAAATCCCTTCGTCTTAGTACATTTTTCAAGACCTTCGGAAAACACTGTGGGAAAATTCTTTTTCACTTTCAGTCACTGTACTTGTCTTAGAGGAGGAGCCATTTTTTTTTTTTTTTTTTTACAGAACTAATTTACGGGTAAAATCCACAAACGGAACCCTTCCATCCAGTCTGCGTTCAATAAATAAGTTTTGCCAGCATACGAGACATTACATGTAATTTCGCCTCCGGAACATTTTCCTATGACGTCACGTGAAACGTTTTTCGATTTTCGTCAATGTAGGTTCACCGGTATTTTCCATTTTTTTTAATTTTTTTTTTTTATTAATTATAGCAATGTCGCTGCCCGAATCCAGTCGACGTTTTTCTTCAACGTTTTTCATTTTAACCTTCACAAATTTTCTGTTTTGGGTTTCATTCAGATTTTGAGTTGTCAATACAACTTTTATGGCATTAAAATTTCTTACATTTTTTTTGTTTTGATTTGCAGTAATTTTGTCTATGATCTCATTTTCCACATTGGAAATACATTTTTTTTTAATTTTTAAATAGGCAATCCACCTTTAAATGAAGTCCCTCGCAACCGTAACACGGGTTCGGTGCCGTCATTTTTTCCTTCTTTTTTAAACTTTTGTCACACTGTGTGCAATTTCGCCAATTTTTGCAGTATCATGTCTTAAATTTAGAATTCTTTCACATTCTTCTGTTACTACATGTAAGATTAATTTTGTGCAACATTGCTTCAAACATCCTTGTTTGATGTTCCAATATTTGTAGTGTTCGTTGTCGCTGCAGCTGTTGTTTCAATAAATATTTTACTGTTGTTGTTCCAATAACTGTTTTACTGTTGTTCTTGTATACAATAATAGCGACTACTGTAGTTTGTGTGGCAATGCGTACGACTCACTTTGCGACACAGGTTGCGACCCCATTTCCTTTCATAGTGAATGAAATAGTCTATGTTCAACAGTTTAGTGTAGCGAAAGTCGGTCGTCATTCTAACTAAAATTATTTCCCAGTCGGCCAGTGAAAAATAATGTAACCCAATTTGCAAGCGTGATCGTGGGAATGAGTCATATGGCAAAGATAGATAGATATATATGCACCCACCCCAGCGGTGATGAGTCGGAGTCTTTCAGACATCGCGGACAAAAATTTAATGTCCACGTTTCAGATCAGAGACCACAGGATCGCACATACACACAGCGAATGGGAGTAATTGAGTAAAGATTTTTATTAAAATTTAATGTTAAATATGAGAGATTTATGTATTGTGCTAGTTTTAATCAGCACAACGACAATATAATTACTTGGGCTATAATAAAGAAACTATTGATAGTGAACTATTGATATCATTAAATTGCTAATTTTTTTTAATGAAATTTGAACCGGATAACATCTATAACGCTAATTTGTCATTAGAAGCTCGGCAAGATGGCGCCATCGTGATATACCTAATATGAACTTGTGATTAATTCTGAAATAGAAAAAGGCATTAAGATCAGTTATTAAAAATGGATTTGAACGAGGGAAGCGTGTGGGTTTTGGCAAAGAGCGCCCTTCTTTGAACATTGTGGACTGAAGCTACAGAGCAACAAAGCACTGTGTCAAATAACATATCCAACATTAGATGAAGTCAACCAACAGCAGAAACAACAAAAATGGATAGCCCATTGTAATTCGAAGAGAAAATAATGACATAACATTTTGACATTCTACACTAATTCAAACAAAAGGTTTGGAAGGAAACCACCTTCAATAGTCGAAAGAGCGGTAACAGTTATGAGATGTTTATTTTTCCTGAAAAATTGTTTTAAGAGAAACATTTTATAAATTTCAACCGAAAGCAGTACTGGTTGCTTGGTCAATGATCTGTTCATATATATATATATATATATATATATATACATGAAGAAAGTCCGACAATTTATTTATTAAAGACATTTTTATGTTTAACGTTCTTTTTATAGATACAAGTATTTAAGTAAATGCTCTGTTTATAATAAACAGTATTAAATAACATCTACCGGCCTAAATGCCCGAGAAATTTTCATAGGAAATATTCGTTCTTTGACAGGATTCGAACCTGCTTCCTATACGGAACCGTCATTTAGCTTGACGTGCCAAGCTGCTCGGCCACAAAGGATCGTTCGGTTGGCAGCGACATTACTATAATTAATAATAATAATAATAAATAAAAAAAAAAAAAAAAAATGGAAAAACCGGTGAACCTACATTGACGAAAATAGAAAACGTTGGCAAGTTTATAAGCAGTAAATTCGACCTTGCCAACCGAACGATATATACACGACGTTCTCGGTCCAATCCGTGAACAACACCAGCCGAAATATTTGATCATTTGATTAGATTTTGGAAAGTACGTTAGGTTAAGAAATTTTCACTACCCGCTCTCTCTCCCACCTCTCTCTCTCACGCATATATATATATATATATATATATTTAGTGTATTGGGACAGCAGATCATTATTTAAACATATATTGTTAAATATAACAGACAAGGAATATCTATTATGTTTGATCATGAGTCATTCTAAACTTCGTATGGTTGCTTTAATTTCGGGTGAAAATAAAGGCAAAAATTGTCAAACCTTTGAATATTTTTTTATTAAGCTGTTCCTTGACTTAGGCTTTCTAGACATGGTTCTGTTGTTAATATTTCGGTCTCTCATGTGGTACGATGTCATAGAAACGTAAGAATTTACGACCTAGGTCTGCTATTCCGCGACCGTTATCGTCGCATAGCAATCTTTTATGCCAACATAACAGAATATCATCTTGGGTGGTGAATATCTTTGTTTAAATGTCCGTATAACCACACTGAAGATGGCGCATGTGAGCCGAAAACTTAGCTCAAGGAACAGATTGATAAAAAATATCCAAACGTTGTGTTTCACTCCTCGTTCGCGTCGCTACGTACAAAAACTGGAAAAGACTCTCACGTTCACAAAAAAAAAAAAAAAAAAAAAATCAACAGCAAGAAAGGAAGTCTGGGTTTTTATTTCAATGATATTCTCTCAGGTAGTAGGTTGGTGACAAGTGGGTCCCGTCGCTTCATCAATTTGCTTCAATAAGGCGCTTGGACGGACGACTTTTTTCTTTGTCTAACAGGCAATAGGATTGCAGGAAGAAACATGTGGTTTCCGACGCAGTGCCAATTGATGCTAACCTTCCAAACTACTTCAAATAAAAGGTTCTCTACGAAAACAAACTCTACTAATACCGGAAAGAGCGATAACAGCTGCTGAACTTGAGAAACTTATTTCCCTGAAAAATTGTTTTAAGAGAAAGATTTTAGAAATTTAGACCTGTCAATGAATGCCAAATGTTTCATTGCAGGGAAACGGCTAATATTACCATTGCCATTGCCAATGATCAGTGCATATATATATATATATATATATATATATATATATATATATATATATATATATATATATATATATATAAAGTGAACATTCAATGTTCACTTTTATATTTAAACACGCTGTATCTCTGATATTGAGTACTTTATCCCATTAATATAGCATAACTTAAGACTATATTTCTTCATATATATTGTGGATTCCGGGTTGAAATCCGGTACCAATAAATAACAAATGCCAAGAATGAATATAGGAAAATAATGTATTAACGCAATAATACAAACTGGTAATGCAGTTTAGTAGTTCCAGGAATACGGGTTAGTAGCAAAATATATATATACAGTCTTTGCTATTGAGGTATCGCTGCATGACTTCTTACTGAGTCTACGTGCTCGCTCACGATGACTCTTGCTCGCTACGTTCGTTCTGTCTGTCTGTTTGTTACCTTGCTCTCACTATTCCGGTTACCTACAACCTTTCACGCTCCCTCCTTCCTGTCTCGGGTCTTCTCGTAGCAGTAGTATATGTATTTACTTGGGTGAGTCCATTTGTGAAAAAAAGGGAGGATCCCTCCACATATATATATATATATATATATATATATATATATATATATATATACATATATATATATATATATATATATACATATACATATATACATATACATATACATATATATATACATATATATATATATATATATATATACATATATATATATATATACACACGTTATTTTTAATTTATTTTGCTTAAACTTTATTTTTGCTGGATACTCATATTCGAGTAGAAGCTCTTTTTTAAAAATTTAACCGTATTTTTTATCCAACTTCATCTACCGGCCTGAATATTCGAGAAATCTTGTCAGAGAAATATGCGTCCTCCGGCAGGATTCGAGCCTATGAGGAACCGTCATTGGATCTGACGTGCCAGACCGCTCGTCCACATAGGGTTTCCGGTCGAACAAAGCCCGAATAATACCTTTTGAACACACACTCTCTGCCGGTTCTTCAAACATTCATATCATGTCTGTCTATATTTCTGAGATGAGGTATTATGTACAGTATTTACATTATTCTGACTATTGTCCTCATCTTTGTCGCCATATTTATCACAACGTTTCGGCCGTTGTACGCTCCGGCCTTCTTCAGGTGGGTGGAATTTCGAACTGAACCCTTTATTTCGATCACTGGGGTAGACTGTTCTAGTTCCACGTGCCATGTTTGATGTTATCAGTTATCTCCTGCTAATTTTCCCTCTGAAAGTTATCCACTGACTTAACCGGGTATTGAACTCACACTCAGATTGTTTTCTGAGGTGGACAACAACACTCAGAAAACAGTCTGCCTGCCTTATGTGAAGGGGTTATTCAGAGAAAATACAAAGGATCTGCGGTCCATATAACATCAGGACAACTTTCAAAAGCTTGACAACACTTCACAGATATCTCTCTCGAGTGAGACCCCCCATAGAGGAGAACATGACTAAAGACTGTGTGTACGCTATCCCGTGCAGCTGCGGAAAGGAATATAAAGGAGAGACAGGCCGCCCCCTCAAGGTAAGGCTTCAAGAACACCAGAAAGCTGTAACGCGAGGGGAAGTAGAAAAATCAGGCGTGGCTGACCACATATGGAGAGAGAAGGGAGATCACCGTCCCCTGTGGGATCATGTTGAGATTATAGATAGGGAACACCATTGGAAAATTCGTAAACTTAAGGAATCAGCACATATGCCAGGCCACAAAAATCTCCTGAGCCGACCAAGCATAGAAATAAATACAATATGGGGACCAGTAATAAGGAGTGCCAGAGAAAAGCAATGATAACAATGTTGCAATATGAGCTCTGGCAAAAACATGCAATGATACTAGCAAAATTGCAATATGAGCACTGGTAAAAATGGTTGCTGAAAACATTAGGTTTATAATACCTATATATATATATATATATATATATATATATATATATATATATATATACGTGTGTGTGTGTGTGTGTGTGTCTGTTCTGACTTTCTCAGTCAGTCGGTGTTCATTTAGCATTTAACGCCCATGTACGTATTTTCTACATGCTTGGATATACACATACGCACTCATTCGTATGCAGTTGGCTAATATTGTGCACGAAATCCCCATTCTCTGCCAATCTAATCCTTCCGGTAGCTCGCCGCTAGCTGGCAAATGAAATGCACTTAGCGTTACCAGTTTGTCTGTGAGACATCCGTTGAGTCTTTAAAGAGGGAAGCGCTTGACACCGTTCCAATATTGATTTCCTTTATTAAGCAATCAGCAATTCCGCTAGCCAACGACCAACACATCGCGGTGTAATTCTGCTCAATGGAACGTCATCTTATCAAGGGATTAGGAAGGTTTAGAAGTTGAAGCGAGGGTAACACTGACATCCAATCACAACGTGTCTACTTCCCGCCGAAACCTGCCCCAGGTGCCATGTCGATGAGCACTCCCTCAAATAAGAACTGTTGCCGGTGTACCTGCGTAAGTTGGAAATGGAATCTCTGCCAGAGTTGCTTGTTGGCTCTTCTTTTACACGTCGGAAATCAGTATCATTTAAATTCTGAAGAAAATGGGATATGTAGATAGATAGATACATAGATATGAACAAACTGAGATAGATAGATAGATAGATAGATAGAATATATAGATGAATAAATCGGGATAGATAGATATGAACAAAGTGGGATAGATACATGCATACGTGCATAATGCTAATTGTAATACTTGCATTTTCTTTATAAGAAAACGTTAGGTATTTATTGACCATGAATCCAGTGCTTCTTTCGGTAGAAATTCTTAAAATCTTCCTCTTAAAAGAAATTTCTCAAAGTCCAGTAGGTGTTCTGGCTCTTTCCATTATTAATAGAGATTTCCTTTCTAACCTTTTGTTTGAAACCTGGTGGAATGTCAACATCTATATTATGTCATTATTTTCTCTTCGAGTTTCATGTGATATCCATTTTAGTTTTTGCTGCTGTTGAACGTCCTCGTGTGGTTTCTGTAATTTGGTTCTTTTGTTTGTAATTCTGAAGTAATAGTCCACAAAAGCTACGCTAAGTGTAGTTATAGTCAACACCGCAAAACCAAAACCAAACATTAACCTTAGAATTGGAGTCATGTTCTTAAATAACCTTGTCAGATCGAAACCCGCATAAGGATGGCATCCAACGCGTTCAGCAATGTCTAAACTATCAGCAACAGACAACCGTTTTCTCAGATCAAAGATTGCATATGAAACCAGTAGGTATTAGAGAGCACATTTAATCATATTTCGTGAACTGGCGCTACATAATCACACATAGACATTACTAAATAACATATCCAACATTAATTGAAGTCTTTCAACTGCAGCAACAACTAAAATAGCACATGTAACTCGAACAGAAAATAATTGCATAAGTTGTTCACCTTCCGTCCTATCTTAAACAAAAGGTTAGAATGGAAGCCCCCATCAGTAATGGAAAGAGTTATATCAGTCACTGAACTTGAAAAGAATATTTTCCTAAAAAAGTGAAAGGTCTTCTAAATTTCAAATGACTATAACGCTAACTCCTCCTATATAGCATTGAATGCGAGAATCTCTTCACAAATGATGAAAAGACTTCGGCTAAAGAAATGTAGTTCTGCAGAAGTATGCTGAGAATACCATGCAGTGAGCATATAGGCAATGAGAAAGTTTTAGAGAAAATAAGAACAAAAAGGAAACTTGTACTTAACATCAGAAAGAGAAAGTTGAAATTTCTAGTGTGCATAATGAGGAAAGGGGGCTTGGAAAATTTGACACTCACAGGGCATATTGAAGGCAATAGGGACAGTGAATAACCTAACAAGCTCGTGTAAATCGATGGCACAGCACGGTTTAGGAGAGATAGTAAAATCCAAAATTTACTAAGAACTACAATTGTGGAGAGACGTGATCGCCAACAACCTGAAGGAAAATGACACATAATAATAATAATAATAATAATAATAATAATAATAATAATAATAATAATAATAGCTATATATACCGCAAAGAAAGTTGGTTCTCTGTGTTGCGGCAGCAGGTTTTCTCGTCTGAGTTCATCCTTTAAATCTACAAATCTACTATTCCTCCTTACATTGCCATATCTGGTCTGGTGCCCCCGCTGTTCATCTCGTGGTTCTCGACAAAATCCAAAGAGTGATATGCAATGTAATAGGTCTTAACCTGACAACTCGACTCCAGTCGATTTCTCACAGGCGTTATGTTGCTTCCCTTGGTCTTTTCTATAAATACTTTCGTGGCAACTGCCACGAGCTATTTTCATTGGTACTCCAACTGCATGAATTTAAGCGTGCTACTAGGTTGGCATCTCGGTCCCACCCTTTTACTGTCGAAACAGTTAAGTGTAACCACCACTTCTACTCCCACAGCTTCTTTTCTCGCACTTCCTCTTACTTGCTTCCCGGATAACTATAATCTTCAAAAATTCAAATGTAAAGTAAATCGATAACTGATGCCTTAATATTGATCCCCGTCCTTCTCTTTATCTTGTCCTCAAACGCCCATCTTATCTCTTACTTTCACTGCCTGTAACCACTTACGTACTAGTGGCCTTGCTTGTGGTAAAATGCTTATAATAATAATAATAATAATAATAATAATAATAATGTTAATTGTTCGGTTAATAAATTACAAATGGTTTCGTATAAAAAACAACTACTCTCAACATTACCTTACATTGGGTTGCCGAAAACTTTTTAGGCACCAGCTTCTTCCCAAAATCACTATTTCAATGATCAAACATCAGAATACTAATTTGGGAAGTTTGTATATGTTATCGTAATTTACCAACGCATGCATGGATTCTCCCAGCTATAAATAGGAGCAGGTACTGCCTTTTGGAGGTTGAAGTTTCCAGCAGCCAGCTCTGACATTCGGACCGAACATTCTTGCGGTAACACCTTCGTTTGTATATGTTTGTATTACTGTTTTTTTTTAATATATATATTTAACTCAATAACTCTCGTGTCTTTATTTCTGGCCCTAACAAGGTCACAACAGAATATTAAAGGCACTTTGATACTCGCGTATTTATACTTATTAAAATAACAATTCAATCTAAAGATACGACTCAACTAATGTGCCATGAGCCCTCAGGGCATGGGTGATTAGGGTCCTCCGCAGCTTCCTATCTTTTGTAGCTCCAAGCAACCCCCTCCAAGTCTCTATTCTGTCATTTATTTACACAAGTTCGTTAAATGGGTTTCACATTTTATAATCTCTTAAAAAGAATATTCTTAATATGAATGTTACAAATGCGACACAAATTTCACTTGGTTTTTACCTGCATATTAGTCAGTTGTAGCATTTAAATTCATTTTGGAATATTCTTATGAAAAATGCTTTAACTGCATCAAGTAAAATCCTTGTAAAATCTGATCATTTACAATAATACAGAGGAAAAATTGTAAAGATATGAAAGTTGAAGAGTAAAGAATTCCAAGTTAGGAAATTGATGATCTGTCTAGCATTTTTCCATCGATCCTCACTAGGTGCCCCATAGTTGTAGTTAATAAGATTAAGTTTAGTAATTATAAATAATCACTCCGAGATCGGATAATAGCTATCTAGCTAGTGTGGTTGTCTGTTACTATTGATTGGCGCATTTGGTACCCAATAATTGTTGTCTTGTGGCAAACTAAGCTAGGTTTAGTAGATTGCAACAGTGAAAAATAATTTATCCTTTTAATTAATAATTTTTATAGCGAATCTATTAAACTAATAACCTTTTTAGATATCACTTTTCACGTGTTATATGACATTATGATTAGGATTAGGGCAATTAGGATTAGGATTAGAACTATGACTATTGCGTAGAGCCACGTTTTATTAATCTTTCACTAATTTGCATATGCAAATTATCCTTTAATCATTTCATCCAGGCGTCAATTAATCGGAATAAGAATTTTCTTTTTTATTCCTTTTCTTTTTTCTTTTTTATTCCCTTTCTTTTTCCTTTTTCTTTTTCTTCATCATTAATTTATGCTTCTCATCACTGTATTTTCATTTAATCCAATTTAAAATTATATATTGTTTCTTTTTATAAGCATTTAAAAAAAAAAAGCAACGTAAAACACTTCCACTGATACTGATATCATCCTGGTGTGCATATGTATAATAAAAGAAAAAAAAAACAAATAGCTATGTTTTCCTCGAGCAATGCTGATACGATTAAAATGTGTTAAAGCCACAGGCTATTTCATACATTAATTATATAGGCATACTTAAACGATTCGCTAGTTGATTTTAAAATGCATCGTTTAACCTTGTGATTAAAAAAATATCCTATGGTTATTGCGGCAAACCAAACTCTGTGAGTTAGATCTCCAACTATAAATACATCGGAAAATGCTACGAGAATAACTATAATTAATCTTCATGTGTTAACAATAATGATTGCTTTCTTCTTTTTTTTTAGATTGATTTCGATCCTGACAACTTTTTAGGAAATGTGTTTGTATCAATGAAAGGAGATTCAATCGACAACCTTAAAAAGCTGCGCGAGACTGTCGATAAGGACAGGTAAGTACAAAATATGTGCTTGCAGGATTCTTCTGTTGCGACACGTGGGCTAATAAACATTTTAGCTTTAAACTTTGATAAACAAATGCTATAACATGTAGTAATTAATTCTAGACTAATAATTTCATCAGAATAAATAATCCCGGTTGATATATTTCCTTGAAAGAAAGAACGGTTACTTTAGCGCAAATATTATATAATTTTTTGAACGCGGACAGAGCCGCACATGTCAACTCTTACTGAATACATGGAAATTAAATATACTGGCAAAAATGTAAGCAATTGTTTCTATACCTGAAAAAAATAAAGATTCTCATCTACTCTACAAATCTAAAAAATTGATTTAAAGGTTACAAATGATTGGGAACTGTATTATTTAATGTGTGTGAAAAACAAGAA
>OZ010571.1:82798972-82868972 GCA_963932145.1 Acanthosepion lycidas | reverse complement strand
TTCACGTTATTCTTCAGTTATTTTTGTTACTGATAAAGCCCCCGTAGAACATCATTAGACAAACCTCAATCTGTCCTCAACCTATCAACACGTTAACAGATTAAATAAACAGCTACCATTTCTACGATATTTTAAAACTTAAAATAGATAATATGTGTTTCAAATCAGATTAATTATACTTCCTCAAATAATGTTTCAAAAAGTTATATTTTATTTTGGGAAGATTTTTTTCACAAGGATAATTACATTCTGATGACAGCTGGCTAAAAAAGGCACTAAAATAAAAAAAAAAAAATAAAAAATAAAAATCTCTCAATAACTCTTTTCAATCAGTTTAAATTAATTTTGAAATACAGCAAAGTAATTTGCTTATTAGAAATACTAACTTTAATCTATCAGCTTGAAATTAAAACTAAAATAAAAGCTTCAAGAAAGAGTTTTCATTTAAAAACAAATCATTTTAAACCTTAGGTGTCGTGAATCTGTGCAGGTGCCTACTTATTAAATATCTACAATGTCTTATTTACTCGAGACTACAGAAAGTTACACGCGTTTCCAATTAATTTAATCAAGCCAATCACACATGTAAATATGTTCAGCTGATTTGCATAGCATTCGATGACACTAAGTGTTGTTTGAACACTAAAATAGTTTAAATTACACAATCAGGGAACTGAAAGCCGATAGTTATTGACATTGACCTGCATAAATATGAAACATTTCAAAATTCTATAATGAAAATATTTTTTTATTTCAACATATATTATTAATGGATACAATCTTAACAATATAAGATACGCAGATTATATGATACTAATGACAGACACAGAAATATAGTAAAGGAAAGCCAAAATAAATCACTAAACATCAATTGTAAGACAGAATCTTTGAAGTTCAAGATGCACATCGGAATCAAACAAGTGGAGAAATTTAGCTATCTTTTGTTTTTATAGTATAGATCACCTTTTACAAGGCCCCCGGGTCACTCGATGTTGAGGTTATGTTTAGAGGCCACTTCTGTGTATACGAGGGGAAGATAATAGTTAACCCTAGTCTTGAACAGGTTAAGATTATGTTGAGAGTCGGTTCCACAGGGCAGTGGTTCGTGGGAAGAAGCTGCTCGAGTGGAAGTTACTTCTCAGCGATGAAATACGAAGGGAATGTAGGTGGTTTGCTACTAATTAAGTAGCCTGGCGTGTTCTTGTCGTGAAGGTTTGACTTGGCTGGTCCAGGGAATGTAGTTGATCCGAGCACTTTCTGTGGGAGTAAGATTGAAGGGCGGAGAATAGTTCCTCACCCACGAAGAGGGTTCGGAGACGCCTTTGGACTCTATCACGATGAGAAGGGCTGTAACAGGCAATAGAAAATGTGAGACAGAAATCCGAAGGCGCAAGGAGATAGAGAAAATGCCTAATATATATATATATATATATATATATATATATATATATATATATATATATATATTAAATTTTAACATAAAAGAAGTTGAAGAGAAAGAATGTTTGAGTTGTAAATGCGTTTGACCTCTAACAAAAGATTAAATCTTTTAGCGTTTGACCTCTAACAAAAGATTAAATCTTTTAGCGTTTGACCTCTAACAAAAGATTAAATCTTTTAGCGTTTGACCTCTAACAAAAGATTAAATCTTTTAGCGTTTGACCTCTAACAAAAGATTAAATCTCTCAGCACTATTTTATTTGTTTTCAAGTAACAGGGAAATTTCGGTGAAACAAATAAAATAGTGTTGAACTGTTATGTAATATAAATCCTCCGATCAATTATGTCCCATGCGTAATACACGTTTCGGCGATTATGTATACTTCGATATATGTTGAGGCAGATTTTTTCCGCAGTTGGTTGCCATTTCTTTTTGCGGTAGACCAGTTGCCATCCAGTCCGTCCTGCTATTTACTCCTGATTCATACCTTTCCCAAGGACGCCTAAGTGAATGTAATGGATTCGACTTGAATTTGAACTCAGATCCCCCATTCCTCTATCCGAGCTGCTATCCATTACTCCACCGTCCAAAAGTTGGATATGGGACAATTTTCCTCATTTATGAAGAGGAGACTTGAGGCAACAGCGATGTGGTTCTACAAAAAATGCTGAGAATACTCTGGACGGAATATGTTAGCAACGAGTTTTACAAAAATGGAAACAAAAATTAAAATCAGAAAGAGAAAGTCGTAATTTCTTGGACACATAATGAGGAAAGACAGTTTGGAAAAATTGACACTCACAGGATATATTAAAGACAAGATGGATATATTAAGTAACCTAACTAAGGTGTTTGTATAAATGGATAACATAACACGGAGTGTGGAGGATAGTTAGAGCTACACGGAATAAGAAGATGTGGAGAGCAATGATTACTTACTTCCTGAAGAGACACGGCACATAAAAGATGTCGAAGACGAGAAAGAATGTCCGAGTTGGAAAATGCAATTTCTGGCGTTCGGTCTCTAACAAAAGATTATATCTCTTAAATTTTAACATTCAATCCCATGAACACTAGTTTAGGTTATAAATAATTACCGTTTTTGTTCGTCAATGATTCTCTTCGTTCTTTAACTAAAAGCGTATAGATCCCAAATACCCAGGTAGCTGATTTCCTCTATCTTTTTTTTCATTTGTACCTCCTTACATTTTTAAATGATGACCAGCATTAATATTTATGATTGTTATTGTAATATTTTGTTAAAGTTGTTACGATCAAATATTTAACGATGCGACAGGAGAAATTCTACGGATATTTTATTGTCATAGAACTCGTCATTTGCCTATTCAAACATTAACTGAAGAATTAAGATTTATCAGAAGATTAAAATAGGAAAACAGTGAAATCTTTATGGGTCTTTCTAGTAAAAAAGATTAGTAAATAGTATTCTCTATATCAAACGTATTCTAACTCATTTTCTCCTTTTTCTTCCTATGTAGGTGGATTACACAACCAGCCGTAGTAAACGCGTTTTATAGCGCTGTCCGAAACTCCATAAGTAAGTGCCTTACTTTTTTGTTTAAATAATCACAAAAATATACGTAAAATTATTTTCCATGATTTAAAAAATTTTTTTTAATAAAAGAGTCTAAAAATGTTTGTAATGCAACACTGAATTCAAACAATTACTCTCATATTTAAAAGAAAATCGGAAAGTGTTATTTTATTTATTCTGCATCCTTAATTCAGAATACGGCACAAGATACTTTTTGATGGATTATACCTAGTCATACGCATCAGAAGCACAAATATATACTTAAAACAGCGTATATCTATAGATGGCCAGTTGTTTTGTTTTTTAGTGGCATATCAACCTCTATAGGATATTTAATGTCAAAATCTAAATATTTTTTATAGACATTTTTTATTTTATGTTTGGAGATAATAAGGGTTTTAGTGATGCAAGCTGAGGGGCGGGAAGAGATGGATTTATACCTTTCCCAAGAGTTTTTGAGCATAAGTGAATATATCGAACCCTACTGGAATTGGAACTCGGCACTCCGATTAACAATACAGAGTCATTATTCATTGCACCCACCACACATCCATGCTAACATTTAGTATTCCCAAGCGGTCACCCATGTAGGTATTGACCAGGTTTGCCGTTGCTTAACTTCGGTGATCGTACGGGTACCTGTATTTCAACGTGATGTGGCCGTAAGCTGTAGAGGCCTGGGGAATCATATGGAAGAAAACATTAAGTAACAACACCGAAAAACTTCGACAAATTCAGATCACATGGTATCCAAAGAATAACTTTGAACATATTTGTCAAGATGAAGATATCAGTATATATCCCATATCCTGCTTCTCTTAGTGCAATGGGGGGGGGAAGGTGCTGTCTAAGAGACTTATTTCCAGTACACATCTGACAGTTTTTTGGTTTGCATCAATTCTCGATATCCTTGGAGTAAAGCATGCATTGCAATGGTGCAAATTTTGAACTCCCATTCGATCACATGCAGTTTTATGATGTCACAATTATATTACTTATTCACATAAATGTATCATAAATGTTATTTATTGTAATATAATTACAATTTTGGCACTAAAGGGTAAATGGGGTGGTCAACACTGATTATCCTAAACCTATCTAATCTGATTTGAAACCCATTCATTCATTACAACTTTTTCACAACAAGAACTAATCCATCACCATTCGATCCAACATATACCACAATACTGCCATATTCACAGGGATCCTAGTAAAATATCCATGACATAAAACTTTTATAATATACAATTTTTTTATTTTTTCATAAAAATATATCAAAATATATGTTATGAAATTGAGTGGGGAGGATGAACCCAATAACGAAAATAAAATACAACCAAACATTCAAAAAATAAAAAAAAAACGTCAATAGGACAGAGCCATCGCGCAGAAAAATATGAGTGGCCAATGTATTTAGCCGCTAAGCAGAATCAAGCAGTTCACATGCTAGTGATTCTGATTAGCGCCAGATTACATTGGCCACTCTTATTTTTCTGTCGGGTGCTCTGGTCCTACTATGTATTTTATTTTTTTTAAATTTTATTTTGAATGTTTGGTTGTATTTTATGTATTATAAAGACAAAGAAATAGAACTCATCCAATAGCAATATAATATGTTGTAACAGGTATTGGAAGAATACTTTTAAATTGCTTCATGTGTATTGTATGTATCCATGTTAACCCATTAAACTCCCATATTGGAGTATAGAACCAAAACTTCATCACACTACATAGTGGTTTTCGTAGAAAGTAGTTTTCTTTTTTTGGGGTGGAGTTGCTAACACCATGTCCAACTGGTTTTTAATTCAGAGCTACCATTCTCTTAAACTCGTTGTCAGCCAAAACTAGAGAGCCAAGTATGCCCCTAGCTATTAACCCCTAGCTGGGGGAGAGAAAAGACGGATCCATACCTTTCCCAAGAATATTTGTTAGAAAGCGAAAGCAATTGGAATTCGACAATCCTGCTCTCTGCGCTGATAAAGGCTACGTTATGCGCATATTCATTTTTTTTTTGTTTATTACTTGGCACGAATTTAATAATATTGAATTATCTCTTGATTTTATCTAAAACACATATGTGTCACAGAAACTCGTATAAACGCTAAAAATACTTTTGAACTTTTTGAATGCAAATAAACATTTTTTTTTAATCTAATAAAAATATTAGGAAATAATTAAATTGAAAGAAATGCACGAATTATTTGATTTATTTCCCTTTGGAGATTTTCAGGAGATAAAATTAACTGAGATGGAGAGATATATAACAAGTGAAAAAGGTGTTTAAGTGACAGTTATGCATTGTTAACTCGGGAGACTTTCTATTTTACGGTTTGTATTATACAATTTAAAAACTACATTCTTTTTTTTCTCATTAAGTATAATCACATAAAATCGAGCCAACCGTGCTTATTGTATATTACAGATCTTTTGTAAAACCAGCTTTAATATTTAATATTATTAAGGTTTTTCCCATTAGCTTTTTCGTCCATGAAGGTTTAAACGCTTTTTAACTATTTATCTGAAAGAAATGAATGACGTCATTTTCCTAGTAAGATATACAAAGTTGATTCCGACCTTGTGTCGTATCCGGTGTGCGATGTGGGCGTTCTGGTAAATACTTATACAATGTTGATTAGGCCATCTAGATATTAGCGACTTATATCGAATTTATGTGGGGAAATATTGTAAGTATATTGCTCCTCATACAATGGACAGTCTTCAAGCTGCAAATTGAAGTTTTCAGCTTTATGTAATCGGGCATTGTTTATTAAGCTTTTCTCTCTTTTACACCCAGTCTCCATACTTATATATATAATCTTCATAAAAAGCAATCCATCATCATACGGTTTATTATATTTTCTTGTATTGTAGCGTTCCCGGCAGGTATTCTTCAACTGCCATTCTACGACAAGCACCAGCCTGCGTAAGTTGTTTCTCTCTCTCTCCCTTCATTTTTCAATTAGGCATACATACATACATACATACATAAACACACATATATATATATATATATCTGTGTGTGTGTGTGTTTATATATATGTTTTTTATGTATATATATATATATATATATATATATATATATATATATATATATATATATATATATATATATATAAGCAGTAAATATTAATTTAACAAGTTTTATTGAAGATAACAAACAAGTTATGTCATTTATATATTTTAATCATATTTTTTCCTGTTTAATTAATATCCGTATCTTAGTGGTAAGGATGGATCAGAATTGTTCGTATTTAATGTTAGCTTTCGTTAAGGTTTCAGCTTTCGACTCACTTCAATGAGAATAAAAGAAATTCAATAAAAGTTCAAAATCCGATTATTGATAATTTACATATTTGCCATATTTTGAAATTTTATGTTTTAAATGTCTGAGTTCACGGGGACTTGATGTTATTTTTTGCGTTTTAAAAGGCAGGGATTAACCCCTCTTTTCTGCGAATGGACTTCACTTATCACCGCTAGGCAGTCAGCGGTAAAAAGGGAAAGGGGTCACTCCTTCTTTCGATTCATCCATAGTAAGCTCTATGTAAAAGACGTTGTCCAATCTTTATTCTAGGAGACGCACCTTGTACAAGCATACTACTTACTTTTTTTTAAACCACGTAGCACAATCTCTGTCAACTTCACATACTATTATTAATCCAAATGTAAGTTTCAACGTTTTGGATTAGTCAGCATTATGAGATTACTCCACCTTCTTTGCCAATAGACTCCACTTAACGCTGCTAGGTGGCGTGGTAATCAAAAGTATAAAATGAAATTACTCACTCACGTGATATTAATAAGATGCGTCTCGTCCCCTCCCTACTCCTAGGTTAAGCCCAAGTTTGTCACAGAAAGGTACCACTTTGTAAGCAAAGATGTTTAAAACTTTCAAAAGAAGATAAATTAACACTTAAAGCATTTATATATATTATATATACAAATCCTTTAGTTATATACCGGCCTGAATTTACGAGAAATTTCATAAAAAATATGCGCCTTCTGAGAGAAATCGAACCTGTACCCTACACAGAACCGTCATATAACCTGACGAGTTATGCCATATAGCTACAGAGGAAGCATCTGATTAGGAAAGTTAAAATACTGTTTTTAAACAAATTTCCCATGATTTTTCTATATGACGGTTCCGTGTAGGGTACAGGTTCAATTCTTATCTGAGGACACATATTTTCTATGAAATTTCTTAAATACTTAAATATTTGTACCTATAAAAATAACGTATAAAGAGAATATATATATATATATATATATATATATATATATATATATATATATATAAAACTCGGAAAAGAAAATATATATCTCTGTGTACATATTCTTTACTATTAAAGATACTTCCATTTAATTTCTTTCTTGATAATAACTGAAGCCAGACGAAACGAACGACAAGAAGAACTATAGACTTTTTTCTTCCAAATCTATGAAATGGAAAATAATACAAGAAGAAATACTAATGAAAATGTAATAGACATATAATGGTCCTTAACCCCAAAATGATCATGCACTGCTAAATAAACCCAGTTCAAATGACTTCATCCTAAACCCCAAAAGTATATTAATATAAAAAACAAACTTTGGCATAACGACATATTAATATTCCCACCAAAGAGATTTAACACCCACCGGTCGAAATGAAATTTTAAAATTCCTCTAAAAGACGGACTCTGATTTTCATTTAATTCCATTCTTTCATGCTGATGACTTAAGCGTGTTGAGAACTAACAACAAATGTGAACAATTTATTTCCACTTTCAACACAGAGACGGAAAGTAATCAACCATTAAGGAAAGAACATTAAATATGATAGACATAACTAATGCATTAACTTTAAAACACACATACACACATGTATGTAAGAGGATGTGCCTAAAATGTATGAATTTTGATGTTTGTCAAATTTTGGGAAATGGGTCAGCTCAATAACTTTTTACATCTTCTCGTGCATACATATTTTTTAAATTTATTTTTAAATCCGAAATTATTTCTTATTACAATAAACATCATTTTTAGCCTGTACACGTGTCTGATTTGCTATTCCAGATTTGATTTGATTTTCTTAAACAGTGAAATTAATAACAACCGGCCTAGATGAAGAAGTTTTACTAAAGCGGGAGGCACAACTTCTCTCTAGTAGGACTTCAAGATCTAGAACGAATGTTATTAAATTCGCCGTTTAAGAGAAAAAAAAACCCCAAAAAAAATAATAATAAGAAATGCACACACACACTCATATATATATATATTCGGAATTCGATATATATATATATAAATCTTTATATGAATAAAGGTACACAATCAATCTCAAAACAGAACACGCCTTGTAAAATAAGTACTTTACTAAATATAAGTGCCGAATGAAATATTCAGACGGTGGGTAATTTTAAATTCATGATGTTACACGGGGATTTTTATTTATTTATGTAATAAAATAATCGTACCGCGGAGAACATTATTTGAAAAAATAATAAGCGTGCCGTACAAAATAAAGAGCGTAACCTGGGTGGAGATTGAAGGGAATAACTTAATCGTGCCGGCACTTGTATTTAGTACATAAAAGTATCCTTTTTCTTTTGTTTATTTATCCTGTTAATTTGTTTGTCTATCATTCTTAGGTCGATGAATTACGGAGCGATTGGTGTTGTCATTGGACATGAACTGACACATGGATTTGATGACAGAGGTTTGTATAATGGAAGACATTGCAATATTTCTCATAAAATATTACACTAGAGATTTTTGCTAAGACATAAGTGCTGCGTTTCATGTCGTCTTTGGCTTTATTTTCTTCAGAACCCAAAGCTACACCAGAGACTGCTTCAACGAGGGACAATTTTCTTTTTTTTTCATTATTATCTCGCTTTATTACATGAGGGGCCATATTTGCAGCATCGTTTCGTGAAGGAATTGAGAAGTAGAGGGAAATTATCGGGTGAAAGTATATCAATACGTTGACTAGAATTTCATCACCACGTAAAGGCTTGCTCCACTGAGGAATCTGGGTGTGAAAGTTATGTTGTCGCTTCTAATTCTTGCAACCGTCTGCGTGAATTCGTGCCTTTTTGGTCTTATATATAAAAGAAGATTCAATAAAGGCAATCCATGTATGTCTGGATTATACCACCCCTCACTCAGTTCGTGTCATCAAAGTTCTGACCAATAGTTTGCCATTATGAGCCACTCAACGCATTCTATAGAAAGTTATTTATGACATGGCGTAAATACGACTATTTTGATTGATTGATTCGTTTTTACGGCTTACCAACCTTTTGCAGGTTATTTAAAACCAGAAAGTATTTTTAGATTGTAAGAATTCGTTTTTCGAAATAAAAATGATTTATTCATACAAGTTTTACTAATTAACCGATGAATTCATATCTTTTCCAAGACGTACATGAATATAACGAACCCAACTGGAATTGGAAATCCGATTAACAATTACGCTAGTACATCACCCGTACATCCAAACTTGCAGTACCTGGTATTCCGAAGCAGTCACCCCTCTAGGTACTGACCAGGCTTTACGTTGCTTAACTTCGGTAATCGTACTAGAACTGTTTTTTCAACATGGCGTAAATAAGTAGTTCAATACTCGAGTGAAGTATAAAAGAAAAATAGTCATTAAGTGCGAAGTTTTGGTTGTTTCAGTTTGACGGGTTTCTGTTGACCAGTATTAAAATATTAGGTCGGTGCAAAAATAATGTCGTTTTCTCACATAGTAACATATGTGAGAAAAGGACATTATTTTTGCACCAACCTAATATATAGTTTCGCAAAACTTTTTCCAAGGATTTGATTTTGTTGCTAGTTTTATAATAATATTAGTAATGACGAGAATAGCCGTTTCCATATAAGAAAAAATATTCAGTATTCATTGACCAAACAGTTAGTGTTACTGTCGGATGAAATTTAAAAAAGTCTTTCTATTAAAACAATTTGTCACGAATTTAGACTCCTCAAGTTCACTATTTCCTTCCAGGCATTTTCTTTAAGGTAATGTGAATGTGGCTCTCGTCAACAGAATGTCATCCACATATCTTGTTAAGATTGTGCCCACCGTTCATAAATCCATTTACATTTTCTAGTTCTCTTAGGATCATCTCGTTGTATAGGTTAAATAGAAAACACTTCGTTGTCGTACTAATCTTTATATTTTTGCATATATTGTAATTATATATGGCCAAATATATTATGTTAAAAAAAATTGAAAAAATGTTTTCTATTCTTTTTATACAGGTCGTCAGTTTGATAAAGAAGGGAACTTGCGTCAATGGTGGAGTACAGAGGTGATCGACAGATTTGAAGAGAAAGCCAGTTGTATCGAAAACCAGTATTCAAATTATTTGGTTCCAGAAGCAAATATGAAGGTAACGTTCTATTGGAGAATTTTTAACAACTCATACAGTTTGAAGTTAAGAGCAAGTCAGGCTGACAATTACTGATCAAGTTTAAGGTCAAGATTTCGTTTTATTTTGTTTTACAGCATATCAACTTCAATGGGTTATTTAATTCCAACAAGATTTTTAAGAGAGGTTCTTATGAATGGAATATGTATTCTTTGTAAGAAATCAGTTTGGAGATCAAGTTTCATTGATGTATTTTTGCAAAGAGGGTTTTTGTCGAGAGTCAAATGTATTACTGGAAATACTTTTTTTTTCAAAAATTTATTTTTGGTAAATTAAAAAAAAATATATTGCCGGTATTTTTAATATAAAAAGATCTATTTTTATATTTTTATAGTCTTAGCTATTTGGCCATAGCTGGGACGCTAACAGGTGCTACCACCCCGGTCGGCAATTAAGAGGTCGTTCTACGCTCTTCAAAACCTCCCGATCAGTGGCCTAACTGCCGGATTTAGTTTGTCACCATACCCTGGACGTTTAAGGTCAGGAATAAATTGTAGTGAAACAAATATCGGAAAGTCGTCTGGGTCAGCCGAGTTCAATTTCAGGGCTGGTCAGTTGCGTTCAGCTTCGCGCAAATGACCTTGTGAAATACACTAATCCGTTTCTTTCTTTCCAACTATGTGTTAAATAGCAGAATGGAGTGTGATCTGTAACTTTGGGTGGTAACCAGTCTTAGAGAAAGAAAACTCTGGATTCCAAACCGTTGAGTAGGCCAGGGAATTCGTTTCATGATAGTTAACTGATAATAAAAGAGAAAAGTGTGGCGAGTTATGATCGTCTACGTTTTGATGAGACGTAGCATTCAAAATTAAATTTCAAATTTCGAAGAGATGCTAAATGAAATACTGGTCTTTGCTACTAAAAACCAAGGAATATATATTCTATAGGTCAAAGGTTTGGGGCCGACCCAATGGATTAAATAATTACTAGTTTCATAAGCTAAGATTCTGAAACTATTGAACACATTAAATCATAGCGTTCAACTATTTTTTAGAAAGGGGTTACCTAAAATTTAAAATCCGTCAGCTCTAAGAGTACCATTAGACAACTAGGTAGATTAAACAAAAAGAAGTAAATTTTTAAGGAAACTTTATGCTATAATGGGTTATTTTCGTTATTATTATTGGATAAAACGCTTTACAAATGTAAAATCGCTCTGGCTCTGGCTCCAAGTGAGCTATTAAAATAGTTTTGAAAAGTGCACGCAAACTTCAATTTTTAGGCGATTCTTCGAAATATCAGAGGGTATCCCCAGACTTTTGACATATATTAGGTTGGTGCAAAATAATGACGTAATAATGCCGTTTTTTGACGTTAAAAAATACGTCAAAAAACGACATTATTACGTCATTATTTTTGCACCAACCTAATAGCATATATTCAATTAAATTCGTTTATTTTTTTTTCCATTTATTTGAATCCATTTATTCAGCAACAATTTTAACAAATCAGTCAATAATTTAAAGCGATAAATGAAAGTTGTATGAGAATAGAGCTATAAAAAACAAAAAGAAAAAACAGGAAGAAACAAAACGAAAAACACTACGGTAAAAATATTTTGTGCGTTAATTCAAATATGATTGACAAACATTTATCCAAAAATCCAATAGTTATGGGAAGGATCTATCTATCTATCTATCTATCTATCTATCTATCTATCTATCTATCTATCTATCTATCTATCTTCCAATGGATGTTTCGGTGTTACTCACAGAATTATGAATCTATCACTCAAGTAATTTATCTTAATTTTAATTTGTTTTATATTTAAATTCTCCCATCACATTAATAATATTGCACCCTTATTGTCTAAATACCACTTACTGTAAAATCTTGTAAAACAGACTCGTTGTTGGCATAGAGTAGCATCCCATAGCAGGAACTTAAATCCATTTACATACAATTAAAGGCTAGGGCCATAAATAAACTCCGACCCCAAACTACTTTCTCTTAAAGCGATACCTTACGACCTCTCCTTGTCCCCAATACAAGCTCCTTATAAAAAAAGAAGGCGTTCCTCTGAAATAGGACTGCTATCTAACATAAATTCAAAGCCACATGTCTAGACAGACATTCCAAAAGACATTCAGGAAGATTGGCATTATTATGCCGATCTGAAATAGACTATACTCACATGAGGCAATTTTGGATTTTTGCTGTAAAAATATATATGCTCTGTTATAATAAATACATTGAGTTTGCAGATCAGTTTCAATATTATGATCCACCTGGATTATATACCATCGTATCTATTACCTATACTATATATATATATATATATATATATATATATTATAAATGAGAAAAAATCGGTAATGATACATAAAGGTGAGCAATGGATAAAAAATTTTTATGACCACTTTGACATTACAATGGGATCACTAGACTCAGCTGAGTCTTCTGACCTTATAGGTCTTTTTATATTATAAAATCTCACAGCACACCGTTAAATTAATATAACTGACATTGGTTTATACAGAGACGATGGACTTATGATTATAAAGAAATCTACTAACTTTAAAATCGATAAAATTAGAAAGATATTATATAAAGAATTTAAATGCCTGTACTTAAAAATTACGTTAAGCGCTAAATTAAAAAAAGGTAACTTCCTTTATATAATATTAGAATTAATGAAAGATATATACATAACTTATAAAAAACCAATACTAATCCTTTATATATACACCCTAAATCTAATCATCCTCCATGTATAATTAGGCATATACCTTTATCTATCGAAAAAAGAATATGTACAAATTCAGCAAATGAGATGATTTCCTATGAACGTATTAATTTCTGTAATAAAGCTCTAAGATAGCGGCTACAAAAGTCCAAAATTAACTTATATAAAAAAAAATGGAAAGCATAGAAAAAACAGAAGTAGAAAAATAATTTGCTATACACCCCCATACAAACAAATGGTAAAGAATAAATTAGGTTAAAAACTCCTTGCATTAATCGTTAAACATTTTCCTAAAGATAGTAAACTGAGTACTATTTTCAATAAAAATATACTAAAATTAAGTTACAGCTGTACAGAAAACTTAGAGAAAATTATTAAGAAACATAGTGCTAATATCTTGAATAAGCATTTAGATCAAAACCAAAGCAATTTCGACAATATAAAAATAAAAAGAGATGAAGATAAACAAAAATTATGTCACTGTAGAAATCCTTATAACTGACCTCTGCAAAATAAATGTCGCACGGAATCATTAGTATACCAATGTAATATCTCATGTATTGAGAACCCCGAAAACATAAAAATCTATATAGATTGCACAAGCCATGAGTTCAAAAAAAAAAAAAAAAAAAAAAAAAAGAAAGAAGATTCAATCAACATCAAAGTTCATTTAGGATAAATAAATAGCGAAATCAGACGTCCCTATCGAAATATTTCTGATCATTTGCCATAAAAATATTTGTAGAACAGACATGAAATCTACGTCATGTCGGTAAGAAAGTGACTGGAGACGACATGGCTGGTTAGGATCGATTCTATTGCAGACGTGTCTTTGGATTTTGCCAAGAATCTCGAGATGCACAGTAGGACCAACAGACCAAATTTTGGAACAGTATTCAATACACGGACGAATCAAGATCAACTGTAAGAAGACAGAATGTATGGTTGTCAAGAAGATGAGCAGCCCAAGATGTGGACTACGATTTGGCGACACAAAAATCAAGCAAGTATATCTGTGAAATGTTTTAACAGAGGATGGAAAAATATGACACCACAAGTTCTATGCTAACAGTTTCTTCTATTACCCTTCTCGCCTTTGCTTTCCAGACAACTTTCATCTTAACAAAATTAAATACAATCTCGATCGTTATATTATATCGTCTTAATTCTTATTCTTTTATTGTTATCTCTCATTAATAGTGTTTTTCTGTCTTATTCTCCAACATTCAGTAACCCCGTGCATCTTAGTGGCTTTATAGCCTTGCTTGAAGTGCAATGATTAAAAAAAAGAATAATGAAAGAGGACTTCCAAAACCTAAACATAGTATTATGAAACAGAAATAGTTCGTTAAAAACAAAGAAAAGAGGAGACTTGAGGCGACATATACAGTTGTGGACAGAAATTATTCACCCTTACTGTATATTTACACATTTTCTAAGGAAATTCGAATATTTGCTAGTACTTATTAAATTTACCATAAATAGTTGATTCCGTATTTAGTTTTGAATAATTCATGAAATTTTAAGAAGTTTCGATCTATTATATTCATAGTTATAGATTTTTCTAAAGACTGGTGCAGTCCAAAAATATTCGCTTCCCTTATGGAAAAAATGAAATAATATTTCTCTATGGAAATTGTAATGCTTTTTTTTTTCTTAATTTGACATTTAATACAAACACTCTTTTGAAAATGAAATAGTATTGACCTTATTCTATAAAGATAATGAAGACAATATGTGAGTGCCACGTACCATGATAACTCATTTGTTCTGCAACCATGGAGAAGACGACTGAACTTGACAAGAAGCTCCGAATGAAGATAACTGATGCGTACAAACAAGGTGATGAATACATGACACCTCCCAAGTATTTAAATGTTCATAGATCGACAATTCTTAGCATTATGAAGAAGTACAATGGGACCCATTGAGTTGAGAATAAATTAAGGACTGGCAGAAGACGGTTAATTTCTAAGAGAATGGAATTTGTTAGAGATGTCTCAAAGAATCCTTACTTAATAACAAAGGACATCGTCACTGATGTCAAAACATCAGGGTTGAATGTATCGACGAAGACAGTCAATAGATGCCTTCATCGAGCAGGACTTGAGCTTGTCGCCCAGGGAAAACTCCTTTGCTTTAAGTCTAAACACCTAAAAATGCAGATTAGCTTATGCTAGAAGCCATCTAGAACATGGGAGTAAATATTGAATGGTCAGATGAATATAAACTAGAATTATTTGGTCACACGAACTCCCGTTATGTATCGGGGAAAGTGAATGAACCTCAAAAACTCCGAAATACCATCCCTATAATTAAGCACATTGGTGGGAGAATTCTCCTCTGGAGATATTTTGCTGCTTCTGGACAAGGAGAACTAGTGAGATTACACAGTATTATGGATAAAGAGCAGTGTTTGGCTATTGTTAAAAATAATATAAAACAAAGTGCACGAAAGCTATTAGGTTGGTCCAAAAATAATGACGTAATAATGTCGTTTTTTGACGTATTTTTTAACGTCAAAAAACGATATTATATCTTTGGGGCGTCAATGGACATTCTAACATGTTAATGATCCGAAACACCCAGCACGAATTGTCACAAAATACTTTGATGACATCAAAATTAATATATTGGTGTACTTCGCAAAAAGTTCTAACATAAACCCCATTGAAAATTTATTGGTATATTTGAAGAAAAAACTAAGATAAAGAAATTATTCGAATTTGGTGGGGGACTAGAAGATATTACCAAGGAAGAATGAAGGAAAATATCTATTTAGTGTGTGTAGGGATCTTGTAAAGGACTATCAAAAACAGTTAAAGACAATAATCAAGAATATAGTTTGCATAATTACTTATTGAGGCAAGAGGACCAATAATTTTGTCCTATGTTAATTTTTTGGTGTTTTTTTTTGTATTATTGTTTGACATTAAAACAAAAGAAATTATTGTGGTCATCACTGCACATTCCTTCATATCCATTATTTCATCTGTTAAAAACTGTACATGCAGTTTCCATGAAAATCTGAGATATTACAAATTTATTTATAATTATAGAAGAGGAAGGTGTGAATAACCCTGTCCACAATTGAATGTGGCTATACGGGAGAATGCTGAAAGTACCATTGACAGATGTTTCAAGTGAAGCAGAAATAAAAATAACACTTATACATCGAACCAGAAAGAGACAGTTATAATTTCTAGGACACATAATGAGAAAAGAGGGCTTGGAGAACTCACTATATATATTGAAGGCAAGAAGAAAAAATGATAATAGAGAGTAGCCTATCTAACAAGCTTGTGTAAATGAATGGCAAAACAGTGATTGAGAAGGACGGCGATAAAAGAAGAACTATAAAGGAGAGGAAATTGCGGAGAGCCATGATTACCCATATGCTGAAGGAACACGGCAAATAGAGGAAGAAGAATTATATCAAGAAACTTGTTAGTGTAATTAATATTCTAATTATTTGGTAAGGTATGATCGGTTGGTTTAATGCTTTACATGAGTGATATTAAGTCAAGTGTCGTATGTGATACACGCGTGAGCTTTTTCGATTAATGACTGTCTAGGAAGAAGATTTCTCGTAGTCGGCTGCCGTTACTGCCAACCAAGGCTATCAGTTCCAGTCTGCCCTGTTATTTAACACATATTTGGTGGAAGAAGAGTTTTGATTCATACCTTTCCCAAGTATTTGTGCGTAAGTGAATGTAACAAACCTGACTGGAATTCGAACTTGGTTCTCCGATTTCTACTTCGGAGCCATTATACATTGCACCAGACCGCACACCCTAAATGATATATAGGGGAAGAATTTATGAAATTTTGGGACGCAGTACCGAATTTATTAACAATTTCTGTGTTCTTCCGTTCAAAGATCAGTAGCCGGTGTAATATTCGTTCATAATCTTTGTGCAGTTTGATGAATCCAGCATCAATGTTTTTAGCTGTAATACGTATATCCGCTTCTTGAGGAGGCCATTGTGTACACCTTCTCCTTCAGCATACCCCATAAAAAGAAGTCAATTCTTTCTTCTTTACATAAAACCATGTTTCATCTGTGGATGCAAAAACATTAGTTAATGAGATTTCCCGTGTGCCCAGACTTTAGGGAAACACTCTATAGTAATTCTTTAGAAATTTAAATGCAACGTCAATCACCACCTTCCGTTTTCTTGAACCCTGTACATTTGGTCATTTCGTCAAATCCCCGCCCCGTTCTTTCAATTTGATTCCTTGTAACGGCCCTGTGTTCTAGTGGCATCATCACTTTGCTTGGGGTGAAACAAGTAAATAACTCGCAGAAATGATAAAGCTAACATTTTTGTTATTTTAAGCGAAAACGATTACAATACAAAACTACAGATTAATGTCAAAGTTGAAATTAACTGATTCCATACAGGAAACATTCGACATTCATTGGCTGAACAGTAAGTATTACTGTCGATTGAAATTTATAAAATCTTTTTCTTAAAACATTTTTCCAGGAAATCAGACTCACAATAAGACTCAGTAAGTTACTGTTATCACTTGTTCTAATATTGATGGAAGTTTTCTTCCAGTTCTTTTGTTAAGGCTGTATAGAAAGTTAACTTCATTATATCCTTATTTTTCATTCTACTTACACGTGCAATCCATTCTTCGTTGCTGTTAGGAGTATTCAAATGAGACTTTTTTTTTTTTAATTTTATTTAGTAAAGTTCTTAATGCAACCCCGGTATACAGGTCTGCTTAAGATCACGTGGCCGAGTAGTTAGAACATTAACTTTCAGATAATGAGACCTGGGCTCGAATCTTACCATGTTCGATCTATCGGGAAGGTAACTTCTTTATTATCGATCTTGAGAAGCAATCCCAGCGTGCAGTAGCTTTAAAAAGTGTCTGAAAAACATACCACAGGTTGACTCAAACCTTGTGAGGGAAATTACGTAGACTAAACTATTTGGAAGCCGTCGATGATTGTGCTAGCCCAAAGTTACAAGTCATCGTGACCGAGAGTTCAAACGTACTGGCCTTATTCAGACTGTTGATCACTCTCCCAGAAAGTGTAACTAAAATCCGCTCAGCATAGTTGAAGTATAAGCCACAGGTGGGCTCTGTGGGCGTTGAACAAGCACAAATGCGCCTAATCTGGAATCTGCGACAGGGAATAAGCGGGTACGGGCGAATATTTATTTCATATAGGTGTAATGAGGTATTATCTTCATTAAGAGCTCAATGATTCATTTACTTGAAGCCATTTTTAATCAGTGATCTGAGAAAACGATTGTATATATAGCTTAGACATTACTGGAAAAGTCGGATTCCATGCTTTCCACTCATAGTCTAGATTTAGAAAGCTTTCAAGTTAATATTTTGGTTCTGTAGCATATTACTGTTTGGTGCCAAAAATGAATCTAGAGCAACATATCCTATGTTCAATCTCTTTATTTCATATTTACTGGTTTTGTTATAACACCGAGGTATTTGAAGCGTTTGGAATTGATTAATTCTGAATTTTGTGATGCGCTATCAATTTCTCTCTTTCCAATTCCAGATCATAACTTCTGTTTTGGAATGGTCAGCTTAAGTTATTCTTGGAATATGTGGCAGAGAATGTTGAATTTTTGTTCAAGATCATTCTTATACCAATTACGAACACTTATGTCAACTGCAGATTCCCAACCCCTGTCATCAGCACACTGGTCTATGGAGGGAAAAACAGGAATACTGTTTTTTTTATTAGTATATCTATTTGGAGTGTGGTACAAGCTGCTTAAGTGATCAGTGTCCATCTCATCACATCTGTGCTTGTCGGCGCACAAAACATACTCTAAGAAGTTATTAAATAAATTGGGGATTCATTTTCTCCTTGTCGTACGTGATTTTAAATGATTTGGTTTTTGGATCTTCCCCAGACATATACGACTTTGGGGATCGTTACTTTTCCTCTGTAAGCGGATTCAGAGCTTGGAAGAGGGTTTCTGAGAGATGAGAAAAGGAAGTCTATTGATGTAGTCATACACTGCTGTGAGACCAACATAGCTATTGCACGACTGATTATTCGATAATTATTGCAACATTTAGAACGTTTTCCTCCTGTAAACTATGGTAGGTCATCGTGGCAAAAATTATAATGACAAAATTGTATTTGGATTTTAATTTCAGGAGTAAACAAAATTCTGTACTATTTTAATTTGTTTGATTGTTTTTTTCTGTTTTTACTCTGTTTCCAGATTAATGGCAGAAATACAATGGGCGAAAATATTGCAGATAACGGTGGTTTAAAGCAGTCGTTTCGAGTGAGTGCCTTACTCAATTTAAAAGTCAATTTAAAACTTAAATCAGTGCATTATTAGGGATGAGAGTTAAAAAGTGGGTGAAATAGATGGACCTTTTCTAAGAACTTAAGAAAATGTGAGATTAATTCATTAAATACGGATGATGGCACACGATTTTTTAACAGCAAATTTTAAAAATCTCTTTCAATAATTCCGACATGAATTTGTTTACAAATTTGCTTTATATACACATTACTTTTCTTAGTGAGCTTGAATATTATTTCAAAATATTTTTAAAAATATCTATGACATTATCAAAATTGGTTTCTTTTAATTTAGTACCTGAAATTTCATTAAACGTTTTAGAAAATATTTTGTTTCCACTAAGTGACCATACTGTACTATTGTTTTTTTTCGAAACCATTTTTAACGCAAAAATTAAGCGTGTTAATTATTACCAGTAATTAACTGGCTTAGATTATGTGAAATAATTATTACTTTGCTTAATTGGTTGCTTAAATCTGTTATGCATGTGTTTAATAAATAGAAAATAGAACATTTCAATATGACTAAACATTTAAAAATATAAATATGAAAAGGAATTGGAAACGCTTAAAAAGAGAGCGAAAATGTAAGAAAACAATGACAATTTTGTTTTTAAATATCTTGTTAAACGATAATTAGACATTTCAGTGATATTTCTGTTTGAGTTTTCAGATAGAAAATGATTTCTTTGTATTTGTAGTGATATTTTAATAACATGGCTAAGGCATAAACTACATAAATGCCCAATCAGTATAGGTAGAAAAGCTGTTGGTAGCTAAGTATAGTATGCTGGGCGAAGAGGGGTTCGCGCCTCTGCTAATAATATTGACTCAAACCCTAGATTGACATCTCCCCACCTTAGGCATTACCTCTCCTTCGAGAGGAAGCTGGGGTTATTTACCGGAATACGAAGGAAATCCCACTTCATAACTATTGTTTTGTGGTTATCATATCTTATAATTTTATGTTTGTTCATAATATGAAATGGAAAGCCACTTGGTATTTTGCGAGGTGATTCAATTCAGTTGAACCTAATAAAATTTCTCCTTTTTTTTTTCAATTTATTGCAGGCCTATAAAAATTGGATCGGTAAACGAGGCTACGAAGAACCATTACTTCCAGGTCTTAATTTCACCCACGAGCAACTATTTTTCCTTGGTTTCGCACAGGTAAAACTTTTTATAGAGAATTTCAGTAAAGTCATTATATGAAACAAATTGATATTCAGGTTACTTTTAATTAATACTTAATGTTGTATTACATCATTCTATAAAAAAATATGGCCATGCAAATTTTTGAAGAACGCATTATAGGGAATGATTAAATGATGTATATAATTATGGAAATATAATTTGAGGAACTAATTGATAATTAGGGTTCTAGGAACATTCGCCATAAACATATTTGCCGTAGGAAAACTCGCTTCAGGAATTTTCACCGTAGAAAACTTTGTCGTATGGGATTTTTCCGTAAGACAATCTCGCCGCATTTTTTTAAATATGCGAAATTCCTTGTTATGAAGTATATCTAGCAACCAACAACAGCGTAGAAGACTTCCACAATGCAGTACAGAACACAATGACTAACATGCACCCACATTTGTTAAAACTAATTGCGTATTTGATAAGGGGAGAGACATTAGCAAAAAAGAAAAAGTGGGATTTAGATCGAGGAGATGCAGTACAAATGAAGAAAATATATATTGATATCAATGCAAGATCTCAGCGGAAAATGCTTCATTACAGTCCAATGCAAAAACACATTATTTACAAAGGATTGCTTGGAATTTGCACACATTTTAAATTATTTTTTGTTAATTTGATATATTTTTTAGTCTTTTATTTATTAATAAAATGATTACTTTTTAATTTCTTTAAAAAAAAAAAAATATATATATACTTGATAACAAGGTACTTCACATATTAAATTGAACATTACTCCAAAAGGGACGTTCAAGATAAGGGTATCAAAAAAAAAAAAAAAAAAAAAATGCGGCGAAAATCATATACGACGAATTTTCCTAAGGCGAGTTTTCCTACGGCAAAATTTTCCATATACGGAAAATTAGAAGTGATTCACTTATGCTAAAAGAACTTTCGTAGAAAACGTCAAATAGTCATTGCATTAATATATTTACATATAATGAGAAAGGTTCTATTTGGTTATATTAAAGTGAGGAGATGGTTAATATTTGATTTTTGTTTCGAGCAAATAAAAGTTGTAGGTCTTAGAGAAGACTATTGGCAAACATGGACAAACGTGCTCGCTATAAAACGAAGTGTCAAAAGGACGGGTTTTCTCATGAAACCGCTTTTTTTAACTATCTTCCATCCTCGGCAATGTTTGTTGTTTTAAAAAGCGATAAATTGAATTGGAATAAAGTCTAAACATATGATGAAAGTCAATTTATGCATTTTCATTTTGTTCTTGAGAATTTACAACAAAAATATTAAACACTACTAATAATATTTGTATTTACAACATTCTAAAAACGAATACAATTAGAAGTAAACGCAATGCAATATTTTTCATTTAACAATTTATAAAGAAATAAATGTGAAAATTTTTATTCATTTATAAACATTTATTCAATTATTTAAATAGGTGAACCGACAATAAGGGTGTCCTTATTATTTACCATTTCATAAAGTTTGAATCAATTGGCAATAAGCCAACGTTTTGTCAAGAATTCCAATAAATAATATAACATATAAATAGTGTAAATAAACATTCTTCCTTAAGCTGCAACAATTGCCAGAATCTAAATATTGATTGTTTATCGATTTAGAAGTAGATGTAAAGGTGGTCTTGTAGCATAACGCACATGATCCCGTGGTCACAACCAATGTCTAGTATGCTTGGGAGAGTCGTTACTGGTGAGTACTCCATCAAATATGAGTACGTGGCGGTGCTAAGAAAGCAACGTGAAACAGTATGTCACACTCTGTTGCTTGTTGGCTTCCAAAAATGTGTGGGGTACCAACTTACTCAACTTGTACGCCTTCCCTATGTGGTGCAGCTGAAGTCTGTCTGTTTCATCAGGAACCTAGAAGCGTTCGGCAAGCTCACTGCAGGTTTGGCTGTTGTCCTCCACTATAGCCGCCTTCAGGGCCTCATAATCCGGGACCTGTGGCTGGCCACTGCTGGGTTCATCACAAAGGGATCGATCTCCCGGTTTCCACTTCTGTAACCAACGCCTTGTGGTGCATTCACTAACAGCATTATCTCTAAAGGTTTGACGTAATCGGTGACTTGATGCGTCTGCGGACAATCCCACCTTAAGGTTATAAAGCAGACGACTCCGAACGAACTGCTTTGATACCTGTTGCATTTCTGCGGCTCGAGCTATGACTGATGTATGTGCGCATTGCGCCTACATTGGTCAAGAGCAATGTTATCCCACCCTACCCCTTTCCAAGCACGTGACGCGCTCATTTGAGTATCAGTGATCACTTCATCCAATACGACGTAAAAAAACGGCAAGGACTTTTTTTTAAAATCCCTATCATCCCATGCAAGTATGTAAAGCCACTAACACACAAGAGGTTACAGGGTGTGCAAGAATTAATAGCAGAAACATTAATAATGAGCAGGAAGAGAAAAGAGTAATCAGGTGGACAGTAGATAGCGATTGACATTGTATTTAAGTTTTTGCAGATTAAGTCTGGGTACGATACCGAAGAGCTCATCCGAACAATTAGGCTGAAAGTATTTATAGAAAGGACACAGACAGGCAACCATACGCCGATGGGAAAGTGACTGTAGCTGAACCGCCAGATCAGGGTTAATAATATTGCTGATTCTTCTTTGGATTTTACCGAGGAGATTAAGTAAATAGTAGGGACACTGGACTATATATGTCAGCAATATTCTAAGCATGGACGAATAGTAGAGTTATAGATATGTAAGATAGATTCTGGAGAGAAAAATCGTCTCGTACGACACAGTGAACCAACTTTCTTAGCAGCTGGCCCAGCAATAGATTCAGTATAATCTTTACACTTTTACTTCATAATATACAGGGTGATTGAAATGTAACTGCCTATTTTATGCATGATGGACTCTTGTGTCTAACTATAATTTCTACAAGACAGGAGAGTCCATCATACATAAAATAGGCAGTTACTTTTTAAACACTCTGTATATAAAACGCTGATAGCAAATAGGTTATGTAACAGAATTGGGATAATTTGTTCTAAAGCTGTAACTTAATTTAACTATACGCAAATTTATAAAAAAAAAATGGCTCAATAAATCTTTGTGTTTAAAGCCGATTTGTGTTGGCTGGAAATAAAATGACGTAATCACTACAGTCAAACACCGATACATAAACAATTTTTTAAAACTAATTTTTCTCTTCTTTCAGGTATGGTGCGGTAACATGCGCCCCCAGTATGCTCACAACCGCATTCTGACTGGAGTTCATAGTCCTGGCCGATTTAGGTATATTTTATTTTATTGTTTACACTACATACATGCAGATAGAAAACGAATCGAACAAGTATACAACACAAGAGGCATAAGACATATGTGTCCTCACTGTATTTATTCAACCTATATAGCACAGCGACCCTAAGAGTCCTATCAGGATTCATTATAGGCAAGCACAATGTTAACAGATCAAGAAGGGACAACTCAACACCGCCGACTGAACACTACCGTCTGAAGGCCGGGACAATTCAGAACCGCGACAACTCAGCACCAGAAAAACAAAACTCTTTTTTTTTTATATAACCGAATAAAAGTAATTTACGATCACTGAAGTTGAGGAACGTCGTGTGAGGGTGGCGTAATTGATAATGGTTCAGAATTTTTATTCAGAGAGCTTGAGTTCCATTTCCCATTGAGTTAGTTATATTCACTTATGTGCAAATAGCGTTGAGAAAGGTATGAAGACACCTCTTCTCCAGCAGTTACGGGTTAATAAGTAAAACTTGTATCGCTAAACCATTATTACAATCTAAAAATATTTTCTGGCTTTAAATAACTTGTTTTAATGTGATGTGTCCATAAGCCAGAAATAGTACAGGAAAGCTAGAAAAAAGGACAACTATGAACTGTAAAAAATGACAGAATATATGGCCGTCAGCAAGATTGACATCCCAAGGCGTGAGCTACGAATTAAAGACATCAGAATCGATCAATTACAGAAGTTATCTGGCTAGTGCTATAGAAGTCGCAGAGATCTGAAGGCGCATATATTGGAATAATGAAAGATGACTTCCAAAAAACTAAACAAAGTATTAAAAGATAGGGAATTTTCGTTAGAAACAAAGAATATATCACTTCCATATGCTGTCAATTTCCTAACAAATGTAAATGAGGCTTGGGGCGACAAAGATATAGTTCTCCAGAAGGATGTTGAGAATACCATGGACAAAACACATGAGCAACAAGGGACCCTTAAAGAAAATAGAAACAAAAAGAAAACATACTTACAATCGGAAAGAGGCAGTAAGTATCTGACGCATGAAGATAGAAGGCTCGGAGAATTTAACACTCACAGGACATATTAAACAGAAGACGGTCAGAGAGAAACAGCGAAAAGCCTATTTAATCAACTTATATAATTGGATCGCAGAGGACGGACTGGTGGGGGCGATCAGTGGATAAACCTGGTTTGGACTTAAAAAGGGCAGGAAGCTGTGGAGAACCATAGTCGCTTACATTCTGAAGAGACATGACACATAAAAGAAGAAAATATTTAACCGATTTAAATATACTTCTATCTGTTATTGATGCTGATATTCTGCGTGTTGCGTAAAGTATATTTTTTAAAACGTAATTAGTTTAATGAAAATGCAAATAAATACGGCACCATTATTTATCTTGTTTCAAAGCGATAACAGTTTTCTCCCATGTTGTCGTATCTTGAGATATGGGTTTTCATATTTCTTTTTAATTAAAGAAAAAAAAACCCCAAAAACAAGCGTCATCGGGACGATATAATAGAATCATATAAAGGAAACAGTATTGATTCTGTATTTCAACTAAATGTGAAATAATGTAATTTTTACTTGAGATTTAGCCTTAAATACACATGTATTTCGACCAGATATCGGCGAGCGATCTTGACATGGGAAAAGTAATACATGAGATGCGAGATCCTAGTTGCCATATTTTTTTTCTTTTCATAGCTTCAAGCCACGAAAAGACTCCAGTTTGTAGCATTATATATATATAAAAAAAAACCCCAAAATCTTCGAATTTCAGTTATTCAACGCAGAACCAACAAACATAGTTTAATGGAAATTATAGTTGATGAATAACGGAAAGCGATCCTCGTCAAATAAAAGAAAAAAATGTTTGGCAGCATTTTGCTATTCAATATTTCTCACTAAAAATTAAATCGGGAAAACGAATTTTATAAAGGAAAGTAACTTTGCATATAGAATTCAAGGGAAGTAACTCTCATTTACTTAAACAAGGTAATACAGAACTTTTTTTCAGCATGTAAAGGTTTATATTATATTTATCAATTTAATATATCTTTTTATTCCAAGGATCGCATTTCTTTTAATA
Source organism: Acanthosepion lycidas (assembly GCA_963932145.1). Lineage (NCBI taxonomy): Eukaryota > Metazoa > Mollusca > Cephalopoda > Sepiida > Sepiidae > Acanthosepion > Acanthosepion lycidas. Next base: position 82,843,036 of record OZ010571.1, on the reverse strand, counting down.
AAGCTTGCATAAAGTCAGTTGGAGAATAATCACGCCGAAACGCTTGCAAGAGTTTAATATATTTTGACATTATAAACATTCAAAGAATGTGCTGGTAACGTAACGGAAAGGAGCAGAATTGCCTATTATGTTCACATCATACAAATGACTTCTTCTCTCCTCAACTATGGATTAAATAACAATGTAGACTCTTCAAGTGTAAGTGAAAGACAAATCTGAATTCAAAATCGTGAAGGAAACAACAGGAAACCACTGCATTATTTTCGAAAAGATTTCAGCAATTCACAAATAATAAAGAAAACGAATCCGTTTGACGCCTAATCTCGAAGAGACGAAGCATTTTATATATGCCGGGGAAATGATAAATACATTTTTATATAGCAAACCAATGTAAGGAAAATTAATGACAAAGTGGAAAATGTTTGTGTGACGCGCTTCGGCATTTAAAACTTCATCGGACCTAACGTTGATATTGTTGCCGCGGTGAAGTTTAAATAGGTTTCAAATTTATCAGAAGGATATTTGGATATGTGAGGTTGGCTGCGTATCAAAAGAAAAAAAAATCTCTTCTTCACAAACATTTAAAATTTATCGTATTGCACAAGGCTAATAATGCAAGATAGAAACAAAAAAAAAATGATGTGAAACAACAACAAATATTTATATAAAAATCATAGATTGTTTAAGATAAATTGAGTATTTGATTGAGCTAGAGTGAGTTTTCAAGACCAATATTGTCTAATGTGGCAAATTAAAATTGCTTTGGAATGTTTCTTTAAGTGTGTGTGTTTAATGCAAAATATACAATGAATAAAACAAGAGTTGTTCACCCTTAACTGTTAGTCTGAGTGTCCGAAAAGTTTTCGAAAGAAATGGTTTCATCTAGGACTTTATCGAACTATGTTTGGGATTATGTTGATGCAAAGACAGAAAAAGATAATCTAAATTAAATCAGCCAGATACAACCCTCCCCCCAAAACAAAACAAAACAAAACAAAAAACAGATATTAATAATACAAAAAAAATCTTTAGATTTTAAATTCCCAGCATCTTTCGTTCGTTCGCATGTGTAGTCGCATCAACGTAAACATGATTTTAGTCTGACGAAGTTCTAAAGGACGAAATGCGTTATATGAAAATTGTTTTCAGTTTGTCATATTTTTTCTCTAAATATTTTCTTGATAAATACAAAAATTACATGTCGTTATCACACACACGCACACACACACACACACATATGATGGACTGTCCCGTCGATTTTGACGTTTGAGTTTTCCGCAATTGATGCCTTTCATGGCATTTTAATTCTGCCAGTGACTTGCAGCGAAGAGCACAGAGCACAAATGTATAAAGGTTAGAATCCCGAATGGAAAATATGTTTCCTGCTACTCTTTTCTAGCCCGTGTTTCGGGAAGATGGTTGATGGAAGTAGCTCTGTGCTGTTCGATTCCAGTGCAACATCATTGGATATCGCCTCAAACGAACTATGTGGAATGTTGACGTCCGTAAGGTTGTTTTTCAGTTTGCCCTTCTACCTTAACCATGGTCTTCCAACGTTTCGCTGACCATTCGCTAGTTGGCTGCACATCAGGATTATATATATATATATATATATATATATATATATATATATATATATATATATATATAATAAAAAGGCTAAAACACTATAGCTCTAATATTCGTCCCACACTCTCATACTTACACTCTCTCTAAATTTTATTTTTTATTCCCGGGGTTGTTTTTTCTGTTTTCTTTTTGAATTTGTAGGTCTGATGAATTGGATCGTATTTACGATTCCAATGGAATAAATTATGACCATGGAATATTAGTGTTTTAGCTTTTTTATTAAATCCTTACTCTGTCCTGCACATTGAGTTCTACCTGGATTCTATCCTCTTGGAATTTTTTATTAAAAAAACTATACATGTCTTTGTATGCACCTATGTATATATATTTATATATTTTGCATATGTATGTGTATATTTACCACTAATATTAGCTATATATATATATATATATATATATATATATATATATATATATATATATATGTGTGTGTGTGTGTGTGTGTGTGTGTGAGTGTGAGTGTGTGTGTGTGTGCATATATTTTGGCAGCATGTTTTCATTGAGACATGTTTCATTGAATAATTTAGAATTTATTGACAATTGGATCCTTTCATATTCAAAGACAAGCTTTTTGATGTCATTATTAAAAGGAAGAGAGAAAATTACCATGTCGATATATATTATTTTATTCTGAGTACTTTCGACATTGCCCAATATCATCATCAGAGTGTTGTTATTTCAAAACAAATATTGTAGTGTTCATCCTTTTCAAACACAAAATTGATGTATTCGTCGGAAAGCTCAATTTATTTTTACTTGTGAAGTGAAGAACGCTGAGTTGAAAACATATGCTTGGCTTGAGTAACGTTTCAGGGGAGGTAACTAAGTTATGTTAATGTTGAGAATTAAAACGAGTATTAAAACTATTAGTTCAAACCTCGATATTAGCGAGGTTTAATACTATGAACAAAATTGCATAGATAGATCGATAGATAGATATTCAAAATTAAAAAAAAAGGAAAAGATTGGATCAGTTCAGCATGTTGTTTCCGGGATATAACTTATCTCTTGTCTACAAGAGACTAGCAATTAATTTATTTCCTTATGGATAATTATTTTTATCTTTTTCTTTAATTGACAATGCTACTCAAATGAATAACTAAGTAGCAGAAATGACGATCAATTACTCTCCAGAAATATGCAAAATTACATGACAATATCAATGAAAAGTAATTGCTGAATGGCAATATGTTGTACGAAAGAAATAACTAAATAAATCGTCATGTTGTATGTAATAATGATTATTGTCTATATTGTTTTACAGGGTAATCGGTACTCTTCATAATTCAGAAGAGTTTTCCAAAGCTTTCAACTGCCCCCTCGGAAGTTACATGAACCCCCAAAAGAAATGTGCAGTTTGGTGAGTCCCACTTCTAAACAAGACTAGAAATGTCTATGGCCGAAAATGCTTGGTGGCGTTCATATTAATTTTTGGAAGAATTCCTTTCTTTCTATCATATTACCCACCCAAACCAATTGGAATAACATCAGAAACAAAAACAACAACAACAACAGCAACAACAGCAACAAAACAACATCAGTGTATCAAAACATTTCTTGTTAATAATTTGATTAAATATGTTTGCATTCATTTGTCTATTTCACCTACTATTCTCTCCAAAAATATGATGTTCGTAAATCTGATTGTAATGTTTTATGTTAAACTTCGTGTCTCATTGGATATGTTACCAGGGTACATAAGTTGTAAATATTAAAATTTCTTTCAGTCTGTAGTTGAAAAGTTCTCGGTAATAGATGAGAGGAACAGAGTCGCAGGAAAGACAGTGTTGATAGGATGGCTTTTTAAACAGCAACAAATTGGAGTTTTATAACAGACGTTAAGAGTAAAAGATGTTAGAACTAAAATTCGTCACACGAATTCAAAGATTTTTTTTTATTATTGACTATTTGAATTATCTTCTACGTAAAACTCCTGATTAGTTTTAATATTTTGCAATTTTGCATGAATACATAATTTTATTTAATCCTTAATGTTGCTTGTTCAGAAAACTGATTATTTGAGTATTATCTAACGGAGAAAGTGTTGAATATATTTGCTCTCTGTACGTTCATATTTTTATATGGATGAATAATAATTAATGTATGTGTAATTATTATACTTCAGCATTTATAAAAATATGAGCCATATAAGTTGATTAGACATCGTTACTCATCTTCCCTTGGCAAATGAGAGTCTGATCTAATTATAAATAGTTTTGGGCTGTATTATATTAAATAGAGATTTAAAATAATTAACTACGAATAAAATGGTTACTCTCACAAAAAAAGAAGTTAAAATGAAAACTGTAAATAGATTTACTTATTTCCTGATAGGTAATTATTTCATTTGCCTCCATTTAAATATATTGAGCGTAACAAATATTTTAACTGGCAATGCCATCTAGACCAACGAGTAGGTACAAACAGACGGTAATAAATAAACTGAATACCTTAACAGCATAAAAGTAATTAGAATTTCTAAAGGCAATGCGATTAATAGTTGGATATAAAGAAAGTAATGGCGTTTAGTGTATTTATTAATGGCCATAAAAATCATACATGCTTCAGTAAAAATGAAACTATATATATAAAAAAAAAAAAACACTTCCCAGAATTTTACCGACGGAATCCTATCTAAATTTCTTCGGAAATATTTTTTAAGCTCTGAGAATTACAATAGTTCTAAATGGATTACATTGAGTGGTTGTAGCCAGTTTAATGATTGCCAAATAAGTGAATTATTTTCTTTAGACTCGGAGCATATTGTTTTAGATTTTCTTTTAGTTTTAATTAGATAAAGAACAAATAGATTTAAGAAACCGAATGATTTAAATAAACTAAAGTGTGAAAAATTAAAATGGATACTTTTATTTGAAATTGAATCATGTTCATTTTTAGCCACATTGGTCTGCGCTTACCTCTCCTTTCTGAGATTTGTATAGTCATTTTGCTTTAAAGATTCCATTTCTAGTTTCGACACAGAAATCATTCAAACAAAATACAAACGTATAAAAAACAACACATTACATTATTATTATGATGCACCATTTTCAAATTATATATTTTCAATTTTATAACGGAATTCACTTGTTCTAAGCAGTTGAATGTGAAAGATACTGCAATGTCGTATAAAAAATAAATTGAAACATTATACTTTGGTTTATCTTTTATTCTTATTTAACGCAATTCTTTCCCTGGCTATTAATGCTTATTTTGCTTTTGGTTTTTTTTATCCGATGACAAACATTTCTATAGAATTTGTAAAACCAGGTCGTAGTTTTTGACTCCATGGTGTTAAAATAATAATGGTAATAATAATAATAATAATAATAATAATAATAATAATAATAATAATAATAATAATAATGTACTCACAAGTACAGCCCACACCTTACGAAGAGCTTTATCTATCTCAAATATGTGTGATAATAGATTTTTTTCCTCTAAAATACTCAGTGGGAAATGTCATGATGCCATCTCTCCTTAGGTCTCTGGTCCGGACCTGGGAAGAAAAAAGTATTCACCAGAAATCAAAGGAAATAATAATAATAATAATAATAATAATAATAATAATAATAATAATAACAAGTACAGTTCACACCTTACAAAGGGCTTTGTCTCTGTAAAATGTATGTGATCTTACGATGATTTTTTTCTCAATAGATGATCAGTGGAACATGGCATGAAACCATTTCTTACCTTAGGTCTCTGTTTGGGACCAGTGAAGAAACGAGTTTACAACAGAAATCAAAGCAAAATATTAATAATAGATTGGAGTACAATTCTTTTTAGTGTCCATTCTACCTAAATGCAACTTCGACTTCTTTCCACACTTGTTGGTTATTTCTTCGCCAGATTTTCCTCATTAAGTAACCAGAATTATTTTCCTATCTTTTTATATCTTGATGCATCATTCAAATTATTTCATTAATGGAAATGTCAAGTTAAGATTATTACAGTTCATTCTTTTCTGGTTATATTGAGGTCATCTATTTGGCGCATGCAGACGAATGTTCTTCTGCATCGTATATACATGAATACATATTCGAGTGCTTTTGTAGACTAATGCATAGAAATATTCATCAATTTTATCCACATATAATATGTGACACAAAAAGTAGTAGATATTCATATATTATTTATATAATTTCCGCATACACATACGTTTATGCTTACACAAAGTGCACACACGCATGCATAAAGACACACACAATATATATATAAAATGTATTATACATGCGCATATACTGATATCCATATATATAATATCCATATTAGGAATTCATACAGAATTCTAGCTTATAAGGAATGTATTAAGACATCGCCTTGGTAAAATCAGTTGTAGTTAATACATATGCTAGACATTATAGGAATATCTAAAAAACTAATGGATATATATTGTCATAGAAACAAAAATAATGAAGTCAGTTATAGGTTATATATATATGTGTGTGTGTGCGTGTGTCGATGTTTATATATATATATACAGACACACGCACACACCCACACACACATATATGTGTGTGTGTGTGTCTATGTTCATATATATATATATATATATATATATATATATATATATATATATATATATATATATATATATATATCTCAGGTAGAAATTCGGATGTAACACTCACTTGTAATATATATATATATATATATATATATATATATATATATGTGTGTGTGTGTGTGTGTACGTGTGTGCTTGAGCACGTGTGTGTGTGTAAAATGTCAGATATAACTAAAATATATATGTAAAAGTACAATGTGAATAAAGACAAAAAGGAAAACTTATCTTTGTCGACGCGTTTCGTCCTCTGATGGACTTTATCAAGGCAGATGATAAACTCCACCAGAGGTCGAAATGCGCCGGCTAAGGTAATTGTTCCTTTTGTATTTATTCATATATATGTATGCGTGTTTGTGTGTGTGTGTGAGAGAGAGATTAAAAATGACTGACAAGGAACTTCAGTTATTTCTAGTCTCTTTTTATGAATGTGAACAAGAGATTTCTTTTGTGGTCTTACTGTATGTAGCAACTATCCAGATGATTCTTTATTCTGACCGCTTTTGGCTTATCATTTGGACCACGTCTACAGAGATGAGTCCAAACAAGAAATCTCTTGTTCGCACACAATAAAAATAATTAAGATACAACCGATGTACCTTGTCAGTAATGTTAATGAAATATGAATAAGAGTGGGAATTGTTGCACAAATACACAACTATATATATATATATATATATATATATATATATATATATATATATATATATATATATATGTGTGTGTGTGTGTGTGTGTTTGTGTGCGTACGTATATATATATATATATATATATATATATATATATATATATATGTATGTATAGATAGATAAACAATCAGAAAAATTGTGTTGCGTCGCCACTTCCAAAGGGTTGACAAGTGTATCTCTGGAAGTTAATACTTTTAAATAATTACATGACTTTGAATTTAAAACTCTCAATATCAAGATATGGAGCATTAATAACACCAAATAAAGTTAAATGTCCAACTTAACTGTCTTATTTGGAGTTTTGTGGATATACTATAGATTTGTCTGATGGGTTCATAGCAAAGTTGAATTTATTTACAGAATTGCAGGGATTTCTGTAAACTAAATTTAACTTCTGTAAATAAATTCAAGTTCACTCTCCAGTTCCCTGATGAGCGGACACCGTATCCACGGAACTCAGAGTAGGATTTAATTTTATTTTTGGCTATATATATATATATATGTGTGTGTGTGTGTACATCCGAATATTCATAGCAGAAACATTAAAAGCAAGAAGTAATCTTAAGTGTAGTTGATATTTTCTAATTGGCAATTGATGAATCAATAGAGAGATATTATTTACTGTTGGATGTGAATGAGTCTTAGATCAAGCTATATAAACGGTAGCTTGCATTTTTCTTTAATTGTTACTTTGACCAATATTTTCGCACTTTTCCCTTCCTTACTCGATATTCTCTATCATTCCTCTTCTCCACTTCCTCTCCCTCCTTTCGCTTCTTTTTTAATTTTCGGATGCCCGCCAATCAGATGACATAATCTGTGTCGCAGGGTCATCTCTCACTTTTACAGCTCTTGTATTCTGATGAATAAATAAAGGATTCAATAAAGAAATATCTTATTGTGTTGTCTTCATCGATTGCATTCATTTTGAATTGTTACGCTATATTTTTATTTTGTATTTGACTATCTGATATTTTCGCGCCTTGGCTTTGAAACTACAAAACCATTATTAAAAAGAAAACAATAACTCTGTTATCGATAAAATTGATAATATTAGGTTGGTGCAAAAATAATGACGTAATAATGTCGTTTTTTGACGTATTTTTTAACGTCAAAAAACGACATTATTACGTCATTATTTTTGCACCAACCTAATAATTATTATACGATTATTAACAATACTTTTTGATGCCATTTTTTTTTATTGTAATTTTAAGGGCTAGAGTTGATAAATTCTTACTTATCAATCTTGCCTCGATAGATTTCAAAAGCGTTTACGAAGTCTTAGGAGTGGGGAATTATCACCACTCTACAGCATTATATTAACAAACGCAACTTTATAAGCTTATCGCTACTCTACCGCTATTTTCATGGTAAAAAATCTTCTGAGGTTCACCCTTTTGTTCCACCAGTTCAGGCCTTTACAGCTAAACACGACATTAGGTGGAAGACGTCTACCCAACTACCTAGCGAAGGTGAAACGTGTTGTCAATAAAAAACGTTTTCTACTTTGATTTCGCAACTTTATAGCCTATTAACACTCATAGATAGAAAGATGTAAACAGATTGAAATGGTTGAACAGACAGACACATTTATAGATATAAAAAGGTGATGAAATATTTTCCACAATACAAAACATTTTCCACGGACGAAATATTGTTAGCCTCTCGCTACTCTATCCCTATTTCCATTGCAAATATTTAGACAAGATCTCTTTTGATCGTTTCACTACAAGCAAGGGTTTACAGGCCGTGAAAGACAATTAGAAGACTTTAGTAAGGCGGGGGTGAGGAAAAGACAATAAAGAAATAGGGTTGAAGAAGTCAGAATATGGCGATTGACGTTACATTTGAATTTTTGAAGATTGTAGATTTGTAGATTATAGGGAAGAAAGAAATGGGAAGTGAGTTCCACAGGTGAGAAATGCAAGAAAAGAAGCTCTTAGATTAGGGAGTGTCAGTTACGTCAATAGTAAAACAGTGAGACCTGCTTATCAATCTAGTAGCACGCTGTAATCGATATAAGAGGGCAAAAAGCTCACAGAACAGTTACTATGAAAATATTTGTAGAAAAGTCAAAGTAAAGCCACATTATGTCGGTGAGAAAGTGACTGAAGTCGAGAGACCAATTCTGATCTGAATCCGATCTATGGTCAATTGTGAAGATGAAATTCTATAAAGGTGGCAAATATCTGAAATTTACTGCTTATATATTTTTTTCGATATTTTCCTTTTTACACACTCACACATACGCACACACGCAAACACACACACAACACACACAGATATATGTTAATAAATAAACATATACCTACGTTTGGTGTGCGAATCGAGTTTCGTTGGTTATTCAATTGATCGGGCACAAAGTATCGCACCGAACTCGAGTCGCACACCAAACGTAAGTATATGTGTATTTATTAATATATATTTCTTAGCTCTGTCTAATCACATTCAGCACTATTATGTCTACACCTCTTGGCTAAATTTGCTAATTATTTATTTGCTTACCTACGTATGCACGCTAGCAAACGAGTATACGGTCTCAAATATCAAGTTATCTCATTTACCTAAGCCTATATATATATATATATATATATATATATATATATATATATATATATGAAGAAATATAGTCTGAGGGTGTGCTATATTTATGGAATAAAGTGCTCAATATCAGTGACAGAGCGTGTGTAAATATAAAAGTGAACATAGAAGTCAACACGTCCCGTGGCCTGACGATTGCAAATAGCATGGAACAGACTGTCGCCTCTAAGTGTTGACTTCTATGTTCACTTTTATATATATATATATATATATATATATATATATATATATATATATATCAATATCAGTTCTAAAAGTTTATTTTTGGCGTTGATTATTCTACTTTAAATGATGTAATAAAAATGCAAATGTAAAGACATTTCTTTGAATTTTGTCAAGAACCTCGAGATGAAGAGCAGGAGCACCAGACCAGATATGGCAGCAGTATTCAATGCACGGACGAATGAAAGATTTATAAATATATAAGATGGATTCTTACGAGACCAAATTTTCAGGCACGACACAGTGAACAAGCTTTCCTTCTAGTACACAGTATTCACGGTATATAGCCTGTCTGGTGTTATACAAATCAAATAAACCTTAATAACTGAAAAAAGCTCTCAACCAATATTTGTCAAATTTAAACTCGTTCTTTTCCACCCTTCGCAAAATTAAAGTTATTGCCATTTTTGATGGTTAGTTTTTGAGATATTTTGAATTTACGAAAATAGACTGACTGAAGTTAATTTTCAGATTAAATTAGTATTAGCTGAAATCTTATAAAATCTATTTTTTTTTTGTCCATAAGATAAATTATGAAACATGGGTAATGGGAAGGATTTAAGAACTGTTGAAAAACAAAAAATAAGAAAATAATTGAGTAAGAGAATGTCCCCATTGGAGATATTAATGGCGCTTTTCAGAGATCGTCGAACGACAAAAAGGCTGTTGAAAATATAAGTAAGTTGAGTTTTCGAAGCAGAAGAAAAGACTTTAAGAACTTGCTTCCTTGAGATGAACATAAACTAAAGTAAGTTATAGTGAAACAAGCACTTTTGACCAGTGTTCAGGTTTTTGAAAAGACTGGAATTAAGGGAGTCAATAAGCACAAAAGGTGTAGAATACTTTGCGAATAAGAATCTGTAAAATAATCTCTTAGGCAAACTCGTCTCACCAAAAGCAAATATTTTAAAGCGTCAAAAATAGGCCAAGAAATATATGAAAATTGACTTTTTTAAAGTAATTTTCACAGACGAATCGCGACTGACATTTGATGGACCTGATGAATGGGCCAAAAAATGGATTTTATCTAATTCAGACGCGCCTGTGGTTAAAAGAAGGCAACAATGAGATGGTACTATTTTTTCTTTTTCTTTTTGGTACTATGCCAAGACCAAACCATTATGGGACCATTCAAAGTCGATGAAGGAGGTAAACTGAATAGTGCTATTTTATGAACAAGATATTCTTTGCATGGTACAAGTCCCAGTCTCGTAGTTTCAAAGGGAAGTGTGTATTTATGCACGACAATGCTTCTTCTCATATATCTAAGCTTACCCATAAATTATTTGAGCATAAGAGATTTATAGGAGAGAAGATAATGAAACGGCTACCATCAAGTTCTGATCTGAATCCGATCTATGTATGGCCAATTGTGAAGATGAAATTCTATAAAGGTGGCAAATATCTGAAATTTACTGCTTATATATTTTTTTCGATAATTTCCTTTTTACACACTCACACAGACACACAGACACATACGCACACACTCAAGCACACACACAACACACACAGATATATGTTAATAAATAAACATATACCTACGTTTGATGTGCGAATCGAGTTTCGTTGGTTATTCAATTGATCGGGCACAAAGTATCGCACCGAACTCGAGTCGCACACCAAACGTAAGTATATGTGTATTTATTAATATATATTTCTTAGCTCTGTCTAATCACATTCACCACTATTATGTCTACACCTCTTGGCTAAATTTGCTAATTATTTATTTGCTTACCTACGTATGCACGCTAGCAAACGAGTATACGGTCTCAAATATCAAGTTATCTCATTTATCTAAGCCTATATATATATATATATATATATATATATATATATATATATATATATATATCAGTTCTAAAAGTTTATTTTTGGCGTTGATTATTCTACTTTAAATGATGTAATAAAAATACAAATATAAGTTTGATAGACTTCAAATATTTTAAGATAACTGTTCGGACATAAAACAGTCGCTACTTCGCTTGAACCAGCCGACGAAACAAACAAAAAAAAAAAATAAAATAAAATGCTGCAAAAATGCCAAGTATACAAATTTCTTATTGGCAAGTGAGAAAAATCTGTGAAATTTTCATCACTAAAGTAAACAATTTCAAGCATAAATTATGAGATCTAATTTTAATTATCAATTATAATCTATCCTCAATAATTATCTTTCTTTTATCTAATACGAATATTTTTTAAATTAATTTTTAATTATATTTGCCAAGAAATTAATTCTTTTAAAATAGAATTTAAATTCACTTATTGTGCAATATTATTTCTAACAAAATATATCCAAGTACAGTAAGAGTTGCCTCCCTTTTATAATTACTGACTTGTTGCTTCTTTTGTGAATAGATACACTCAAGTACAAAATAAAAGCAGGAATGTCGTAATTAATGTAGGGGATGGACATAAAATGCAATAAACATGGGAGAGGAGTTGAAAAAATATGATATCTAATAAACAGGGTGGAGTTCCATAAATGTAATGATTGGGGAAATGATTTATAACAAATCTTTCAAACTAAAAATAAATATCTATAAATGTATTTTAGTGAAACGCTTCAACATGATCGAATTAATTTCCATTTTGCATCAATCTACTGAATTAGTTGACTGTGAATTGTAAAAAATGAATAATAAGCTTATGTTATCTAAATAATAGCTAGTAGGGTGGGAAAAAATCCAAAAAATTGAAAAAAAATGGTAGCGGGTAATTATTTGGCATCTGAGAGTAGATAGATAGATAGAAAGATAGATAGATAGATAGACAGATAGATGGACAGATAGATAGACAGAGAAATTCTGACATAATTACTTTTTTTTAAAGCAATTCACTCCAAGCAAGGCAGGAGTGCCACTAGGACGGAAGGGGTTACAGATGATTGAGAATAAGAATAAAGAGGCGTGTTTGAGTAAAGGATACAGAGAAGGACGGGGAACAAGCCCAGGGTGTCAGATGTCGATTGACATTACACTTTAATACCTGAAGATTTTAGTTATCGGGGAAGCAAGCAAAAGGAAGGGAGTTCCACAGACGAAAAGTTCGAGAGAAGACGCTGTTTGAGTACAAAAGACATTTAACCGTTTTGACAGTGAAACGGTGGGATCGAGATGCCAGCCTAGTAGCTCGATAAATTCATGAAGTCTGGGAACCAGCGAAAGTAGCTCGTCGGAAGAGTTGCCGTGAAAATACTTGGAGAAGAGATAGAGGGAAGCCACGGCACGTCTGTGAGAAAGCAACTGCAGACTAGTTGCCAGATCAGGACCTATCACATTGCATATTCGTCTCTACATTTTGTCGAGGACCTCGAGACGTACAGAGGGGGCACCAGGCCATTGAAATTCAACGAAATGCATCTCCATACAATCTATATGAATTAACAAACCGTTTTATATTCTTATATGTATCATAAAGAAAAAAAAGGCTTCAGTCTTTTAAAAATCCTTCTGTGATGTGTTCCCTCTTAAAAGTTGTACTTTTTCTGGTGAGATCCGTACACCTTTTTTAAGAAGAATTATCTACCCTCGTCATTGAAGAGCAAGTTTATAATAGTTTATTTATTTACTATCTATTTTTAAAAAATGTAATTTTAGATTTTAACTCTTAGAAACGGCAAGTCATATGACGTCGTCATTGTGGTATTTTCCTTTAGTCATGTAACAGATTGGTTTTAAAGTTTGTAATGGACGTGCTTTTAGTGGACTTTGGGCTACATACACACACACACACACACACAAGAAAAAAATATTCACATCTTCGATTTTCGAAATTACAAAATCAATTTCATCGAATATCATTTTTTTAGAACATAGTGCAGAAAATACCACATGAGTAAAAATAACAGAACAATCAAATGCAGTTTTAAAAAAAGTCCTGACCCTTGAGCCATATAAACCATATAATAAGCCATATAAATACATGCCAACAAGAAAATACATGCCAACAAGAAAGCCATATAAATACATGCCATATAAATAAGCCATATAAATACATGCCATATAAATAAGCCATATAAATACATGCCAACAAGAAAATAGATGCCAATAAGAAAAAACAATCGATTGGCGCATGAGTTTTCACCAGAATTTTGTTTTCAGCTACCGGCAACTTTCAATCGTCTATCCCATTTCCAACGAACAAAGCCGCAGCAAGTTTCAGCGAAGCTCTTTCCCAGAATGGGTATGTTAATTTTTCTCTCTCTCTCTCCTTCTCTATCTATCTTTGTGTATTAAAATAACCTGTCTTTTCCTGCATTTACCGATTTTTATTTTTTATTTTTAAATTTGTCAGCGCACCAGCTATTAAGTAAATGGTTCTCCAAATAAATATTGACTTCCCCGACATGATTTTTTATATTGACATCAAAATTATTTTACCAAAATGTTTCAATCTACTGTTTATGATCAATAACTAAACAGAAAGCCGATCACTAAGTTGAAAGAAACTATTTTAAATTTTGAAGTTGCTGACGTAATTTAAAATTTAAATTATTCATCAAATTAAAGTTTGATGAGCATAATATATTCAATGCTAAAATATATTTCTCTGTGCGTACGCAATAATTGCAAAATAGCCCATAATATCAATATAGGCATACCCCAAGGTTCGCATCTCGTTCCTACCCACTTTCTTCTTTATATTAAGAGCTGCCTAAGAGTATACTCTGATCTTTAGCGAATATCTATGCAGAAGATATAACGGTATATGAGTGCACCTTCAAAAATCTAGAGGACCATAGTCTGACAGCTGATCTCTACTTTCATCTAGCTCTAACAGATCAATGGGGAAAAAAAAACTGGCTCGTCTAAATACCTCAAAAATCAAACTAGTAACTTTCCATCATAACCGAGCAGATCTTGAATTTCTTGCTATCGTTATGAACGACTTCAAATTGGGCAACAAAGGATCACACATTTCGATTTATACTACTTTCCTGTTATCCAGTGGTTGTTGCCGGACAGAAAAGGAAAGTAATTCTCGCGACACAGATACTCATCTTAATTTCATTCAAATTGTATGTACATTTGTGTCTGTGCATACAAATTTTAATTTAATGACAGACCGACAAATATTCTTAAAAATATTTTTAAAATTCTATTTATTACCGAATAATTTCTGAAAATTTCAATAAAATCTTATAATTATCTGACTTTTTCAGACTTTAAAAATACAATTTTTTAAATCCTTTTTTTCTTTTCTGTAATTTTATGATTTTATTGTTTAGTCCAGGATAGAGGCTGGCCAAACCTATTGGGATAGAGATGTATTTTTCTAATGTAATTTAAAACTTAGTCAAAACGAGTGTATGTGCTTGCGTAGCCATTAAATGTCACAAGCGCATGTAAGTCACTCACATACAAAATGGACATACGTCTACAGTCGCTTTCTCACAGACGTGCCGTGGCTTCCCTCTGCCTCGTCTACAAGTATTTTCACGGCAACTCTTCCGACGCGCTACTTTTGCTGGTTCCCAGACTTCATGAATTTAAGCGAGCTACTAGGCTCGCTTCTCGATCCGACCATTTCACTGTCGAATCGGATAAATGTAACCGTCTCTTCTACTCGGACAGCTTATTCTCTCGCACTTCCCGTCTGTGGAACTCCCTACCACTTGTTGCTTCCCTGATAACTATAATCTTCAAATATTAAAATGTAATGTCAATCGACATCTTCTGATACCTTGATTTTGTTCCCCGTCCTTCTTTGTATCCTTTTCTCAAACACGCCTCTTTACTCTTGTTGTCAATCCTCTGTAACCCCATGCGTGCTAGTGACACTACCACCTTGCTTGGGGTGAATTGATTAAAAAAATATGCATATATATTATATCTACGCATGCAAAGACGTACACAGAATGATCTAGAATTTTTTTTTTAAGCATTTTACCCCTAGCAAGGTGGGAAGCCACTAGCACGTAAGGGGTTATAGAGGATTTGGAGCAAGATCAGATAGGAGTGATAGAGGAAATGATGAGGAGAAGGGTAGTGGATAGATCAAGGCAACTGGAGATGTCGATTGACATTACATTTGAATAGCTGGAGATGATAGCTATCAGGGAAACAGAAAAACTGGTCTTTTCTAACTGGAGAATAACTTCAGTATTCTTCTGATTGTATTAAGTTGGTGCAAAAATAATATCGTTTTTGACGTTAAAAGATACGTCAAAAAACGATATTATTTTTGCACCAGCCTAATATTACATTCGTTTTATTACAATAGTTGGACAAGATAAAAAAAAAGAAACTTAAGAGATATGAAACATCTCAGCGATTGAAATAATATTAGTTGAAAATGGTGTTGATTATAGTTTAAAATTGATGGACGCCCATAAATCTAATGCCCTGTATTCCTTTCGACCATGTCAGTACAGCCGAGAATTGGCCCAAGGCATCCGGGCAGTGCACAGGCACCATATATCATCTCCCAGTCCTGCGCCCTGGAGAGGTCATTTTCATCACTAAACTCGCGAGGTAAACGGATGCTTTTTTTTTTTTTTTTTTTTTTTTAAATATACAACGGAATTTGTTATATCTGTCTATATTTCTGTGAAGAGTTAACTACTTACTATTGTAACTATTTTCACTATTTACATTGTTCGGACTGTTATCCCCATCTTTATTGTCATACTAGACAACTCGTGACCCGTTGGGTCACTTACGTTTCAGGTTGTAAAACATTGAAGTTGATTTCAACATACCATTGAAATGACAGTTAATTTTATTTTGATTCAATTAAATATTTCAATTCGTTCGTATCATCATTGGTCTGGTTTACAAGTTCATGTTTAACGTTTTATTGATTGTTTACAGTATTTAATAGCAATAGAACTTCCGGGATAAATTTGAACTTTAAATCAGATTAACTTAAAAATATTTTTTTAATATGCCAAGAAATATTTTAAAATACTATTCATTTGAAAATATTTTTAAAATATGCCAAAAGTATTTTTTAAATATTTAAAATATTGTTTCTTTAATGAAAGCTGAAACTTAAATAATTACTCTACAAACAACTGGACGAAACGGCAAAGCGGCATCTCTTTGTGTCTGTTAAAAATATTTTAATTAAAAAAATTCTCAGTTTGAGGAAAGTTAAAATAATACTGTATAAACTGCTGCTATTTTAAAATCTTATTCATTTAAAAAATATTTTAAAATCAGATTAAATTAAAATATTTTTTACATATTTATAGTATTGTTTGTTTAAAGAAAGCTGAAATATAAATATGTACTCTACAAACAACTGGACGAAGCAGCAAAGCGAGATCCCTTTGTGTCTGTCTTTAAGTTAAAAATATTTTAATTAAAAATGTGTCTGTTTGAAGAAAGTTAAAATAAAACTACTTACTGTATAAACAACTCGTAAATCATTTTGCGCTGGACGGACGCACCATACATGCACACACGCAATCACAGACTTTTAGTATTATATAGATTCAGGACGTTTCAGTTTTGATCACAGTGGATAAAAGTGTTGGTTAAAGCAATCTAGTGAGTTGACCCAAAGAGTTCTGAGTTCAATACCTGGCCACAGCAGAGGTGAACAAAAATTTGGAGAGATGAGTTACTAAAAAGGTAATTAACTGAAACTGAGATAACCTAAAAAGGCATGGTACATGGAATTAGATAAAAGGTTCAGTTCGAAATTCCAACGTACATCACCTGAAGAAAGCCGGAGTTTATAACAGCCGAAACGTCGTTACTGTGACAATAACGACGAGGACAATAGTCTGAACAATGTAAGTAGCGTAAATAGAAATTTGTTACATAGAACTTTTCAACTTTGTCATTCGATTATCTAACATTGATCTGAGAAATAAAAATCATTATTTTGTTGATTTTTTAATCTGTAAGTAATGAATGCTACCGCATAAGTTTTTTTTTTCATATGGAAACATTAAATAACATTGAGGAAATGACGCCGCTCTTTTACTAAATATGCAAATGTTTTTGATCTTTCAATTCAAATAAGTGAATAATCTGTTCAAATAATTGCAAATGTTGACCGACTAAAACTGCATACAAATTAAAATATAAAAAACTATGAAAACCAACTTCTAAAAGGTGAAACGCTTGATTTAAATCAATATTTTTGTTTAATTAGAGAGGGAAATTTTGGTATTATCGATTTAACGATGAATGAAATACGTTTTTATTAAGAAATTTTCGAACATATGAAAGTAATTAATATTTTGAAGTCTCGCCAAAAGTATTACAAGATTTATAGAAAAATAAAATCATTAAAATTAGGAAGTATTTAAAAAATCCAAAGAATTATACATTTTTAAATTACAAAGCTGTTAGCTAAAATGAAAATCATTAAAAATGTATTCTCAACTTTTGACTAGCAATTGCTTTTATCTTAAAAAAAAAAAAAAAATTGTTATTTATATACTACTTGACAGGTCTGTTGGTAGAAAAAATCCCAGTAAAAATAAAAACATCGAAAGCTACTAATGTTGTCTTTTTTTACTAATTCGCAATCGTACGCAGTTATTAATGACGTAGCACATTTTCTAACTTGACATTTGTAAATTAAAAAGTACGGATAACATTTTATGCAGTTTCGAATCGATTCAACACTGTATTTATATTATGAACAGGACTCTGTATGGATATTATTATTATTATAAATAAAAAAAAAAAATAAACAATAATAATAATGACAATTTTAAATAAAATAAAGCAATAGCATAAAAATGCTGTATAAAATAAATTAAAATTAAAAATAATAAAAATATTCCCAGCATTCAACAAAAACTGTTCCTGCAGGGAATACGGACATCCTGCCAAAAGATGTAAATTCAATCTCTTCACCTTGGTACGGGCAACACATGTTCGACTTCTCACTGTGATATGGCTTGGGGTACGGAGTATATTCTCCCTTTTATCACATGTACCATAAAACAATTGTAACCTAAAAAATACACCCACCAATACACACAAAATATAAATAATTCGTTTAAAATTAACATACAATTTAACATGCCTTTCCTGTTATTTCTGCACGTTTTATTTTCTGTCAAGTATGCTTTTATTTCCATGAACACGAAGCTAATTTCTGCTGCTATGACGCGAATGAACCCCCACAGCACCACTTCAATATTTTGCGATTTTGGCAAATGCTGTAACTTATCTAATGAACACAAAAACTTAAAAACAAAATTCTTCCCTTTTTTACGATTCAAATAGTCTCCGAAAACAGGAATTTCTCTTGAGAAATTATTACGATGTATTTTAAATTACCGTTATTACAAACATACACCTTAACTCTAGTATATTATAAATAAAAGAAAGCATTTCAATATAAATGAAGATCTTTTAATAAATATATAAAAAAATACAGAAAACAAAGATAGTGTAAATTCATTTCTTTTCTATTATTTGCAAGACGTATTTACTGAGAGAGCTAATTGGCAATACAAAAAACGATACAAGCAGTAATCAAAAATGTAATATGCGACTAACCTTAGAATATGACAGCATAGGCTTTGCACTTGATTTTACACCAAACCATACGGAAACTGTAATGGTGCATCTACGAGCTGGCTGGATAGTAAAACTGAATTTATTTGCAGACAAAACTGTTCTCTATTACCCACCGCAGAGAACCCTCCCTGCCTCTCATTAGAATATCTGATGATCAACTCCACGAGAGCAGCTCTTTGCGACTGCTTGATCTCACACTGTCCGCTGACCCGAGATGGAACAAATAAATTGAATCAAAAGCTTCATTTACTACAAGAAAAGCTGGTTCTCTGTGTCGCGCCAGAAAGTTTTTTTCTCGCCCGAGTTCATCCTTCCAATCATCAAATTAACCATTCGCCCTTGTATGGAATACTGCTGTCATATATCGTCTGGGTACCCCCGTTCGTCTCAAGGTCCTTGACAAAATCTATATGCAATGTGGTTGGCCCTGATTTGGCATCTCATTTACAGCCGCTCTCTCACAGACGTGCCGTCGCCTCCCCTGTCTTTTCTACAAATACTTTCACGGTAACTGCTACGACGAGCTACTTTCGCTAGTTACCAAACAGCATTAATTTAAACGTGTCACTAGGTCGGCATCTCAGTCCTACCGTTTCTCAGTCGAAACGGTTAAATGTAGCCATCTCGTCTACTTCAATAGCTTCATGTCTCGCACTTCCAATTTGTGAAATTTCCTTCCTCTTACTTGTATTCCTGATAGCTATAATCTCCAACTATTCAAATGCAATGTCAATCGACATCTTCAGACGCCTTGATCTATTCCCTGTCCTTCTCTTCACCCTTTCCTCTATTACGCCTCTTTACTCTTGCTCCCATTCTCTGTAAACCCTTGCATGCTAGAACACTCTCGCTTTGCTTGGGGTGAAAAGTTTAAAAAAATATTATTATTACAAGTAGGGAAATTACTACATATATATATATATATATATATATATATATATATATATATATATATAATCAAATAAATAAAGATAAATAAATGTACGTGTAAGTATTCACATACTAATATATACATATCCTTTGGGCACAACAAAACAGTACTCAGTGCAAAATAACAGCGCTATTAAATATATATTAATAAATTACATCAGCAATGTTCAAATTAAATTAAATTATTTTTGTGGGTGATGATACACTTTTATGCAATCATCAGATCAAGTCTGTTAACGTAGTCTCTCTCTCTCTCTATATATATATATATATATATATACATATATATATATATATATATATATATGTGTGTGTGTGTGTGTGTTTATTACTTCAAACGTTTTTTTAGTGTATACACGTATTTAAGTAGATACTATGTTTATTTTAGACGTCATTTATTTCGTATATCGGCCTGCGTATTCGAGAAAACAAAGAAAATGTGCCAACAGGAATGACTCGAACCTGCCTCCCCCTTTACAGCAGAAACCGCTATTTGAACCGTCGGGATTCGGCCACACGGCTATGGAGTGCTTTATAACCAAGACATCTTCTAAATGTGATAGATTCTTTGGTACGAGCACATCCTAATAAAAATCTAAATGCTATTAAAATTGTCCATTGTTAGGTGACAACAGACTATATAAACTTAATAAGTCTATTCACTTGAATCTTTCTCTGTATCTCTTCCTCTCTCTCTCTCTCTCTCTATATATATATATATATATATATATATATATATATATATATATATATATATATATATATATGCACACAGACACATACACATACACATAAACATATTACTTCAAACGTTATTTTTAGTGGATACACGTATTTGAGTATATACACTGTTTATTTCAAACAATATTTATTTCGTATACCTGCTTGCATCCTCGAGAAAACTTAATAAAGAAAATGTTCCTTTCGGATGGATTCAAACCTGCATACCTCAGTGAAAGAATCACTGTCCGATCCGGAAGAAGGTCTTCACAATAAAGCAAGGTTCTATTTTTCCTTTAAAGCACACTCGCTCGTTCAGATATTTTCTCTCGAAACTGCTTAGTTTCATATCCAAAACGTAAACAAAGCAATTTCTAAATAATTAATGCAATTTATTTTTTAATCCAACATATTTGTATTACGTAAAACCTTTATTTTTTAGTGGATACTCGTATTCGGGTTGACAGTGTCAGTAACTAGCCACATTCCGGGCAGCCCTTTACATCAGTCAGTCCAAGAAATACAGGCTCTTGTTAACCACTATGAGCCATTCATTCCGGAGAATCTTTTTCTGTCAACGAATTTAATGAAACGCATTACTCCAATTAGCTCACGTCCAACGTATGGTCTTCTTAAATGTTCGACAATCGTCGATGTCTATCGATATATATTATTATTCCGCATGGAGGGATTTAATGAAGCCTTTTCATGTCAGACGCCATTTTGTCAGAATGCCACTCAGCAATAAGGTAAGTATTAAAGGTTGTTGCGGAATGGTCTGTGTCTACTGACATAACATCAGTATACATTTCTGATGGTTTGGACCAGCGTATTAAAATCGTTATCATTGCTTGTGCGGCGCATATATGGCTGTGTGTGGGGACGTATGCGAGCATGTGCGTGTGTAAATCAAACACAGACACACACACGCGCACATCTACATACCTCTGTTTTTATCTTTCTCTTTTTACACACACACACACACACACACAAGATTTGTAAAAATTAACACAGGGGTTGAAATGCGGGTCGTGTTGTGTTTGAATTTTTACAAATGTTTTATATTATTATCTGCTCAGCACGTTCAATTTTATGAATTGTGTATTGAGCTCTTAAAATAACCGTCCATTGGTCTGACTCCGATCTAACCAAACACTTATTTTATATTCTTATATATATATATATATATATATATATATATATATATATATATATATATATATATATATATATATATAAACTAAACAAAATTGGTTAGATTATATACACCAACACATATATTAAAAGAATTTTTAAGTTTAAAATTTCAGTGTTATATTTACGTAAATATCACTTTAGTCCAACGAACTTATAAGACAAGACGCATTACATGAAATGTTTGTACAAGTTCATCATATATATATATATATATATATATATATATATATATATATATATATATATATATATATATATATATATACACAAACACGCACGCACGCACACTCACACACACACATATATATATATACACACACACACAAACACGCACGCACGCACGCGCACACACACACTCACACGCACACACACACACGTATATATATATACACACACAAGCACGAACGCACGCACACTCACACGCACACACACATATATATATACACACAAACACGCACGCACACACACACACTCACACGCACGCGCGCACACACACACACACATCTCTCTCTCTCTCTCTCTCTCTCTCTCTATATATATATATATATATATATATATATGTATATATGGACTTGTATGCAAACTGAATGAATGTCGGATCCTCATACATCGAAATCGATGGGAGAGCTCATCATATTTATAAAGTTTGTGAAACACGCCTACACACTGAAATTGATTTTAAAGATATCTACGGTATTTAGTTATGTGCATTTTCAATTTAACCCCTGTTGTCTACGGTCTTACATGCACATAAATAAAAATAATACTGTTCTGATATTGGTTATAATTTCAAACCTCAAATCAATATGAGTTGCTTCAAATTGTAAAAATATTTAAATCATCCAGATCACAACTGTATTAGAAAATATATACACGAATATCAATAACCAACAATACAATTGATGAATGAAGAGACAAAAAAGAATATTTAGTCTATTTCCATTACCATTTCTTGGTGAGAATGTATATTTATAAATTGTATAAAAACACATTAAAATTATACACCCCGATGATTGCTTTGGAAACTAAAAAAAAAAAAAAAAAAAAATTGAAAAATACTTTAACTTAATTAAACTATAAGAAAGAACCAAAAAGAAAAGGAAACAAAAAGAAAGAGTTACTTACCTTGGTTGTTTATACGTTTCTCAAGTTACTTCCCTTAGATAAAACAATTTTTTCAAGGTGTGGCAGCTGTTCACTCTTTTTGAAAAGTTTAGATTACCATTAGAAACAGAAGATCTTCTTCAGTGGTTTATTGTTAAACCGTGAATGACCAGATAGAGAGAAGGTAAGTACGTTTACGCATAAACATACGTGTAAACAAACGATAATAATAACATATATTTGTGTGGGTATAAATTATTTTGTGGATATATATTCATTTATGAGATACTACATACGCAGGATTTTTTATCTACTAAATTTGCAATTATGCCATCTAATTATAATCGCATAAAATTGGTAATGTATTTATCGACCTATCAGTAGAACTGTATGTTTGTCTTCCCTGCATAAGTACAATGCCTGGTTGACGTAGAAGTGAAAACAACTGGAATAAAATGAACGCAATAATGGCGTTGGAGAATTTCACACACTCCATCTTGTGATTCATTTATCTGAATATTTTACTACAAAGCGCGATTGACTTTCAAGTTTTAACTTTTTTAATTTACCAGAACGAAACATCGTAGGAATCAGATTTTCAACATATTTTGTGCTTTTTTTTTTTTTTTTACAATCAGAAGATTTTAAATAGGTGTGGCAGTTCTGATAATTTGCGTAATTCTATTTTAATTATTTCTAACGTTTGTTTTCATCACAATTAGAACAATAACTAAGAAAATGCAGGCGTCTATTAAAATTAGTTTGCTTACTCAGCTGAAAATCGACCAGCAAGATTAGAACCTATCTGGCAATTTCAAAAACAGATCAATTTTATCTTGCTGTTATCCTTAAGCAATTCACTAAGTTTGTTTCGTGTATATATTCCAAAGATTGTATAAAAAGAAGAAAAAAACTGAATAGTCCAATTCTTATTGAATTGATATTTATATTACTTTTTTCTTTGCTATGGTACTTAGACTCTTCGAATTTATGCGCAGAATTTTAGACGGGTGACGATGTACCACCAATTTACTATTGAGCTGGTTAAATGTAATCGTTAATTCTATATTAACAGTTTCTTTTCTCGCACTTCTCGCGTGTGGAACTCCTTTCCGGCTCCATGCTTTACAGTCAACTTTAATCTCCAAAAATCTTAAATGCAATGTCAATCGCTATCTTCTGTCCTCTTGTTTACTCTTCCCCTGTTCTCGCTCCTTAGTAATGTTTCTGTTTTTAACTCTTCCACATCTAGTAACTCCTTGCGTCACGGTGGCTTTACTGCCTTGCTTGGAGGGAACGCAATTAAAAAAAGTAGGTACAGAAATTTCACTGACCTAACAACAATCAACTTCATTAGAACCGCTTCTAAAAAAGATACGATATTTGAAACAATGATTACAATGCATCATCATCTCTTGGCGTAAACTACGTCCGCCTATATATAAATGTATTCATAATATATCTATATATACAGTAGCATCCAAAACTAAGGGACAAAATTTTAAAACCTAATATTTGTTAGAAATAAGAACTTTTTGTCCCTTACCTTTGGACGTTCCAAATTTGAAAATAAATAAATAATTGTTATAATTCTTTTTCTATCCTTTGCAAATGATTCAAATTTTATTATGTTATTATGGATGATAACGACTACCAGTTGTCAAAATTTCAGCTTTTCACAGTTGTTATTTCTAACAAATATTAGGTTTTAAAATTTTGTCCCTTAGTTTTGGACGCTACTGTATATATACACTAATAAGCATTAACTTTAAATTATGATGCATACTTAGCTTGAAAATTCTTATTTTTTTAAAAAAAGTAAGGTAAGCATTTGATATACTTTTATGGAATCATATTCTTTCGTCCGCTTTTAGAAAAACTATATTTTGTTTTTTTTTAATGCCTAAGGCTACTTTGTCACCGTTAATTATTTTGCTTGTATATGCGCAAATTAGCAGAAAATCAATCTCCAAATATTCAAATGGATGTCAATTGATATTTCCGGAGGCTTTGATCTAATTCCCCGTCATTTTCTTCACCATTTCCTCTATCACCCCTCTGTAACTCCTTGCATGCTAGTGCCACTCCCACCTTGCTTAGGGTGAAATGCTTAAAACTGCGTTGGATTGCATGACGGATTATCTTACATTGAATAGGTTGATTTGCTCTTTTTATTAATGCTTGAATAGCGAACAAAAATAGTCTTATTAATTCCTTCAAAGTTCAGTTTTTATAGGAATCCAATGATATTATAAGTATTACGTGAGTACAAAAGTTCCCGGCTCACTAATTTAAAAAAAACAAAAACAAAAAAAAAAAACAACAACACCTGAATACTAAGTAGAAAGAGTTTATTTTTTAAAATTTAAACAAAAGCAAAAATTACTGGCAATTTTTTCACACATTTTATAAAAAACGTTTGCTTATGCAACAGCCCTTTAGTTATGATAATATTAGAAGTCTTTCGTTCCACCACAGCCAACGTTTCTTCTATATCAGCTGTTTTCCTGATCTTAAATTGAAAAGCATCTGTGATAAAATGTAGAGATGAAAAGATTCAAAGTACTAAATCTGTTAACGATGAAGGTTGTAATGATGAAGTTAGAAATAAAACGAATGAATCAAAAGTGATAAAGATATTAGTTAAATTTAACTTTTTGAAAACTGTACGTATGTACAATTGATATAAATAATCTTACTGAAAATAATTCTAAATTTAGAACTTCAACAACAACTTCTCACCGGATTTATTCAGCCTATACAACAAGGCAATTCTGATAGAATTAGAAATCCTACCAGGATTCATTATTGGCGCCCACAATCTTAACAATATAAGATATGCAGATGACACAGTGCTGATAGCAGAAATGGAAAGGAAACTACAAAAGCTCCTACAGAAGGTAGCGAAGGAAAGCAAAAAGAAAAGGACGAAATATAAACTACAAGATGACAGAATGCATGGTTATCAGCAAAAAGATGAGCCCAAAATGCAAATTATAAATCGAAGATAGCAAAATCAAACAAGTACAAAAATTTAAATATCTGGGAAGCGTTCTAACAGAGGACGGAAATTGCGACGTTGAGATTCGAAGACGTATTGGGCTGGCCAAAGATGCATTCCAAAAGCGAAGCAGAGTATTAAGAGACAGGAAAAAAAAAACTTCGTTAGAAACAAAGAAAGGGGTACTGAATTGTTACGTGATATCTCTCCTCCTGTATGATAGCGAATGCTGGACAATCTCCTCAGATATGAAGAACAGACGAAGCAAAAGAAATGTGGTTCTACAGAAAGATGCTGAGGCTACCATGGCCCGAACATGTGAGCAATGACGAGGTTTTAGAGAAAATGGAAACAAAAAAGTCACTTATACTTATTACGAAGAGGTAGTTGAAATATCTGGGGCACATAATGAGGAAGATGGGCTTGGAAAACCTGATACTCACATGACAGACTGGGTGAAAAAAGGGACAGAGCAAAGCAGCGTGTAACATATTTGATGGTCTTGAGTAAATGGATGGTAGAACAGGGTTTTGGAGAAAGAGCAAAAAGGTAAAACTTATTAAGAGCTACAAGGAAAAAGAAGACGTGAAGAGCCATGCTCGCCTACGTCCTGGACGTATGCAGCACATCAAAGAAAAATAAATTTATTTAGAAATTTTATTACCGTATATGACGGCATATAAGACGCACTATTTTTTACTAAAAATATCTTTTAAAATTCCCCTGCGTTTTTTATGCCGTATGTAGGTTTAAAATTCGCGATAGTCGGCCGAAATTAGCTACCTGGCAATTCCCATTAGCTTAGACTTTAGAGTAACTTTCATATACCTATTGTCATTATTTAAAAGGCTATCATGCGGATTAAAAGTGTTATCATTAATAATATACATTATATTAATTTCATCACGTTTAATATTAGTACTTTGTTTCACTAAAATTATATGCAATAAATTCAAATTATATATTTGTAAAATATATTTGTTTCATTAATATTTTTCCTGCGATAACTTCCGGTTGCATTGGTATAAATACAATCAGAATTTTTATATCCTAATTTAGGGATTGTAGGGGTTTTTATTACTAAGCCTATTTTGTTTTGTTTTCATGTAAATAGTATTGATTCATATTGTAAATAATCATTGGGGTTTTTAAATTGTTGTTTTCCCCCTCCCCCCACAGACTTTGAAATGTACATATGGAGGACTAGTTAGGATTTCATAGAGAATTTGAGGTATTATGGTGGAAGCAGTAAGAAAGGTAGGAGTGAATGTGTTGTTTTTGGTGATAGGACTATTGTTGGTAAGTTTGGGTCCGTGTTTGTGACTAGCTAAGTTTAGAATTAAGACAGAAGAAGACGGTTATATCCCCTTTTTTGGCCTTGTGCCACATTTTGTACATAAGTACGAATAAATATATATTCCAATAAGACGTTTACAAGACGCAGGTTGTACAGATCATATAAAGAAAAATTTTTGACTGAATTTCACTCCTTCAGATATGACAACAGCAAGAAAGAGGTTAAGCTACACTGTTGCGTACAAGCTTCATGTAATAAACTATAGGCTAAAGAGCATGGAAATAGAGCAGCTGCAAAATATTTTGGCTCTCCGCCTATAGAAAAAAATGATACATTACTGGCGGTTGCAGGAAAATAACTTACATGAAGCAAAGAAAGGAAACTGTAACCTTCGCCACTCAGCTCCGTGGGTTGTAAATGAGAGGAGTACAGACAGAATCTTTACTACAAAAAGGATAAGGAACGAGGCTAGAAGATTAGCGAAGGAAAAGAGGATTCAAAACTTTATAGGAACAGAAAGATGGTGTTACTGTTTTATGAAACGGGAAGGTTTGTCAACACATACAAAAACATCAAATGCGCAGAGGATGCCAGCTGAATATGATGACAAAATAGTAGAGTTTCATAAATTTGTTATACATGCTCGAAAAAGAACTCCTTTTGAACTAGGCCAGGTAGGAAATATGGATGAAATCCCACTAACGCTTGATGTTCCATCAGACAAAACTGTCACTATTAAGGGATTCAAGACTATTAAAATAAAAACCACAAACCACGAGAAGACCCTTTATACGGTCATTCTTGCGCTGATGGCAAAAAACTGCCTCCTTTTCTGATTTTTAATAGAAAAACTACACCGAAAGATAAAATACTAAAAGGTGTGCATGTTTATGTACATCAAAAGGCTGGATCGATGAAGCTGGTGTACATTTATGGCTACGAGTTGTATGAGAAAGCCCTCTCTTCTAGTTTGGGATCAGTTTCGAGTGCATAGGACTGAATCCGTTAAAAAAAGTGGTAGAATTGAAGACAGAGATGTCGTTTATTCTTGATGGACTAATGAGTCAGTTGCAAGCACTGGATGTGTCTTTCAATGGACCATTCAAGCAAAACATAAAGGGGCAATAGAACACGTGGATGGCAATGCTTGATCACAACCATACACTTACAGGAAGAATAAAAAAGACTCAGCATTGCATAAGTCTGCGAGTGGGTGAAGGAAACATGGGATAATATTAGACCAGAAATTGTTGTTAAATCTTAAAAAGTGTGGCATTAACAATGCTCTCAATGGAACGGAAGATGACGCATTATTTAACAACGATGATCGTGTAAATCCTGCTTGGGTTTATGCGTTGAGGTTATCAAATGTAATTGCGTGTTCTAAGAGCATTTATCTATTATACATTTAATGATTCAAGAAAAAACAAAACAAAAAACAAAAATCAACGAGACTCCAACTGTGCATCAACAATAAAATATATATTGAAACAATGACATACAGAACAATCATGCAATGGTGTGTCGTAATTAAGGGAGAAAAAGTTGCTTCCCTTCCACTCTATACCGATTAAGATTTAAGGTTCAATGTTCAGGATTCTATGTTGAATAGAGTCTGGTGTTAGAATACGTTTAATTAAGAAGTGTGTTGTTTTGAGTAAGTAAGAGAGTTCTGGTTCATGAACTTGGCATAGTCACAGAGAGGAAGAATGTATAATGGAATACAAAAATCTGTGCGATGTGAGTAAAGTCGTGGATTTGTGTAGACAGGCGTAATAGCTGGACTCTACTGACGACTTGCGAGAAAGTCGGTAAGAGTTGTTGGCAATGATCTTTAACGTCTGACTGCTCGGTTAAGACGGGAGCTCTTGAAGATTACATCTTGGCAGCAAGGAGAAAGATGAATGAAGAGAAACACGAGGGAGGCTTATTCGTGTCTTGTGCGTGGGAAAGTTATTCCTCGCTTGCCGGCGATTTGATTAGTCGGAATTGACCAATCAGCAAGCTAGTTTTGAGGAGATTAGCCAATGAATGCTTGCCGTATGATCTGTATGTATGTATGTCTGATGGTGATGATGATCGCTACAATAGTAGTATTGAAAATGAGTATCAGAGTTTTGATTAAGACGACGACGAATTTTATGAATTTGAAGATGAATAAAATTTTAATGGTAACTGTTTTGCTCAATTGTAATAATTACTTGGTTTTTATTTTGTTTTCTTACCTTTATTTTCTATAGGCTCGTGTTCTATTTTTCATACTATTTTTCATACTATTTTTCGTTTAATTTTAATCATGCCTTGTTTAACTAAAATAATACATCATAGATATAGCCTAGGCTGTATCATTTACTAACAATTATACTAATTTTACTAATTACTAATTTTTTCTTGATTTGCCCTGCTGAAATTTGGATGTGTCTTATACACCCGTGCGTCTTGTATGCTGTTAAATACGGTATATAATAATAATAATAATAATAATAATAATAATAATAATAATAATAATAATAATAATAATTACAACAAAATGCACACTTATTTCGTCTCTACTCCGAGTTTCACGGAATCATATCCATTCTGCAAGACACGTGATTGCAACATTCCAAATCATTTTCTTTAAAAAATATGTGCTTATTATATTTTCTTTTTTATCAACTGGCACATTGCTACTAAAGTGATCTGAACACCACTGCACGAAGAAAGAAAGAAAGAAAGAAAGAGAAATGAAGAGAAAGAGAGAGAGAGAGAAAGAGAGAGAGAGGAGGAAGAGAGAGGACGATTTTTAATGATAACACTCAGAGATTTTTCCTTTAAGGCAATTGTGATTTCTAAAAAATTCCAGTTTTACTATCAAGTCTCCTGAAGAATGCATATAATTTCGCGAAACTCAGAGACAAGTTAAGTCAACATTTAATTTTAATCATATTTATTAATTTTCTATCTCTTAATATCGAGTACAGTAATTACAAAGACTGCTTCTAGATATACCCTGGTCAACAGTTTTTAGCGAAATACAATCTATCTATCTATCTATCTATCTATCTATCTATCTATCTATCTATCTATTTTATGTGGGCCCAAAGTCAGGACCACGGAAGGAAAACACGGAACACGGATTAGAGGTAAGAAAGATATATTAAACAAAAAGGTTACAAAGATAGTGTAAGTGTAAGCGGAGCTTACTATGTGCTAGTGTCCAATATTGGTAGTCGTACGCGGCTGATATTACGGTATTAGAATACTCTCTCTCTCTCTTTCCTCCTCCTCTTCTAGAGTGTTATATCGCATACTTTATATAGTCCTGGAAGAGTCCATGTTGTAGGTATGTTACAGTCTCACCCCCCACTCCCAAGAGTTTTCTTTTTTTTTTCTTTTGAAAAGGAGAAAAAAAAAACATAAAACTGTTAATACTTTTTTCTCTTGGGATTTATGTCGAGCGGTTGAGTAAATTTCCTTTTCCTTCCTGAGCGTCGCACTTCAGGAGAGACTTGGGGTGTGTCGAGATCGAAGTGATCGAATATTACGTCGATCAGCTTTTCAAACCTATTTTGTAGTGATTCCTCCGATTCCTTCAAACGGCATTTTGTGAGCTGGTTCCAATGGCGTTTGTGAGTGCTTTTCGGTCCTTCGACAATATAGACCAGTTCGCCAATTCTTTGTTTTATGGTGCCTACTTCCCAGAATGTTATGTTGTTTTTGTAAACATTGAAAAAAACTTTGTCGCCAGGATTGAAATATTTCTTATGAGGCGATACGGTTTTTTTGAACTTTGCTTGCCGTGGAATAAGTTTGTCGAAGACACACTTGATTTTCCTTGCGAACATTGTTTCTGCAGGCGACCTTCCCATAGGCGTGTTCGGATTAGAGGTTATCCGATACTCCTGCAGAAACTGTTGCAATGCTCTATCTGTCGGTGTATCTAGTGCCTTTTTTTAAAGTCCTTTTTAGAGTGTCCACGAAACTTTCGGCCTGGCCATTCGACCTAGGGCGGTACTGAGGCGTTGTAATGTGGTCCACCTGATATGACTTGCAGAAGTCTCTAAATTCACTTGATGTGAATTGAGTGCCATTATCTGTAACTACACAATCTACCACGCCAAAATGTGCGAATAGTTCGTGTAGAAATCCGATCGTGCAGTTTGTGATTGGTCTTTTGCATTGTAGGACCTCAGGCCATTTTGTGTGGCTATCCACAACAATGAGGTAGTACACGTTGTCTATAGGCCCTGCAAAATCGACATGAATTCTTTGCCATGGATGGTCTGTGTTTGCCCATGGTTTGCACGTCGCTTTTGCTGCAAGCGCGCATCCTTTGCATGATTCTATCATGTCTGCTATGTTTGGCCAATAAACATAGCAGCGCATGAGGCTTTTCGTACGGTTCTTCCCCGGATGTCCCACGTGAAAATCCCTGAGGATTTTTCTTTGTAGGCTGTTTGGAATCACTACGCGGTCATTGTATAGTAGGACATCATCGCAGAGGGAGAAAACTTCTGGCACATTGGGGTCTTTGTTGCGAATTTTGCTTTTTATGGATTGAATGAATTCATCCTCTCGAGACTCCCTTTTTATGTCGGCTAAAGTAACCTTATGGTACTCGCAATCATGTTTTTGATTTCACAATTTGTCCTTAGAGAAGCAATGATGGAGTCTTCAAAGACTTCTGTATTTTTTGGAATGAGTTGCGATAAACTGTCTGCATGGCAAATATTTTTGGATGTTAGGAACTCAATCTTGAAATTGTAGTTTAAGAGAATCGTCCCCAAACGAAGTAGTCTATTTGCAATATAGACTGGCAGACCTTTTTTAGAACCAAAAATTGTAATTAGAGGTTTATGGTCCGTCTGTAGTATGAACCGTCTACCATGTAGATATCTGTGAAACTTTGTCACAGCGAATATTATCCCTAGAGCCTCTTTCTCTATTTGGGAATATTGTTTTTCAGCTGGAAGTAGAGATCTTGATGTGTGAGCCACAGCTTTTCGCGAACCATCTGGCAGTTTATGCAGAATGCAAGCACCAATGCTGTACGAGCTTGCATCACTTGCGACTATGATGTCGAGACTAGGGTCGAAATGGGTGAGGGAGAGGTCTAAAGTAAGAGTTTTCTTGATCTTCTCGAATGCGTCTTGGCATTCCGGGATCCATGACCATGGTTTGTCCTTTTTTAAAAGTTGGTTTAGAGGCCCTCTCAAATTTTGCATGTTCTTAAATTAGTTCCTTGGTTAAAGTTAGGTAGGCCGAGGAAGCTTTGTAACGCTTGAACGTTATCTGGGGCTGGCATGTTTCTGATCGCGTTGGCTCTTTCTGGATCCGGCCGACGACCATCTTTATTTATGATGTGACCTAAGTATTTAATATCTGATAAGAAAAAGTCACACTTTGCCTCCTTAACCTTAAATCCGTATTCTTGTATCTTTTTGAATACGTTTATTATATGGTTCCGGTGCTAGTTTTACTAGTAACCAGTATATCATCCAAATAGGCTGTTGCGAAGTCAAGGTCGCCCAGCATGGCGTCCATGACCTGCTGGAAAATTGCAGGCGCAACCTTTACTCCAAAAGCCAATCTGTTGCATTTGTACAACCCTCTATGTGTGTTTATGCAAAGCAATTTGGAACTTTCTTCTTCCACCTCTATCTGAAGATATGCGTCCGAGAGGTCGATTTTAGAAAAAGATTTTCCACCATTGAGTTTATTGAAAATTTCTTCAGGGCTTGAGAGAGGATAGTGGTGATTTTGCAAAGCATCGTTTAACCTTGTGGAAAAATCTGCGCATACTCGTATTTGATTGGTCTTCTTTTTTACGTAGACCGTAGGTGCTGCCCACTCGCTGAAATCTGTTTTTGACAGAATACCTGCTTGTTCGAGTCTATCTAACTCTTTGTTGATTTGCTCTAGAGCAGCGGAAGGGACATTCCGTTTCTTTTTGAATACCTGTTGTGCACCGTCCTTCATCTTGAACTTAGCTTTTATTTTAGTATATTTCCCAAGGCCGCCAGAAAAAACCTGGGAAAATTGTTGTTTGAGTTCCTTTTTGAGATTTACAAAATTGGACGTTGTACTTTGTAGCTTGCGACAAAACGTACTCATTGGTAATTGAATTTTTCTATCCAATCTGTTCCAAATAAGTTATCTGAAGTTTTTAATACACAGGCTTTGAGCTTTTTGGTAACTCCATTTAGTGTTACTGTAAGTATTACCTCGCCTAAAATGTTAATCTTTTCGCCAGTTACGGATTTTGCTGTTTTATCCGTTTTTAATAAGGTCGGCTTGTTTAATTTTCGCCAAGTACGCCAGTTAATGGTTGAAATATCAGAACCCGAGTCAAGCTGGAATTTAATGGACTTATTGAAAATATCCACTGTTACATATTTCCTTAAATTTCTATCGACAATATTGTCAGATTGAGCTTGCCTAATTTTATTTTTGGGTTTTCTCGTTCTGTTGGCGTACCAGCACCGAGTTAAAGTATGTCCACTTTTATTGCAATTTTTGCAATATTTTTTCTTCTTAACTGGACAGAATTTCATCCAATGCCATTTACCACAATGGTAACATGGTCCGGGCGGTTTCTTTAACCTATTTGGGTTTTGGTTACTGCGGAATTTAGGACATGAGATTTGCCTTTTGTCTTTTTGAGGGGAATAGGAGGTAGACTTGATTCTGATTTTATTAATCTGAGCCACACCTGATTCCTCGATAGTGTTTGAATCACACTTTACAGTCCTTTGACAGTTTTTGGAGAGTCAATCCTTGACTTCGGCGTCTTCTGCTGATACTAGACCTTGTGTGAAAATTAAGCACTTGAAATCATCAGTAGTCAGTTCGGCTAGTTTAAAATCATTACAGAGCTTTTTTACCGATGCTGCAAACGTTAGAAAATCTTGCTGGTTGTCTTTGACTGTGTTCAGGCATTTCCAACGTTTGTGGAACAAGGTTGTGTTAGGCCCGAATAGTTCCGATAGGAGCTTAATAGTCTCTGAAAAATCCAAGTCGGTGGTTTTCTTGGGTAGTATTAACTCTACGAACCTACTATGTTCTGTAGTTCCCAGTTTTCTCAATAGTAGACGTACCTTTTTTTTACTGGGCCATTGTTCACAGTCTACGTTGAAAATATCTTCGTAGCGCCTGTAAAAAGCCTCGAACGTTTTGTCGTTCTCTGGTACGTATTCAAAGGTTTCCATTGAATTGTAGATTGTACTCTGGGAGAATATTGTATCTTTTTCAGAGTTTGAGCCTTTTAATGCATTTACGAGTAATTCTTTAAGTTGTTTCTGTTGTAGTTCAGCATTCTGAAGCGTAATTTGTTGGAATTCCATTTGTTGTTTATGTAATTCCCAAAATAGTTGTCGTTGTCTTTCTTCTGATTTTTGTTGCTGATCCAAATTTACTTTTAGCATCTGGGCAATTACTTTCTGAAAATCTTCCATATTTAGGCAGACAAAAATGACAGCGATTTTTTGTTGCTTTGAAAACCGTTTACCAAGGGGAGGTACACAAAAAAATCTTGATAGATTTAAAAAAAAAATAAAAAAAATATGGACAGACAATTAGTTAAACTAAACTAATTATGTGTTTAGCTTTTTTGAGATTCTGTGGTTCCGTTAATTTTAACGTAATTGTATAAATTTTCACCACACTTATTATGTATTTTTTTTTCTATAAAAAAACTCTCGCCTCAGTGAATTTGAGGAGAGAATAATTTTATGCACGAGATTCAACTCAGTTACATAAAAAAAATTTTAGATAGTTTTTTTTCGAAAACTTGAGTCGTAAGTAGTACTTCGGCTCTTGTGTTGTCAGTTTGTTTTATGAACAAACTGTTTTTTTTGTGTGTGTGGGTGTGTAAGAAATCGTTCTCGTAATGTTATTTGGACAGACTTTAATATTCCGTAGATGTCGAATCGCTAGTTCGTCACTGCTGTTTGGTATCGTTCAACACTGCTGTGGGAGCGCGTGGAGTTTCTGTGTATTTTTCGAGTACTCTGTCGCTATTGATATGGTGAGAACGAAATTCTCGAATCTTTCTGTCGCCACTGATGTGGGACTGGCAAGGTATTGAGGTTTTCGACGTGAATGCGTTTCTCGAATTCTTCGTCGCCACTGATGTGGGCCCAAAGTCAGGAACATGGAAGGAAAACACGGAACACGGATTAGAGGTAAGAAAGATATATTAAACAAAAAGGTTACAACGATAGTGTAAGTGTAAGAGGAGCTTACTATGTGCTAGTGTCCGATATTGGTAGTCGTACGCGGCTGATACTACGGTATTAGAATACTCTCTCTCTTTCCTCCTCTTCTCCTAGAGTGTTATATCGCATACTTTATATAGTCCTGGAAGACTCCATGTTTTTATTATGTTACGGTCTCACAACACTATCTAATTTTTTTTACAATAAAACAATATTTTAACTCGAAAAGCTGGTAAGCGTGTTTTCTTCTTTAAATGATACTAAATACTTCGATACTTGCTCAGATCAAAGGGTTTATATGTGTATTTATTTTCTATATCCTTAGCCTTTTTAATTATTTTAGCTAAAATGATTTGTCCCAATCTTGATGAGCGGCCATAACCTAAATAAAGCTCCTAGCCTCGAGCGGCAATTAGTTTTAGAGCTCACCCTAGACCTCAAATGGAACTCATATATTCATGTCATCGCTGAAGATCCTGTAAAAAGTATCAGTTCCTTGTATCGTTCCCCAAAATACCTAACTGCTGCTACAATGCTCTAAATTTACAAGAGTTAGATCGGTCCAAGAAATGGAGTTTTGCTGCCATAATTTTGCAGCGTTGATAGAGTTCAAAAGTAATTACATGACCTTGTTAGTGATGATTTCTTTTCCATCCAGTAACCATAGATGGAACGTTGCTAGCCTCTGATCGCTATAACTACACTATCGGTATTGCTATCGAAAATATTTTAACGAGTAACATTCCTTAGTTCCGCCAGCTCAGACATTCACATCGTATTCCCTTAGTAAATAGTAAGTTTCTTCCACACAGCTGTTACTTGGTGGAACATGCTTCCTGGAAAATCTTTCCCGCCCCCTATAATCTTCAGCTTTTCAAGTCTAGAGTCAACGATATCTATCCTACATATCTTCATTATATGTATT
Organism: Acanthosepion lycidas; assembly: GCA_963932145.1. Lineage (NCBI taxonomy): Eukaryota > Metazoa > Mollusca > Cephalopoda > Sepiida > Sepiidae > Acanthosepion > Acanthosepion lycidas. The sequence continues at coordinate 82,806,456 of OZ010571.1, read as the reverse complement.
TCTTGCATCCTACTTCTCTCTACCTTACAACAATCTCACTTAGTAACACTCTATCTTGAATAGCTCTTGGGCATTGTGTTGGGTGAGCTAAAATAAAAACAAATAGGGCAACGATGATAATGAAAGAAAAATCCTTTGCCAATTTTTATACACACTACTAGTTGTCAAGAAATTAAATGCACACAATTGTCATGCTGAGCGGTGAATATCTGTGTCTAATTTACATGTCCACATGTGATTTCTGTTTTCATCCACTTGGTATTTTGGTAAAACGATATGAACACTACTTCACGAGAGGGAGAAACAAAGAGAGAGACAGAGAGAGAGAGAGATGGAGAGAGAAAGAGAGGGAGAAAGAAAGAAAGAAAGAAAGACAGAGAGAAAGAGAGACAGAGAAAGAAAGAAAGAAAGAAAGAAAGATTTAAAAGATAATGAACTCTCAAAGATTGATGAGCCGTGGTGAAAAATCAATAGCATTAGCGACACATCATTTTAGAAATCTCGACACCGGTGTTGACGGTCGGATTCTAAACTGAATGTTCTCTGACTGTCAGAAAAGGAGACGATTGATTGCCATTTTCCGGTTTGCTAAATCCCTTGCGGTTACCAATGTTGCTGCCATTTACAAGCCTCACCACGAATGAGGTCATAAAGATGGCTTACAGTTGACTTGAGTTCGTGTTGAATATTGTCTCCAATCAAAGTGTCTTTGGACAAACAATAAAAGCGGCCAATGATATTAGTTTCAGAAGCGAAACTAATATCGTTATTGATAAATAGCCTGGAAAAAGTTAGTTTTCTAGTTCAAATCTATATTAAAACTTGCAGCATCTGAAAAAATACACTTTATTGTAGCCATTCGTGTCAACACTGATACAAGCATATAAATGTAATATGTTAACTAAACGCAAATAAAATACTTTAAAGGTCGTCGAAGGCGGCACTTAAGATCAGTATTAACTCACGTCTTATTTATAGGACTAACAATTTAAAAAAAAATTATTTCACCCCAGACAAGTGGATAATGAGGAGACGTGAAGAAAGGCCAATGATGAATCAGGGTTCAGGAATACAGAAGATAGCGATTTAAATTGCATTTAAATTTTTGACGATTCTAGGTGGTACTGAAGCAAGAAATCTGAAGGGAGTTCCATGCGAAGAGAAACTTTTAGAATAGAAATGGCGGTTGGATCTAGCTAGTTCAGCAGTAAAACGGTAAGATATAGTTGCCAATCTAGTAGTACACTTAAATTCATGTAGTCTAGACACTAAGGAAAAAGCTCACCACAAGAGTTGCACTGAAAATATGTTTAGAAAAGACAGAGGGAAACCAAGTCACGTCGTTGAGAAAGTGAATGAATATGAGATACCATGTCAGGATCGATTACATCACAGATCATTATTTGAATTTTGTCAAGAATTTAGAGACGTAAGCATCAGACCAGATATGACAGCAGTATTCAAAGCACGGACGAATGGTAAATGTGGATGAATGATTCTGACGAGAAAAAATGTCTGGAACGACATAGAGAACTAACTCCTAGCAGTAGACGTAGCAGTTGATTCTATATAATTACTCCACTTCATGTCAGTAGAAAACGTGATCCCAAGAAGGCGTAGATAGTTGCTATCTTGCAGTTTAGCATCAACTATGCCGATGACAGGCAGTAAAGAAATGATTATATTTATTTGGAAGCAATACTTATATAAATAAGAATGAATGTGTAATTAGCCTAACACCAACTAGAGTTATTTTATTAACGGTATTTTGTAAAACTTAATCAGCAGCAGTCTTGTGTTAAATAAAGTTTGAATATATACGAGTTCTAATCAGAAAGTATCAAGAGTAGTGCTATGAAACGAAAACTACAACAAGCTTCAATATGGCGTCTAATGTCTTTCGAAGTAGTTCCCTTCTAAAGACACACTTTATCCAGCATCGATTCCATTGATGGAAGTATTCCTGGAATTCCGTTTCTTGGGATAGCAAGCAGTCGTATTCTCTTGGACTTCCTCGACGTCTAGAAATTTTGTTCCTTTCAAAATCATATCCCACTTGAATTGATGTTTGGAAAAAGGAAATGTAGCCATGTACAAGACCTGAGAAATATGGTAGTTTTGGGGCCAGGGTAATGTGTTTACCCTACTGCTGCTCTAGCTATGGTCACCGATGGAAATTTTGTGGTGTGGTGAGACGACGACACTCTACAAACTTATCTTCCAGGCGCTGCTATAAACAACAGAAGCGAGCGAGAGAACATTATAACTTAGTATTCTTGTGCGACAGTGTTAAAGCTCTATTTGCATCAAGCAGCTTCACTCTTCGTACTTTAGTTCCATTACCATAGCAACAGTACCGATACTTTTTGATCAGACTTCGTACTTGTTTAGAAAAGTTCTTTTTTTACATAATCAGTCAGTTATGTGTCGTGCATAATACACGTTTAGGCGATCATGTATCTTTCGATATATGACTGTCGAAGCAGATTTTTTCCCGCAGTAGGTTGCCATTTCTTTCTGCGGTAGACTAGTTGCCATCCAGTGCTATAGAAACTGTCCTTCTATTTACCCATAACTGGTGGGAGAAGAAGAGGATTCATACCTTTCCCAAGGGTATTAGCATGTAAGAGAATGTAATGGATTCGATTGGAATTAGAATGAATAAAAGATTAATATATTTTTGTATAAATTAATAATAATATTTTACAGAATAGATGAATATTTGTTTTATGGAAATCATTATTTATGCATTAAGTATATTTTTATTTCTTTTTCTCTTTAAAGTTTTTGATTTTCCGTGTTTGCAATAAACACAGAAATATTATTTTTAATATGTTGTAAATTGAATTAGAAATAGCTTTATTCTCAAATTAGAGCATTTTGATAGTATTACCCTAGCATAAATCTGGCTACGATGTGCCGCTTCTACTGGAACAAGCAACTTCACCCACAAACAAAAATGGGATCATTATAATGTAGATTACCGATGAATTAGACGCTGGTTACCCTCACTTCTTTCTCTTTTTAAATGTCGTGTCACTTTAGGTTGTGGTTTGTTATGGGTCACCACAAGTTCCTATCCTTTCTAGTTCTTAGCATTGTTTCTCTACTAACTATTCCTGGCAGACCCTGTTTTGCTATCAATTTACAAAAGCTAATTAGGCAGGTTACTAGCTGTTTCTATCTCTCTTGCCTTTAATATGTCATGTGAGTATCAAATTCTCCAAGCCCGCTTTCATCATTATGTATTGAACAGTAATTTAAACCGTTTCTTTCTGATTGTAAGTATGTGACCTTTTTGCTTCCATGCTGGCCACAGAGATTTTTTGATCTTTGATCGGTTTTATTTTTTGTCCTACAGAATTGTTGAGTACCCTCCACGGATCATACGTGAGATACAGTTTTAGGAGAAGACCATCAGAAAAAAATGCGCTCATAAATGTGTTTAAAGAGATGCTCTGTCTCTGACCGTCATATAAATTGGTATAACGATTTTATCAACTAGTCAAATACGATAACGTTCTGTATGGCATTGTAACATAGAAGCAATCGATAGCAAGAATTTGATATAAAAGGCCACTGGGCATTAGGTATTTTAGGTGGAGATCTAGAATTGAATACTTTTATCATTTGTAGGTTAAGGCTTCACCCAAAACACAATTGCTTTTCTATATATTTGTTTTTTGCTTTGTTTCAGCCATAATCTACACTACAGTTCAAAAGTTCACTGAGCTATGTGTCCTTGCAGATAAAAGCGTTGTGAGTTCAATATCTGACTATAGTAGAGGTGAAAAAGCAAACACAAAAACAAAACAAAAAACAAACTTGTAGCGTTGAGTTAAAGGGAGATAACTGATACTGGGACATCCGGAAAAGGCATGGCACGTGAAAATAGAACAATCTAATCCGGTGGACGAAATAAAAGGTTGAATTAAAAATTGCGTCATCCCGACGAAGCCCAGAGCGTACAACGGCGGAAACGTCGTGAATATATATTATAATTATTTACATTGTTCGGACTGTTGTCCTAACAGTCCGAACAATGTAAATAATTATAATATCTCACCTCAGAACTATAGACAGAGCTCTTTTTCATTTTTTTGGATAGAAAGGTCTCACTCTTTTTTCAAGTTCATCATATGTTAATTCTGGGGGCTTCCTTCAAACTTCTGAACAGTAGTGTACATTATAAAAGAATAGATAATTATCTGTCCATCACACAGAGTCTGCGCGTGATTTTTCATGCTTGTATGTAACATACAGGGTGCGATGTGTAAATTGTCGCCATTTTATATTTTAATTTCGTGCATACGCGTTCTTTGTTTTTAATTTTGTAACTGCACACTATAGTAGGGTCAGTTGAGCATCGTCTGTGAGAAAAAGAGCACCATGAAACAATTCACTCTGCCAGAAATTTGAAAACGGCGTCCTGTACTGCTTGGTATTCGCGCCGGAAGCTTCATTACGAACATTTCAGAGAGTTTAGGTGTTAATTTGCAGAGGATTCGGAACGAGTTGAATGAGTCCAGTGGTGATTACGAAGGTGTTTGAAGTGATCACTAGTGATGGCGACGTCATGTTTCCGTTAATGTTCTCACAGAACCTCAGACTCAATACGGAGAGCTACATAAAGGGCCTTGAGGAGTTAGTGCTGCTCTGGATAAAGAGGCTGGCACTTGGAAGACCCCATGCCACACAAGCAGGAGAACCCAGTTTTGGCTGTCAGACAATTTCTGCGACCACATCACCTCTTACATCTGGCCGCCTTAATCCTCAGATTGCAACCCACTTGTTTATTATGTGTTGGGCGCAGTTGAGCAAAACTCTCAAGACCAAAAGATGAACTGAAGGCAAGGATTATGGCAGCATTAATCTACATTAAACAAGGAAACTGCCCAGAAGAGTTACAGGAGATTCCGAAGACGTCTGGAGGCCGTGGATAAAGCAAATGTCGATTTTATTGAATAAATTTACTTTTTAGTATTTCAAGATATTTCTGTATAATTTGTGTAAATATACATGTTAAAATATGATGTTAGCGTAATTTAGACGACAATTTATCCATTGCAACCTGTGTATGCGCGCGTCTGTGCTATACGTATGTGAACTACATATGCAATGCCATTTAATGTACACAACAAGGAAATACACACAAAATTTGACTGTGTTTGAAATAAGACGTTGGAATAATGCATTCCACGCCTATTTAGTCTGGGTAACCTGCTCTGAACAATAAAATCAAAGTTGGAGGCAAGAAGAAGAAAATAACGTCAATTTGTTAACCCCTACCAACAAATGACAAATAATTATAAAGATTTTATCCAATTTTTTGTAAATTAAAAAAAAATAATAAACAGAATAATTTTTTAAAGCTTAAAAAACTGATAGAAATATTTTGAACCTGTTATTGAATTAAAATATACAAGCCCACATGTAAACGTCTGTACCCTATTAGCATAAAATTGCAATAGATATCTACGTCATGAGGTCTGATTTCTCTTTCTGCTTGTCGGCCATTTTAATCCCGTATTTAAACTGAATGTATTTTCTAATAAAAGTAGCGTTTTAAATGCTACTTTTTAAGAAGCAATTAAGAATTGAAATATGATCAGGTTTGTCGTCAGCGAAGCGAAATATACCGGAATAATGAATGTAAAATTTTATCTATTTACGCCATTTACATTGTTCCGACTGTCATCCCCATCTTTACTGTCATATTCACGACAATACGGTCGTTGTACGCGCCGGCCTTCTTCAGGTGACATGGCCCAGTGGATAAAAGCGTTGGTTGACTTGGCCACAGCAAAAGTGAACGAAAATTGCAGATTTGAGTTACTAAAGCAAATAACTAAATGAAATATCCAGAAAAGGCATGTCACGTGGAACTAGAACAATCTGCCTCGGTAAACGAAATAAATGGTTTGGTCCGATATTCCAATGTATATCACCTGAAGAAGGCTGGAGCGTACAACGGTCAAAACGTGGTGAATATTACAATAAAGATGAGGACAACAGTCCGGACAATGTAAATAGTTACAATACCTCATCTCAGAAATATAGGCATAACAATACCAAAGCAATATAAATATAATATATGTATTAGAACAAGACAGCACAAATTGACATTTCCTACTTTTTACTTAATTTAATATTTCATTGAAAGGAGAGGCACTATAAGTTTCATTTCAATCGCAAAATCATCTTTTCCTACAAGATAAGTCGTCTTTATTTTCTGATTTAAAGACTTTAAAATTCCATAATTCAAGAACATCAATACAAACATTTATGCATACATCTACGTGTATATATTTGTTTTTAGGTGCGTAAAATCAATAGTATTGAGCAGTTTCACAGCTGCTTTGAAAATCATAAGTAGAACCTATGATCAAGTTATTTTGGGGGCCCATTTCTTGTCACTTTTAATCATATGCTTCAATATTCCTTCACGATTTACTCAATATTCAATGTAATATATTTACTCAATATTCGGTGCAATGAATATATATATATATTTATGAGTTGGGATCAAATATGAATCGGAATCCGAGATAATGATGAGATAAAAAATAAATAGGAAACATTTATCAATCTAACATTTTTCACTTTTACTGAAGTTTCTTACGAAGTTTTGATAAAAGTTAAACATGTTAGTGTATAAAAACTGTTCGAATGTTCTATATACTTTCGGTTATTCTATTAACCATTATCAAGGATGTTTTTTTTATTTATTTTTACCTTTAACTGAATCTGTATACTTTTATGTATGTATCTAGAGTGATGACTTTTTATTTTCCAAACACGGTCAACAGATTGTGGCTGTGTACATATTTGTTGCTATTTCTTTTTTATTACTAATGCTTCTATTATTTTTAGCATGTTTTACACGTGGATGAGTCTATTATAGCTGCATTTACTACGAGTATGGTGCGGATGGAGTTTGCGATATTTCCGTGTGTGTTTAAATGAGGCCTAATTGATCTACGGCCAGAGGGATGTAACGCGAATTTTCTTCGTGTAGTGGTATGTCTATGATAATTATTCATAGATTTCGTTTGACCAAGAACGCAATTCTTTTAAAGGATGTGTGAATTCATAAATAATATTGGTTCTCTGTAATTTGAATCTTGCAGGTGAGTTGTTATTGGCAATAAGATTTGCTGTTTTAAATTTTTAATAATAGATAATTTAATTTTCTGGTCAAGTTGAGATGTACATTTATTTACAATGATTCTAAGGTATAATTCTTCCTGCTTGTAGTTAACGTATATTTAATTTTTATAGAAAATGTTATTGTTTTTATCTGTATGCTCAATCTTACTATTGGTTAATTTATAAAGAAATAGTTTAATTTGGTGATCGATGAGGTAGTTCGGAAAACTGTTATTAACTAATATCTCTTTCACGTTGCGAGTTCTTTAAAGAAAAGATGACGAAAGAATTCATTCCCGTGCGCTCTTTTGAGGAATTTTTTTACAACACGTACG
>OZ010571.1:82718972-82796472 GCA_963932145.1 Acanthosepion lycidas | reverse complement strand
GCCACTGAAAGAAAGAAATTCGAGAGATAAAAAAATAACAAAAATAATAATATTGATAATAAGACTAATAAAATTCATTATATATTAGTAGGTCTTTTGACTAATTGGAAGCATGATAAGGAAGATTTTTAAAATCAGAGTTTTCGGAAACGCCCGTGTTCTTTTTCAACAAGAGGAGAAATAACAAATGAAAAAGGACGTGAGATTTTAAAAAATATATTTGCATCATTTGTTTCTAGATCCTTTCTGGTAATGTGTCATTACTTTCCGAACATGTTATTCGTTAAATAGATGTCATTTACATTTGTTTTAATATCCTTTCTTGCAAAAGGTCATTATTTTTCGAACACCTTAAGAGTTTAATAAATATATTTTCTTTTATATGTTTTTTGGCAAAATTTTAGTATTATTTTTCGACCATGATAACAATATTGAAATACATTTAACTTACTTTTGTTTGTAGATTCTTTTCGAAGACTCTCATATGTAAAGAAATACGCCTGGTTTTATATCCTTTCTGTTAATAGATCATTATTTTCCGAGCACTAATTTATTTTTTATTAAGTTACCTTTTCATTTTATATTAAGGTGTCCTGTAATAAAAAAAATTCTAAATGTAATTTTTATTGTGTTCATAATTGCCGAAATAAATCGCTACTCAGAACTGAAGCAAATTTCAATGACTTTAATTTCGCAGCCCTGTTATTAATGAATACGTTATGTTATTCTGTAGTAATTAAACATTGTTATTATTTAATGAAAAAAAGTTCAGGCACGATCACGTAGAGAATAAAACAAAACTTTCGAAACATTTAAAAAAGTTTTAAAAACTCGATTAAATTTTTGAAAAACTTAAAATATTATAGCGTGAATATTTTTATATGTCATAAATCAGAAATAATTAAAAAAAAATGAAGCTAAAAAGTTTCCAAACAAAAAAATATTTTACCTTATTTAGCAATTTCAAAATTATCGATTTAGACCTCGGTGAGTGTTTTTATGATATTCATTATGGAAAATAACTTTCAAAACATTTTCAATTGATTGAGATTTCATTAGCAAGAAAATTTAAATTAAAGAAAATTTAGTAGTTACATTTTTTCGTGAAAAATTAAAATAAATACATGCAATGATCAAGGAAAAACATTTGATTAAATATCAATTATTTAGATTTCTGTGCACTCACTTTCTGTTTCGTCTGATTTTCATCGCAACACTTTAAACCTCAAAAACTTTTAAACAATTTCTCTGTTTCTATATATTCGAATAAAATAATGATTTTATCGTAACATACTCAAATGAATTTTCTTGTTATAATGTTGTTCATCATGACGGTCGTCTTCGAGTATAGAATCCAAAGGTTAGCAGTGAATATTTCGAAGACAGTAGGAAAGCGTTGTTCAGGTTAGCAGTGGATATATCGATAAAAGTAGCAGAGCATAGTTCGTCCTTCTGGTTCTCTTCGCCTGACAAGCTGAACTGGACATTCAATATTTATTTGCACAAATGGTACAAAATATGGCACAAGGCCTAAAAGAGGGTTGGGGGAAGGACGGTCTTCTTCTGTCTTAATTCTAAACTTAGCTAGCCACAACCACTGACCCTAACATACAAAACAATATTCCTATCACCAAAACAACACAATTATCCATACCTTTCATACTACGTCCACCAAAATACCTCTTCGTCTCAATGAAAATCCTAAATAGTCCCCTTATATACAAATATTGTTCGTGGGGGGAGGGGCATAAAACAACAATTTTTAAAAAAGATCCCCTATGAATATGTACAATATGACAAGAAACTAAACAACCAATGTGTTAGTAATAAAACCCCCACAAACCTTAAATGTGGCAGAAATATCAGTTAACCGGACGAAATCAATGCGGGACTATGAAAAACATTCATTCCGCCAAGCATTCACACAGGCACACACTCATTCATACACAACAAATACGAAAAATCACACACACGAAACGAAAGGCGCCTCGCATCCACCAGAGAACTGACATCACTGACCACCTAACGAGGGAGGGGATGGGGAATTAAACAAAAGAAAAATTATGGACACAAATAAAAGGGACCAATGAGCATGCATACCCTAGCTAAGTTAACCAGAAAACGGGAAACTAAAGATTCAAAATAAAAAACCTAAACTAACCTAATATCGGGGTGAGTTGCCTCTGTTCAACCCTGATAGGACAAAATCCTGAGCCTAACCGATATCCAAATGCCACTCTAAGGCAGCCCCTTTCACTCTACACATTTGCGCAAGATTTATCCACCTTTTGCCAAATTCTGATGAAGGGAGCCGCCGCCTTTCCGTCCTAATCTTGACTTTAAGCTGATGCTTAAAGAACAAGATCAGTTGGGAAGAGGTGAACTTCTCGCCATCATAGAATTTCTTCTGATGTGTCGTCCAAATCACGACTCTCATAACCCCTAGTAAGCAACAGAACACATAGTGTTCAGCCTTCGTCAATTGCGGCACCACATTGCTACAGACAGAACTGGCTTCAAGGAAAAAAAACTTTCCCTGCAGCATGCGAACCATGAGGCCTTCAACAAACCCGCACAACGGCACTACCGTCTTGCACTGAAAAAAGGCATGACCAATGGTCTCGACTTCCCCAGTACAGCGACGACAGTTTGGATATTTCTCCAAGCCTGCTGAACAAGTCTCTTGCCGGCCCAGAGGGCCCCACGAATCATCAGCCAGGTGAGTGATGACTCATCATTATTGAGACATTTCAACCCAGGTGCCCAAGGCCATATCGAGCGAGCTTCCTGCTTCGTAAGACCGAGATCGTCAATCAGATCATCTTGAACGCCCCCCCCTAACTAACAGACGGTACAATGCCTTACGAGACAACGCCTGGAGAGGCCATCCAACGCCATCCGACGCCATCCGACGTCCGTAAGAGGAGTTTCAGAGCACGACGACATTCGCGGTAGAAGGAGCACTCGGCTCGGGGTGTACGGCGGGCCTCCTCCTCGCACGAGTGCACACTTCTCAGGGATGGGAAATGTTTTCGGACGTCTTCTTTTCAAAAGGTGCCCACCTCATCCGAACCGCGGCACATTCGGTCTAGAAAGGTAATGCGAAGCATATGTTGACGAATCTCAATGCTAGGCATACCCAGACCGCCCTCAGAGGGATGAAGGCAACAGATCTCGTGAGATACTATAGGGGTCTTGTCTCTCCACAAGAAAGAGAACAAGGTCCGAACTAATAAAATTAGTCTGGCATACGGGAGTGGAAGTACAGAGAGTCGGTACAGGAGAATCGGATAGATGTGTGATACTTCCGCCCTTCCCTTCAGGTAAAGTCTCCTCCGAGACCACAGATTAACCGCGATCTCGGCCTTCCCTTGTACCTCCGACCAGTTCATTTCCAACTGGAGATCAGGACCGAACCAGACGCCGAGTATCTTGATCGGCCCATCCGTCCAGAGGAAAGGTCCGGGAAGAGAAACTCCCTTCCACGCACCCAACCGCAAGCCCACAGACTTATCGCGGTTGATCTTGGCCCCTGTCACCATCTCATACCCACTGATCTCTTTGCTGACTTCGTCAATCTCGGCTCTGCTCGACACAAGAACCGAAACGTCGTCAGCATAGGCAGAATACCTGGCTGAGGTGGAAGCCCCAGGCAGGGAAATTCCGCGCAGGACCGGATTCGTCTTTAACTTGCGAAGGAATGGTTCCACCGCAAGAACGTAAAGCAAAGGCGAGAGCGGACAACCTTGACGAATGGAGCGAGACAATACGAAAGGCTTCGATCTTACCCCATTCACTTCCACCAGCGCACCGGGGGTCGCATACAAAAGTCGGATCCAGGAGCGAAAGTTGGCTCTGAAACCGGCCGCCGAAAGGACAGCCTTCAGAAAGCGATAGTCAACCCTATCGAAGGCCTTGGACTGATCTAAATTAATCAGCACGGCTTCACTGTCGACTTGTTCTAAGATCAAGCGTACCATATGAAGGTTATCCTGAATAGTCCTGCCCTTCACAGCACAAGTCTGTTTAGGGCCAATCAGACTAGACAGGACAAGCTGCAAACGGTTGGCTAAGATCTTCGCCAAAATCTTTAACTCAGTGTTTAACATGGTTAAAGGGCGAAAGTTCCCTAACCCATCCCCACCGTTCTTGTCCTTACGCAGCAACTTGATCACACCCCTGGTGAAGCGTTGAGGTATAGACCCCTGCTTCATCCAGTGGTTGAAAATCAGTTCCAGCAAAGGAACAAAAACGTGCGACAACCTCAAGTACACTTCGTAGGGAAGACCATCTAACCCCGGAGACTTATCCAGGCCAACCTGCTTCAACCCTTCCCAGATTTCCGACTCTGTAATGGGACCCTCGCACCTAGCCGCTTCAGCTGCCCCGAGGCAGGGAAAGTCAGCTAAATAGGCGTCGAACTGAGCAGAACTCAGACCGGGCTCCCTGGGGAAAAGATCCTGAAAGTAATCCCGAAAGACCTCACATATGCCCGCGTTTGTAGTCACGGTCCGCTTATCTGGCAATGTGACGCACTCTATATGTCGCCTAGGCGCGTTCCGATTTTCATCTGCACGCAGTTCAGCGGCCATATTCGTCGCCTCAGAAGACATTTTTTTTAACCTAGCCCTAACTACCAGAGCTTGATCCTTCTTGATAAGCAAGGAGGACAACTCTGCCTTAGCTAAAGCTATATCCCCACTAACACGGGATTTCACAGCCCGATAACCTTTATTTTCTAACGCCGTTTGCGCCGCTAATTTATCTAGATTGAGTCGACGACTAAAATCGGCAGCAAACGCTCTAATTTTGCATTTTAAGTTGTCCCACTAGGCGTTTCCCACAACCGCCCCGTCAATTCCCTTTGTATCATTAGTAAGAGCTGGTCCCGGAAACACTGCTCACTAAATAATGAACAGTTAAATTTCCAGTAGCCAGCCAATCTAACCTTAGGCTTATCTAAGTTTACACAGACCCGGACAAGCCTATGATCTGTATAAAGCTTGGACACCCTAAGAGCCCTACATCGACTCTCCTAACTAAGACTCGGTCCAGGTAGCTCGCAAGCGTCCCAGGAGCCGAGTTGCCACTAGTTGTCCAAGTCCATGCTACCTCACGAGGGTGTTCATTCCGGTACTTATCGATAAGATCAAACTCATCGATAAAGTCCCGAAATGGTTTCACGTCCGGGTTGTTAGTACCTTGTTTTTGCCCTATACGATCTATATCGGGGTCAAGGACAGCATTCCAATCCCCCGCTAAAACTACCCGACGAGACGTCGTCAAGAACAGCGCGATCTGCCGAAACAAAGCAGGCCGCTCGGCATGGATATTGGGCGCATAAACCCCAATGAGACGTAGAACCTTATTATTTATGGTAACATCAAGCACGCAAAGTCTGCCCGCTGGATCCGCGAAGACAAGTGTACATGCAGCCTTCAAAGACCTGCTCACTAGCCAAGAGACACCTCTCGAACGACCATCAAAACACGCTGAATAAAGAGCGAACCCCTTAGACAGTATGTCCTCACGGTCATGAGAAGAAAACCGGGTCTCTTGCAAACAACAGGCGCTGAAGATCCCGAGAGAGCCTCGCCCTGCGAGACTCGGACCTCAGGCCCCGGACATTCAAACTAACTAACCAGAGCGCCATTGTCAAATCGAATTAGGGTTGTCCTTCAGGATAGAACATAGCTGGGGTGAGGACACCGACAGCTTGTCCCATCGAACCAGACATCATCTCAGTATCGAGAGTATAATCCTGAGACAAGCCGCCGATGTCCGCAGGGTAAGTTAGTTTAAGAGCCCCATAAAGGGATGGGTGAGCAAAAAGAGGGACCCTGCCTTTACATTGTTTAGATTTGTCCAAATGTTCTTCCAATAATACGGCTGCTGGGGGCACCACTTTCAAGGACGCCTTTGCCTCCTCTATCATGCCCCAAATCTCCCGCGTACCCGGGCCAGTTCTTACGACGGTCAGCAAAGTTCGGGCCTTCTTAAAATTTTCCGGCACCTCCACATCAATGCCATTGATGTGCCGGAAATTCCATAAAATTTTTAAGGGCTTCGGGTTCTTTGTTTGCCCGAATACCCTTTCTGCCTGTTCCGGGGACACGCGGCAGACGTCTACCCCTGGGAGATAAGTTGGCTTAATTTTCTTTTTTTTGTCAGTAGCTGGTTGTGTATCGGGGTTCCTATTTCTTTTTTCTGAGGAGATTGAATGGGTGTTTTAATAGGAGTATTTCTAGGAGTGGTTGATGGTGTCATGCCGGAAGGAGTTTTAACAGGGGAAGGTTTTGATGAATGATAAGCTTTAGCCGGAGTGTTTGTCAATGATTTTGGCGGAGGTGGTTTTGTGAATGACTTTTTAGTTGATGAAAGGGAAGACGGGGCAGAGGATAGGGGGCCCGGTGCCCCCAGCGATTTCTGATTTTTAGCCAGCGTTTTGTCCAATTTCTCCTTCAAATTTTTTATGTCTAGAATTTTTTTCCAGCTAAGTTCATTCAGTTTTTGGGTAGTCGTTGCATTTTCTTCATAAGACGCCGAGGCGTCGCCCTCAGAGCTGGTAGAGGGAATGGGGCTGTAGGTGTTATTATCCCTGGGGTCATGATGGGACAGAGGCCCCGCTGCTTGGATCTTACCTTTGCCTCTAACTACGAGGCGCCATTCCCCCTCTTCCTTTTCCTTATCCACACTTGTGGTAGGCTTCGGTTTTGGGGGTAATGTGGGTAAGGACCCAACCGAGGGTTTTTCCCCACCGGTCCGCCTCGCAGTTAGGCCCACTACAGGCGCCGCAGATTTGACAGTCTCAGCCAAAGAGGGATTTTGGTCGCCTGCGACCGGAACTCCAGGGGCCTTCTTCCCTGGGCAGGAGGAGGAAAGGTGACCAGTCTCTCCACATCTCCAGCAAGTAGGTTTTCTACCGGTCACAATGACCGGCATTTTCCGGTCGCCTAAATCCAAACAGTTGGGGATGGACTTGAAGGCCGTCTGGTCTAACATAATATCGAAAGTCCATCCGCCGTTCAAATTGTCAGAGAGAGCCCCTAAAATCTGGCCGAACTGCATAAAAAATGCAGCCAGTTGCTCTCCCGAAATTTGAGGAGGGACCTCAAAAACGGTCACCCTGGTCCTTTGCCGACCCTCATATTCCGTCCTTAGAATTAGGTCCTTTGTGGTCAACTCTTTTTTCAAAAGTAATTTAATCACTATGTCTTTCGTGGAGCGACAAATTTTGCGAGTTCGCTTGTCCACCACGAAAACCGACACCATTCTCTTTGAGAACACATTGAGCTCTTGGACGTCTTCAAGGAGCCCATCTTTATTTACAAGATGAGCATATCCCTTCGCCTTTTCCAAGAAATCCGCCATGTTCACAATGCAACTTGGGGAGGACTTCCAGCAAGAGGGCAATTCCTCGGCTGTCTTCTTAGTTTGTGCCTCGTTTGGCACCCGGTCATTTGAAACTTGAGACCAGCCTGGTCTCTCCTTTGTTAGTGCTACTAGCCTCCTTCACATTAAGTTGGACTTCTATATTATGGGTAGCATTTGCCCGTTTCTTTGATTTCGATTTATCCGGTGGGTCGGCCTTAGCAGCCGCCCCAAAGAGGTATTTTTTAACACATGACCGACTTTCTTCGTCGGCCATATTGAAAGTTCGTGGAGACTTCCACCTTCTGGTCTATGTATAAATCAAACAAAAGAAATGAAAGAAAGAAAAAAAAGGAAAACTTAAGAAATAACTTAACTTGAACCAAAAAAACTTGGTGGGCCAAAGAAAGTTCGTCAATTAAGCAATACACAGTTCGTCAAATATTAAGGAAGATCCTCGTGAGCCGAAGAACAAGATTGTCAATCTGCAATATAAAGAATAGAATTTAAAAAATAGCGCCGCCTCCGGTCAGAAGAAAGTCAGACACTCATCGAACAAACTCTGGACTGGAAATTCGGGTTGGGTAAACAAAAATGGCCGCCTTTATACACGACGGATAGAATGTTCTGCGTCTTCTGATTGGTTAACCTTCTATTGGTGAACTATAAAGTGAGTCCAGGCATTTGGACTAACTCACTAGTCACATATATATACACAAAAAACTGTAACATTTCTAATGTTAAATTTCATAATACCATTCAAACGATTTGGTTCCTATTGTCAATCTTGCAAAAGACAGTAAGGATGCCCTTTGGAATGGTTAAATGTAGATTCCATCTTACTTCTGGTCTTGGTTTTTATACAATAATATTCATTTCACTGAGTGGTTTCTTAGTTTGGATTGTACATCCCAGAAACTTTAATACGGTCATTGTGAAATGCTGGAGACATGATATTGCAGACGATTGAGTTAAATATATACGAGAGCTGCAACGTGACAAGAATTTTTAAGTGACTTAGGTAATTGAAAAATTAGAATGCTCCTCAGATAAAATCGAATGCTGAGCGCGAAAAGTTAAAGAAAGTAAATAAAAAATGAAAGAAATTAATTATTCTAGATATATTTCTTCTAATCACACACACACACAAAAAAACAAAAAAAAACAAAAACAAAACAAAAAACACAAAACAAAAAAAAAACAAAAACCAAACTGTATTTCCTCTTTTTCGTTCTTGGCTTATTTTTTTCTATTTCTATTATTTTCGTTTTTTTTTTTATTGTTCTCTTCTTTTTTTCTTGCTTTTAAGCACTTCTTGTGAGCTTCCAGCAATCCCTTACGATGAGCTCCTTCATCTATCCTTTCATTCATTTCTTCTTCCTGTCCTTCATTGATGATTCTTTCCTTTCTTCCCCGATGTTTCTGCCTATGTTTATAATAAGCAAAATGAAACTGGAAAATTTGGACACTAAATCGAAAAGAAAAACAAAACAAAGAAAGCACACACTTTTACAGACATCCATTTGCAATTACATAAATTAGAAATAGTTTGGTATGTACTTGTTATACTATTTATTTAATGAAAACAACAAATAAAGTGAAATTCTTCGTTTGAAATAGGTTCATTTGAGCTTATGAAATTTGAAGCACTTGAAAATGACTGATAGACAATTGTTTCGTACTATCTCCATAACGCAATTAAATGTAAATAATCTGTCAAAGTTGTACAAAATTTTATAATGGAAATAGAAAGGCACCTTTTAAAAAGAGCACACACACACACACACACACACACACACACACACACACACACACACACACATATATATATGTGTATTTAGGCAGTTTTTTTCATTGATGCATATTTCATTAAATAATATAGACAAGTTTTGCCTATTTAAAGAGAAGTGTTAAGTATGTGATGCCGTTGGTATAAACCAATGGCTTCTGTTATCAATTATAGGCATTTTAGAATGTTTGTGGAGATTTCATAGTTTATTATGTTCAGGTTAGGTTTCAACTGTTTGTTTATTGTTTTCATGTTTAAGTATAGTTGTGTTTTCAACGAGGATTTTTCGGAATTGTGTATGTGGCCAGGCATGTTGTTTTAAATGTCTAAAAATGTTAGAGTTGTCATTCAAATGTAGTGTCAAGAGTCGTGAAAGCGAGTTTGTGGTATGACCAACATAAATATTAATATATAATCCGATGGAGATACAATCCCCCAAAGGGCACTTGAATTTGTAAACTCTGTTGGTTTTTTGCAAATCGCTAACGAGGAGTGGGGAAGAATCATTGCGAATAATTAAGTTGGATATACTAGATTTAGTGTAGTATATGATTAACTTAATTTTTTGTTAGGACCTGTTGTAGATATATTAGTATTTACTAATTTTTTTTAGTATATTTTCATCTTGTTTATAATTAGTATGCATTTGATTACGATATAGGAGATTAATATATTTGGGATTAGTTAAAGCAGTATTACGTTCTATTTGCTTAGTATTGAAACTTCGAAGAAAGCATCTGATTTGTTCATCAACTATATAGTTTAGAAAGCTATTATTAATAAGTGTTTGTTTTATATTCTTTAGTTCACTGTAAAAATCTTTTTTATGGATGAATTAGTTTCTGCACGATGTATTAGATCTTTTATAATTGCTATTTCGTAATATTATGGACATTCGCTTTTGTAGCTAAGTGTACACGAATTTATGCTGGTCGGTTTTTTATATGGCCAAATAGTAAATTTGTTATTATTTGTGTTTATCAATATTTCAAGGAAGGCAATTGTATTAGTAGTATTGAGTTCATACGTGAATTTAAGGATAGAATTATTTTGAAAAAGTTTATGAAGTTGAATTATTTCATCTGTATTTTTAACTAACATAAGGATATCATCAACGGATCTTAAGTAGATGGATGTTTTTTTAAAATCTGTAAATATCTTATTTTCGAGGTTGGACGTGTAGAAATGTCTGACCCAATACGGAACCCATAATTCTGTCCTAATGCAATATGTATCAATATTGTGATTTTCTTTCTTCTTTTAACGATAATGTTATTAAGCTTTATTAAAAGAATTTACATAATATAAATAGACAAAACTTGTCTATATTATTTAATGAAACATGCATCACTATATATATATATATATATATATATATATATATATATATATATATATATATATATATATATATGTTTATATTATACATATACATACATAATATATAAATATATTAAGACAAACTGGGGAGGAAATATATGGATAAGAAACAATATGACTCATCGTGAAGTGGTGAAGCAATTTCTAGCGTAATTATTTTTGTATAATGCGCATTTTAACGAAATTTTAAACGTTAAGAGAATAAAAAAAACTTTAGAAATTATTATTCTAGATTTTTTACATTATAAATAATGTAAGAAATCTCGAATAATCATTTTTTGTCGTCATCCACCCTTGAGAGATTATTTACATTTAATTACATTATGGAGACAGGACGACAAGTTGTTTTTATTACAACGATAAGGCGGACTTCGTCAGGTGTATATCTATCTGGGTAAACTACGGAAATTCTGAACTGACCCCTTTATTTTTATCTTGTTATTTATTGCCCGTCCATTTCCACTGAGTGCAGGTACACACTGCCCGATACAAGGATTGGACACACAATCACCATATTCACAAACTAACACCTTAATCCACTAGACCGATTTGCTGTAGTTAACCTTTAGCTTTAAGGATAACCTGCCTGCAGATTAGGTTACTACTGTTGTCTGTTTGCTGCTTATGTTTTTGATTGCTGCTGCTGCGGTTGAAGAATTTGTAAATTTTCTGATTTTATTTATTAGCAGATCTCATATTCTAATTATTTTGATGCTAGAAAGATCCTATGACAAGGTTTGTAGAATTTGTCGCAATTCGTACTTGGATAGAAAGGTCTTGAAGTTGAGATCGAAGCTATCGCTCCTTAAGTTTAACTTTGCCAAAGGAGACCTAGTCTGAGTGATATCTAACGGGCTCGAATCAAGACCTTTTCGCAAAAAACGCGGGTGACCCCATGGCTCTATCCTTGCTGTTTCTCATATTTGTCAATGATCTCCCCGATGTCATCAGTGACCAACTAGTTATTTATGCAGATGACATTAACATTTACTCCTGTATCAATAGTAAATATTGGTTAACTGGCTTGTAAATTTAGCTACTTCCAAAACAAAACTGTTTTCTTTTAACCACCATAGATAACCTTCTCTCTCTGCCATCAGTATGGCTGACGCTAGACACCAGGGAGAGAAACATACTCTGGCTTTTTAGCCTCAAATTTTCCATTGACTTGAAGTAGAATTACTACATCGATTCAATAGCTGCATCTACTGCAAGGAAATTTGGGTCACTGTGTCGTGCCAGAAGATTTTTCTCGTCAGAATCTATCTTGTAGATTTAAAAATCTTCCATTTGTCCGTGTATTGAATACTGTTACCTTATCTGGTCTGGTGTTCCTACAGTGCATCTTGAGATTCATAACAACATTCAAAGAAAGATACGTAATGTAATCGATCTTGACCAGGCATCTCGATTTCAGTCACTTTCTCACCGACGTGACGTGGCTTCCCTCTGCCTTTTCTACTAATATATTCATGGCAACTTCTTTGGCGAGTTTTTTCCCCTGACGCCTCGCCAAAATGAATTTAAGCGTACTACTAGACTTGCATCTAGGTCCCACCATTTTATTGTTGAAATACTTAAATGCAACTGCCTCTTCTACTCCGACAATTTCCTTTCTCGCACATCCCACATGTGAAACTCCCTTCCGTCTACATGCTTGCTTATTACTACAGTATTCAAAAATTTAAATTGCCATCTTCTTGAATCCCATTTAACTCAATCCTCTTTCACTTTCAGTTTCTTTCCTCTTGTGTACTAGTGGCCATTCCCACTTTGTTTGGAGTGAAATAATTAAAAAAAAGAAGCACTAAGCTTCCTCTGTTGAACAAATATTTAAAAAAAAACAAAAATTGCATACATAGATGGACAGTGGTTCACGTAAAGATTTCGCTATTCACTCCATATATGATTTTTCTGAATTTTCTCTAAATGTTCTCTTTTATCCAAACTGATGAACAAAAAATTATAGAGAACATACTTACTTTCCATTAATGCATATTTATAATGTTCAATTGGGATATTTTCTTGTTTTTTTTTTAAAGAGAACATGTTACAATTGAATGCTGTTTTATAAAATTTAAAAAGGTCTTTGCAAATAAAAACACCCTATCGTAACCAGTCTTCGTAACTTATATTTGACTATTTATACCTGACACGTATTTACACGTAACTTAATATGGCAACAGTGGCGTAAAATGAAATCGACGTACCGTATCTAAATTTGAATCGTGGCATTTAATGTCACTTTTGGTCTCTTGCTAGGACTCAAATGTACCAGAAATGGTTGCCTCATCGCGAAGCATCCGTTTCTTTTATCCATTTTTTTTTTATTAGGATCGCGAGTGACTGAATGAGCGAGCAAGAAACTTATAAAGTGGAGTGTGTGTGTGAGAGAGAGAGAGAGGGAGATAGAAAGAGATAAAGATAATTTTTGCCTTAACTTCTGGGATGAGGAATTATCATTATTTACATTATTTGCATTATTCGAACTATTGTCTTCATCTGTGTTGTTTTTATCACAACGTTTCCAGCCTCAGGTGTATACCGATCTGGCTAACCTACATGAAGTTCTGAAGGGAACCCTTTATTTAATCTACGAGTGTAGAAAGTTCTCGTCCTACTTTTCATGTTTAGTGATATAGTCTCGTTCTCATTTTTATTTAGTACTGTTCAGTTATTGCTCGCCCGTTTCCACTGAGTACAAGTACAGTATGTACTTGCACTCAGTGGAAACGGGCGAGCAATAACCAGGGATTGAACTCACAACCATTATGTCACCAAATTCAGAAACCAATGCTTTTACTCATAATTGTCTCGTAGAACAATTTTCTGGAGTAAAGTTAGATCCATAAAAAACATAACCTTGACTAGTTAGGCTGAAACTGCTGCTAGTTTGTCTTGTTTTGACTGCTGCTGTTATCATTTGTCTTTCTTTATTAGCGGCCCCAGCATACAGAGAAGTTAATTAAGCGTTACTTGGTATAACTCTTATGAAAAAAAAAAGTTCTCTCTGTGTGTCTCTTTCTTTCTCTCGTAGATACATTAGAAGTTTTCTTTGGTTTCGTATATTTTTCTCTTTCAATATTCATCGTTCTTCTCGTACTTGGGCATTGGATATCTTTTCTCCAGAAAGCACCGGCCTAGTGAAATGGTTTCATGGTATCTGCAGTTAATTTTGAGGTAATAATACATTTTTCTAAGTTATTAAAGTTATAATATTCTTACGTTTCATTTGTTATTGCGTAATTTTATAGACGCTCTATCATTAATATGATGATGTGCGGCTAGAGTAACGGTGGCTCGTGCCGAAAATGGAGTAAAATTCCGGCCTCGTCTATTGCTTTCACCATCATGCTCCGGAGAATGTCATGAACCCATAAACAGCAGGGTAGACTGAGCTCTGTGGATAGGCATGATCGTCTATATTTTAAAATGAGATACCCCACAAAGAAATAAACAAAGACAGAAAAGCAAAAACATTCACTTACTTCTTGTAGACTTTACTATGAAGTATAGGGTCACAGCAACTCATCCGTTCTCTGGTTGATCAACGGGCAAAGGACAGGCTTGCAAAATGCAATGCTTTACACTTCTTTGTGAGCGATAAATTATTTTCCACTCTGCAACCCCTTTCCAATACACGAAAAGTAGCAACACTCTTGTTACTCTATCTTTGTTAAGATTCCTGTTAAAGGCACGCTTGTCCATTATCGTCCAAAGGTTTTCAATTGGGTTAAGGTCAGGACTTTGACTAGGGAACTGGACGAGTTGAAATTTACCCAAGTCACGCTTCCTCTCCAGATAACGTTAATTCTTAGGATGTTTATAGTGTTGGAACGTGAAGCGTTTTTTTCTTTTAGCAGAAAGCCACATTTGATTAACAAGAATGTTGTAGCATTAATGCTGGTCCATGATTTCCTTGATTTTGTACAAATTACCAATTCCTGCTGTTGAAAATGCACCACAAACTTTGATTTTTTATCGTCTTTAATAGTGCCCTTGGTAGACACTGGAGATTTTGTTTCACCAGGCCTACACCAAACATGTATTCGTCCTTCATATGTAAGAGTAAAGTGGCTCTCGTCACTCCACATAACATCTTCCCAATCAGATTTATTCAAGTGTAATTGAGCTTTGCACCAAACCAACCGTGCTCATCGATTTTTTTTCCAGATACGAAAGGTTTCTTTTTCTTCTGTATTTGGAAACAATGTTTTTTGCTTTAAACCGCCAAACTATCTGCTTTGGAAACATCTTGTGCTGTTGCGAATCGATCTTCAATGGCAAGTGTACGTTCCTTGGTTCTTCCAGACCTGACATTTGCAGATGGGACCGGCCATAACAAGTACCCAACGATGAATTATCCTCACCCCCTTCGCATTCCATTAGTAATAATTTAATTTCCATTCGGACAGTTTCTTCCCAATAACTGCTGTTTTGTGGAGCAGATTGTACTGGCCGGGACCGACACTGCTTAACATCGGTGATCAAACGAGAACTGGTGTTTCAGCGGAGTTTAACAATAAGTAACATAAAATTTAGCGATCGTAAACTCATGCAGCAGTCGATTGTTAACTGGGATTGTATTGTTAATCTATGGACACATCTCATAGAAACCGTATCCATTTTTTGTCTGTTAATGATTAGATTTGTTCTCATAAAAAGCTCCAGCTGTTGCTTTAGATATTTTGAAGGTGCTTGATAAGATTTGACATATTATAGTTCTTCACAAGTAGAAGTGTTATGGCATTCCTGTCCATTTCTTTCATTTGATTATATCTTTCTTATCAAATCCCGCAAAGAATGTTATCTTGAACGGCAACCTTTCTAGATCATTTTCTATTAACAGAGCTCTATTTCTGGATCCAATCTGTTCATTATTTTCATCAAAGACCTTCCCGACTCGGAATCTGTACTAAAGACCACAACTATTTACCCTTTGCTCTTAACAGAAAGGGTTCGATAAAATCAAATTGGCAGCTGATCTCGAAAATGACATACGATTAGTAGTGAACGGAGACAAAAAGTGCCCTATTAATTTTAACGCTTCTAAAACTGCTCTCTGTTAAGCAGCTTAAAGAAGCTTTTTTTGCCTAATATCATAACTGATGCTAACTTCCAGGATAGCGACTCACTGCATCATCCTGGTATCACGTGTTCCACTGACATAAAGTGGAATGATTTTATTGAATATATTACTAAGTCTGCTACCAGGAAAGGGAGTTCACTATGTCGAACTAGACTATTTTTCCCGCCAGAATTTATCTTAGACATTTATAAAATTACCATTCGACCATGCATCGAATATTGCTGTTACATCTGGTCTTGTGCTTCTACGATTTGTCTAGAGGTTCTTAACATAATCCAAAAATGTGCCTTCAATGTTTATTTGTCCTTACCTGACATCCAGGCTTTAGTCACTTTCCCACCGTCGTATCGTTATTTTTATTTGCTTCTCCTCAATAATTTTACGGTAATTGTTCTGATGAGATTTTCTCTTTCAGCTTCACGAATTCAAGCGCAGTGGTAAATTGGTAGTTAAGTTTCACTGTTGAAATTGCTAGTTGTAACCCTTTTATGCTGACATCGTCTTCTTTTCCACTTCTCGCTTGTAGAACTTTCTTCTGTCTTCCTGATTTCTTGAAACCTATCATTTTATTGCCTTCTCTCATTCTTTTACATTCAATAAACCCCTTGCGTCTTAGCGGCTTTATTGCCATGATTGAAATGATTGATTATAGGCGTGTTGTGCCATCAATCCTGATCTGGCATCTCGACACCAGTCACTTTCCCACCCATTTGTGACGTGCATTCCCTTTCTCTTTTCTATAAATATTTTCATGGCTGTTGTTTTAATGCGTTCTCATTGATACCTCAACCGCTTGAATTTAAGCGTGCTACTAGATTGGCTGCTCGGTCTCATCCTTTTACTGTTGAAATAGCTATACGTAACGCTACGTTCTATTCTAATAGCTTCTGTTCTCGCACTTCTCGACTATGGAAATCTCTTCCGGGTTCTTGCTTTCCTGTCACCTAGAATCGTCAAAAGTTTAAATGCAATTTCAATGGTTATCTTCTGTTTTCTTGAATCCTGTCCCTTTATTGTCCTATTTCTTTCACAATCAATAACCCTTTTCGTCTTAGTGGCTTTATTGCCTTGCTTGATGTAGAAGTGATTAAAATAAAATAAAAAATAAAACGTCAAAACCAATTTTCATCTATCTGTGTGTGTCAGTGTGACAGCCGGATCTAGACACACCTAATCTACCAGTTCATCCAAGTGAGTATTCATTATCTAGTTTCATTTAACTACAACACAGTGATTCAAAGATCTTCTTCAAGGTTTTTCAAGTTTAGTAATATGGGAAGCATACATATATTTTCATTCACACAGAATCGTTTAAATAGTTTCGTTTGACCTCTGATTTTAATAGATCTGCCAAATAGAGTGACGAGATTTATTTTTCAAGCAAATTTAATTTATTTAAGCAAAGCTGTTTTTAACTTACATAATCAATATCAATGATATTCTATTAAGCTTACATTAAAAAACAGATTGATAAAGAATAAATAAATAGAAGAGAGAAAATCTAGTCAAGACAGCCTCAAAATGTTTTTATTTGTTATTTACCTTTGTTCATATTAGATTGAATTTTAAATGTCATAAATATCACACACACACACACACATATGAGTAAAACAATAATCATATTTACCTTTTTCTACGACTAAAAGTTTCATGTGAACTCAGATGTTGATGCTTTTGTCTCAGGATCGTCAGGCGGTAAGAGTGATGAGATAATCAGTTCCTTATTAAGGTGACTACCCTGTGATTTTCAGTATTTAATACGCAGAAAGGGAAGCGGAGAGAGCCTGGTTGGAAAGGAGTATCCACATGAAACTTTTAGTTATGGAAAGCAGTAACATGTGATTTTTTAATTATATCTTATTTATGCCTATTTTGAATATTTCACATTGGTCATTATCTTTATAGCGTCCCTGTTTTTGTATTATTATACAATTTATGGCACACTATATATATATATATATATATATATATATATATATATATATATATACATATATATATATATATTAGTGTACATTTGCAGCTCTCTCTATATTTATATATATGCATATACAATGTACAAACGGATCCGAATATATATATTCTCGTCAGAATCCATCTTGCACATTTATAAATCTTTGAGGTACTGATTCCGATGATAAAACACACGCACAACACACACGCACGCACAAACATGCACACGCATACAGACACTCACACTGCTTATATATATATATATATATATATATATATATATATATGTGTGTATATATAATGAAATGTGACGTATATTCAAGTTATACATATTTCAATCTTTACATGTTTAAGCATAAATAAATGTATAATATCAAACCTCAACATTTGAAATGCTGAAAATATGATCAAATAATTTCTTTCGACCTTTGATAGATGAAAAATATAATTATCACATTAATATCTCCAGTAGAACCGGAAATAAAACACACTGGCGTGTGTAAGTATGTTTCATCAAATAAATGAAATACATCCATGTTTCTCAAGCCATCTATTTGTGTTAAGCTGGTTTCCAATATGGAAAGGTGCCTAAAAGCAGTTGTAAAATTAAAAGGAGCCCCAAGCAAGTATTAAATATAGGTTAATTTTACTTTAAAATCTTTGTTCTTTTTTTAAATGATAAAATAAATGACTTTCTATTATATTTCCTACTTTTATACATCTGCCCCATAATTTTGTTCATGGCTGTATAGTTAAACAAGATTATTTATCCATTTCATCAATTGATTGTTTGGAATTAGTCATGATGTAAAATAATTTCATATTAAAAGAAAGTTTGGCAATCCCTCATGTCGTATATCCGTTGTATAAAAGAATCACGTAACGAAGTTTACCCACGTCTTACAGTTAGTCACTCGGTCGCAAATATCAGAAAGACAAATGAAAAAAATATTGTTACTAAAAAATCTACCAAAATTCTGACATAATTGACACACGTCTCGAATATTTAGCATCTGAATTACAAAGGCAAATATTATCCTGCTGTTATTCTGTCAAATGAAAAGAATCATGAGATGATAAACATACGCACCAATACTCATCAACTCTGATGTTAATAAGAAATCCGAAATCAAGAACCTTGAAGAAAATGGAAGCATTTCTGATCATTGCAGACCTTATTTTATTATTTTTTAATGGTTCTAATGAGAAAATTACCAATAAATTTTGAATATGCCATATTTACATACATTGGCCAATTAATGAAACACATCTGAACAAAGGCACCTTTGCTAAAATTTTTAATTAGGCAGTGATCTGGCAGGAATTTAATGGTTATAGGCATATAAAAATGGTGATCTATAAAATCTAATTTCATGCATTAGTATACAAAAGAAATGTAATGCAAATGCCTTTGAACGCGGTATGATCATTGTTGCCAAACAGGCGTCTCCGAGTATTTTAAAAACTACCGATCTTCTAGGATGTTCATACACAATCATATCTAAGGTTTAATAAAATGGTCTAAAAAAAGAAAAAGACATTTTAGTGAGCAGCAATTCTGGGGGTAGGAATTTCTTGTTGATGAAAGAGAATAGCCAGATTGGTTTCCATCTGATAGAGAATCAACAATAGCTTAAATAACCAATTCTTTACAAAATACACAAAAACATTTCTGAACGTAAAACATGTCAAACCTTGAAGCACATGTCAAACCTTGAAGCATATGTGCTACAGCAACAGAATATCAAACCGAGTGTCAAGTCAGTCTGGGAAGAACAAGAAATTGAGAATGAAATTCACTATGGATTACAGATGTTGGGAATTAGAATATTGGATAAACGCTACCTTGCATGATGAATATCGATTCATTCTACAACAGATAGAAGGGTCAGAATTTCGCGTAAGCAACATGGATAAATTCATTAAACCTGCGTTTTATCAGCGGTTCAGGTTGGTGGTATTGGTGCAATGGTACGCTGAATATTTTCTTGGCATACATTGGCACCTGTGGTATCAATAGAATATCATTTACATGTCACAGCCTAGCTTTATATTGCAGCTGACCTCTTGCCCCAGTTTATGACTACGGTGCATTCATCCTCTAGCGTGCCACAGATTAAAAAATACTGACAGATTGATTCATGGAATACAGTAATCAGTTTTCTGTTTTAAAATGGCTTCCCACCCCAGTCAACGGATCAATGCTGTAGAGTACCTTTGAAATGTGGTGTAAAGGGATACCTCCAAATCCTGTATATCCAGCCAACCAATCTAGAACAATTACGGGGGTGGGGGTCATAATAACAGTAAGAATGCAAATATTGAATGAATATTTTCAGAACATCGTTGACTCCTTGGCAACAAGAACTGAGGCGGTTCTAAAGGCAAAATCGGTTCTAACCAGCTTCGAGAATAGTTTACCGAAGAAAGTGGCCGGTGGGTGTATACTATCATATCATAAACACTATCGTACCATATAGTAGCATATCATGAGCCTCATAGTACCATATAATATCATATAAACTCTCTAGTACTATATTATAAGCTTTATAGTATTATTTCATAAACTCTATAATACAATATCATAATCATTATAGTACTATATCATATACTCCATAATACAAGAGCATAAACTCTATGGTAACATATATAATCTATAATACCATTTAATACTGTATCATAAAATCAGAAAAAGAAAACACTTCTAAAATCAAAGTTATAATTCATACATTATGAATAAGAATAAGCAGCAGAAATGTGTTCCTACAGAAAGATGCTGAGGATACCATGGGCCGAATATAAGAGCAACGACGAAGTTTTAGAGAAAATGGAAACGAAAAGGAAACTTAACATCAGGAAGTGGCAGTTGAGATTTCTGGGGAACGTAATGAGGAAATCAGGCTTCGGAAATCTGATACTCATTGGACAGGCTAAGGGGAAGAGGGAACAGAAGAAAGTAGCGCGTAACATACTTGATGGGCTTGAGTAAATGGATGGTAAAACAGGATTTGAGAGAAATAAAAAGACAAAACATATCAAGAGCTACAAAGGACAGGAAAATGTGGAGGGCCACGATCACATACATCCTAAAGAGACACGGCACATAAAAGAAGAATTATCAATAATTAGATGAGAATAAATGAATATGGGAAAGCGCCTCTGTGCATATCGAAGTTTCTATTAATGACAGTGAAAACGTTAACTTCTCAAATGTTGTATAGTATACATTTTGTTTTTTTACCAAATTTATTCCCATCACAAAATCAAGTTATTTATATTAATTGAGTGGAAAAAAATTCGTTTATTTTTGTCTATTCGTTTAATGAGAATGTGAGTATAATCCCTAAAGCTTTATTCAGGGAACAAAACTATCACAAATGACCTTGAATCTTGAACATTATCATTTAGCTATACATAGAAATTAGATTTAAAATTTTTCAAACCAGTTTATTGAATTAAAACACTTTTGCAGATTATTGTTTATTCATTGGACATATGATATTCCATATATATATATACATACATACATATACATATACATATATACATATACATATATATATATATATATGTGTGTATATATATATATATATATATATATATATATATATATATATATATATATATATATATATATATATTGGATAACTATACAACTGCAGCGAGCTGCCAAGTTGATTAAGAGCAAGCAATGTTTAGGGCATCTTTTCTAGCTCCTTCCCCGGATTAAGGAAAGCAATGCTATGTCTAAATATACCTGGTTTGTCACCATCGGAGGACACGAACAGCGCAATTGCTCAGGGTTTTGTGCAAGAACGGCCATTACTTGGCAGCCCGCTGTAGTTGCCTAGTTATCCAAGAAAGCGGTCGATTTAGTAGAAATAAAACTCGTAAACGTGTTAATCTTGGGCCGTGGAATGTAAGAACCCTCCAAGACAACGATTCTTCTCCAGAGCGTAAAAAAGCCCTCATCGCTGATACATTAATTAAACACAATATTGACATTGCTGCTCTCACTGAGACTCGATTTACAGGCAATTCTCAATTTGAGGAATTCAGTGCAGGATATACCTTTTTCTGGATTGGCAAAAGCGAAGATAACTCCCGCCTATCAGGTGTAGGCTTTGCCATACAATCAGACATTGCTAAATCCCTGTCATCTCTTCCGAAATGAATAAATGATCGCATTATGACTCTAGTCAACAATTCTTCTTCCACTCTTGTGAGCTGTTAAACTCCAACCATGAACACCCCTGCGTTGGAAATTGATGGCTTTTATGATCAACTACATACAGTCATTTCCAAAGTTCTACATAGAGACAAACTTGTTATTATGGAAGACTTTAATGCAAGAATTGATATGGCCTGGTGTCCTTGGCACTCACGGGATCGGGAGTATGAATTTTAATCGAATAGAACTACTTTTTCTCTGCTAAGAATTCGATCTCACAATTACCAAAACACGTTATAAGCAATCCAATCGTCACAAAACGATTTGGATGACTCCCAGATCCAAACATTGTCATATAATTGATTACATTATCACTAAGAAACGTGACGCGAAAGATTTCAATATCACCCGATCTTTCCACAACACTTGTTATCTTTCAGACCATGCTCTACTATGCAGCAAAGTATCCTTTGGATTCCTACTCAACATCTCACCCCTGAATTCTGATGTTAAGAAGAAAGAACTCTCTGGCAGACTGGATTCGAGGCTGAATTGAGTTGTGATCTCAGAAGACATTGAATCCTCCTGGAAATCTCTCAGAGATGCCATTTATTCCAGCTCCCTTGAAGTTCTAGGACTTCTCATAAGGAATCATCAGGATTGGTTCAATCTAAATGATACTTACGTTCAACGTCTCATCAAGAAGATGCACGACCAAAGCGTTTGACACTTTAAACAGAGACGCCCTCTGGAAAGTACTCAAAAGGCTTGACATACCTGAAAGTATGTTAAATGTCATCATCTCGTTTCACGAAGGAATGAAAGCATCTGTTCTATCTAATGGAGAGTTTTCAGAAACCTTTGATGTAACAAATGGCACTAAACATGGTTGTGTCATAGCGCCTGTACTTTTCGCTCTCTTTTTGCACCATGCTTTTAATGATCTTGACATGTGTGTGAAATTTAAATTCTGCACAAGTAGCGGCCTCTTTAACCATCAACGTTTTAACTCAAAATCGTTGACTCAAGGAAAAGCATTATTCGTGATCTTTTATTTGCTGATGACGCTGTGATCGCGGTTACCTCAATCTAAGAAGCTCAAGCACTCGTCAATCGTTTTTCTACTGTTGCCAATGCATTCAGATTAACTATAAGGATAAAAAAAATTGAAGTTTTCCATCAACTAAGCAGGTCAAAGGTGTAAAACAAAAACCTCCAACCCTTACCATTCCAATCGTTCCTGTTCAGCAACAAACTAAAGTATGTGAAATCATTGTCGTACTTAAGAAGCAAAGTCAATTTAAGTTCCTCTTTGGATGACGAAATAGTTAAGCGAATATCAAAGTCAACGAATGCCTTTGGGAAGCTTAAGCATCGTCTATGGAATGTTCATGGGATTTCACTGAAAAAGAAATTCAGTGTCTATCGAGCAATCATTTTCCCCGCAATTCTTTATGGGTCAGAATCGTGGACGCCATACAGGACGCATATCAATCGACTTGATACTTTTCATAAACGCTGTCTTTGTTCAATATGTGGTTTTCAATATGTAGGATAAAATCTCTAACCCTGATCTTTTCATCAAATGTGGCGTCGGTAGTATTGAATCCTTACTGATGTAATCACAGTTCAGATGGGCTGGTCATGTCATCAGAATGAGTGATGATCGGATGCCGAAAATCCTCTTGTATAGCCAACTTTTTCATGGTAAGCGTAATGTAGGCTGCCCTTGGTTACGCTTCAAGAATAAACTTAAATACAATTTAATTGCTGTAAACGTCCCTATAGAGAAGTTCGAACTCACTGTTGAACACAGAGTAAACATGGAGAAACACGTGCTACTTTGAAAAGAATCGTCTCAACCATCTGAGAGAATTAAAACTAAATGTCGGGATAATACATTAGCCAAAAATGACAGTCAACCCTTCAGTATCGCCATCGTGTGGATTTGCTGGAAAATCTCGTGCAGGATTGTTGTCTCATACGAAACATACACATAAAAAAGGAACTGAAAGACACTCATACGTCGAAACCGACGGGATAGTCCATAATATAGAATTATATATATATATATATATATATATATATATATATATATATATATATATATATATGTGTGTGTGTGTGTGTGTGTGTGTGTGTGTGCGTGTGTGTGTGTGCGTGCGTTTGCGTGCGTGTGCGAGTGGGTGTATGTCTATGTTTACAGGGTGCGATGGATATATATATATATATATATATATATATATATATATATATATATATATATGTATGTATGTACAGGGTGTAATGGATAAATTATCTTCTAAATTACGCTGAGATGAAAATAACACTGATATCTTCACATTTTAACTAATATATTTACCAAAATTACGCAAAAATATAGTAAGGAATAACTTTATTCAATTAAATCACTATTGCCTCAGACGACTTCGAAATCTCCTGCAACTCTTTTGGTGGGTCTCCTTAATTTGTGAATGCTGTCATAATCTTTACCTTCATTTCGTTTTTGGTGTCACAAAGAGTTTGTTCACTCGCTCAATAATAATAGTCAAGAGGATTGCAGTTTGGGAAATTAGTTGGATAGTTATAAGGAGTGTTCCGGTCGCAGAAATTGTCTGACAGCCATGACTAGGTTCTCCTGTTTGTGTGGCATGGTGTAGAATCCTGTTGCCAGACATAGGTTGTTTCAGTAGTCATCCTCCTGATTCAGAGCAATACTACCACGTCAAG
The DNA here is from genome assembly GCA_963932145.1 of Acanthosepion lycidas. NCBI lineage: Eukaryota > Metazoa > Mollusca > Cephalopoda > Sepiida > Sepiidae > Acanthosepion > Acanthosepion lycidas. The sequence goes on along the minus strand of OZ010571.1, from coordinate 82,771,989 downwards.
GCATTTGATGTAGGACTCCGTATGGGATGATGAATGGAGGCATAACGTCGCCATTACTAGTGATTACTCCAAACACCATTATGTTGGCTGGATATATCATCCAACACTTTCCGAATCCTCTGTACTGCCCTCAGATTGACATCCAAACACTGAAATGATTGTATTGGGGCAAATGCCAAGCAGTACAGCATGTCGTTTCCAAATTACTGGCAGAGTGAGTTGCGTCATGGTGTAGGTTTTCTCACAGACAGTGCCCAAATGATTCTGCTATAGTGTGCAGTCGACAAAGTCAAAAACAAATAACGCGCATACGCGAAATTAAAAATATAAAATGGGGATAATTTACCCATCACACACTTTGCATATATACGAGGGTGGGCTGAAAAGTTCATAGGCTAATTGTAAAAGAGTGATACTAGAACTGTTAAATCGGGCATGTATTATTTTGTACTCTTCTCATTAAATTTTGAAAATTATTGTTTGCATATATATATGTAAGTTAGAAACAATAATTTACAAAAACAGGATATATATATATATATTATGATATATATATATTATGATATATATATATGTATATATATTGTACATATATATATCTATATATCTCTCTCTCTCTATATATATATATATATATACAATATATATATATTGTATCGTATATATATATATATATATATTGTATATATATATATATATATACGATACAATATATATACATATATTGTATCGTATATATATATATATTGTATATATATATATATATATATATATATATATATATATATGTATTGTATCGTCTCACGGCTAATTAAAATTCAAATGATATTTTTTATATATTTGGTTCAGGCTGAATTTCAGATCGAAAACTCGAAATAAATGTAGAGATATTCGATGAAGGAAATTCATTATAATTTTAATTTTGAAGCAATTTTAAATTAAAGTAAATGCTTTTTGTTATTTTGACACGTCTTGCATATCTCAAGGTGTTGATTATAATTTTAAAATAAATATTCATAATACCAAATATGGTTTCCAATATCTAAAGGAAGTATCTGAACTATCACGTAATATCTGCCCTCCTACATGGCAATGAATGATGTACAATCTTCTCATAGATGAATAAGAGAATTGAAGCAACAGAAATCATATACTACGGAAGGATCCTGTCCTGAGGATACCATGAACTGAACATGTGAGCAACAACAGAGAGAAACAACGCACAACGTACCTAGTGAGTTTGAATAAATGGATAACGTAACAAGGTTTATCAGGGATAAGAAAAAGATCAAATTAAGAACTACAAAGGACAGGAAATATTGGAGAAGGGACACGGTACATAGAAGAAGAAGAAGAAGAAGAAGAAGAAGAAGAAGAAGAAGAAGAAGAAGAAGAAGAAGAACAACAACAACAATAATAATAATATTTATTATTATTATTATTATTATTATTATTATTATTATTATTATTAAATATAAGTGTGTAAGAATCAACGAAAGCTAAGCAAAGTATTAAGAAACGGGAAAATTTCCTTAGAAACAAAGAGTGCTGAACTGACATTTACTGGCATATTAATATGGATTGATATTATATAATATCCGTTCATATCAACATGGTAGTAAATGCCGGACAATCTCCTAACAGATGAAGGAAATTTTTAACACGTTATTCTATAGAAAGTTTCTGAGAATATCATGGACAGAGCATGTAAACAACGAAGAAGTTTTAATGAAAAAAGAAACAAAAAGACTCTTATACACAGAAAGACAGAAATAAAAATTCCTAGCATATTGGAATGCTTGAAAAAATTGAAGCAACACATATTCACCAATACAAATGCAGAGAAAGATCTATATCTATACATTACAGATTTTACAAAAGTATTTCATGGGGTAAGAAAGGAAGAACTACTCGAAATATAAGAAAAGTAAAAAGAAAGAACTAACCATTAGCAGCAACAAGATAGAAGGTATGGTTGTCAGCAAAAGAGCCAGCCCAAGATTCGTGCTGCGCATTGGACAGGTCAAAATCATGTAGTCACAGAAAATTAACTATTTACGTTGTATCGTAACAGAAGACAGAAATTGCGACACAGAAATCAGAAAGAGAATTGGATTAGTGAAAGATAACTTGGTAGAAATCACGCAAAAATATTAAGATAAAGGAAAATACCATTCGAAACAAATAAAACCGCGCTGAACTGTTATATGATGTCTAATCTCTCACATGGCTGTGAATGCGAGAAAATCTGCTCAGAGATAGAGAAAAACCTGAAGTAGAGATTATTCCATTGATCAATGTTCAGAATGCTATCGACTAAAAATTTAACTCAAGAGCAAGTTTTAAAGAGAATACGAACTACAAGAATAAAAAAGAGACAACTGAATTATCTCAGACAGATAATGAGCGGCTTGGAGAATTGAACATTCACAGGACATACTAATGGCAACAGGGACAGAAAGAAACGCCAAGTAACCAACTTAATGTGTTTTTGTGGGTGGGTGGCAGAACAAGGTGAAATACATTTTACAGTCGCTTTCTCACAGACGTGCTATCGCTTCCCTCTGTCTTTTCTAGAAATAATTTCACGGTAGCTGCTCCGACGAGCTCCTTTCGCTTGTTCCCAAACTGCATGAATTTAAACGTGTTACTAGGTTGGCATCTCGGTCACATCCTTTCACTGTCGAAGCGGTTAAATGTAGCCGTTTCTTCTACTCCAATAGCTTCATGTCTCGCACTTCCCGTCTGTTGAACTCCCTTCCTCTTATTTGCTTCCCTGATAGCTATAATCTCCAACTATTCAAATGCAATGTCAATCGACATTTCCAGATATATTCCCCGTCCTTCTCTTCATCCTTTCCTCTATCACACATCTTTATTCTTTCTCTCAATCTCTGTAACCCCTTCCGTGCTAGTGGCAATCCCGCCTTGATTGGAGTGAAATGCTTAAAAAAGAAATGTTAGAGGGTAAAAAATTTCTTATAGTAACAAAAGACAAAAGGTGTAGAGAACCATGATCGCCATTCAGGACATGATATATTATCAACACTAAAAATCAAAGTATTTCTTTTCTCGATTTTATTTTCTATACGTAATGATTTTCATATTTGTTGTACGGTACAAAACTGAACAACAAAATCTACAACAAAACCGTCCAAGAAAATGGAAAAAATAACGTAGGAAAAATATTCATTACACTCATACACAAACACGGCTTGCAGATTAGTGTCCACATTTAGATTCTCCCCTGACGAGTGGATGGGGTGGTTGCTGTAGGGACCGTCTACTAAACTTTAGAGATGCTGAAAGTAACATTAATCAGCTAAGTGATATTTCTATATTTGTATTAATGCGCGTGTTTTCACTCTCTCTCTCTCTCTCATATATATAAAATATATATATATATATATATATATATATATATATATATATATATATAAATTAATTGATTTAAAATATGCTACACAGTTCTAACCATGTTTCAAAAATGGAAGGTCCGAATTTAATTTTGTAATTAAATTAAAGACATTAGTTCCATTTCATCCTCAAGCGAATTTTGGAGTAACTTTTAAAATTACTGGGTTTTAAAGACACAGCTAAAATCATAATTCACGTTTCCAAGGTTACAGATTAATTCACTTCTACTAGACAGGGGTGTTTGCGTGTTCTATATGTCTATATTTTGATGTATCCGTTATTAGCTACGTTTCGTTAGGGGGTAGGGATGTATTCTTCAATGAAATCTGACATCCGTTAAATGCATGTCGTCTGGATTTTTTTTTTAATTTTATTGTTAACGGCAAAAATTCTTACGGCATTTTTTCTATTTGTATATTTGAAGATTTTTTTGGGGGTGGGGGGTTGTTCAGGTTAGAATACGTTTTATTTAACTACAATTTGAAAAATATTTTCACTATTAAGTTTTATTATACTATATTTCTTTTAAGAACAAGTAAATGTATTAGAATCCCTTACAGTATGTACAGTTATTTTCACATCAACTATAAGTATGTATATTATTAGGTATCATTTTTTTTTTTTTAAGTAAACTTTCTGACAATGACGCCAAAAATAGCTCATTGACTTCACTGATTTAGTAAACTTTTATTTTTTATATAAACTTAGTAATATCCTGTTTCTCATGTAAGTACAAAGGACATGGGTGATTCAATGGTTTACATCTAGCTTTTCATATTAAATTCATTTTGCTGTAGGTGTTTTATTGGATTCTTTTAAGTGCTTTTAGTACTTGGAGGGAGATCTATAGGTTAGAATACGTTTTATTTAATTACAATTTTAAAAGATGTTTAGGTTAGAATTTCTTTTTATTTAACTACAATTTTAAATACAACTTAAAAATATTTTCACTGTTAATTTTAATAGACTATGTTTCTTTTTTTAAAAGAAGTAAATGCATTAGAATTACTTACAGTATGTAAAATTACTTTTACATATCAAGTATAAGTATGTATATTACCTTTGTTAAAATTTTTATATTTAAATATTATTTAAGTAAAATTTATGACAATTACGGTAAAAATAGCTAATTCATTTCTCTGATTTAGTAAACTTGTTTATACTTAGTAATATATAGTTTCACATGTCTGTACAGAGGGTATGGGACATTCATTGGCCTACATCTTATAGCTTTGCATCATAATTTCATTTTTCTGTAGGTGTTTTATTGTATGCCTAAAATTTTAAATACTACTTTAAAGTATTTTCATTGTTGTTTTAATAGACTTTTTTTGTAAATGTAATAGAATGTAATAGAATTACTTACAGTATATAAAATTATATTTTTCCATTAAATATAAGTACGTATATTACTAGGTCACACTTTTTAAAAATTTATTTTTAAATATTATTTAAGGAAACTTTTTGACAATGACGGCACAAAATAGCTATTTTATTTCTCTGATTCAGTAAATTTTTGTTTTTTATAAACTTAGTAATATATAGTTTCTCATGTATGCACAAAGGACATGGGTCATTTAATGATCTACATATTCTAGCTTTTCTTATTAATTTCCATTTTACTGTAGGTGTTTTATTTGATTCTTTTAGGTGCCAGAAGTACTTCGATAGAGATGTTTGATTTTTATATTTATTTAGCCTAAATGAACTTTTATGTTGGTTGAATCTTTTTTTGAACTCATGGCTTGTGCAACCTATATATATATATTTATGTTTTCAGGATTTTCAATTTAAGAGATATTGCATTGATATACTAATGATTCAGTGCGACATTTATTTTGTAGAGGGCAATTTTTAGGGTTTCTACAGTTACATAATTTTTGTTTATTTCCATCAGTTTTTATTTTTATTTTTCCATTGTCTAAATTTTTTTTTGGGTGGGGGTATAAGTGTTTATTTAAGATATTATGTTTCTTAATAATTTTTTCCAAGTTTTCTGTACAGCTGTAACTCAATTTTAGTGTGTTTTTATTGAAAATAGTACTTAGTTTACTTCCACTAGGAAAATGCTTCACTATTGATGCGAGGAATTTTTGCCCTAATTTGTTTTTTACCATTTGGTTTATGGGAGTGTATACCAAATTATTTTTCTACTTCTGTTTTTTCTATGGTTTCCATTTTCATTTTTTATATAAGTTAGTTTTGGGTTTTTGTAGCCACCCTCTTTTAGAGCTTTGTTATAGGAATTGATATGCTTATTGAAAATCTTGTCATTTGCTGAATTTGTACTAATTCTTTTACTGATATATGTTTAATTATAGATGTTTTTTTCCGCTACACAGTTCTAACCATGTTTCAAAAATGGAAGGTCCGTAAATTTACATTTCCGCTTCACAGTTCTAACCATGTCTCCAAAATGGAAGGCTTGTAAATATACATTGAACACTATTTTATAAAAATAAAAATATCTATCAGAACACCGGCTTATATATCTTACTGTTCTTTATATATATATATATATATATATATATATATATATATATATATATATATATATATATATATATATATATATATATATATATAGACGTTATTTTTTGTTGTTGTATAGGGCACCTTGAGGTGGTGTAATGGCTAGCAAGCTTGTCTCGCTAGAACAATTACGACTGGGTGCTCCGTACATTCGGCTTTGTGCCACATCTGAGCTACGCTTGGAAAATCACATTAGTCGGCATACATACAGGGTGCGATAGATAAATTGTCTAAATTGCGCAAAAATAAAACTGGCATCTTAGTTTAACAGATATATTTAGCAAAATTACTGAAAATATTTTGAAATACTAAATCATCAGTGGCTTCAACCACGGCCTTCAGACAACTTCGGAATCTACTGCAAATCTTCTGGACAGTCTCTTTTTCTAAGTTGGGGAAATTCGAACCTGCATCCCCTTTGCAGAAAACAGCGCTTAAAACGACCTGCTTTGATTCATCGGCTATGAAAAGGATTACAATCACGCATTTGCCTTTAAATTTTCTAGAAAATCTTAACAACTGAACTTCGTATCAGAAACTTAAATAAAACAATTTTCTAAAGACTTAATGACTTTTATTTTTTAATCCGACATATTTTTGTTTATTTAACCCATTAGAATTATGTCGAAGGGATCATGTTATTTCATAAGCTTTCTCGAGTGTGCAGGCCGGTGAACGAAATAAAATATTATTTAAAATAAATGGAATGTCTACTCAAATACGTATATCCAGTAAAAGGACGTTTAAAATGATACATATATTTAATTTGTTTTGCTTAATCTTAATTTAGATGCATCCTTATGTTTGCGTAAATGCCCTGTTTATTTAATAAAACAGCATTTTATTTAATTACATTTACCGGCCTGAATACTCGAGAAATCCGGTCAGAAAATATGCGTTTCTGGCAGGATTCGAACCTGCATTTCTTATGAGGAACTCGTTATTCTAGCTCACCTGCTTAACCAATTCCGCCACGTAGGACTTCCGGTTAAATAACGCTTTTGAACTTACATTCTCTGTCGATTTTCTGACAAGATTTCTCGAATATTCAAGCCGGTAAATGTAATAAAAATACTGATTATATATATATATATATATATATATATATATATATATATATATATATATATATATATATATATATATATATATATATATATATATGTATGTATGTATGTATGTGTTTGTTTCATTTAAGTAAATGCTTTGTTTATTTAATTAAATAAACAAAGCATTTACTCGAATATGAGTATCCATTTAAAATAACTTTTATACGAAACAAACACACACATTATATATATATATATATATATATATATATATATATATATATATATATATATATATATATATATATATATATATATATATATATATATATGGGTAGGTCGGAATGTAACGTATTATTTCTTTAATATATGGTATATTGTTGATGTTTAAATATTACATGTTTGCATCTCAAAATCTACTGCGGAATATTTCATCACAGTGCACCTAAAAACTTAGTAATAGAATTTAATGTAATTTATGAATTTCCATAAAAAGAATAGCCAGCAAAATCGGTTTCTTGCAAATTCTCTCTTGTTTCAAATTCTGTAAATTTAATTTGAAAGTTGAAAAATAGATTTTTCAGAATATGCTGAGAGATTAAAAATATGCGCCAAATTATTGTGGAATATTGATTTGGAAAATGAATCACTTTTGACCGGACAAATATTTTAAAAAGAAAATTAATGATTTTATATATTCCGTCTGCAACTTGATATTTCAGGAAATGAGTGAAATTCTACTTTTTCTAATGTACATTCCATACGCCTACGGTTAATGGCCTTCTTGATGTCATCGATTGCATTGTCTCAAACTCCTTTCAGTTTTTCTTCTAATTCTGCCATCAGCGTAGTATTGTCCGCGTAGCGTATGTTGTTAAGGTTACGCCAGCCGATAATAAATTTTGATAACATTTGTCATCTTTTGAGAATAAACTCGCTGTACAATATAACCAAATCCAATGAGAAAAGATATCATTGTCCAACTTATCTTTCTATTTTTTGTATTCACTTATCTCTTCCTTTAATTGCTCGGCAAGTTTTTTGTTCCCAAAACTAATGGATCAAGTTGCTAAATATTTTCTTTGAAAACAAAATCTCGTCTTCTATTACACATTTTTTTTTCCCTGTTTCATTGTTATCTAACCTGACGGAAAATCCACGCGGCTTTTCAAATTCGTGACAAATATTGTAACTTCATGGCTATAACATATAACGTTGGTTTAAATTCGATCCAACGAAAAATCATAGAAAAAGTAGATCATATAAAAATCAAACACTTACATAAAAGTAAATTTAAAGTAAAAGTAGATCATATAAAAATCAAACACTTACATAAAAGTAAATTTCTTTAGGGTGAAAATAAAGAAAACTCCTTTCCTCAAATATAAATAATGAAGATTTCACTTAGATTTGCTGGTACAGATCTGGTGTGAAATTTCATTTTTTGTCAAGCTAATCATAGATGAATTTTCTCATGGCATTAAATTAATATATCATTAGTATATAAAAAGAGGTCAATTTGCATTTACCTTTTTAAGTTACAAATATTAAAAAGGGCTGTGTGTATTATTCTCATACAATGATATTACTGATCTCATTATAATCACCGGACAGTGAAAAGAACAATACTTTTATCATCCGGTGTGGTTATAATATTTCTTTTTCAATATTTTAACCGAGAACCTAAAAATAAATGGTTACTTATCAGTTACCGCCATAGGAAATTAAAATTATTTCATGAAAATACATTTATTTCATCTCTGTGTTCTGTGTCTCTTCAGGGTGTAGCCGGTCATGGCTCTCTACAATTTCCTGTCTTTTTTAGTTCTTAATAAATTGTGTCTCTATGTTATTTCCCCTAAACCTGTTATTGCTTCTTATAATTGTTATTTACTCAAGCTCATTTACTCCGTCCTTCTTGCCTTCTATCTGCCCTGTGAGTATCAGATTTTCCTAGCCTTCTTTCCTCATTGTGTGTCCTAGAATTTCAACTGCCTCTTCCTGTTGTTAAGTACAGTGCAACCCGGATATAAGAGAGTTGTCGGGACCGGAGAAAAATTCTCTTATATCCGAATTTCTCATATATCCGTGTTTCTCTTATATCCGGGTTTGGTCTATTTTGTTTAGGTAAGTATGGCCCTAATTTGGAACCAGAGAAAATCTCTCTTATATCCGAGTTTCTCTTATATCCGGGTTTCTTATATCCGGGTTACACTGTATAAGTTTCCTTTTGATTTCCATTTTCTCTAAAAAGATATTTATATAAAAACCTGTGTGTATTACCACGGTACATTGAACTTCTATTTAAGTGTTCTTCTTCCATGTTGCCTTGGCTGGTAGGATAAGGGTAATCAGGAACTTGTTGCCAGTTTCAAATCTTTTTATTTGTGCCCCTTACTTCTTAAAATAAAGATCAGTAATCATATTTATAATTGTTACTGCAATATTTTGTTTAAGGTGTTAAACTCAAATATTTAACGATGCTAGAGTGTATTTTCTACGGATATTTTTATTCTTTTAGAACTCGCCATGAGCTTATTTAATCATTAACTGAAGAATTAAAATTCATTAGTATATTAAAATATGAAAACTATGAAATTTCACGGGTTAAAACTTGTATATATTAATGTCATTAATATCTGATAACATTGTATATTCTATATGCAAGATGAGGTTTGATAATTTATGCCTATCTAGGAAGTGTCTTTAACAGAGGACGAAAAATACCTCTCGAAATATTCCAAAAGTAACGGGAAAATTTCAATAGAGAAATGTTATTCTGAGAATACATTTTGTGTCCATACTTCTAAGAATGCGCATTTCTAATTTCCACAGAGAATGATGCGAGATGTGCTAAGTAAAAGAACAATAGCTCAAAATATGAGCTACGTATTAGAGATGCTGAAATCATTCAAGTATGAAAATCTAAATATCTAGGAAGTGTTCTAACAGGCGATGGAAAATGTCACACTGAAATCCGAAGTTGCATTGGGATAGCATTCAAAAAGCAAAGTAATGTATTAAGAAAGGAAAAACAAACAAAATATTAATGGACTGTTAATGTAATACCGGCCTTTCTATATAGCGATGAATGCTGGACAATCTCATCACAGAAGAAAAAGAGACTTGAACCAACAAAAATGTGGTTCTATAGAAGACTGAACACGTGAACAACGAAAGTTTAGAAAACATAGAAACAAAAAAAGGTAACATCAAAAAGAGACAGTTGAAATTTGATTAATTCGTTTTTTACGGTCTATCAACCCATTACCAGATATTTAAAACCATAAATATAGATTGTAAGAATTTTAGATAATAATGGTTCTAGTGATAAAAGTCTTACTAATTAACCCATAACTGGGAGAAAAGAGTTGGATTTATACCTTTCCCAATGGTATTTGTACGTAAAGGGATATAACGAACGCGATGGAGATTGCAAATCGGCCGTCCGATTAAAAATTTCGAGCATTATACTCCAGGCTTACAGCATCTGTATTTTCACCAGCGGTCACCTATCTAGTTACTGACCAGGCTCGACGTTGCTTTAATTCAGTGACCGTACGGGAACCGGTGTTTAAACGTGATGTAGCCATAAGCTTGAAATCTCTAGGACACATAATGAAGGAAGAATATTTGATACTCACACGAGATAATGCAAATAATTATAATTTACTCATGGCTATAAAGGGTAGCAAATTGTGGGGTGCCATGAAGATGTCTATAAATAAACAAAGCTTTGTTGTTTTCTTTCTTTCATAGATCGCATTAAGTAATTTTCTTTTTTCGATCGGAATCACCCCAACCAAGGCAGTAAGGCCACTAAAACACAAGTGGTTAGAGGGTGTGGAAGAATTAGGAACAGAAACATTAATGATGAGCAGAAAGAGAAAAGAGTAATCAGATCGATAGTAGATAGCGATTGACATTGCATTTAAAGTTTTACAGATTAAAAGCGGCTGGAAAGCGTTGAGCCAGCAGGGAGAAGTCAAAGAAAAGAAACTGTTAGCATAGAATTTACGGATACATCGAGCCAGCTCAACTGGAAATCATAATCATCGTCACATTCTCATTGTGCTACTTCCGTCTGCGGCAGATTGCGGAGTCACGTGACTAATTTAATTTTATTTAGATTTCAGTCATTGTGAGGTTTTTAGGTCGATAGATCCACACAAGTCAGCTAGGTTGCTTGGATGGATTTCTTTTTTATTTGGCTAAACCATTTCAAGATATATAGCCACACAAAGAACAAGAGCTTTCAGCTGTCATTTAGGTGAGACCATCAACACCTTCCGAAGAGTGTCATCTACCGAATTTAAATTACAAAGCATTTGACTAATCCCAATTTCCTACAGTTTAAATATACAAATCTACAAACTGATTTCAAGCGATTTTCGTTTATATTCATTCAGTGCGAATGTGAAAACCATTTATAACTTCCATATGGCGTATCCCTTCAGGCAGTGGGCGATTATGGCGCTCAACATCTTCCTAACATTCGTAGCCCTTAGTAGCGTTTCTCCCTTAGCCAAGACATCCCCACCCCGTTCCGTTATCCACATACAAGCTACTCAGGTAGGGTGCCCGTTTGACTTCTCGTATCGCTTATTCTAGATATGCCATGTGAGAGTTAAGTTTTCCAAACCCTCCTTCCTCATTATGTGTACAAGGAATTTCAGCTGACTCTTTAAAAAGACAATATCCCTGGTACGAAGTTATTAATATAGTAAACATTTACAAACTTGACATTTTCAAATAAAAGCAAAGTAGAAATAACGTTTTAAAATGTCAGTGATCGATTTGAAACTGTATTTATATTATAAACAGAACCAGGGTCAGTGAAAGGATCTTGTGTCCCTCGAATCTATGGTACAGCCCCCTCCCCGAAAATATGATACGTGGCCTTACTTGTCTATATCTAAATTTTCATAATATAGTATTCATATAAAATACAAATTTTATTGTAGCCTAATTATATACAATAGTAAATGATATGCAACAGGTACACAATTCAACTAAAAAAAAAAAAATGAAAATAAATACAATGTATATAACAAAAAATTACAGACATACCATAACGGATCATTCGATCTTAAATGTTTTGCAACCATTTTTAACATCAATTTGAGATTTTTTTTGTTAAAAATGGAATAATTTTAACACATTTAAAATTATGGATAAAAAATAGTGAATGTTATATAGTGCTTTACGTGACCTAGCATGAACAAAACAAATTCACGGATTTGAACAAAAATAAAAAAAAGACCTAAGAATGGCGTTAAAATCTGCGAAAACTCTTCATTCTTTAATAGTCAGTTGAGCTTAGTTTAAAGCTTAACGTATATAAATGTAGATAGAAAAAAAGAAAATGTTAATGTGATACTGAAGGTCACAATGCACTATCCAGGGATCCCAAACAAGCTTCCCCACCTTCGGTCAGGGAGACTCGAAGGTATAGGTGCCGGCCATGAACAGAATCCCGCTTCCCAAGTTGATAAAAAAAAAAATCAATATTTTTCGATTCTGATAAATGTTGCGCTTTGATGAAGTTCTAATGAATGGTAATCTGCAAAAATATTCCTATTAGGGTGGTGCAAAAATAAAGACGTAATAATGTCGTTTTTTTTACGTATTTTTAACGTCAAAAAACGACATTATTACGTCATTATCTTTGCACCAACCTAATAATCAATTTTGTCGATTTTTTTTTTTTTAACGAGCAGAAAAGTTAACTTAAGTATTTCCTTCCAGTCAACGGATTCTCTATTTCCTTACATACTTGTTTGCTCCCAATATAATTTGCAAAATATACGTATATTTTTTCTTGTTGATAAAGTTTTTCCAACATTCAAAGAAGTTATTCGGGTTGCATTTTATCTAATACCTTTTTCGTAATAAATGAAGCGCAGATATAATACTTATTTTTAGCTTCTATTAATCATTCTGACAAAGATTTGACCATAAAAATGACATTTTTTTCCAGCGCCTTAAACAAAACCACATTTCTTTCCCCTATTTCATTTATCAATCTCCATTCATTAGAAACAATTATTAATTTTGTTGTGTTTAATCAAGCTGATTGTTCGAAGCAGTTCGCAATGATTCGCACCTGATTTAATTGGTAATATCAACATTTATATAATTACATTTTCCTTCGAGTAAAATGGTTAGCAGCTCGGAATGTCGTTGAGCCGAGCTCGAATCTCAGCAGAGTTCGTTACATACAATTTCGGGCAAATACTCTTGGGAAGTCTATGAAACCATAGCTTCAGCTATAGGTTAAATAGAACAGACTGGAATCTCTAGCCATAAATGACAACCAGTCTAGAAGGAGAAATTTGTGTAGCTCGGGCGAAGTACATATTATGCAGAAAAGATCGTGGAGTTCCCAATGACTATGATCTCGACTGTGATCGATATGATAGAATAGACATCGTTTCAGAATTTCATTGCTGTTGTATTAACATTGAATTTATCAATTCAAAATCCATCTCAATCTAAAAATCTTTTAAAGTTTTCCACATCTCTTCGACAATCTCATTCGGACTTGCTTCTATTTTATTTTCATCTTGATCATTGCTGCTCTTCAGATCACAAGTCGTTTAACTCTTATATTGAATAGTAGATTTCCCTCCTCGCTTAAATAGCCTCGTCAAATCGAGCCTTTTAGATAGCTATCATTGATGGAGTCACATGGTCGACGTGATGTAATGATTATCAAGCTTGTCTCGTTAGATCAATTAGGGCTGAGTAGTTAGTTCTAATCCTCACTAGGTGTTCCACACTTTCGGTCTTACGAAACGTCTCAGTTGCGCTTAGAAAATCATTTTTAGTGACCTTTCATGGCAGAGAAGGCTCTTGTACCTGGAGTTGGTGGAGGCGGTCGCGAAGGACCCACTCTGGGTGACTCGACTTGTCGGCGATCTAGTTGCGCTCTTTCTGGTCTTGGGCGTCAACAGCGGATTACCTCAACAATCCTGAGTTTTCGCTTACCTGGCAATTGATTTGGAACGCGTTATCTCTCATTGACATAGACTTCAGATGGGGTCTGGGCGGATTTGTCCGACTGTCATCGATGCGCCTTTGGTCTCCAGGAATCTGCTTCTACAATTGTCATTATTCTGTTCTCGATCTGGACGGATTCTTTGGGCACCAGAACTGATAGAAAGCGTTTTTTTTTTTTTTTTTTTTTTTTAGCATTCTCTTTTTTATGATCCATGTCGAGATTCCCAACCTCCTTCGTTTTTGTCCGCTTTGTTTTCTATTAGGTTGGTGCAAAAATAATGACGTAATATTGTCGTTTTTTGACGTGTTTTTTAACGTCAAAAAACGACATTATTACGTCATTATTTTTGCACCAACCTAATATCTCGACTGGGTCAGCCTTTCATTTTCCCATTCCACCATTTATTTCTATGCTTCCTTCTCCGTTAATGACCGAGTTTCTTGATTCTCCTATACGCAGAATAGAGCGGTCGCTCTTAATTTTTGTGGGGTGGACGGTTCCTACTAACATTTATTTTCAGTTTGAATGTTTTGTTATATTTTTGTTTCATCTTTGGGTCATCCCCTCCCCGTCTCATTTCAGGATTATATATTTTTAAGTATTTTTATAAGAAAAAAAAAAAAAAAAAAAAAAAAAAGAAAACTAAACGGTGAAAAAGAGACATTTGGATAATTTGTACATAAAGAAATTTTTATGTCATTGATCTTTTTGTAGGTACCTTGTGAATATGTATATGTAGGATTGAATGTTGATGAATGCGTTACTGTGGTGAATAAGCAAATTGCAATGGATGAATGGGTCGTAAATCTTATTAGCTAGGTCTAGGATAGTTAATGTTGACTAGCCTTATCCCAATTCCTCTTATACCTTGTGCCAAAATTGTTCCACTTGGAACAATAAACCAACATTGAGGGCGCCAAACTCATTCAGAAATATATAAATTATCAGTTGTATATATCCTCTTCCAAGCGAGTCCTATCTTTTTTTGACCCTCACAGACTGACGCTACAGATTCACAAATAACTGTACTAAATAACAGAAACCACATCAACTGAGGCATTTCAACATCAGCAACAACTAAATTGGGTAGCATATGTAACTAGAAGGAAAAATAATGATATGCTCAATATATTGAGGTTCCACACAATTTAAAAAAAAAACTGTTAAAAAGAACGAGCCTCTACTGATATTGAAAAGATCGATAAGTTAGTGGATTTGAGAAACCTATTTTCTGAAAAAGCTCTTTTCAATAGAAGGATTTTATAAATTTCAATGGTCAGCATTACCGTCTTTTGGGTCAATGAATGTCGAATATTTCCACATAAGGGAATTATAAAACGATAAACTACATCCGGCAGCAAGGGCTCTGATCAAGATACTGGAGGTTTTGAGGAGCGTGGAACCACCTCTTAATTGCTGTTGTTTTAAATTCCACCCTGATCAGGCGTGGTAGCACCTGTTGGGAACCCACCTATGGGAAAATCTTGAACCTCTCAAATAAAAATAAAACAATATGAAAGTATAAAAAATACACTAGTAAAAACATCAGGAATACATTTTTATATAAAAATGATCAACAATACATATTTATAATAAAATTATAAGCAATACGAACATAACAAATTGTAGCGACTTCATTCAAATCCATTTAGAATACTACCGAATACCAACATAAAAGAACTTTCTTGGCATTAATGCATATAATATCCTACATTTTCTTAGATCAAACTGTATTCCAAAATATAACTTAAACAAAACCACAGCGTAAAACACACATCATCGCCTCTAGTAACTGTATCTACACAAACATGTATATTAAAAAAAATCTGAGTATCATATACCATGTATTCAATTGTGAAAGCAGAATAACATATATAATATTTTGATTACTTCAAAACTCCCCAGAAAATATTTCTGCATTAAATGCCCGATATGGAGTTGATATGCCGTTAATCAGAGAATTCAATCGAAATCAAAATAAGGGAACGTTTAATATTACCGTTAACTTTATCATAAAAGGATTCTACGATGTGCTTATTTAACGATTGCAGTACCTTGAAATTTTTCCATTATAAATTTACGCAGTTTGTATTTATACATCTTGGCGAAGAGCACGCATTCTGTAATGCTATTTTGATGTTTTTATGCGGGAACTTTGCATCTGTGCACTTCAATTTTTCAATCTGTACATAATTTTGGTGTTTTCCTGCAATCATTCAAATGCCGCACAATTTCTTTACATTATTTACAGTCTCTCCTTCATTAGGTCTAGAATTTCACTTCACTTTCTCTGGGCTTTCCTTTATCGAAAAAGTATCTTTTTTTGTTGTCACGAATGCTTCCCTGAAGGAATTTCTAATTTAAATTCCATAACACGTCCCAGAGCTTCATACTTGTCATTACCTGGAAATGCTTCAATGCAAATAAATTCGCAATGTAGTTTTTCGTATTTCAGATTGGTATTACCTTGTGTCTAATTTTTTTTATCAATAAAAGTAATTTGAAAAAAACAAAACAAAAAATAAACAGCAAATATTCCTATCTTTTAAGTGATCAGTCGAAAGATTTCAATCGCTTTAGTCCAATGGGGCAGATTTGAAATTAATTTTCTGCAAAAAAAAAAAAAATAAAAATAAAATTAGATTCTAGTGTCAATAATTACTGTATAAAATTTAACAAGTTTATTTATGTACAGGATGGATAAATTGTCGTCTAAACTACGCAAAAATGAAAATAATACTGGCATCTCATCTTAACAGACATATCTAGCAAAATTACACAAAAAAATATTAAATACCAGCGAGTAAATTTATCCAATAAAATCGCTATTGGCTTCAACCATGGCTTCCAGACGACTTCGGAATCTCCTGAAATTATTCTGGGCGATCTCGTTGATTAAGTTGGTCAATGTTGCCATGATCCTTGCCTTCAGTTCATCTTTGGTGTCACAAGGATTTTGTTGGTCTCTCACTCAACTGCACCCCACATATAATAATCAAGGAGTTAGGTAGCCAGATGTAATGGGCGATGTAGTTGCAGAAATTGTCTGACAACCATGACTGTGTTTTCCTGCTTGTGTGACATGGTTCCGATTCCTGTTCCAGCAGCAACATTCTTGATCCAGGGCAGTACGACTTCCACGTGTTGAGTCTGAGGCTCTCTTCAAAATATTAGAGAGTTCTTTTCTTATCAGGACGACCAGAGGGAGTTTTCCGAGCTGCCGTACTTTTTCCAAATCATCTGCACTGTCCTCAGATAGACATCCAAACACTCTGAAATGTTCGTATTGGAGCTTCTGGCGTGAATGCTAAGCAGTAGAGCAAAGCGTTTCTAAATTTCTGGCGGTGTGTATTTCGTGATGGTAAGCTTTTTCTCACAGAGGGTGCCTAACTGACCCTACTATACTGTGCAGTCGACAAAATCAAAAACAAACAACGCGAATGCGAGAAATTAGAAATATAAAATGGCGACAATTATCCCATCACACGCTGTATATACACTTCTTTTTCATTTAAGATATAAAACCAGACACCTTTTAAAATGACTCTGTTGTATTTATTATGAATAAATAAATATTAAAGCCAGTTGTATCTCTTAATATAATTAATTCTATATACAAATTGAGTTTTGATTATAATCTGTGCCCATGAGTAAATATTAAAGATATCGATTTCTTTTCATAAACTGATTCAAGAATATTAACTTAATTAATTAGCTAATATTAACTTAATCAGAATCTCAACAATGTCTGCTTAATATACTTAACATATTAATATGGGAGTTCAAAATATATTTACAGAACATTTTTTTAATTTGATATATATTCCTCTCTTTGGCTTATTTACAAGAGATAAAATATGCCTTGAAGTTTTTTCTTCAACTTGGCCATATTTCGGTATCCTTACTTAATTAACCTCCCAACCCCACAGAGGCAGGAATATAGGAGGTTCATTCGAGGCATAAAAATCTAAGAGTCGGCCTAGTGCCACATCAAAGGTACGCTTAGGCAATCATTATGGTACCTCGACGTGGTGTAATGGTTAGCAAGCATGTCTCGCTAAAACAATTACGACTGACTAGTGAGTTCGATTCTCACTGGGTACCCCATACTTTCGACCATGTGAAAATCACCATAAAAAGATTTAAGAGACTACCCTACTCCTTCTCTTTAAGTGGTCGGAAATCCGTCGAAACACCCGAACAATTGACCATAGTAGACTGCTCTGAATGCGCTTTCATATGTGAGCTCCGTGTTTTCTTAATTTTTGAAATACCAATTTAAAATTTTTGTTCTAGCTGTATTTTTTATTTTATGTTTTTTTCTCACCCTCTCAGATTTACACGATTATTAGATTCCTAATCTCCGTACCAAAATATTTGAATTTAATCCCAAATTTGGGACCTCGTGGAATCGCATTGTATTTAATTTTATCTTCATTTTTTCTTCTGTATTTCATCTCTATTTCTTTTTACCTAAACTCCGATCATTTATCCTAATTTTATTTTTTATCTTTGACAGGTGATGTACTGTCATTATTGAATTGTTTTATTAATTTATGTACACACGCAGACACAGATATATATATATATATATATATATATATATATATATATATATATATATACGCAGACACAGATATATATATATATATACGCAGACACAGATATATATATATATATATATATATATATATATATATATATATTTAATATTATATTATCCTTTTACAGATATATATTTAGTTATACATGAAGTTTTACATATATAAACTATAGAAAGTTTTCATTGCAAAACTCTCTATCAATGCTCTCTATAGATATAGAAAAAACCACAACACGATATGTATGCATATAACTTCGATTCATAACGTTTTTTCCTTTTGTTTATGCTTGACTGATGATTTCGCATAGATGATTTTTCCCTATTATTTATAAAACATTTTTAACAACAGTAATAAAAATCAATTTCATATATATTTGAAAATAATCTTATACCATTATATATATATATATATATATATTCTTTTAATCTTTATTGAGTTTTATTATTTTGTATTTTGTCCTTTTTCTTCATAAAAACCTTCCCATTACAGATCCAATGAAAAGAAATAAGAGTAAGCCAATAAGTAAAAATCCTCTATCCCCTTCAACCTTCTTTATCCAATATTTGTGGAATATGTTCCAATTTCTGTGGTGTAGAATCTTTTCTCTTGAAACATTCCCCAGATAAGTAATTCTCTGTTCCAGGCTATCTTCGTCTTTGTCAAGGGAATTATCTTTTCGTTTCCCAGATGATTTTCTCTTGTGCCTTCGGCTTTAGTTATTGCACTCCGTTAGTTATCTCCTTGTACTTTATCGCTCTCCTTCTTCTCAGGACTGTAATAGATTCGACAACATTTCTGACAATATAGAAATGGATCTCTCTCTATTCATCTGCGAACATTTTGGTGTTTGGTAATTGTAATTCTCATCATGCCAAGTGGCTTAAGCCTTCTAATATTACTGATGCTGCCGGTATTAAGACTTTCAATTTTTCCGTTGTATAGTCAAACTGGATTTCTCTCTTCATTTCCCTAATAAATCTGATCAACATGCTTCTTTACTTGATTTTTCCTTAACTCCTCTTCTAACTTCCAATTCATAAGACCTTCCTGTTACCAGCGTACCGACTGGGATTTATTTTGTGACTTTCTTACTTAGTTCACATTGGCATGTTCAGTCGCTATAGCCCATAGGAATCACTTTTTCTAGGTGTATCAGCCTGATAGTTTCGATCAAAACCGACGCTTATTTGTGTATGGTCGTAATAATTCTAAACGTATCTTCAAAGAGGCTATGTCTTTGTTTGCTGATAGAACGACGCACCGTATTGCCTCAAACAAGTTTGACTCTTTAGACTACTGACGGCTCTTTAATAGTGGCTTAAATCAATGTAAGTCTTCTATTCTTCCTCTCTTCACTTAATTTGAGATGATAACATGATTTACTGATAAAGAAGAATGTCCTGCCTGTAAATTCTCTTCAAATTTTACTCTTGACTCATCTGGAATATCTTTGCCCGACTTTTCACTTAGTCTCTTTTGAATGATATGCATAAACTCCGTCAATGGGGAAAGAGTATATTGCATCTGCTTCGAGGAAATTTGGTTCACTCAGCAACGATATATTCGGGTGAGATATCAGAACGATCAAGAACTTATATTGACAGCAAACAGCATGCATACGCACAGGGAACGAGTTCAGTGAATATACAAAAATAGAAAGGGGTGTAAGGCAAGGATGCGTCTTCTCACCCGACCTGTTCAACATATACAGCGAGGCATTTCTGAGAGAAAAAATCGCGATTTAGCATTGGCGGCCTCAACCTTAACAGCATAAAATACGCAGATGACACAGTACTGAGAGTAGACACGGAAAAGAAATTAGAAAAAAATCCTACAGAAGGTAGCGACGGAGAGTGAGAAGAAAGGACTAAGCATAAATTACAAGAAGACAGAATGCATGGAAGTAAGTGGAAGAGCCCCAAATGCGATTTGCAGGTCGGAAAAACCAGAATCAAGGAGATGCAGAAGTTTAAATATCTGGGAAGCGTCTTGACAATGAAGGGGAAGTGCGAAGCTGAGATCTGTATACGTATTGGGATGGCCAAGGACACATTCCAAAAGCTGAGCAGAGTAATGTGAGACAGGAGGATTACTTTGGTAACGAAGAAAAGAATACTGAGCTGTTACGTGACGTCTGTTCTTCTTTACGGCAGCGAATGTTGGTCTATTTCCTCAAAGATGAAGAAGAGACTCGAGGCGACGAAGATGTGGTTTTACAGAAGGATGCTAAGGATATCATGCACCGAGCATGTGAGTAATGATGAGATCTTAGGTTGCAAACAAGAAGGCTTATACTTAGCATCAAAAAGAGGCATCTGAAGTTTCTGGGACACATAATGAGGAAAGAGGGCCTAGAGAATCTGATACTCACGGGTCGAATGGAGGGAAAGAAAGACAAGAGAAAGCAGCGCGTGATATACCTGGCGAGTTTGAGCAGGTTGGTTACAGAACGTGGTCTGGGGGAGGAAGTAGAGGGAAGGAACTTGCTGAGAGCTTCATGGATAGAGGGAAGTGGAGAGCCATGATCGCCCACGTTCTGAAATGACATGGGACAAAAAAAGTAAAGAAAAGTGTCCTGCTAGACCAGAATCTAACTTGCATCTTTATAAGCCTACAATTTGTTCTTGAATTGAATACTGCTGTCACATCTGGTTTGGTGCTCCTGCTATATATTTAAAGATTCTTGATGAAATTCAAAGAAGAATCTGCGATGTTCTTAGTCATAACCTGGAATTTCGGCTTCAGTCCCTTTCTCACTGTGTCTTTTCTATAAATATTTTCATGGTAATTGTTCTGATGAACTTTCTTCTATGGTATCTAGACTATATGAATTTAAGTGCTTCACCATGATTCTGGTGGCAAAAATTGTCGCACAACACAGTGAAGCGGCTCTCCTAGACGTAGACTAAGCAATTGATTCAAACTTGAAGGACCAAAAAACCTTACGGCAACACTAATACTCTTGATTTAGTATGAAAATATGAGGCTAGGTAATTATCTAAACATCAACACTCTTATTTTAGTATGATTTATGAGGCAAGTAAGTTTTTAAGACTAGAGACTAAGATTTAGTTTAATAATGTGACGCAAAATAAATATTTTATTACCGAAACCCTTGACTTTCTATGGAAATATGAGCCAGGTAAAATTTTTAAGATTAAAAACTGCGTTTTAGTTTAAAAATGTGTGATGATGTAAATTTTTCACCAATAAGACCAATGATATGAATGAAAATACAAGACAAATAATAGGGGTATATAGGTTCGCCTATCGCCCGGTTCACACTCCGTCCCTGTCTATTAAACATGAGTAGAGGTGTATCCACTTTTTCTTGTTTAGGACTGGATTTCAGGTTCCTTCTCATTCTCTTTCATTGTCAATAACTTCTTGCGTCTTAGTTGCATTATTGCCTTGCTCGTGATGAAAGACTAAGACCCATGATTTTCTAAAAATGGGTTATTTATATTTATATATTGGCTTCCTACTCGTTTGTAGTCCTTGTTGAAGAAGCCTGCTCAGGCATATTTTTGTCTGTTCAACACTCTGATTTATGTTGTAATTATACTTAGCAGACTGTAGTTAGAGTTTGTATTAGGTTGGTGCAAAAATAATGACGTAATAATGTCGTTTTTTGACGTATTTTTAACGTCAAAAACGACATTATTACGTCATTATTTTTGCACCAACCTAATAGGAAAGAGCTTATTATCTGGCGAAATTCACAGTTAGAATTGGATCAGTACGCTTAAACTCTCGGTCGCGATGACTTATGATTTTGTGCTAGCATACCCCTCGATGGTCTTCGAATAGTTCCGTCTAGAAAATGTCATTCACATAGGTGTGGTATGATTTTCAGGCACTTTCCAAATGTGTCCAGGATGATGACTCCATGAAGTCACGTGCAAATTGATTTTCCAACTTTGAGGCCGGGTTCGAATCTTATGTTTTTTAAGACCTTGTGAAATGGTCCATAAACTTTGTGTGTTAAACTAACTTGCACTTATTACTATATACAAGCGTGTATTGTGTCCCATTAAGACATTGGAAAACATGGCTCTCCACAATTACCTTTTCTTTTTAGCTCTTAATAAATTATGTATTTTTTATCTCTCCTAAACGTTGTTCCGCCGCCTATTTACTCAGGCTTGTTAGGTATTTTATGCGTTGTTTTTCTATTTCTTTTCTTGTCCTCAGTTTGTTCATTTTCTGTCAGATTTTCCAAGCCCTCTTTTCTAATTATATGCCCTTAAAGTTTCAACTTAAAGTTTCCTGATGTTAAACATAATTATCCTTTTTGTTTCTATTTCCTCTAAACGTTTCTCGTTGCTCACATGTTTGGTTCATGGTATTCTCAGCATAATTCTGTAAAAACACAATTCAGTTGCTTTACGTCTTTTCTTCATCTGTGAGGAGATTGACTAGCATTCATTGCAATATAGGGTTACTGATATTACGTAACAGTTAAATACCATTTTCTCTTTTTCTAACGAAATTTTTCCGCTTCTTTGCTTAGTTTTTGGAAGGTATCCTTCGCGATCCCAATGCGCCTTCACTTTTCATCCTCTGTTAAAACACTTTTCAGATATCTAAATTATTGTACTTGCTTCATTTTGGTATCTCCAACTTGTAGTTTGTATGTTAGATTTTTACTTTTGTTAATAACCATGTGCGCTTGCCATTGATGTTTAGTCTTTTCTTCTCGTTTTCTTCCATTACCTTCTGTAGGAGTTCTTGTAGTTTCCTTTCTGTGTCTGCTATCAACACTGTCATCTGCATATCTTATTCTCTTAAGATTGAGACCGCCAATAATGAATCCTGGTAAGACTCCTAATTCTCTAAGAATTACTTCACTGTATAGGATGAATAAATTCGGTGATAAGACATATCCTTGTCTTACACCACTTTACAGAATTCATTTTCTAATCTACAAATCTTAAAAATTTTAAAGAAGTAAAACCTGATTTCACATTAAATAAAAATCATTTCCTATTTTCAATAAGGAGATTATGGCTCGTACCGTATTTCTTGATAGTTCAAATATCAAATTGCAAACTAAATTTATAAATGATTAATTTTTAAAATAAACCTTTGTCCAGTCAGAACTAATACACATTTTTAACATCAATATTCCACAGATTTCTCGTTATATATTTGTAATATTTCAACATATTTTTGAAAATCTATTTTTCGATCGTGAAGTCAAATTGTAGAGTTCGGAACAAGCAAAATCTGTAATTATACAATTTTGTTTTCTTTATTATGAAAATCCATAAATCTTATTGCCAGATTGGAAAGATGCGACGTAGAATGTTCTTTAATACTTGTTTAAAATGTTTTACGCAGTTAAATTTTGAACCAACAATAATATTTCCTCATGCACAAAGCCTTCACCACTATTAGGTTGGTGCAAAAATAATGACGGTTTTCGACGTTAAAAAATACGTCAAAACCGTCATTATTTTTGCACCAACCTAATATAATGAAATCATATGTGCTGATGTCTGGGCTGTCGGCTCCTAGGAATTGAGCTGCTTGACCCTCATACGTCGAATAGGACGGGAGAGTTCACTATATATATATATATATATATATATATATATATATATATATATATATATATATATATAGAAAGAGAGAGAGAGAGAGAGAGAGAGAGAGAGAGAGAGAGGGATTAGGCTGAGCTAGTTAAGGATAAACATGATAGTTGTAAAACTTTTCAAAAATATTAGCAAAATAAGTACAAATTGCCGTTAATGTTCCTATTTCCTCGCGGTAATTCCAATGTAATTTTTTTTTTATTTTCCATATTTTTTGGGTGGTGGTGGGGGGAAATTGGTTGCTTGATAACCGTCGTAGCTTTTCCCTCTACTGGAGATCTTTTGATCTACAACTCTAGGAGGGTTCGATACTAGTTCTGTTGAAGGTCCCATAGAAATTCATATATATATATATATATATATATATATATATATATATATATATATATATATATATATATATAGCGGGGGAAAATAAATATTCGTACACATGAAAAATTGTATTTTTATAAATGTAAAAGCCTTAACTAAAACAAACTTTGATACATTTTATGTGTAAAGATACATTTTATTAAAAAATATTAATAAACTTAATTAATTAATTCTAACGGAAATTAATGCATTTTTTTTCATATTAACTGATGAAAAAAGTATTCGTACAAAATAAAAAAAAAAAGCATATTAACTTAATTTAATACTTTGTGGAATATCCTTTATTGAGTTCAAAAGCTACCAGTCTATTCCTGTACGTCTTTGATTTGCACACATTGAGTGGTATTTTGTTCCATTCTTCTTGGCATATTGTCTTCAAATTCTTGATATTTGTTGATGCTCTTTTCCCAATTTGAATTTTCAAATTTTGCCATAAATTCTCGATTTAGTTCAAGTATGTGGACTGACTTGCAAGACATCAACGTTACTTTCAGCTAACCATTTCCTTGTAGATCAAGCGGTATGCTTAGGATCATTATCCAGTTGGAAAACCCAATCAAGAGGTAGCCGAAGTCTCTCAACAGAACGCATTAAATTGTCTTGCAGGATTTTCTTTTAGCATTCGGCCATCTTGCCATCTATTATTGATATTCTGCCAACACCTTTTGCAGAAAAACAGCCCCAGATCATGATATTGACATCAACAAACTTTACAGTTGGCAACGTGTTCTTTGGTAAGTAGGCTTCACCGTCCTTCTTCCACACATGATTTCGATAATTATGACCAAACAATTCTATTTTAGTTTCATCTGTCCACAGTACTTTTTCCCAAAACGAATAATCTTTACCCTTATGCTCTCTAACGAATTTTAGCCTAGCATCTATGTGTCGTTTCAAGAGGAGTGGAGTCTTCCTTGGGATACGTGATTTCAGACTGTTTTTGTGTAGTTCATTACTTATTGTACGCTTGGTTACTTTAATCCATAATGCACGCAGATGTTCCTGCAGCT
The DNA here is from genome assembly GCA_963932145.1 of Acanthosepion lycidas. Classification (NCBI taxonomy): domain Eukaryota; kingdom Metazoa; phylum Mollusca; class Cephalopoda; order Sepiida; family Sepiidae; genus Acanthosepion; species Acanthosepion lycidas. Next base: position 82,746,405 of record OZ010571.1, on the reverse strand, counting down.
AACCTGTGGATTTTGTTGGATCTGGCGTCCTAATATCCTTGCTGATCTTAGAGAAATCTTCCTCGGAGCACCTGTTCGTCTTTGGTTTTCAACGCTGTTACGAGTTTTAAACCTTGCAATGAACGAAGCAATTGTAGTAAAAGGAATATTCAAGTTGTTAGAAATCGTTCTGTAACTGTTCCCATCTTTCCAAAGAAACAAAATGTGTTGTTTTTGTTAAAAAGTCAATTCTTTACCTTTAGGCATTATTAGAACCTTCTCGTGAGACTAGAATTGCAGAATGCTCTGATAATGGCTAATAGCGTTAACTATAATTACCGATAACATTACTGGAACATTCTAAAATATACTTTTTTCATAATTAATTGATTATTTTATTCTCATAATTGATTTGTACGAATACTTTTTTCACCAGTTAGAATTTAAAAAAATGCATTAATTTCTGTTAGAATAAGAATTAATTAAGCTTATTATTATTTTTTTAATAGTATGTGTCTTTATACATAAAATGTGCCGAGATTTGTTTTATTTAAGGCTTTTACATTTATAAAAATACAATTTTTCAAGTGTACGAATATTTATTTCCATATATATATATATATATATATATATATATATATATATATATATATATATGTATATATATATATAATGGCTCGGCATTGTTAATCGGAGAGTCTATTTCCATTTCCCGTTGGATTCGTTATATTCACTTCCGCGCAAATACCATTGAGAAAGGTATGAATCCACGTTCTCTACCCGAAGCTATGGGTTAATTAGTAAGTCGTATCATTGAACCATTACCATTCCAAAATTCGCTTGAGGATAAAACAGCTGTTTTTTTAGCTTTTGTTTTTGAAACATGAGAACTCTTATGTAGCGATGGAATCATATTTTTAAAAAATAATTATAATGTAGGCTCTACGTATGTATTGAGCAATTAAAAAAACAAAAAAAAAAACAAAAAGAAATACTAAAGGACTTTGGATTATTAACCTAACCGTTCTTTCCTATTTTTCTATATTTGCACACACACACACACACACATATATATATATGAAGAGAGGGAAATAAAAAAAAATACAACAACCTGTTATTAATTATTGATTAGGCATTATTAATTGATTAAACATTTAACAGACAAATTTTGTTTCTTTATTTTTCAAAAAGTTGTGATCGAAACCTTTCACTTTCAAAGAGTTTATTTCTCCGAAAGGAATTCTTTTAATGATAAGAAAATCTGATGGTTTTGACAAATAAATTTAGTTGGCAATTTAATTGAAACCAGTGCAGGGATTATTTTTAAAAATCTTTCATTTAGCTGATTTGATGCATTCTGATCGATATTTTTACAGGCGTATAGTTAGCATTAATATTTTTAGCCTGATAAAACGAGTCCGAATGAAATTGTGACGCCTTTGAGGTATTAATCAACTCAAAATGGCCCTTCGCCTCTTAATAGTTTCTTGATTACACTTGCTGCCATAAAAATGTCGAAGATAGTGAAGAGTAATTTTGAACAAAGATTATGCGCGCTGTTTTTTCATCTTCAGAAGCCACACACATACACAGGCATACAAATCGCCAACTACAACCCTGGAAATAGAGATGATGATTATTATACTTTGTTTTCAGTTTTAAATTTCCATAACAAACTATGAAGTTATTTAAAGGAACGTTTTATTTTTTGAAATACTAACGTTCACCCAATACGAGGCTCTAGAGTCACTCAAGTTTAGAAGATTTCTGTCAAAATAGCAAATGATGAGTAGAAATATAAATAAAAGAGGTTGTGATAAGAAGTGAAGATAAAGAGTACAAAGGGGATAGATAATAATTAACCGACAAACCTTCATGATATCAGAAAACAGAGTATCAAAAGAACGTTTTTTCTTTTGATACCGTTTTAATTTAAATATCATCACTCTTTGGCAATGTTTATTGTCTTAAAAAGCGAGGATTAGAATTGTAATAAAACCTATACATTGTTCTTGTTCTTGAAAATTTACAACAAAAATATTAAACACTATCAGATTATTTATTTACAAGAATAATTTAATATTTACAACATTCTAAAAAAAAAACTCATAGAATTAAAACGAATGCAATGAAATATTTATCGTTGACCAATTTATAAAGAAATACATATGAAAACAGTTTTTTTTATTCATAAATTTATAAACATCTACTAAATTATTAAAATATATGAACCAAGTATAAGGAAATCCTTATTATTTACCATTTTATAAAGTTCGAATCATCGACTTACGAGTCCCCGTTCACATCTCCCGCCCAGGGTGATCGATTGGTTTTATTTGTTTGTTTTTTCCTTCTTCGACCTTACTTTTGCAAGCTCGCTTATCCGTTTTCGTTAATTTTTCCTCTTTTTCTTCTACTTCCTCTTTCCCCCCTTTTCAGTAATGACGACCGAGGTAACAAAATGTCCCACATTGTTCTACTTCTCTTTACAAAAATTTTTGCCGCTATTTGAAGCCTTTTCAGGGCCTCCTCCATCACGTCTCTATTCACTGTAATTAGTTTTTCGAGTCTTAGGGTCCGTTGTTAATAAAGAAATAGTCTTGGTGTTCACCGTATCTAACAGAGACGGCGCCAGTAGCAATTCGTTTGCATTAGCAAATGGTTCAAATTTGTCCTTAATTTTTTTATAATACACAGGCCCCTTTTGTGGAGGCCTATCCTTTGCACATGCCAAAGGAGTCACTTCAGTAGGCGAAGCATTAGAAGATTCAGGGTCTGCCATGATGATGGCGTACCCTCGTCACCGCATACAATTCAAAACAATGTCAACAAAACACGGAATTTAGACGAAAAAGACGACAATAAAGGCAACAATAGATACAAAAGATGGTGACAAACAAAAATGACACTTACTTCACAGAATATTCAATGAAACTTTCAACAAACTGATGTGAAAGCACTCCAATTTGCTAATGATGTAATTGGATAATAATTATGTATTTTCAGACATTTAACAGTTTATAGCTATATAGCATAACATGCAAGTTACAGAAGGTATCAGAAAGTCATAGTATTAGGTTGGTGCAAAGATAATGTCGGTTTTTGACGTATTTTGTAACGTCAAAAACCGACATTATTTTTGCACCAACCAAATACTATTATACTTATATACAATTTTAGAAATTCCGTGTTGGGAACCACATTTTTGAAAGAATAAACTGAATTAAACCCTTCTTCATCGAAGTTCATCGAATTATGCTACAGGAAATCAATTTTTTAACAGAACATAAGGGTATGACGATAAACTGCTTCCAACAGCAAGACCTCTGATCAGGCGGTTTTGAGAAGAGTGGAACCACCTATTAATTGCTGGTGTTCCCAGGTCCACCCTCACCTGGGGCGGTAGCACCTGTTAGCGTCCCAACTGGGGTTAAAACACTATGAAAGTGTAAAAATAGGTTTTAATACCAGAAATACGTTTTTGCAAAAAATTATTACCAGCAATAGATTTTTTAAGAAAAAATTATTACCGGCAGTAGATTATTACCTACCTATTACATTTTTTAAAAAAAAGATATTACCAGCAATATATTTAAAAAAAATATCAGCAATACATTTTGAAAAAAAAATACCAGAAATACATTTTTGAAGAAAAATATTACCAAAATTAGATTTTTGAAGGAAAAAATATTAGCAGCAACCAAAATTTTGTCGGCATTAAGTAACCCATTCAGGTTGATATGCCACAAAACAAACCAAATCAACGTAAGAAAGTCACAACTCTTATTTATCACTTTAAACATTATTTTTATTGGATACGCGTATTTGATTAGACGTTGCGTTTATTTATTAAAATATATTTAATTATTTTCGTCTACCGGCCTGAATGTTCGAGAAATCTTATTAAAGAGAAATTTGCGCATCCCGGCAGGATTCGAACTTACGTTCCACTGGGGGGAGAGAGAGTTACCGTTAGACTCGGTACGCTCTAACCAACAGAGCGATAGAGATCCAGCCGGTCAGGCAAGGCCGAAATTTGCCTTTAAGTGAAACTTCTCTCGTTATTGATTTCCCGAAATATTTCATATCTGCCACAGTTTCGTATCCGATCATAAGCAAAGAAATTTTTCTAAAGAAAGCAATGGATTTTTATTAATCCGACGAAGTTTTTTTAATCACTTTAAATGTTTTTTTTATTGGGCAATCTTATGAGAGTAGGTGCTCTTGTTAGGTTGTATCTAAACGTAAGCAAACTGTCTACTCAAATATGAGCATCCGCTAAAAATAATGTTTAAAGTGATAAACATACTGTCGGATGAATAAAAATACATTACATTCTTTGGAGATATATAACATCTATCTACTCGATTTCATGCATAAATTAACCGTTGATTGAATTTTTCTTTAGCGCTCAGATGGCTTCTTGACCTGTATTTGAATTGTGGAGAACCTTTTGACCCCTCTAACTATCGCTTTATTAGTCTCCTACCGCTTTTTGGAAAAGTATTCGTGGCTTTAATCAATGCTGAAGTGGTTACGCATCTTACCTCTCACGATCTACTTTCTGCCAAACAATATGACTTCTACCACTGATGTGCTTACGTCCATCATTGAATATGTATATTAAGCTCTTGATAAGAACTGCAAAGCTCGTGCTGTGGCTCCAGATATCTCAAAGGCGTTTGATAGGGTTTGGTATTGTGGCCTTCTACGTAAGCATCAGGGTTACGGTATTACAGGACGATTGTTTGATTGAATCCAATCATTCCTATCAAATCGTGAAATGAAAGTCATTCTGATCCTTTCACACGAACACGTGTGTCCCCAAAGCTCTATCCTTGGTATTACGTTGCTTCCGATCTACATCAATGATATTCCTGATATCATTAGTTCCCAAGTTTATGCAGATGATACTATCTTTTACTCCCGTCTCAATCAAATTTGAGAGAGCTGACGAAGTTATCGTAGCCGCTGCGCTTGAAAAGGACCTCCAATCAGTGGTTAACTGCGGAAAGAAATGCTTTGTAAATTTTAATGCCTCCAAAACGAAACTTCTCTCATTCAACCACCATAGAGAAAGTGATGCTGATGCTCGACTCATGGACAGCGTCACACTGCACCTTCTTGGCCACACGTTTTTAACTGACTTGAAGTGAAACATCTACACTGAATCAATAGCTGCATCTACTGCAAGGAAATTTGGTTCACTGTGTTGTGCCAGAAGCTTTTTATCGTCCATCTTGAACATTTACAAATGTACCATTCGTCGCCATATCTGGTCTGGTGCTCCTGCTCTTCATCTCGAGGTTCTTGACAAAATCCAGTGATGGATCTGCAATGTAATCGATCCTGACTTAGCATCTCGACTTCAGTTACTTTCTCACAGACGTGATGTGACTTCCCTCTGTCTTTTCTATAAATATTTCCATGACAACTGCACTGACGAGTTTTTTTTTACTGGTACCCCACTGCATGAATCTAAGCGTGTTACTAGATTGACATATAGATTCCACCATTTTGATGTTGAAATAGTTAAATGTAACTGCCACTTCTACTCCAGCATTTTCTTTTCTCGCACTTCCTGCTAGTGGAACTAACTTCCGTTTACTTGCTTCACTGATAACTAAAATCTTCAAAAATTTAAATGCAACGTCAATCGCCATATTCTGTCGTCTTGAACCTCGTTAATCTTTAATCATTTCCACACCCGTCCCCTATACCAAGTATTTTCTCTCACTTTCAGTCTCTATAACCCCCTGCGCACTAGTGGATTTCCCGCCTTGCTTGGGATGAAATGATAAAAAAAAAAAAAAAAAAAAAAAACTAAATAAAATATCATACAGATTCAGTGTTAGCTCTGGGTGGAATTTTTCTACTAATGTTTCATGTGATTTGGAACTCAATTCATACTTAGAACATGTTAGCTTTAACAGCTAGTTAATTTCTTGCAATCAAACACACACACACACACACACACACATATATATATATATATATATATATATATATATATATATATATATAAACACAGAATATACTTATTTGTTCATTGGATCGTTATACGAATGAAACCATTTCATTGTATTTCTATTTATCACAGTGTTTTTCATTTCTTTCTGCTTAATTGGAGATTAAGCAGAAAGAAATGAAATTTATTTTCTTTTTCTTTTATGATATTAAATACTGTTGTATATTTACTCTACATGAGCGGTCGAGCTGAAAATGTCCATTGACGGTCAGAAATAATGGCCCGAACAAGGATATTATAAAATAGACATTTCATAGGATATCTATTTTATGACTTTCACAATAGAAGCTGTATGAGGCTAATTTTCAAGACTTTCTATATCCAAGAATTCACCGTAATTTGAATCTGACAGAGTCTTACCAGTTAACCTTTACAGGAATAATTCTACTGTCATTATAACCAGCTGAGATGCAATTCCTGACCTCTTGTACTGGAAATAAAATGATTGTATACAAAAGGTCAAATAAATTACAGCGAAAAGGAAGCAAACCTACATTTTCTTTATATCCTTTTTGGTAAAACGTTATTAGTTTCCGAACAGCCCAATACACGTATTTAAATAAAATTACATTTGTTTTTTTTTGTTTTGGTTTTATTTTTAATAAATTTAACTCAAGCAATGTGATAATGCCACTAAGATATAAGGAACTCTGGGAGTGAAAGAAGACTTTAGAAGAAATTGGGAATCCAATCCTAAAACGGAAACAAGGGATAAGCCTCTAATCGTGTTCAAGAGACCGAGGAACAGCATGAAACGCGTGATAGGTGAACCTATCTACTCTTATTGAGGAAATAAATAAATTAGAAAAAAATAAATGGTAAATAAAATTTCAGAGATTAGACGGAGAATTCAGAAGTATAGATTTAATGTAGACTTAAATCCTTTCTGGTAAAATGTAATTATTTATTTATTTAATTTTATTTAATTTTATTTATTTTAATGTAATTATTATTTATTTTATTTCTTATATTGTAGTTATAACTATCTAACTAGCTACGTCCGGCATTTTAAAACGTATTAGAAATTTATATAGTGGCCATTATTTCATCAACACATTTTAGATAATTTTCTTGATTACTTGACATTCCAGTTTTATTGTTACATTTTGTATATGTGCAAAAATCTCAGTCGTAGCGCCTTCAAAAATTATACCCTTATCTACGAAGACTATTGATTTTCTTTTAAATTTAACGTCATTATAACTGATTTTTCTTCTATAGGTTAAATACAATAAATATAATATTTTATAATATTTTAATTTATTTTTGGAAAGGTTTATTCAATGTTCTAACAAAGAATTTTCAAGAAATTATCACAGATTCGGAGTTGAATTCATCTGATGAATTAGAAGATTTTTTATAATGGGCGCCAATTAGAACTACTATTTTTGAATTTTTATCAGATGAAGCATTGTCAACTATTATTAATGGCTCGTGGTTACAGTGGGTGCGATTGAAAGCACGAGAAGAAAGAATATTAGAGAAACATTTATAATGGTTGCCAATTAGGTTTGAAATATTAAAGTTACGATTTTTATTGTGATAGTCGTTTTCTTTATATGTATATTTCAGAGTTGCTTCTCTTTAACTGCAACCTTTTTTCGTCATTTCTTTTTATAGAAACTGAGAGAGCCATGGGTTTCCGTTTTCTTCGTTCATCATTTGGCCTGTTGTCATTTACAGTCTATTAATATCTGCAAACAAACTGCACATTTTAGTTTTAGCAAGTTCGATGAAATAAAAAATCAGTAGGAATTAATCGATCGGATTGATTCAGAGATTTCTATTTTAATATCGGCTGTAGACTGGAGGATCAGTTCATAACGTCACTGCAATACACAAACAGCTATTTTGAACGGCGGAACCCAAACTGAAAGATCAATTTATTATAGATTAATAATAGAAAAATAGCGCTCTATTTTATCACGGAAAATATTAATCTGTATATAATTCTTGTAATGTTTTCATTATAAAATTCTGTGGAAAGGTATGTGTGCGTAGAGAAGCAGTTATCAACCCTGGAATTGGACATGGTATGTCGTGTTCAAATTGTACAAATACCCTTGTTTCCTCAGCCTTCTACCAGCTAGGAGTTAATAGCAGACACTCTATATTTTTTCGCCAACAAGACAAGGAGAAAGAAAACTTTGAATTCAAAATCTGGTGGGCGTGGCGCAAGAATATCCATTCTGTAAAAACTCATTTTCTATAAAAAACATAGCAGTAACGTTTTTTATTCACTTCTCACTTTACATGAAATTGGGATAAAAATGTACAAATTCAATAAACCAGAGCTGTGAAGATGGGCGATAAGCCCTTGATCTTGATCAATGCTAACGCAGAGAGGATCCGCTGCTTGATGAGGCTGGATTATGGTTGCCGACTAAGTTGAAAATATTTGTCACATAAAAAAGAACACATTCGATTCAAGGAAATCAAATTCAGGCTGTAATAACAATCGAGGCCCATCCAGTTTAGAAAAAAAATTCTTTGCCCCGGGACTTGTCTTAATCGAAGCAAGGCGAGAGAGATAAGAGAATACGTTTCAGCGTTCCTTTCGTTTTGGAGCTTTGAGAAAAATTGTTGCCGATCGACTCAGACTACAGTGGTGTTGTTGACGAAAAAATCGATCTTTTTTTTTTACATTCTTTCTGCGATTCAAACACTAATCAGAATAATTTGTGTTCTTGCAGAGTGAGCAATCCTGTGAATACCGGGAATTTGTAGGACTAGCTTTATTTTTTCCCCCAAGTTCCACAAACTTTAAGTCTTGGAGAACCATTAATTATTTAAGACTTTGAAGCAGCACGTGTTTGTAGTCAAATATATCCGGATTGACTCCCTTACAGCGATTACGATCTGTTCTGAAAGAAGTAATTGCCAAGCTACGCCGCTCCTGGCGTTAGATTTTGAAGTAGTTGTTCTAGTGAGATATGGCTGCAATGTGTTCAGGGGTGAAGCAGGACTGACTGTTTTATTTTAGGATTTATTTTTTGTGTATAAAACATTCCATTACAGAAAGTATCCATTCATGGATTAGGACAGCAGTTTAGTGGGGCACCATGTTTGAAGAATGATGGGAGAGGAGCCTCCGTCATATAGGAGCGAAAGCTGTCCCAGTCTGCTTCATCATTGCGAAAATCGTTCTATGGAACGGTAAATTAGGCGATATCAAATGTTTGGAGTCAATCTCGACACTGACTATGAAATGATCTGACGTGTCAGTGGGGCTAAAACTTATTCTGAGCATTTGTTAGAGCAGGATGTTAGAATAAGTTTAAGGAGGTTCGCCTGCTGATGAGTTCTTCAAGGATGTGGATTAGTTCGTATGTGATAGAGAAGTCACTGCAATATATGCTTTTCTCATCGGTTTTCTTTTAAGTGGACTAACCACTCTTTGTGGTGCACATTGAAGTCACCGCATATGTGAAATTTGGCCGTGGTAAATTTGGTGAGGATATTGTCAATACTCTCTTATATTCGATCGAAGATTACCGACCCTTCATCCTGAGGACGATACAGGGAAAAGATAGTATTATGGATCACTGCTAGGCGAAAAACACATATACTGGAGATCAGGGTCTTTGTTTTTTGTGTCCCTGTCACAGGGAAACCCGTCCTTCATGTAGACACCGAGCCCGTATGGTAGCGATTTAGGTGGTCGTATTTTGTAATAATGGGTGAGTATCCCGCGATTGTGAATTGCAATGAGATTGTGGCATTGATAACCGTTTCAGACAGGAACAGAAGGTCAGGTTTAGAGTGAAGAAGATGGAGTTCCACTTCTAGAAAGTTGGAGCGTAAACCCCCTTAAATTGGTGTAAGAAATGTTATAAATCGTTCTACTCTTTTTTTTCATGTGATTACTTTCATGTTTGTTATGGATGGTTTGGTGGATGACTAGTAGGCAGTGAAACAGTCACCCATTGGAAATGTACGCATAAATATCCTAGGTCGATTTGCCCGGAAATACTGCTGTAACAGTACCCATGATCATGGCATTGAGAGGCCCACCGGGGAATACTGCACGGTCCAGAAATCATTCACAAAATGGCAGTACAATAGGCCCAATATTATATACTAAGAGTATAGCCTCCTTCAAAGCTACTCATAAGTTCGGATCCCTTACCACCATTCATGAGTGGGTAAATAACCCAGGAAAGTTTAAGATGCGATACTTAGAACGTATGTATCTTGTCCGCCGAGAGGTCAGGGCAACAAAATTCCATCTTGAGCCAGAAACATCGTACCGGCCAGAGACTTAGAATAGATGAGAACTAAAAGACCCATTGGGAGAATGGGGTCACGAAGATTGATCGATATACGTTCTAAGTATCGCATCTTAAACTTTCCTGGGTTATTTACCCACTCATGAATGGTGGCATCCCTTACACACCATTTGAGTTAGTATTAGAATCATAGTCGTTAGGCTGAGGGCATTTGGAGGGAAGTTATTCATTCTATTTCAGAGAGAGAAGTGAGAGAGATAAAGAAAAATAGTTTAGAATGAAGATGTAATTACTCCTGTCATAGACACGAGGCGGGAATTAACAGTTGTTCTGAGAATTCATTAGAATCGCCTGGCCAAAGGGATAGGGATAAGATCAAAGATAGGCGTGATAGTAAAAAGGTTTGGACTTAGTATAAGTCCGAAGGTCCCCTCCTTGAAAACCGTACATATTTGTTCATGAGCCAGTTTTCCACGACAGAAAATTTTCCTTTAAATTTTATGAGGTGCGGGAGGGGCCGGACTAAACAGTTTGAAAATAATTAGCAATGGAGAAAAAATATAGACGGCAGAAAGAAATGGAAGGTGTTAAATATTATAAATAAAAACAACAAAAAATTATAAAATTCAATTTAAAATAAATAATAAAAAACAATTAACAGTTATTTCAACATTTGAAACAACAAAATGGCATAAGGCATTTTATTTTATTTACACTGCTTCCAATCTCTAGTTTTGACTTACCTTTGTTTTGGACAGGACAAGCGGACTTTATTTTCAATGGCGATTTGGCGAAAATTTAAGCATCTCTTGTGAAATGGTCTCAGGTTTCCACGGCCCAAATCTCTCGCTTTAGATGGATGGTAGAGGGCGTAGAGGTGGGACGGGTGTTTAATGTAGCGCTGGGGTAGGTGTTTCCGAGCCTCTCATTTGCTAATAGTGGTGGTGGTTGTACCCGGGTTAAGTATCTTTTACCCAGCGCGGGTAGGGGGTGAATGTCCTTCCTATTGATTATTTACCTTTTCACTTTCTTTTTCTTTGGCCTCTAGCAAGGAATTTAATAGTCATGCACCAGTACCAAAAATAATAAGTCATCCAAAAAATGGATGCTAATTTTCAAATAATATATATATATATATATATATATATATATATATATATATATATATATATATATATATATATATATATATATATCCACAAACATGCATACATATAGACATAATTTAATGAAGCAAAGTAAAATCTAGGATAAACCCTTCTGGTCGGACGTTGCAATCTAAACAGTTTGATAATTAATACCAATGAAAAATCATATATATATATATATATATATATATATATATATATATATATATATATATAATATATATATATATATCATATATTAGGTTGGTGCAAAAATAATGACGTAATAATGTCGTTTTTTGACGTTAAAAATACGTCAAAAAAGACATTATTACGTCATTATTTTTGCACCAACCTAATATATATATCATATATAATATATATATATATATATCATATATATATATCATATATATATATATCATATATATATATATATCATATATATATCATATATATATCATATATATATATCATATATATATATATCATATATATATATCATATATATATATATATCAAATATATATATATATGGTATATATATATCATATATATATATATCATATATATATAATATATATATATCATATATATATATATCATATATATATATCAAATATATATATGGTACATATATATCATATATATATATCATATATATATATCATATATATATCATATTTATATATATCATATATATATCACATATATATCATATATAGCATATATATATCATATATATATATCATATATATATATATATATATATCATATATATATATATCATATATATATATCATATATATATCATATATATATATCATATATATATATCATATATATATCATATATATATATCATATATATATATATCATATATATATCATATATATATATCATATATATATCATATCATATATATATCATATATATATATATATCATATATATATATCATATATATATATATATATATATATATATATATATATATATATAATTATCTCAATACAGAGTAGAGCAAATATAATTATATATATATATATATATATATATATATATATATATATATATATATATATATATATATATATATGATAACAATAGCTAGAAGTATTCACTACTATTTCTCTCGTAGTTTAGTCTTCAATGTCAGGATTAGTTTTAGCCCCCAGCTGTATCCCCAGCTATTTATATGGTGGAGATTTGCATATAAATAAAACATACTCACCCATTTTTTTTAAAAATTTGGAATACTTTATTTCGCAAAAAAAAAAGAAAAAATTTTTTTAATTACCAAATTATTTTTTTTATTTTTTAGTGTTCGATACCGAGTCGTTTAGTTCGTTGGGGTTATGTTTTATGTGTTTGGGCTAAGGAAGTTACAGGTTCAAGCCTCTTCAGTTGAATCACTGGACACTGGTTGTGGTACAATATTTTCTGATTTTGGTATGTTATTTCCATCCGTCTTCGACATGGGACTATTTGACACTATTTTCCTTGCCTCAGGTTCGAAGATTGTCTTTCCCTCCCCACCAGGAGAGAGATGGCGTAGAGAAAAATTACTTTCTTTTCCACTTGGTAACTTAACAAGACCGTAATCGGGATTCGCCTGAATCAGCCCTACTTCTTGTACAGTAGATTCGTATTTGTTGTTTTGAACGTCGTTTCCCATGAGCCCTTTCCTAGCAATCGTCAATCAAGAAGGAACAGATCTTCTGGAGGTAGATTTCCTCGGATAATAAAAAATCGTGCCTGTACACAGTAAGGAACTAATCGAGTGGAGAGCGTAAAAAACGGTTTCCCCTTTGATGTAAACTTCCTGATTTTAAACCTAATTTGATCGTCTCCTACAGAGTCACTCCACTTAACCATTTTCCAAGTTGTACGCAGTATATCTACTCGTAGCTATTACTTTCTTCTGAAAAAAAATCATAAATCCTTCACAAAATTAGATTTTCTATAACAGTGTATATAAATACCAAATATGCAAAATAATTTACTTAAGCCAGTCAATACAGTTGTTGTGAGTATTAGGTTGGTGCAAAAATAATGACGTAATAATGTCGTTTTATGACGTATTTTTTAACGTCAAAAAACGACATTATTACGTCATTATCTTTGCACCAACCTAATATTTCCCTACACGTAAAGGCGAAAAGGAAACGACAATATTCATCAATGATAGTCAATAAGTATTCGTTTCCTCCTCAGTCTGTTGGAAGCGGTCTTTTGATATCTATATTAACTCAATCAAAGGGTTGGTTGGCTTTGATTAATTTGCCTCTTCCTCTCACAAATCTTGGCTTTTCTATGACACACACATTATATTTTTCTTTTATTCTCTTTACTTCCTCTGTTGAGTAAGGCAAATTTCTAGACCTGAAAAAGTGTATCATTCCTGATACTCCAGTTTGAAATGGATTATTATGTAATTCTCTAAGGTCGATATTTACGACAGAAGCGCAATATACACTCGTTAACGCAACTGGGCATGATGCCCAGTCAGTATCTGATTCCATGTTTGTAAGTGAAAAGTTTATTTCGCCGGCGATGAATTTTGTCATTTTTAGTCTTCTAAGCTTTATGTTTATCGGAAAGATAGGATAGGGATTTTTGGATTGTGACAAAAATAAAATATTTATCCTTTAGTTAATGACTCCATACCCTGATTGCTTCGATAATCGCGTTAGCTTCTTTCTCTTTTGAGGAGTGGTTTCGTTCAATGGGGTTTAGAGTTCTGGACCAGAATCCAACAGACTTGCACCCCTTGGTTTAGGATCACATTGCTAGCATCAGATCCAATTTCAAGGAGGTTTTCCTCGTCTTGAGTGTCTACTACAGCTCTTTCTAATTCCCTTTTAAAATATTCAAAGGAATCTTTTATTTTAGCAAGTAAGAGGAATATACCGTTGTTATTTAGCGGGTGAATTTTTAGCGAATAGTTTTGGATCCAGCGAGTGATTCCGACGATTCTCCTCCGTGCTTTTATACTGCATGCAGGAGGGATTTCTTGCAGAGGTCTCCCCCTCTCAGGGTCTGGTCTAACGATCCTTTTATTTGCTTCATAGTCCAGAACATTTATTTTCATTACTTTGTAAACACATTTATTATCATTTAAGGTGAGACCATACTTCTCAATCAGTTTTTTGAATCTTGCCAAGTTTGTGCCATGTTCTCTTTCATTAACACCACAAATGTCGTATCATCTATATACACGAATGTTCAATTCAGGGCTTCATTCAACTTTGTGCCATGTTCTCTTTCATTAATAACACAAATGTCATATCATCTATATACGCGAATGTTCAATTCAGTGCTTCATTTTTGATTATTTCATCCAAAATTCTTTGAGACACAGGCTCTCCATTTATGATCGCAAACACCATCCTTTTGAAATTATACAATTTATCACCGGCTTTAAAAATCGTGTAAGGTTGGTCTACTTTACGAGGGGGAAACGAACTTTCTAGTTTTAGTTTAGAGTGCAGACTATATTTTGCTATTTCCGAAACCATCGTTGTATTCTTTGGTAAAGGGTAGGCATCTATTAAGGTAAAACGATTTATTGTTTGTGAATAATCTATGACTAACTTTCCCGTTTTTCTCATCTTTATTTACCACTACTTGAGCTCTCCATTGAGATCTACTATGCTCAATGTATGAATCCAAAAGGCTTTTTATTTCCTTCCTTATAAATGCATTCTCTTCTCTAGAGTAACTTCAGAATTTCATAGATATAGGTCTACAGCCAGGCGACAGATGGACTCCTTATGCTAGCCAGTCCACACAGTTTTAGAGGTGGTCTGTTTCCCTCATATAAAATTTAAAATCTTGTTTGAGGATCACATCAACACATAAGTTATCCATTAAGGATAAATTAAACTTTTTTTTAAGTTTCTGTACCCAGCGTAAGATTCGCTATACACTGTCCTACAGTTTTTAATAAGAAGTCAAAGGCATGCTGACAGTGGGGTTAATAGTTCTAACGTTCAAATCCATAGACGTGGTGTGGATAAAACTGACTACTTCCCGAATCGACTAGCGCAACATTTTTTTTTTGTTCACGAGGCGTTTTACCGTGGCTTTCGAAACTCCTTTTAGCCCAGTAGTTACAGCGGCTAATGACAGATAATGCAGCAGAAACCTTATTAGCTTTAAAACGAGAGATTTTAGCGAAATGGCCTTCCTTCTTGCAATTGTAGCAACTTGTTCCTCGAGTCGGACACTTACTTATAGGGTGCATTGTGTATATTTCTTTTAAAAGGGATTTGCTAAAAGCGGATACTCAAGAGTTCCCCTCTTTCTGATTTTCCACTTGCTGAGAAGTTAAGGCGTTATATAACATAGCCCTTTCCACACGTCGCGCTTGATTTCCAGCTTCTGTGAGGGTGTGCGTATTGATTTCAAGAAGTTTCTATCAAATAGGAGGATAACCCAGAAATAAAGGCATTTCCAATAGCTTCCTCTTTGTAAACTTCAGCGGCAACATCTTCGAATTTGCAGTCCTTCGCTAGAATATGCAATGCTTGAAGATATTGATCAAAGGTTTCTCCAACTTGTTGAGTTCTGGTTGAAATATATGCCTGGTGTATATCTCATTTTTTTTCTTGGACGAAAGCTCTCTTTAGAATGTTAACAGCTTCTTCGCTGAACATTTAGTATACAGCAGACAACACATAGTTTATAAGAATATCTAACCCCTCACCCGAGAAAGTTAAAAATGTTCCGTACAAATAATTCCATATTTTCTCTGCCTGGGAAGCCTTACTATCAAGATCCATAATTTAAGGTTTTGGTACCCTGTCTATATTAATATCTGAAACAAAACAAAATTAGTAGTTAATAGAATGTGTGAATCTATAATTAGCTAAAAGAATTCACTACTATTTCTCTAGTTGTTTTGTCTTTAATGCCAGGATAATGGTATCTACCAGTTCGCCAATATCATAAAGGGATGTGACTCAAGATTTAAAATGGGTCAAACGGCAGCATTGTGTAAAAATTTCCAAGCACCCTTCGACTAGCCCTCTCCTGAAGAAGAGGTACTGCTTGGGATGAAAGACCCTTGGAGCTTGGGCATACCAAGGTCAAGATTAGTTTTAGCCACCAGCTGCATCAACTGCTATTTATATGGCGTAAGACGACCGCTGTCGAGATTATAGAATCATTGTGAACGTATGATTTTGTCGATGACGGCATAGTATATGCTAAGCGATGGCTACATACGGTTTTAAGTTCAGAGTTCTCTTGGACCCACATTTGAAGTGCGCAGTTTGCCCTTCATAACTTGGGTGAAGAGATGGATTCATAGATTTCACAAGTGTATTTGCGCGAAAGTGAATGCAACGAACTTGTCTCATCAATTCATTGTTCCGATCCTGCAGCCATCACACACACGCACATATACATATATATATATATATATATATATATATATATATATATATATATATATATATATATATATATATATATATTGGGGAAAATGTATGTATGGACACGTTTGCCACTTTGTCATCCATTTTTCCGTAATATTGTTCTTGAATATTAATATATAAAAATCGCATATATATACAAGCTGCGATGGATAAATTGTTGTTTAAATTACGCAAAAATGAAAATAACACTGGCATCCCATTTTACACAAAATATCTTGAAATACTAAAGAGTAAATATATTCAATAAAATCGCCATTGGCTTCAGCCACTTGCCCAGACAACTTTGGAATCTCCTGCATCTCTTCTGGGCAATCGCGTTGATAAAGTTGGTGAATGCTGCCATAATCCTTGCCTTCAGTTTATCTTTGGTGTTACAAGGAGTTTTGTTGGTCTCTCACATAAGGGGTGATGTGGTCGCATAAATTGTCAGACTTCCATGACTGGGTTCTTCTGTTTGTGTGGCATGTTACAAAATCCTCTTGTCAGACATATGATCTTCCATCAAGCAACCCTCTTGAACCAGGGCAGCACTACCTCCTCAAGGAACTTGATATAAGCCATCGTGTTGAGTTTGAGACCCTGTGGGAGGCATAACGTCGCTATCACTGGTGATCCCTCCAAACAACTTCATAATCACCATTGCACTCATACAACTCTTTCCGAATCATCTGCATTGTCATCAGATTGACACCCAAACACTGAAATGTTCGGATTGGAGCTTCCGGAGCGAGTTCCAAGCAATAAAGAATGCTGTTTCCAAATTTCTGGAAGAATGAATTTCGTTATTTTTTTTTTATCACAGGCAACTGACTCTACTATACTGTGCAGTCGACAAAATCAAAAACACATAAAGCGCATGCGCGAAATTAAAAATATAAAATGCCGACAATTTAGCCATCACACTCTACATATACAGATAGATGTATGTGGTTTTCTATGTGTTATGTATGTGAAAAATGTTTCTTTCCATTTCTGATTATGATCAAGAAATGCACATTACGTATTTTTGTTATTATTCATTCATCATTTTTCTATAATTTTCAAAACATTTTATTTGTTATTTTACCAAAATCTAAACTTTTATAAAATAGGATTAATATAATAATTATTGATTTTATACTCAGTACCTCAACAGGAGTTTCGTAGGGAGTTTCAGCAAAATATGCCAAATAAATTTTAATTTTACAATGAAATTTAGTAGTCTCGTTAACTTTTCTAAGTGGAATATGTTGATTATTGTAATTAATGCTTCTGTTGATTTAACGACATATTAACTCTTGTAGCTGTTATTACCTATTGTTGAACAGTTATATTCATTGAGAGAGCTAATGTAGCAATATTAGTTGATAGTAAACGCATTGAAATTTCTTCAAACAAGAAAGTATAAGAATGAAAATGTAAAAATTATGTATAATTAACAATAAAGTATTTTATTGCCATAGCAACGGAAAGAATACAGAAGTTGTAAATAAAAGTGTGTATGGAGAGATGGACGTATTTGAAAGTTTGCTTTCTAGCCATGAGACTCAGGTTTTAATTTCACGATGGTCGACTTTTCAGGAAGGTATATTGTTGATTATATCGTCCCGAGGAGTTGAACACAACGCGCGGCACCATTGGAAAGTTATCGCTCTCAAGCACCTCCCTGGTCGTCCAAGATGTTCAACACCCGCCGCTGATCGAATAGGTGATCTCTTCGATCAAGGCCTTGTCCTATCCCACGTTGTGATTTGCTTTGATCATAAGGGAGGCCAAGATCACATCGCCGTCAAGTATCTTCGTATTGGGCTGGTCCGAGTGGGGTGGAAACGAAAAGAAAAAAAAATAACACTTGAATAAAAAAATAAATACTATTTTTTATAAAGTCCTTCGTACAATAGTTGGTTAGTTGTTGCTAAAGTGTAGAAATTCGCATGCCGGCAATTATTGACCAAACACGCTTCTTAAGTCAGACGCAGCACTTTGTTTACTTGGTAAAGTTTGTTTTGCTGATTTGGTGAAGTTTAGCACAAGGCTGATGTCGGAGCTTCTCTTCGGAAGATAATCACGTGGGGTGTCTCGCGCCCGGTGGCTGGAAAGATCTATGCTTTTTCGCTTCAAGGCATTCGTATTTATTGACGTTCACCCAAACCGGCGTTGAGGTCGCGATGCGGCCGGTTACTCAGTATCTTCTCTACCTGTCATCTTCATTGTCTGGGTTCTGAGAATTAATTACGTCCTAATTTGGGGTTCTTCCACGGGTGATGGTCACAGGTATTAATCCGCCTATAACTTCCGCCTTCTCTTATTACCATCTCCCCCTAATACTCCTCAGTGGGCGTGGGTAGCTCCTCCACCTTCCTTGGTGTTTCATCAGCGTGCGCCACCTAGGCCACCCTCCAACTAATGTTTTTTTGATTTGCTCTGGGGTTGAAGACGCAAGAAAAGATTAATTTCAAGAATTTTTTCCACGTCAATCCCATGTTTTTCATTATCCAAAATTGAACACAACTCAAACGGTTTTCAAACACCTTTGGGTTCCCATCAGGGACATTCTCTAAGAAAATTCTTATCACTGAATTATGATCTCCTCTTGCCTTCACAGATCGTATTTTTAGCTGTATGACATCCATCAAGTACCAAAATAGTTGCCATATGACCTGTCGTATTTGAATGTTGTTTTCTCTGCTAACCCGTCTGGTTTTCGGACTTTTTGAGAAATAAAAAGCCGAGTCTTTTCCACCCGGGGGAGGAGGGGGGTTATGTCGTTCGGTCTATTCATTAACTCTTCTAATTATTTATCAGGAGTATAACGCTATATTCTTCGATCCGTTCATTCAACTTCCTTATATACCGGTACCAAATAGTGTCACAAAGTACCTGAAAACCATAGGCGTCAATGGTTGTGTTAGTACGAAGTCACAAGTGATCATGACCGAAGCGGTGAGCACACTGGCATTGTTAAAAAAGACTGATCATACCAGAATATGCTCTCTCTTCCAGAAACTGTAGTCCACCTAGCATAGTTACCGTATAAACCATAGGTGGACTGTTGGTATATTGGTCGTCTCTAATAAGGATTTGGTAGCAGACAAGGGTGTTCTCTGAAACGAGTCATCAGCCATTAAGATTGTGTGAGGCTTATATTCTGAGAAGAGTTTTTACTAGTTTAATACAGAAAACATGTTTGTTAGCAAAAAAAAAAAAAAGAAGCAAAACAAAACAACAAAAACAAAAAACAAACAAAAAAAAGTCCAGCATTAAATTACAAATTGGAAATAGCAAAGTCAAACAAGTGTTTCAATTTAAATAACTAGGAAGTGTTTTAACAGAGGACTGAAAATGAGACACTGATATCCGAAGGTGCATTAGGATAGCGAAAGATGCCTTCCAAAAACTAAGCAGAGTATTAAGAAACAGGTACATTTCATTAGAAACAAAGAAAAGTGTACTGAACAGTTATGTAATGTCATATATGGCAGTAAATGCTGGACAATCTCCTCACAGATGAAGAAGAGACTTGAATCAACAGAAACATGGTTCTACAGAAGAATGCTGAGAATACCATGAACCGAACATATGAGCAATAACGAACTTTTATAAAAAATGAAAAACAAAAGAACACATATACTTAAAACCAGAAAGATACAGTTGAAGTTTCTAGGGCACCTTTATGGAGAAATATGTCTTAGACAGGTGATACTGACATGGCAGATTGAAGGCAAGAGAGACTAAGGAAAATAGCGCATAATCTACCTAGCTAGCTTGAGTAAACGGATGGTAGAACAAGGTTCAGAAAAGATAACAAAAAACAAAATTTATTAAGAGCTACCGAAGTCAGGAAATTGCGGAGAGCCATGATCACCAGCGTTCTGAAGGACTCAGAACATATAAGATGAAGAAGAAGAATTATTAGGTATAGTGTATATTCTAGTATATCTTTATGGTATTTGTATATAGAGAACTTTCTATTTTTTATTCGATGCCACATTCGATTCACTGGTGGCCAAAAGCCCCTCAGAAAGAAAACGAGACATGTTTTATCTCTAAGGCATCTTATGGCTAAAAACGAAAAAAAAAAAAAGAGAGGAAGAAACGTTTCGCCTTTTTCTTATATACTGCTTTAGGCAACGCCATTTAGCGGTTGTTTGCTGAAATTCTTTGGTAGGTTATTTAATGTCGAATATAAAATTTTCTGGACTAAATTTAGGAAGAATTACTAGTTCCAATGTTGACTCATCTTCATCAATCACCATGAAAAACACCACCGTAAATTGTTAATGATTGTTATAAAATATTAATTTTTCAATTTAAAATGTAGAATATAAATATCAAAATAGAAATTACATTTCTAAAATTTAGGATTTAGCTTTAACAAATTGGGGTGGCATCTTTAAAACATTTATTTGCCAACAAGAAGAAAATAACTTTTGAGTACGCTTGTGGTGATGTATCCTTTTAAATTCACTATCTTTGTTGTATGCGAGTATTTTCCGTATGCCACGTATAATTAGTAACTGGATGACACATTTCCCCAAAACAGAAATTACATATGACTCAACATAGTAGAATGATTAAGAGTGGCATCAATTCAAACTTCTTCTTTGTCTTCAAGACATTGGCGATCATGGCTCTTCACATTTTCCTGTTCTTTGTCGCTTTTAATAAATATTGTGTCTTTGTTATCTCTTCTAAAACTTGTCCCGCTATCAGTTTACTCAAATTCGCTTAGTAGGTTATATGTTATTTTCTTCTGTCCCTCTTGCCTTCAGTCTATCCTGTGAGTATTAGATTTTCCAAGCATTCATTCCTCATAATGTGCCCTAGAAATTTTAACTCTCTCTTCCTGATGTTAACTATAAGTGTCCTTTTTGCTTCAATTATCTCTAAAACCTCGTCGTTGCTCATATGTTCGCTCCATGGTATTTTCAGAATCATTTATAAGGATATTATTCAGAATTCACTGCCATATAGGACTGATATTACGTAGCAATTCAGTACTCTTTTCTTTGTTTTTAACGACATTTTTCTGTTTCTTAATACTTTAATTAGCTTTTCGAAGGCATCTTTCACATCAAATGCAATTAAAAGTGCTGCTTTTCAGTAAACGGTAACTGTTACTGGCCTGAACTTGTTCCAACTTTTACATAAGAGGATTTAGGACGGAAGAATTTTAGATTATAAGAATTGTGCACTGAGATGATAATTCTATCTATCTATCTATCTATCTATCTATCTATCTATCTATCTATCTATCTTGTTATATAGGTCGTTAGCAATCTCTGTATGTTTATGTGTACATATTATCAAAATAGAAATCTTAAATTTAAGGATTAAACTATTCAATTTGACTCACTATAAATGACAGCAGTCTTTAAATTTCCAGTATATTTAAAATAATATCTTTGAGAATGCATTAATGATTTAAGATAAGGAGAAACTGTTTATGGTTAAAATTAAGCACATTGAAAAAAGGGTTGTAATTATGAGGACACAGCAAACTATTTCCAAGATCAATAAAGCATAGTGTAAAGTTTATTTGTACAGTTCGGTGGACTATGATAGTTTCAACCAAGAACAAGTCAATGTAGTATGGCATACCTTGCTAGAGAGACTAATTAAGACAGATTCAAAATCTACTATCTATATTTCTCTTGTTGTCTGTCTGTGTGTCTGTCGTGGGCGTTGTCACCTCGCCCAGGCCGCATTTCTCACCCGATTTCGATGCAGTTTTCACCACAAGTTTGCAAATGGCTGCCGTAAGGATTTTTGAGTTCGGACTCAGGTTCCGAAAAAATCAATAATCGAAAAAATCGATAATCTAAAAAATCTGCTTACAGAAGGAATGATCGCATTTCAACATAATTTGACACCCTCTTAGAGTCTATCATTAGAAATGTTATCCTGAAGTTTCATGGCCACTGAACCCTAAACAGCGCTGAAAATCGATATAACCCAAAAACCGATACGCTCAGATTGCGCCTGAACCACATGTCGGTTTTTAGCGAAAACTGACCGGATTTATGAGAAGGCCATTGGGAGTCACCATGTGAAGTTTCAACTCTGAGTGCCCCTCAAACAAAGTGCAAATCGAAAATCGGTCAACCCTTAAAAATGTTTTTTTCCGGTTGGGTATTTCCTAAATGCAGATTAATTTAAGGTGACGCTATGCGCGGGAAGAAACAGGTCAGTGTGTGCAGTGGAGTGGAAGAAAACACTTGACCTCAAATTCTGGAAAGGCCATTGAAATTCGGCTTTTTTTTTTATCCCTGCTACCAGTTCTGACTTTGAGCCACAAATGACATATTCGACTTTGTCAACACTATTGATTTAATCGTAGTAACATCAGCACAGCAAAGGGCACTCCTTTAAAGGCAAGGAAGGGCAAAATATTTTAAGTCAAGTGATAGCGATTGCTCTATGAGTCGTACGATTTTTTTAATCAAGCACGGGCAACGCCGGGCCATGCTGCTAGTAATATATAGAACAATTGCTAGACAATTATATACCTGCCAAGTACATAAAATTCAATCAAAGACACGGAGCACGTTGAACGAGACACAAATCAATAGATAAACCAAAAATGTCAGAAAGGCAAGAGTGGGTTAGAGGTTGATCGAATTCCCGATGAAAACACCTATCATATAAGTCCTAGGCTTAATACGATGAGGAGTTCGTTGACAGCCCTACCGGTAAACACAAAAAATTCTGAAACTATACCAGACACTTTTAAATGTCTAGTTCAATTATTGACTCAATCAGAGATGTGCCATGCGTGATACACGCTTAAGTGGTCATGTCTCTTTCGATACATGACTGACGAGGCAGATTTTTTTCCCACAGTAGGCTGCCATTTCTTTCTACGGTAGACCAGTTGTCATCCAAGTCATCCGGCTATTTACTTACAGCTGGGGGGAGGGGTAGAGAAGAAGAAGATTCATACCTTTTACAAGGGTATTAGCACGTAAGTGAATGTACTGGACCTGACTGGAATTCGAACTCGGCTCTCCGATTCCTCAATACAAGCTGCTATCCATTACTCCACCATGCTTCCCTATTATTATTTACTACTTGATGGGAAACAATGAAAAAGTCACTGGCAATCATGCAAAGGCAGAGAAGTCGAACACGTTTTTTATATCCGTTTTAACACAGGAACCGACTATAAATGAATGAAGGTTACCCCACCACAATGTAGAACACACTCTCCGTGACATCAAAATTGACTCACTCACAGAACTAAACTTCTAAAATTCAAAGCTAGCTTGATCTGGTCATGATCCAATCAGTATGAATATATTGCGACATTGTTCTAACTATAACGTCCCCTTATGCATTTTGGTCAACCAATCGGCCCAAACAGGAGCAAAAACTGGAATGACGGTAATCTGCCTCCCTTGCACAAGAAGGGCTCTCGGGCCTACAACGGAAACTTCATACCAGTTTAATCACAAGTCAAGTTGTTAGAATTTTTAAATGCATCATTCAAGGTAAATTGTACACTTTATAAATGTCGACGGAACTATTAGTTACCATCAACATGACATTCAGTCAATGTCGCTGCATTAACCAATTGTTGGAATGTTTCTATGGCTGGATTGAGAACTAAGATAACTCTAGGTGATCTACTTAGACTTTACCAAATCTTTTGATAAAGGGCCTCATCAAATACTTCAGTTCAACGTGAAGCAAGTGGGTATTCGTGGCAAAGTTCTAAGTTGGATAAAATCTTTCCTCTTTTCACGAAGACAAAGTGTTGTTCTGTGAGGTGGTTTATCTTCTTGGCAGAAAGCCATTAGTGCTGTCCCACAAGACTCCATTTTGGAAACAATCCTGTTTTTGATCTATGTAAACGACAACCCTAATCTGATCAAATCAACTGCTAAATTATTTGTTGATTACACTAAACTATATCGTTGAATCAATGACACAGAAGACAGCTCATTACTTCAAGGTGGTTTAATTTCACTTTCAGCTTGGAGTTCGTTATGGCATCGAAAATTTAATGTGGGAAAGTGCGTTGTATTGGAGATCAGAGACAAATTGAAATACACTTGCTCGTTAGATGGAGTTTGCTTTAATCAAGTAAAAGGACAAAGAGATTTGCTTATTCTAGTTTCACATGATTTATCTCCAAGTTCACATTTTTCTCAAATTGTAAAAAAGGCTTATCAAAGAATAATATGATTAAACATTGCTTTATGAATCTCAAGACAGTCATGAAAATAAATTAACAACTTGAAAATGTCTAAGGAATGGGCGAAAGCGCTTGGGAATTAAACATCATGGATAATATTTAAACTACGTTACTCCCACAAAATGGAAGCATTTAAGAATACTAGAAAAAAATCATCAAATTTTCTCTCTCTGTCATATTCAACGAAACATGTTTGAAAGAAAGATAGCTGCACAAATTTACATTTTTCACACTGATGTGGTGCGGCTTCCCTCACTCTTTCTACAAATGTTTTCATGTCAACTGCTTTGACGAGCTTTTTTCCCTGGTGCCCCGATTGTATGAATTTAAGCGTGTTTATAACTACAACGTTTAATAATTTAAATGCAACGTCAATCGCCATCTTGAATTCGTTCATCTTTGTTTTTATCTTTCCTCAGTCCTCCCTATACTTAGTCCTTTCTCTCACTTCCCGTCCCTGTAACCCCCTGCGTACTAGTGGCCTTTCCGTCTTGCTTGGCGTGAAATGATTATATATATATATATATATATATATATATATATATATATATGTGTGTGTGTGTGTGTGTGTGTGTGTGTGTGTGTGTTTGCATTTGTTTGTGTGTGTAAGTAATATCTAATGTTTGTCTGTAGATGTACCCGCTCGTGACACTTCTGAAACAGGATTCTGTGTAGTCACCACACAAATTGATGAAACAGCATTCGAAAACGGTTGCAAGATCCAACTTCTTTGCCTTAGAGATGATCTGAATGCGCCAATGGTGGCGATTTTCACGAGGTAATTATGAATCCTGCTCAAATGTGCTGAAGGACTATTGTCTAAATTCTAAAATTCTTCGAAATTTATAACTAATTACGTTTCGTAGGGTCTTTTCATTTCTAAAATATTAAGGTTCCGAAAACATGATCGTAGCGGATTTATGCTGAACTAAATAAATAAATAAATAAATACAAGGTGCTACAAATGGAAGATCTCTTTACTACTGTGATGCCATTGATTGTGTTTTGCGAAACTAGCTCGATATCTTTTGCATTATATTGAAAGAGAATTCTGAAGAAACTCGATGAGAATTAAGTTACGTTGTAATGCTGAAAAGTTTTTAGCTCGACTAAGAAATCCTTTCTAAAGAAAATTCCGGACGAATCTTGTGTCAGTTACGTAACTGGAAGCACACAGCGTTGCTTTGTGACATGGATCCGCATCATTCGACTTTTTTCCGCTCGTCTGAGCGTAACTGCCTAACCCTCGGTTAGTTTTCTCGTTTGTATTGTCGTTTGAAATAGTAACAATAATTCTTGGATCTCTCTAAATTGACAGGATCATTAGAAAATTCGATTGCTTATCTTATTTTAAAATTTCCTTACGAATTGATGAATGTCTAATTCATTTATTTCAGCCATTCTGGAGACAATACTTCGATCGAGATGTCGTTTCTAATTACAGTTTCAGATAATCTTAAGTTTTAATGGGGATCAGTTCGTGTATTAACAGAAATTGAGTGGGTAAAAAACATGTATACACTTAGCGTTAAGAGTAGGTTCTTTTCTAGATTCATTTCTGTTAATATTCCCGCTGGGGTATTCGTCTAAAATGTAACGCTTGGCCTTGTGAAGATTGTTCTTTTCTTATATGTGCCTTAGAAATTTCAGCTGTCTCTTTCTGATGTTAAGTATGTTCTTGTTTTGCTTCTGTTTCCTTTAAAACTCCGTCATTGCTACATAGGTCCATAGTTAGGTCCACGTTAGGTCCATAGTATTTTCAGCATCCTTCTGTATAAGAAAATTTCTTTTACTTCAAATTTCTTCTTCATCTGTGAGGAAATTGTCCAACATTCACAGCCATATAGGGGGAATTGTATTACGTAATAGTTCAGTACTATTTTCTTTGTTTCTAAGGAAACTTTCCTGTTTATACTTTGTTGAGCACTTGGAAGGCATCTTTCGCTATTCCAATGCACCTTGGGATTTCAGTGTCGCACTTTCCATCCTCTGTTAAAACACTGCCCTGAGATTTAAATTGCTGTATTTGTTTGATTTTGGCATCTCCATTTTGTAATTTGCATGTTGGGCTTTTGTTTTTGCTGGCAACCATTAGCGCAGATATTATTTTTCAAGTACACTTTTTCTCAGAAATCTGTACAATGCGTCGTGAATTCTATAATTCTTAAATCTAATTATTTCTGAGTGTAATTAACACAACTAAAGGATATACGTAGAGGGAGAATCAAAGAGATAGAGAGAGAGAGAGAGAGAGACAGAGACAGAGAGAGAATACAAAAGGGAAGGGATAGAAAAGAACGCTGTGTAGATCATGGAAGAAAATAAAACGAATAAAGACACTGATGGCGTGACATTTACACGCTAATAACGTTGAAATATAGGAATCCATTTTTCTATCCTTAGCTCCAGTCGGAAAAATTTTATCGTTAAATTCAAGATGTAGAGTGCTGC
>OZ010571.1:82683972-82713972 GCA_963932145.1 Acanthosepion lycidas | reverse complement strand
TCACACGACATGTTGAAGTTTTGGTTAGTTAAGATATTCCGGCCCGCGTATGGGTTAGGGGCACGGAATAAATGAGTTGACCTTCTAGCTTGAAAATAAGGCAGCAACTGACTTGAAAATGCTGTTCGTCGGTGACGTCAGAGAAAAAGCGGGGAAAATTCAAATCCTGTCCAAGCTGGAACCAGGAGCAGCTAGCAACGTCGAAGTCGGCAACAAAAGGCTGGTTTACTACTATGTCTAACGGATCGTGAAAGCAAGGGGTGGAATCCGCGCACGCGCACGTAAAAATAGGTGGAATCCATGCACGATTCCACAAGATATTACCACGTGTCTTTTATAGAGACAGGAGTCTAGAAATCATGCTCTCGTTAGCTATAAAAGACGACACCTGTTGGCAATGGCGGGAAAGAGTGTTGTGTGTAACGGAGGAGGTTGGCGGATCTACTCAATGGTTATTGTGTCTGTTGGAGCCTAGATTTTTGTAAACTTTACGGTTAACTGCGTCTACTTGGCGATAAGCCGCAACAACATACTTTGTAGCAACTTTACACTACAAGCTGCATACAGTCACTATCGTCAGTTGGGTAAACCCCTGTTACTAATAGCGGAAATGAAAACGCAACACCATCGCTCTTTCCGCTAGTGATGGGGACTCCTTTCTAACTTTGAAGTGTTAAAGGAAATCACGTTATGTCATTATTTTGTCTTCGAGTTTAACATATCCATCTTAATCGTTGATGTTGAAAGTCCTCAAGCGATGTGGTTTTGGCAGTTTGGTACAGTTCTTTGTTTGGGATTATATAGCGCCAGTCCACAAGGTTCGAAGAAGGATTGTCATCGCTTTCTATTAGGTTGGTGCAAAAATAATGACGTAATAATGTCGTTTTTTGACGTTAAAAAATACGTCAAAAAACGACATTATTACGTCATTATTTTTGCACCAATCTAATATATGAAAGAGCTACATCAGCAGAAATGAAATCTCTGGATTGGGTTACCATCCTTGGCAATGCTCCTTTAATAGTTGTTGATACACTTCATCAGTAGTGAAGTGATATGTTTGGTACTTTTTTTTTTGACATAAAGTGTATTTCAACAAAGTTTTCTGTAAAAAGTTATCTACTAATACATTAGGAAAGAAGACGTATGGAGAGCTATCGATCTTTGATGATGATTAGACATGTCTTCTTATATGTCTTCGTTAGTATATATAGTATTCATCAGTAAGCTGTTAGTATGTTATACGCAAATAGACCCAAGAAAATCTGCTAGGACTTAATGATATTAGATCACAAGATGGCCTTTGGTGTGGTGGCACTTTAGTAACGGACAGTAAAATAATTGTATTTGGTGTCAGAGTCAATTAAGAGTCTGCAGCTTAGAAATTATTTAGTATCAGCGTTACGCTGCGAGCAGTCGGTTACGAGTCAGTCGAGAGAGATAGAAATATGCGAGGAGACTAAAATGAATTCTTGTCATTTAGTCTATAATTGTAAAATATACACTATAACAGTCATTGTCGTTGCTCGTGAATCTTAACATTGGAAGAATAGGAATAATTATTGAATCAATTGGCTTTTACATTTATTCCTTTTATCGGATGTTCACACATGTTATGTACATTTTATGTAAGTTACACGTTATTTTTCCCGAAAGTGTTGATGCGGCTTGGCATAAGAATCGCTCGTTCAAACTGAAATATTAGGTTGGTGCAAAAATAATGTCGTTTTCTCACATAGTAACGAATGTGAGAAAACGACATTATTTTTGCACCAACCTAATATTAAGGTTCAATATAGGAAAATAGAATGCATAGTTGTTAGCAAAAGAGGCAACCAAAAGTATTGGAGGCGTTAAAGTCAAGAAATTACAGTGATTTAAGTATTTGCTTCGTATAGTAACAAGGCACGCTTGAGTAATGAAGAATCGGAGAGCCGAGTTCGAATTCCAGTCTAATCCATTACATACACTTACGTGCTAATACCCTTGGGAAAGGTGTGAATGCTCTTCTTCTCTCTCCAGCTATGGGTAAATAGCAGGACAGACTGCGTTATATACCGCAGAAATGGCAACCTAGTGCGGGAAAAATGTGCCTCGTCAGTCATGTATCGAAAGATACATGATCGCCAAAGCGTGTATCACGCATAGCACATAACTGACTGATAGTAACAAACGATGGAAATGACTCAGAAATCCGAAGAATCATAGAAATAGTGAGAGAAATAAATGTAATGAAGTGGTTGTACCGATAAAATGATGACGCGAGGCTTTAATTATCTTTGTTTAACAATTTATTCACTTCACTATTCCGTCAGTTACTCTCGGCTAACATGAAGCGGTCCCCATATACCCCAAAATCCAATACTGTGTCGCTTGTGGTGCATGATAGTCTTCCCATTTTTAATATATCAATCTGTCCGACATCCTTTGCATTACCAGATTTAAGTGTGAGGTTACGTACTTCTTCATTCGGTGGCAGAGATTAAACACAAATTATCTTTGTTACTTGGCTTCCCTTAGTAGCCTTGTTTGAAATTTGGATGCAATGTCGATTCCGGCATAATACTACAATTAATAAAGTATTTAGATATAGTGAAATTTCATTAGTGAAAAAGAAAAGCGTGTTGAATTGATGCGTAATGTCTAATCTCTTATATGTCAGTGACTCTATTCATGCATGTAGGAAAGACTTCAAGCTACGTGGTTCTACCGACGGATGCTGAAAACATGATGGAGATAATATGTGAGCAAGGAGGGCGTCTTAAGAAAAATAAGAACTGCAAGGAAAATTATACTTACAATCAGAATGAGACAGTTGAAATAGTCGGGACACATAATGGAGGAAAGATGGCCTATAGGATTGAATACTCACAGGACATATTGAAAGAAAGAAAAACTAATTTGTATCTGAATAAAGACAAAGAAAACTTATCTTAGCCGACGCGTTTCGTCCTCCGAGGGATGTTATTAAACTAAATGCAAGGATTTTATTTTGTAACAAGTATTTACATAAACGAGAAAAATGTTATTCGTTTCTCAAAATTTTTAAATAAATACTCATAAATATTCATCGGGTTAACCGATATATGAAAAACATGGGCAAAAAAGGATAGTAATGGGATAAAAATTATTTAGGGGAACAGAAGATTGGAAGTTGTGGAGAGCTATGATCACCTATGTTAAAGGGAGACGGTATGCAAAATAATCATATATTATAATATGTAAATCAAACGAAAAAATATAAAACTAAAGTTACTTTGAACTTTACTGGAAAAAAAAAAGAAAACGTTTTTATTTCTTTCGGTCGAACGCGTTTTCCTTCGATTTTATGCGTAAATAGTGTTACCATTAAATCAAATCTTTCCTAAAATATATTTTATAATTACTCTCATGCAAAAAAGGTAACGAGGCATCAAGAAAAAAATATGAAAGCAATTCAGAAATTAAATCGAGCCTGTAGGATATAATATCCAAATTTAAAAAAAAAAAAGCAGTTAATTTTTTAAAATATAACGAACGCTTCACTCTCCTTGGAAAATCAATACAGTCAAAAGTGCCGGCCTTAAGCTAAAGGGAAATTAACTGATTATGACTTAATTTTAATATATATTTCTTATTTGTGAAAAGTAATGCTGATATTCTTGAACTGAAAAGGAGCATATGTCATCGCTAATATACCACGCTTTTATTAATATTTTTAGCATCGAATACGTAGTACGTAGTTTTAAAAAAATACATAGAATCTATTTAAATAATTTTACATATAAGTATATGAAGAGATAGAGATTTTCAGCAAGAAACTTTTGTGCAGAAGAAACAGTGTTAATAGAAGAAACATAAAGGAGATTAGAGAACTCTCACAGAAGGCAGTAAAAGAAAGCAGAAGAAATTGTAAAACATTGTAAGAAGACATAATATAGACATGTCAGCAAAAGAAACCATCCAGTATGTGCAGTACAAATCGGAGACACTGAAATCAAGCAAGGACAAAGATTTAAATATATAAGAAGTTTTTTTTTTTTTTTTAACAGAGGACAGAAAAACGTAACACTGAAATCAGAAGGCGTATTGAAATAGCGATTGATACCTTTCAAAATCTGAGCAAATCATTAAGAAAATTACGTTAGAAAAAAAGTACTGAATTCTTATGTAATATCGGTGCTCTTATATGACAGTAAAGGCTGGAGAATCCATCACAGATGAGGGAGAGGTTTGAAGCAACAGAAATAGGTTTCTACTGGTTGACTATAAAGGAGTTATGCTAGAGTTGTGAAATCTCGCACGCATTAATTTCAATTCTTCTTATTAATAACTACATTGTTTCCTTCCAGGTAAACTGATATCTGACTCTTCAAAGAAGACTCCAAAATTAACTAGTAGAGAATACTCTTGAAAATGGAAAAAATTTGGCTTTGTAGTGCTATCAAGTATTAGGTTGGTGCAAAAATAATGACGTAATAATGTCGTTGTTTGACGTAACGTCAAAAAACGACATTATTACTTTTGCACCAACCTAATACCTGCATAAAAAAGTTTGGTTTGGCGCCTAAAACTGAATATATCTTGTAAATTTATATATATATACTATTCGCCCATTTATTGAATATTTTTTACCTCATCTTGTCTGAATCTTCTGATTCGTGTCTAGGGATTATTGACAAAATCCAAAGAAGAATCTGCAAAGTTATCAATCTTGACCTGATATCTCGGCTTTAGACAGTTTCTCACTGCCGTAACGTAGCTTCCATTTGTCTCTTCTACAAACATTGTCATGGTAACTGTTCTGATGAGATTGGTAACTTGACTTTAAGCGTATAACTAAGTTGCCAATTAGTTTTCATAATTTTACTGATCAAATTGTTACTTGCAACCATAGGTTCTATGTTAATAGTTTCTTTCTTGCCTGTGAAATTCTCATCAGAGTTTGTTTTCGTGTCAACTATGATTTTCAAAATATCAGTCGTCATCTTCTGTCTCCTTGAATCCTTTTCTTTTATTGTCTTCTCCGTTTCATTTTCAGTAACCCACTGCTTCTTTGTGCCTTTTATTGCCCTGTCCAAGAGAAATGATTAAAACAAAAGAAAAAGTTGGAAAAGAATTCTTTATCGGTGAAGGATTTTATATTCTCGACAGGTAAGTCTGGTTCTGCAGAAATCCAGACAAGTAGAGTTAACTGACATGTTATGTTTGTCATCAACTCAAAACAAAGAATCGTTTATTTGTGCACGAAAGCTTCTGCTTGAAGATTAAATTCAAATCATAAGTCTGTCGAAACAAGCTGAGATTAAATCAAAGACACCTTGTAAAAAGAAAACGAATGATTACCATGTTTTTCTGTGTTTGTATCTTGATGTTATAAAAGTGTTTTTCTTTTTAGATGACATTTGCAGAATTCTGACGCTTCAACCCCTGAAAATAAGATTAACTTATTCTGAAAGGAAACTCTAAAACTGCAATCGGGCGAATTGTTTCAACATTTTACTATTTTTTGTTGCCTCGCTTTTCTCGTTTGGCTTTATGAATGAGTCTACGTTTCAAAATAAGTAGATTTAAAACTTTTTAACCATCTGAAGATCTTCAAAACGATAGAAAAAAAAACTGTATCTTTGTTTTAATATGGAACTAACGAAATTTCAGTTGTCATCAGCTGAAAGAGCACCTGCAATGTAAAAAAATGTTAACGCATTTTTATATCGATTATGTTTAAAGATTCAAAAGTAATAATACATTTCTTTCATTTATTTAATCGTAAACATCGAATTTAAAATCATTTCAAATGGTCATGATTATTAACTTACTAAATATTCAGTACCAGATACGGGCTATAAATTAAAGACGTACTTCAGTCGTCAGATTGTAATAAATACAGAAATTGAACTATCTGGAAGTATTTACTTTTTTAATCTTTACATCTTAAGAAAGGAAATGAAGTCACTAAAACACAAGAGCTTACTGAGTGCGCGAGAATATGAGAAAAATGATTAAGGAGTGATAACAATAAAAGAACAGGAATTAAGAAGGCTGAAGATAACGATCGATATTTCATTTAAATTTTTGAAGATCAATATTGACTGGAAAGCAAGAAACCGAAAAAGAATTCCACAAGCGAGAAGTGCGAGAGGAAAAACTGTTAACATAGAACTTATGGTTACATCTAGCAATTTCAACCGTAAAAAGATGATACCTTATTGCCAGTCGAATACTGTGCTTTACCATAAAGGAAAGTTCAACAGAATATTACCATAAAAATACAAAAATTCACAGTGAACCAAACAGAGAAATTGAACTATATATATAACATACGATGGGAAATGTGACAAAGAAATACGAAGTTCCATTGTAAAAGTGAAAGATACTTTCGCGAAACTAAGCATAATATTAAGAAACACGAAACTTTCGTTGCTGATCTGTTATCTGGAAATTCTGGACAAGGAGAGACTCGAGGCAACGATTCTATAGAAGAATACCGATAACAGCAAGAAGGGAACAGGTGGGCAACGAGAAAGTTTAAAGAGACACGAGAGCGAAAAGGACACGAAAGGGACAGGAAAACATATAGAGGAAAGTGGTTTGAGAGAATCTTACAAAGAGACGTGACAGCAAAGTGGTTCAAGCATAACAGCAGCGGCAGTATCGGTCAAACAATGAGAAAGCATCGTTTGAAGGTTCGAAGATAATGGCACAGTCAATTAAACCGTTGGTTCTGCAATTTTATAGCATAATGATTGTGATTTCAATACTTAGAATGGTAGTAATCAAGTTTTGTGTAAACAATGACAGCAAAACCTGAGCACTACTAAAAAGCTAAAAACGACATTGGAAGCGGAACGAGATTAATATTTTCCCCTAGATTAAATAAAAGGTTTAGTTGGGAATTCGCTGAAGATTACCCGAATAGAAGAAGTCCGGAGGACATAACAAGCGAAAATTTGTGATCTTAACAACATATATGAAGGCATTAGTTTGAATGTAAAAAAGGTAATTACTGAAGATTTTCATAATTGATTTTAATTACTATTTTCAATTGTTTACTATTGATAAAGATTTCGTTTCTAAAATATCCGTATCTGAAACATTTACGGCTTGAAGTGTGAACAAAGATATTTCTCGCTTATTATTCGTAGGTCGCTAAATCTATCGGTTTGATATTCGTAGGAGCGGTTAATGTTAATGTATATTTGGATATGTGCCTCTTTCTAAAAGCTCGTATTTTATTTTTGAATCCCAATAGTTGCTTTTACGGACAGTCATTTTGCGCTTGCAATCTTAACATGGTATTTTGAGTACCGGTATATTTGACAATGCAGGAAGTTGTGGAGAGCCATGATTGACCAGGCTATGAAGAGAAATGCAATTTTGTTTTTCGTTTTCTTCTTCATCGACTGATGTGCTTTCAGGCAAATTAAAGAGGATCGTTTTTTGAAATACCTTTTTACTTTTTTTGTTAGATTTAGAAAAAAACATTCCAGCAATGCAATTTATTTTACGAGGGGTTTCGGAAAATTTTTCTTCCTCACACACTTGCCAAAATCTGACCAAATGTGTAATCTGTCGTAAAGCCTTCTTCGACAGAGCGAGAACTTTTCAGCATACCATCGTATCTGAATAATTAATCATAAACAATGTTATTGTAGCGTTACTAACACACAGTTAATTATCGCTACGAACATTCATAAAAGTTTAATGAAATATGCGTACGGTCGTATGAGATATGGGCTTTATCTGTCTTTATAAAATTTCCTGACGTACTACCTTACATACATTAGACCCAAATTATATTTACGCACACATGCACAACTCTGCACTAATAAATGCATACAAGAATACCTGGTGCTTCTCTGGAGCTACAGTCACAAATAAAGAACGGAATTACATAACGGAAACCACATCAATTTTTAAAAAAAATCTATTCGCCCGAAGCAAGGTGATAATGCCACTAAGAACACGGAGAGTAAACGAGAATGAAAAGACTTTAGAATGAACCGGAAAGCCAATACCCCCACCCAAATAAAGGGATAAACCTCTACTCGATTTCAAAAGACCGGAGAAGAGTGTGAACCGGCCTATAGGCGAATCCAATCAATTCCTATTGCAATCAACAGCAGCAACAACTAAAATGGATAGCACATGTAACTCGAAGAGAAAAAAAATAACATTATCAAGATGTTAACATGACATTCTACACGACTTCAAATGTTAGGAAGGAATATCCCATAAATACTGGAAAGAGCAATAACAGCTACTGGGTTTGAGAAACCTATTTTCCTGAAAAATGATTTCAAGACAAAGATTTTATAAATTTCAATCGAAAGTAATACTAGCTGTTCGGTCAGTGAATGCCAAATGTATCCTTGTAGAGAAACGGTTAATATTACTATTACCATTATACATTGAGCGTAAATGAAAAATCCAAACTGAAATAAAAATAAATTAATTTTCTTTTTATTGTGCTTATTTTGAACATGAACCCACAACTTTACGTGATATTTGATAACTTTCTTGTTAAATAATGTATTGAATCCCAATTCAGTTTATCAATATTTGATGATTTCAAAAGCCTTGTGCCTATAGCATTGTGATTCATAAGCGGACGAGAAAATCCACCAAGACGCCATATCGTAAGCAAATTCATCTCTGTATAAAATAATTTCAATTGCAGCACTTTGTATTTGGGTTTGCCATCTGACCTTTTAAATTACAATAAATTCATCCTTTGCATGAAAGATCCCATTTGCTTGTGATTAGCGAAAAAAAATCACTTAATGTTTTAATGAACTTGTTTGTGAAATCGTCATTAAATCTCCGCAGGATACTAAGTGCTTAATGGATTGCCTTGGGTATGACGTACGAAAGACAGCTTGAATAACGTTCACGGTTTCACTTCTAATCAGTTGGCGTTGGATCATCATCCTAAACTACCGAATAATTGAATCACTCTCTTGAGAAATCCTAAGAGTTAAATTAGGTACCTCCACGAGATCGCTAAAAAGAGGATAGCATGATGAAAAAGACGCCAAACTTGACGAAAACAAAATTTTACCCTCTAAATGTTTATGTTATTATTAAGAGGAAAGATCAAAGTATTTTGGGAGTATTTTTTTTTACACTTTTTTAATCGTTCCTAGCACGTCCGAAATTTTCGTTAAAAGTCTTGTTTTTTTGAGTCAGCAAAATTGACAGATGGCAACTATTTTTTCCCATTTTATAAAAAAAATGAAAATCTCACTTTGAAATTCTTTTAAATATCAATTATCATTTTTTCAAAACTTATTTTAAGAAAATTAGAAATTATAATGTTTATTTAAAATATTTTGAACCAAGCTTAACTTAGCTTCGGCGCCGAAAAGATGTAATTTGAAAATAAAACAAAGCAGGTCATAAACTTTCGCCTCACTTTCCATAGAACAAATCCTCACGGAGTCAATATGTCATTCATCACGAATGACATATTGACGGATTCCGTGAGGATTTGTTCTATGGAAAGAGAAAAGTGAAATTATTTACATTTAAGTGAACAAATTATTTACCTCGATATTTTTAAGGAAATCTTTCAGCGCTCTAATTTTTTTTGTACTTAGCTTTCACCTTTACGTTTAAATATTAATATTTAATATATTAAAATAAGACTGTTAAGAGTGAAATTAAATTTCATATTTCATAAGAAAGGTATCTAATTAATATATAGGTACCTTTGTTACGAAATTTTATCCGAAGTGTACATAAAATACTATAATTTTATGTACATTTATTACATTTTACTGTGTTATTTGTATTTCCACTCATTTTATTATTAATTTTGATATTTCATTTATGGAAAAATCTCATAACTGAGATTAATATAAAAATAAATCATATAAATTTCATAAGATGATAATGATACTTGTAGGTACTCTTCTCAGTAGAAATTGAAAAATCAAATTAACTTCTCCACAGGTGTTTCACAAAAGTAAAGACCTGAACAGGGGAGAACAATGCTTAACTCAAATAAAGCAACTTAATTGTTTTCTGGTTGGTCTTCCGTACGTTATAAGTACAGCCCGATTATAAACACAAAATTACATTTCTTAATTATTACGGATCTTCTGATTAGTCAAAATGATACAATTTACAACGCGCTAAAAAAAGAAGATCTATTTCATAAGGACACTTAGGAATCCCGATGCGGCTTTTAACTAATTTTATAATATTTTAACAACTTAAATGTAAAAATCTATTATAATTAAGAAATAACAAATAATTGTATTAAAAATTCATTTTTTATCGAAAAAATGTTTTGCTTTCAGAAAATACTGTCCATATCCATAAAAACAACTAAAAGCAAATAAAAACATTTGAAATTAAAGAGTATATTTGTTTTATTGAGTTTTGTATTCAGAGATGATTTTCAGGTGGGGGGTGTCCAATTAAAAACAACAACAAAAAAAAAAAACTCCAAAAAACAAAACATAATTTGCATTCCTCAAAGCCTTGTCCTGTTAAATATTTTAATCACTAAACCTGACGAGATCGAATTTCTAGCGTTTTCATAAAATTAGTTAGAGGGGGGGGAATAAATATAAAAAAATATTTCTGCCATGACTTTAATGAAAACAAACATTTATAATAATTTCGATCATCTGTGAATAGTTTCTGAAAGTTTCATTAACATCCGACAATTATTTTTATTTTTGCAACATTTTCCAAATTAATGTGTCATACAAAAAAAAAAAAAAAAAAAAAAAAAAAAAACGTGCGAAAATTGTATATGTTATTTTACTAGTTCCGGTGATACAAAGAGAAACAAGGTTTTTTTAATCAAAATTTAGAATGTTATAAAAAGAAGGAAAATTTTTTAAAAATAATTAAAATAAACTTTGATCTTTCCTGTTAATGATAACAGAAGTATTTAGACGATAAAATTTGTTTTCGTCAAGTTTGGCATCTTTTTCATCATGCTTGCTCTTTTTTTAGCGATCTTATGGAGGTACCTAACTCAAATGAAATGCATCTAGGAAGAAAACCCTTCATAGAAAACAAAGCAAAAGAAAAAGTGTACATCGGCATTAGATAAAACCTAGTGTGGCGTGTATCTAAAACAATAGAGATTTAATATATTATAAAAGAAACAGCTGGGATTTGATGGGTTAACAGACAGAATTTCCTTAAACTCTGTGGCTTTTATGATAGAGAGTCTTCTAATGAGTTTTTTGTGTCGAAAAATTCTGTTCATGATGTACATCCATAACTATTAGTGATCACATGAATGACAATAGGCGAGTAATTGCGCTTGGAGTTAGACAAAGTTTTGATTTGATTTTTAACAACTTTCCAATCTTACGCAGGGTATTTAAAGCCAGAACATATCTTTAGAGTGTAAGACTTTTATTTAGAGTTACTAATGATTTTACTGGTACAAGTTCTACTAATTATCGTCCGGAGTATGACGATTGAGAGAGATAGAGAGGGCGGGAGACTGAGATACAGATAGATAGATAGCTAAAAGCGGACAGTAAGTTCAACACTCAGCCTTGACAAACTGTTTCATGCTTAAACGCAATCTTAAGGCCATGAAGAGTGTGATCACGCATAATACAGATTGTTTCCGCTGAGTGTTAACCTCACTGCCTACTTTTATATTTACACACGCTCTATCCCTGATATTGGCACTTGAACTCATCAATATAGCATATCTTAAGACTATATGTTTGCCATATATATATATATATATATATATATATATATATATATATATATATATATATATAGAGAGAGAGAGAGAGAGAGAGAGAGAGAGAGACAGACAGACATACAGACAGACAGACAGACAAACAGACAAACAGAGAGAGAGAGAGGGAGAGAGAGAAAGCGAGAGAGAAAGAAATAGATAGAAATTAGATTTCAGTGCAAATTTATATGTGGATGTTGTTAATTGTTTGAGAGGGTGCATAATATATCTACTAGATACCCTACAGAGAGGTAAAACCCAACTCCGATCAGTGCAGAATGTATCTACTGGATACCCTACAGAGAGGTAAGATCCGATTCGGATCGGTCCATCTTCCGGGTGTACGCTTGCACACTCGAGTATAAAACAGTCCACTATTTGCCGATATGGACTCTAGTAGATGTAGACTTTGTTGATATAAGAGTCATCTGAAAGTTACAAATCTTCATTTCAATTGTAATTTCTTTGTCATCTCCTATTTTTCTTCATTTTTAACTTTC
Organism: Acanthosepion lycidas; assembly: GCA_963932145.1. Taxonomy (NCBI): domain Eukaryota; kingdom Metazoa; phylum Mollusca; class Cephalopoda; order Sepiida; family Sepiidae; genus Acanthosepion; species Acanthosepion lycidas. Next base: position 82,701,768 of record OZ010571.1, on the reverse strand, counting down.
AGATGAACACAGCAATTTTTCCTTTGAAAATGATGAACACTAGAATATTTGTCTCGACATAAACAACACCTTGATCATGACGTCCTATGTCGAAAGTACTCGGAATAAAATATGTATCAACACGGTAATTTTCTCTCTTGTTTAAATCATTTAATGAAGCATGTCTCAATAAAAACATGCTGCAAAAATATACACAATACACACACACACACACACACACATATACATATGGGGGGAGAGAGAGAGAGAGAGAAAGAGAGAGAGAGAAAGAAAGAAATATACAGATATTAAATTTCCGTGCAAATTTAAATAAAATACATATGACATTGCCCAAAGATGGAATTAATTCGGCACTTTTAAATGACAACAACAAATTTTAACGTAGAACAGCTTTCTATCGAGTGTCCCTTTGAGAGGGTGCATAATATATCTACTGGATACCCTACAGAGAGGTAAGACCCAACTCCGATCAGTGCAGAATATATCTACTGGATACCCTACAGAAAGGTAAGACCCGATTCGGATCGGTCCATCTTCCGGGTGTACACTTGCGCACTGAAGTATAAACCAGACCACTATTTGTCGATATGGACCCTAGTAGATGTAGACTTTGTGGATATAGAAGTCAACCGGTTCTGATGGTCACATTCAGGCGTGAAACTGACAGCCATCAGGCAATATTGATTCCAATGTCTACATCTGTTTCACACTGTCTACATCTGGTAAAATAAAAAAAAGGATTTTATTTTTGCGTAATTTAAACGACAATTTATCCATCGCATCCTTTATATATATAGATATTCATAGTAAAATTGGCAGGCGAAATTTCATCTATGTATATGAAATTAAAATAGATGTACTGTAATAAATTATATTGTTATCTAAAAAAATGATTAAGAATTAATCTGTAGATGATTTCGATATTAAAATCGATGTATGCTTTTTTTTTCTTTAAGAATTTCACCCCAAGAAAGGCTGGAAGCCACTAGCACGCAAGGGGTTACATTGGAGCGAGAGCAGATAGGAGTCATACAGGAAAGGATAGTGGATAGATCAAGGCCACTGGAGATGTCTATTGACATTACATTTGAATAGGTGGAGATTATAGCTATCAGGGAAACAGGAAAAGGAAAGGGAATTCCACAGGCGAGAGGTGCGAGATATGAAGCTATTGGAGTAGAAGAGACGGCTACATTTAGTAGTTTCGACAGTGAAAGTGTGAGAGCGGGATGCCAGCCTCGTAGGACGCTTGAATTCATGAAGTCTGGGAACCAGCCAAAGCAGCTCATTGGAATAATTACCATGAAAGTATTTGTAAAAATGACACAGAGAGGCTGCAAACGAGATACCAGATCAGAGCAAATTGCATTGCGTATCCGTCTCTGGATCTTATCAAGAACCCCGAGGCAAACAGAAGGTGCTCCAGCATCACTCCATCCAAGGGCGAATGGTTGATTTGTAGATCTGAAGGATCGATTCCGGGAGAAAAAATTCCTGGCGCGGCACAGGGAACCAACTTTGCGGTGGACGAAGCAATTGACTCAATATATTTGTTCCATCTTAGGTCAGCAGACAATGTGAGACCGAGCAGCCGCAGAGAGGTGCTCTCGAGAAGTTGAGCGTCAGACATTCTAATGGGGGGAAGGGAAGGATCTCTATGGTGATTAATAGAGAGCAGTTTAGTTTTTGAGGCGTTAAAGTTGACCAGCCAATTCTTGCCCCAATTAACAACCGATTAGAGGTACATTTCAAGACGAGCGGCCTGGTTAGTTTTGTCACTGACACTAGATTTGTTTTTGAGGCAGGAGTAAATTGTAGTGTCGTCCGCGTAGATGCCTACCTGGGAATCTATGACGCCAGGAAGATCTTTTCTAGGAGGAAAAAAAGAAAAGAAGAAAAATGGTTGGGAGGACGAAAGTAATATACATGCGCTACACATTTCCTCCTGCTTTTCCTTTCAGGATTTTTACTGTGTATATATTTTGCGGAAAAAAAAACAGACAGACAGCTCCGTTAACTCGAGAATCCTTCATCAGTTCATATTTGGTGTTACAGAGAGTTTTGTTGGTCCCACGTTCAACTGGAGTGCAGGATTAATTTCAACTCGGAACTAATTTCAACTCGGAACTAAAAAAGAATGAAAGTTGCAGAAAAGATGAATTCTGATTTATGTCATCTACTACCGATTTTTAATGCTAAATTAAAAAAATTACTAACTCAATGCAGTTTGTTTAGAAATTCACGGAAATTGATAACTTATTTTTAAATGGAGTTGAAATTAGTATCGAGTTAGAATTAGGTCCGAGTTGAAATTAGTTCTGTCACTCTTTTAACAGCGTCCCACACATAATAATCAAGAGGATTGATTAGGTTACCAAATGTAAGGGGGATGCAGTCACAGGAATTGTTTGACAGCTATAATTGGGTTCTCCTGCTTGTGTGGTATCGTTACCACATATAGGGTCTTCCAGAAGCAACTCTCTTGACCTGGGTCGCACTACCTCTTCAAAGCACCTGATGTAGGCCCCCGTGTTGAGTCTGAACCCCTATGGTAAGATGAATGGAGGCATTAATAGTGGTCACTCCAAACACCCTCGTAATCACCATTAGACTAATCCAACTTTTTCCGCATCCTCTGCACTGTCCCCGGATTGACACTCAAACACCCTGAAATGTAGGTATTGGAGCTTCCCGCGCGAATGTAAATCAGAACAGCATGCCCTTTCCAAATATCTGGCGTCGTGGTGTTTTTTTTCTCAAAGACGGTGTACAACTGACCCTACAATACTGTGCCGTCGATAAAATCAAAAACAAGCAAAGCACATGTGCGAAATTAAAAACATCAAATGCCGACAATTTGCCCATAGCACCCTGTAGAGAATAACATCTTTTCTGCTTACAAAAGCATGGCACTTTCCATACTTTTAAGTTACTGGCAATCGTGTTCCTTCAATTGTCTAGTTGCTATTAATGGACGACTGCTTTCATATTCCACTATACAAAAACATGGACTTCTGTGGATAGGGTCTTAATGTTGGTAGTGGCTCTGTGTTTACATATTATGATTGCTACTATCTTTTTCTTTTAATGTTGACGTGAAAAAAATTTTTTCCATCACCTGCAACAGCCCGATGCAAAAATGAAAGTTTGGAATGCCTGGTTAAAAGTATGATGCAGATGTAGAAATGTGTTCAGTTCTCAAGCGAATGTACGCGTAATACCTAAATTCATTCTTTACTAGTTTCTTAGTTAAATATATGAGTTAACCTAATTCTGGACGTAGTTTCCTACCATTCAACCTATCGGCTCACTTGGTTGGTTGACTCATAATAACTAGCAGTGAAATACATCATTACAAGTAATATCCTAATAGAAACTAATTCTAAACGCGAATTCCCAGCATTCAGTGTTGTTTCTACTATGATTGGTTGACCCATAATTTATCGCGGTGAAATACTTAATTGCTGTTCGAACACACTAATACTTCAAATTAGCTCAAATTAACTACACACTTAATTGAGAATGGACATATTTCATATATGTGAGACAGAAACCTGAGGATCAGTAAGTTTATAAGATTATAATTATTGCATTTGATAGACTTATACTATTTATTTTGCATCATAGTAAACCTAATATATGATTAATAATAATTCATTCGATCAAAATACACAGTAAAACATTATATGAAATGAACGAAATGTAAGCTCAGTTAGTGTATGACTAAAAAAAAAATGTAAGTTTAAATACGTAAAACATTTTTGCAATGGAATGACAACTGAAGCTATTCATCTCGAAGTGCTTGACAAAATCCAAAGAAGGATCTGTAACGTAATCAGTCCTGATCTGGCAGCTTGACGTAACCTCAGTCACTGTCTCACCGACGTGGTGTGGCTTTTCTCTGTCTTTTCTACAAATATTTTTACGGCAAATGCTCTGACTTGTTTCCACCCCCCCGGTGCTTCGACTACATCAATTTTAGCGTGCTACTAGATTGGCAGCTAGGTCCCACCCGTTTATTACTGAAATAGCTAAATTCAATCGTCACTTTTACTCCAACAGCTTCTTTTCTTGCACTTCCATCCCGTGTAACTCCTTTCCGTTTACTCGCTTCTCTGATAACTACAATCTTCAAAAATTTAAATGCAACCTAAAACAGTATCTTCTGTCTCCATGAATCCCGTTCATGTTTTTTACTTCCTTCAGTCCACCCAATTCTCAGCCTTCTCTTTAAAATTCCACTTCCTGTAACCCCCTGCGTACTAGTAGCACTTCCGCCTTGCTTGAGGTGAAATGAAGAAAATACTGTTGGCCGTCTAACACTGAGAATTCTTCAACTGGTTTAAGGAAGCTATGTACAGTGTAACCCGGATATAAGAGAGTTGACGGGACCGGAGAAGAAGTCTCTTATATTCGGGTTTCTCTTATATCAGGGTTTGGTCTATTTTGTTTAGGTAACTATGGCTCTAATTTGGGACCAGAGAAAATCTCTCTTATATACCGGTTTCTCTTATATCCGAGTTACACTGTATTAAATTCTAAAACATTCGTTTTGGGAGAAATTAATATTAGAAATAGGAGAGTCGAGTTAGTATTCCAATCGTGTTCGTTAGATTCATAAATGCGCAAAACCCCTTCGGAAAAGCATGAATGTATATCTTCACCCCGAGCTATGGTTGAATAGTAGGACAGACTGGGTCCTAAATCGTTGGTTGGCAACCAGTCTACCGCAAAAAGAAACGACGGGAAAATCGTCTGCTTAATCTGTCATGAATCTGATGAGACATTATCGCTCAAGCGTGTATGACACTGATTGAATATGAGAACCACTAGAATAAAATGATCTCAAATTATGACATCAAAAATAGAAATAAAGGATTTTCAGTTCTTTTTGCAGTTGTACTTGACAGAAACTGAGAAATATGTCTAGCATTCAAGCATCGCTGGTTATCTGATGGTTATGTTAATTTACAATGAAATCAGATGAAATATCATGTGTCATATTGCATCAGCGATGGTTACAAAATAAATATCAGATACTTGAGGAATCAAGATATTTTGAATGTTGTGGCAAGAAGGTCGAGGGAATAGTGAAGAAAGTTGGAAAGCTGTCTATTATGTTTGGCTTTCAATTAAAATGACATTTCCTGTAAAGATATTGTTATGAGAAAGCGTCAATCTACACAGACAGGTGCAATGGAATGCATGCAAACAACACAATGAAGCAAAACTATGGCAACACAGCGCAATCTTCAAATCGAATGACAATCTTTTTTCTCCAGCAAGACCGTGGTTCTTCACAACTTCTTATCCTTTGTAAATAATATTTGTTCCCTCTTTCTCAATCCATGTTCTGACATTCATTTCCAGAAGCTTATCAGGTAGGTTACTCGATATTTTAATAAGCAATTTTTAGTTTCAGTATGTCCCTTGTGTGACAAATTCTCGGAGCCCTCATTTTTTTCTTATGTATCCCAGAAATTTAAGTGCAAATGTCCTTTTTGTTTCCATTTTCCCTTTAAAATGTTCCATAGATAATACTCTGTAGAACTGTGTGTCTGTTTCTTCAAGTCTCCTCTTCGTCTCTGAGGAAATTGTCAAGCATTTATTACCATAAAGGAAGATTGATATTACATAGCATTTCAACAGAGAAAATAATTAAAATATTCTTGAGAATCTTAGGCCAAGTAAAGAAAGGACCACTTTCTCATCTCTTAAAAAGGATTTTTATCTTCCTGAATCCTGGTATTTTAGTCTTCTTTCACCTGAACGTTTCTTTCGATCTCAGTAACACTTTGCGTTTTAATGACGATATCACTTTGTTTCTTCTACGTGCATTGTAAATGGGAGATCATGGCTCAACATCATCCTATCCCATTGTAGTACATACCAATCTTCCACTACACCGTTAAGTCATCCGTTTACACAAGCCTTTGGTATGCTCTGTGAATTGTTAAATTCTCCTTCATCATTAAATGTCAAAGCATTTTCAATTGTCTTTGTATTCTAATTATAACTGTCCCTTTTATTTCCATTTTCCTTAAAACTTCTTCGTTGCATATGGACTCCGTCCACGGTACTCACAACTTCTTTCTTTAGAACAACATTTCTGTTGTCTACAGTTTCTCTTCATCCATGGGGACATTGTCGACCATTCACTGCCTTCCAAATTAATATTACATAATAGTTCAGCAATATTTTCTTTGTTTCTAACGAAATTTTCCTGTTTCTTAGTACTTGGTTCAGCTTTTCGAATGGATCTTTCCTTAATGCAATTCCTATTTTATTTTCTTGATTAGCATTTTCATCTATCAAAAATTAGAAGGATATTCAGTTTTCTAAACGATTCACGCTTCAGTGCAAACACAATTTGTAGATAGAGGTAGAAACCTCTGATAAAGGATTTATAAACCTATAATTAACATCGGATATTTATAAATGTATAATTAAATCTGTTTTTCTTAGAAATTGTATTTAATACTGCTATTTATTTTAATTGTTATATTTAAAACAGTATTTCACGGAGGGCATTAAGCAAAAATGTATCAGCCTTAAACGAGCCTCAGTATTTTCAATGAAAATTCTAATATATAGATTTAGTATTTCATTCGATATTTTCATATTTAAACCACTGAATAATTGAATAGAGTATTATACAATGATACACTGATGATTATTTTCTTTTGCATATAATCAAATTTAGAATAAATAAATAATTTATCTATGTACCTGTATAACCTAAGCCATAACAGGAATGTGGTTTTACAGAAGAGTACTTGAGAATAACACAAACGGAGCGTATACATCGAATGAGAATGAGGCAGGTGACATTTTCGGAACAAGTTGCTGATTCATGCTTTCCAGCTTTTTGGTAAACCTCTTTTGTAGTGACTGTCTTTAAGAACTCTGTTGAACCTTCTGATCCTTAGAATTATCGTCCTATTGGTCTTGTATATCTTTTTGGCAAACTATTCGAGGCTCTAATCAACTTCGAATTCGTTTAGTATTTCAATTCGCAAGGTTTTCCTTCAGATAAAAAAAATATGGTTTTCGCTTTTCTAGATCAACCGCCGATGTAAACATGTTTATAACTGAATTTGTCTGTAAGGCTTCAGATACGAATGGCGAGGTTTTGTCTGTGCTTTTAGATATCTCGAAGTCGTTCGACAGGGTTTGGGATGCCGGCCTATCTCATAATGTGAAGGGTGATGGTGTATTCGGACAAATATTTGACTTGATCCAATCGTTTCTGAACAAATAGTATAATGAGCCGTATTGAAATGCCATTTTTAGAACCTTTCATATTAACGCGGATATGCCTCAGGGCTCTATACCTGCATCTACGTTGTTTTTTTTTATCTTCCTCAACGATCTTTTCGATGCAATCAGTTCCGAAATCGGTAATTATGCCGATAAGACGACTAGTTACTCCTGTCTTAATATTCTGATAAAGTAAGACGTGTTTTTTTTGTGTAATGGCATATCAACGCATTATGAGTCAGTTAATACCGAAATTTAATCTTCTTGAGAGCTTTTAAGTAATAAATATATGGTATACGTTATTCTGCTTTCACAGTTCAGTATCTAGTAGATGAAACTCAATTTTATGCATATACATGTTTGTGTGGACATAATTACTAGAGGCGGTGATATGTATGTTTTATGTTGTAGTTTTGTTGAAGTTATATTTTGGAATACTGTTTGATTTCTTTTATATATTGTAGGATATAATATGGATTAATATTATAAAAGAGTTCTTTGATGTTGGTTTAATATCAACTACGATGGGTTATTTAAGAGCGAAATGTAAATATTCATGTCATTTTATGTTTTCAACTACAGATATTTTATACATAATTTTATACTTTCAAAGTAAAGGGATGTTTTTGTTTAGATATACATATTTAGTAGATCATAAAATGCATTGTTGTTAATCTTATTATAAAATGTATTTTTAGTGTTGCAGTGATTGTTATTTTGCTAAGAAAAAGTATTTTCGGCTATTTTATTAAAAAATTCTACTGTTGGTTTTTTGTTTGGAGGTTCACTATTTGCCCATATCTGAGACCATAACAGGTGCTACTACCCTGGGTCACAGTTGAGCTGGGAACAACAGCAATTGATAGGTGGTTCCACGCTCCTCAAATCCTCCAATCTCCCGATCAGAGGCCTTGCTGCAAGATGTAGCCTATCGATATACCCAGGACGTTAAATGTAGAACTGGCAGTTGATCTGGAAATAACCCCCATCAGGTGTTAACTAGGTCAAGAAGTGGCTTGTAAATTTTAACGTCTCCAAAAGGAAATTGCTATAGTTTAGTCATCATAGAGCGTATCTGGAACATTCGCCGCAAACATTATTGCCTTAGAAAAACTCGCCTCAGGAATTTTCCCCTATAGGATTTTTGCCGTAAGATAATTTCGCCGCATTTTTGTTGAGACGCTTATCTTGAACGTCCCTTTTGGAGTAATGTTTAATTTAATAGGCGAAGTATTTTATTATCAAGTATATATGGATGTCTTTTTTACAGGATCAAACATCAGAAAAGAAATTAAAAAGTAAACATTTATTTAAAAAGTTGGTTGCGTATTCAAGTTGTGAGTCTATATGAAATAATATATATTGCTTGAGTGAAAATTGTTGGCAGACTGATATTATGTTAACAGAAAGTTTAACGTTACGTCTGAAATATGAAATTGCGTGACGTATTTTCTGGTTTCAAGATAAAATTTTTGCGCTCCTCACTGACGAGGATGAATGATGTACGATTTTGATCCTATAACTTCGCGTATTAAAATGTTTAAAACGAAGTAACAATAGTGGGAGCCAGATTTACTTGAAAACAGGCTATTTCGCATATTAAAAAAATGAAATCGTCTTACGGCAAAAATCCTATACGGCAATGTTTTCTACGGAGAAAATTCCGGAGGCGAGAAAGTTTACGGCGAATGTTCGAAAAACCATCATAGAGTATCATTTTTTGCCTTCCATTAGTAACCATCATGAGGACAACATATTGAGCCTTCTTGGTCTCTGAAGATTGTGGAATGATTATATTGATTCAACTGCTATGTCTGATGCTTGCTAAGTTGATTCATTGTATCGTGCCAGAAAATTCTTTTCGTCAGAATCCATCTTGCACGTTATTTAATTTGCTATTCATCCGTGCATCGATTATTATTGCCATGTTTGTTCTGATGCTCCTGCAATGTATCTCAAGATTCTAGACAAAATCCAAAGAAGTGTATTTAATTTTATCGGCCCTGACCTGGCATGTCGACTTCAGCTATTTATCCACCGCTGTGAAGTGGCTTTACTGTAAATATTTTCATAGTAATTCTTCTAATCTCTCCTCCTTGCTATTTCGACTCCATGAATTTAAGCCTGCTATTAGATTGGCATCTAGGTCTCATGGTATTACTGTTGAAATAGGTCGACATAACCATTAATTCTATTCTAAATGTTGCTTTTCTTGCACTTCTCATCTGTAGGACTCTCTTCGGATTTCTTGCTTCTCTGCAACCGACGTCTTCTTGGTTCTGGTGGTATTGAATGTTACAAGCCAGTCTTTTCCCTATTGAACTAGGCCAGAGGAGAAATCATCTGTCAGACTTTGGTCATCTAGAGATTTTTCTAGATGCATACCTAAACTGTGGTATCTTCTGCATCGATATTTACTAATGATTTGACAATTTTCTTAGACATATCTTACTTATTATAAAACGCAGATTGTGTGTGTGTCTGTACGTTTATATATTGGATCGGATTTCCTACATTTTTCAACCGATTTCAACAAAACTTCACAGGACTACGTAAAATTACCTTGCGGTGGTTCTGACAGTGCCAAAAATTGAAAAAAACACAATTGTTTTTGCATGAAATCAATTTGAAAACACGATTAAGAGGCATTAATGAAAGGGGGACAACTCATATCGAGTTATACTTATTAATATCCAGTTATCGAGTTATACTTATTATAAAACCCAGTTTGGTTGTGTGTGTGTGTGTGTGTGTTCGTTTATATATGGGATCGGATTTCCTACATTTTTCAACCGATTTCAACAAAACTTCACTTTTTTTTGGCAGGTAATGTTTCTTATTGTCTTGAACACATTTTTCTTTATTTTTACATTCAGAATGCTTTAAAAATTCCATTTACAAGACAATTGTTTATAATAAAATTCAATTCAATCGGTAGACTCATAACGATTGATAAACAATGTTTTTGTTTGAGTCTGGGTTTGACCAATTCGTAAAAAAAAAAAAAAAAACTAATGAAGGAATGCGTGTCTGTCAAGCTTTACAATAATATTTGTCAATTTTATTTTTCACTCTTTATGATGGTCGATACTTGATCTATCTCTTACTGTTACATCCCCGGGCAACGCCGGGCTCTACTGCTAGTCATTAATATACATCGGAAAGATCTATTATACGAAAATCTGAAAAAATGGTCGGTTCCCCGTATCGTGCCACTAAGTACCTGGCTCCTGTTATCCTCTACAATTCCTTTTCAATCTAATTGTAAAGAGCAGAAAAGAGTAGCTGAAAATAGAGTAGCTCTCTGGCCGGATCTGCCTAGTCTTCCCAGTCTCGATAGAGTCCAAAAGCGTCTCCGCGTCCTCGTGGGTAACGGATTATTTTCCACACTACAATCACGCTGCTCGAATACTTTTTCCATGGTAAGTGATCAAACGAACAAAATTACTTCGTTACACCAATTCTAACCTTCACGTTTAAGACCCACCATGGCGCAAACATTGTAGCGAAGCACTTTTACTCTCTTTTTATTTCATTGATGATATGTAATTTCACTAAAACATCTTTTTCCAAAGAACCGTTGCTTTGTGGAAACGACCCCCAAGAGGATGATTCCCTGATCACAAAATCTGTTCAAATCTAGATTTAATCTTTATTTTCATCACATATCCCCATAAACGCTGCCTGTTCTTCTGTAACCTTCTACCTCGATTGGTTTTTGCGCTTTGTAAAAGGTGAGTATCATTGTAAAAAAAAGAAAAAGAAACTGATGAAAGAACCTTTGGCGATGCCTGAATTGCTCTCATGGGTTTCTAAATTTTCAAGAGTGCATAAAATTATGTCCATCCTCTCCTTCTTATAGCAATTAAAGGAACTGTTGTGTTATCACCTCAAAGTGTTTTCTCCTCAAATTATTTCAATATGAAGTGAATTAATAAACTCCGAGGAAAATGGTCGGTTCATTCTACCATTTCAGAAATACCCGTCTTCTTCTCTACTATATTTACAGAAGTCAGATTAGACCAAAAATGGAATATTGCAACGAATATCTACGCTGTAGTTAGTCAATTCCCAATTTTCAGTCTTGATAGAATTTAACGTCGTTTACGCGGTCTTTTCAGTGGAAAATCTATCCTTCACTCCGCAGTCTCTTGCAAACAAACGAAACATTGCAATCCGATCGGTACCTTATAGCTATTACCACGAGAAATCTTCGAATGAGAACCATTCTTTATTCCTATCAGACCTTTACAACTAGGAGACGCGCTCTGCTAAGTCCAATAAGTCTGATTTACTTCAATTCCTTTTCAATCTAATTGCAAAGAGCAGATTCAACTCAGAGAGTTTTCTTCTGAGGAACTGCTTATTTATGGCACAGACACTTGTGGTTGCGGCTTACTTAAATGCTAGAATTTTAACCACTTCAAGTAAAGTGTTAATCGTTATCGATCCATTTTTTTCATCATAATTTTCAATTCATATTACGCACATTCATATCACACTTCTTTCACTATCTCTCTATCTTGAGTGGCTCCTGATCCTTGTACTGGGTGAATTGTAATAAAATATCATAATATTTACTAAGCTATATTTACTAGTTAGATTCACTTACGCACAAATACCCTTGGTAAAGGCCTAGATGCATCTCTTCTCTCATCCAGCTATGAGTTGATAACAGGACAGACTGGGTTCTTTAACCTTGATTGGCAACCAGTCTACCACAGAAAGAAATGCCAACCTACTGCGGGAAGATCTTCTGCTGTGTCAGTCATGTATGAAAGATACATGATCGCTCAAGACGCTTAACTGAGTGATTTAATAAAAATAATTTAAAGAAGTAAGCAATGAAGAATAGAGGACAACAACAACAACAACAAAAAACAAACAAACAAAAAAAAACAGAAAAACCCCCCGGAGAAATTGATCAATAGGGAAAGCCAGGCAGTAGGACAGCTAACCGAATTCCATTGACGGGATAAAAACGTTAAAGATAATTAACGACGTTGAAGTTTGCGCTTTGAGGATTGAATCACGAAACCAAAACTGACTGATCAAGTTTTGTCATGTCTTTTAGTCGAGGAATCAAATTGTCTTCGCTACCGATGGATACTGGCCTGGCATCCGGGCATCAATATATCCAAGAATTAAACTCTTAGCACTCTTGGAGAGCTTGCGGCGTCAGCATCGGAATTGATGAAGTCGGTACCATGGCAGCCTGAGGTAAAGACATGGATTTTCTTTTCTGAATGCTCTCAGATTACTTGAAAATTTCCTCGAAAGATTTGCAGCGTTCTGGTATTTGAATGGACCAGAAAAATAGAGAAAATAATGGAAACGGTATTAAGAAGAAAAATGAATTATTTTCATTATGACGAATTTTCAGTATTAAACAATAATGAATATATGTAAAGAAGGATTCATTGATTTGGATTTTGCGTTTAAGATTATGTAAAGCCAAAATATTTTTAGGGATTATAAGAGTTTTTCTGTAGATAATAATGATTTTCTGGAAAAAGTCCTAATATTTAATACATGACTGAAAGGAGAAGTGGTTGATTCATACCTTTCTTAAAGGTATTTGCACGTAAGTTAAAATAACGAACCGACTCTCTGATTTCTCGTTCACTGCCTTTATCCATTACACTAGAAGCACATCCAACTTTACGATACTTGATATTTCTGAGATAAACTTCTATGATCGGATGGAAACAGGTCTATAGTGAACCATTATGTTTATCTGTACTACTACTATCAATAATAAAAAAACAATAAATAAATAGCACAGTAATAATAATAATAAGTAATAATAAAATAGCACAATAATAGCAAACAATAATAATAATCAACAATAATAAACAAATAGCAAAATAATAATATTAATAATAAACAATAGTAAACAAATAGCACAATATTAATAAACAATAATGAACATAGTAAAACAATAATCATAATAATAAAGAATAAGTATCAAATAACAATAATAATATACAATAATAAATAACAAATTAATAATAATAAGCAGATAATAAAAAATTGCACATTAATAAGAAACAATTACAAATAGCACAATAATAATAAACAATAATAAACAAATAGTACAACAGTAATTATAATAATAAAGTATAAGAAACAAATAACACAATAATAATAAACAATAATAAACAAATAGTACAACAGTAATTATAATAATAAAGTATAAGAAACAAATAACACAATAATAATAAACAATAATAAACAAATAGCTCAACAGTAATAATAATTATGATAATGATAATAATAATAATAATAATAATAATAATAATAATAATAATAATACCTACTCTACATGGATGATCTCAAACTCTTTGCCAAAGACGACAATGAGTTGAAAGACCTCCTCAATATTGTAAAATACTTCAGTGACGACATAGGTATGGACTTCGGATTAGATAAATGTGCGAAAGTAACATTCAAGTAAGGTAGAATTACAGAAACAACCTTAATATATTTAGATTTTGTCACAAAGATTAGGGAATTGGAGCATGATGAAGCTTATAAGTACCTAGGAATTAGCGAAGGAGATGGCATACAACACACCCAAATGAAAGAAAAAATAAGAAAAGAGTACTACAGGCGTGTACGTCTGGTACTAAATACTGAACTAAACTCAAAAAACAGAATATCAGCTATAAACAAATTGGCTGTTCCTGTGGTGCAATACAGCTTTAGGTCCTTAACTGGACCATAGCTGAAATTAAGCGAATGGACGCCAAAACGAGAAAGCTTCTCACTTGCTATCGCATGCATCAGCCCAAAGCTGATGTTGATCGTCTGTATGTGCCCAGATCCGAAGGAGGCAGAGTATTAGTTCAACTAGAACTGTCCTACAAAACTACAACAATTGGCCTCCAAAGATACTTGGAAACTACAGAAGACTGGATGATGGTATGCGTCAAGGAACATGAAAGTAGTAAGCGTCTTTACTCCGTAATGAAAGAAGCCAACAAATTCAAAATGGAGTTTCAAATGGGCGTAGAGATGCAACTACAGCACAATACACCGGCTGAAACTGCAAAATACTTAACAAAGACAGCAAAGACGAATGCAACCGACCAGATACAGAAGCGATGGCAAGATACACCACTTCATGGCCAATACTCTGCCCGTACCAAACAAGCTGATGTAGATAAAACCCGTACCCATCAGTGGCTACGCAGTGCAGGGTTGAAAGCGGAAACTGAAGGTTTTATCCTTGCTGCGCAGGACCAATGCTTGCTGACTAGGAATTATCAAGCACATATACTAAAATACTGTGTCAGCCCAAAATGCAGATTCTGTGATAAATATCCAGAAACGATTGATCATCTTGTATCAGGTTGCACGATGTTGGCACCCACTGAATATAAAACCCGACATGACAGAGTGGGCCAATATCTGTCCTGGAAAATCTGCAACTTCTACGGGAAGGAAACTGAAAGAAACTGGTATGAACACCACCCAGACCCGGTTACGGAGATAGGACCTGTTACAATTCTATGGGACTACACAATTCACACTGACAGAACAATCAAGGCCAACCGACCAGATATTGTTATTAAAGACCACAAACAAAAACGGTGCCTCCTTATTGATATGGCAGTCCCTGCTGACTGCAATGTATCTTTGAAGATATTCAAAAAGCTGTCAAAATACAAGGACCTTGAAATAGAAATCTCGAAAATGTGGCATATGGGAACATCAACAATCCCTGTTGTAGTTGGAGCCCTAGGACTGGTTGGAAAAGATTGCAGTAGACTAATTGAAGGGATTCCTGGAAGTCCATGCCTCAAGGAGATATAAAAAATTGTTCTGACAAGTACAGCCCACACTACGAAGGGCTTTATCTATGTAATTTTCTTTTTTTTTGTCAGTGGAAAGTGTCATGATGCCATTTCTAACCTTAGGTCCCTGGGAGGGACCTGGAAAGAAATATGTAAACGCCAGAAATCAAAGAAAATAAAATAATAATAATAATAATAATAAACAATACTAAATAAATAGTAAAAACTGTTCGATTTCACTAAGCATGAAGGAACCATTGAAATAACCGAGAAGATTACAACGCGTAACCTGTCCTTGCAGTAAAATATATAAAATATTCTTGTTATTTCCAAATTGTTTTACTTTGTTTTATTGTCACTATTTACATTATTTGCAGTCGAACAACTATCTTCATCTTTGCATTTTTTATCAAAACGTTTCGTTTGTTGTGTCCTTCGGACTTTTTCAGGTATCTATCGATCCGGGTAATCTTCAAGTAATTTATAAATAAACCCTTTAATCTACGATGTAGATAGTTCTCATTTCGCTGTCCCTGTCTAGAGATATCTCGTTTAGTTCTTATTTACTCAGTTATTGATCTCCCTGAAACTAAATATGTACTATCATACTGTTTACTGATGGCCATAGAAACATACTCTATGTATTTATATTACTTACAGTCAAACGTATTACGAGGTTTGACGATTTGTTCCCTCCTTTCTTCAATTGTTTTTCTAGATCACCGACCTTTATGACTTGTTACATTTTCTTTTCTTTACTCTCTTAGAATACACCTGCTATCCTTGCTTGTATGATTTGTCTAAATAGCAAATAGCAAAAGAACTGAAAAAATATGTGGACTATAAAGCTGACGGTTGAGCCGAAAATAATTAACAGAATGGAAAATATTCTAAAGATTCTACTGATAATATTGGAGAAATTGAGTTGACAGCTTCCAAATCACTGTAATATTAGAGATTACAAGATTAGTGTCATAAGGAAACTTGTTGGCATGTAAACTCCGGTGACATCCTACAAATTACGGAGATGCAAATAATATAGTAAATCGTTCAGAAAGCGTTTCTCTAAAAGTATAGACATTTTCGGAGCATCGGACGAAACTGAAGATGAGTAAAAAAAAATATAGATATAAAATTTAAGAGATAAACCAATTATGTGACGGTATTTCTTCTGATAGAGAAATACCTTGAAAAAGCAGTAAAAAGGATTGAAAAAATGGGATCAGAAAATTTCATATAAAATTATTGAATTAGAACAAAATTCGTAGCGTTTTTCAATAGATAGTATTTGATCATGTAATTTCGTTTCACAAAAAGGAAATGTTTATATATACATGTATATATGACATGTATACATATTCTTAAAGGTGACATTTTAACACTTCTATTCTTTACAATTCATGTATGGATTGCGAATTTTAACTCTTTTTTCGCTGAAAATAAAATGCTGGAAAATGAGGTTGATTTTCGTCATTTGATACTGTTTTATTTCCGGAAATGAAAAAGTTGTACAAACAGCAAAATAGATATGCGCCGTTTGTGGAAATGGTGTCATAAATGAGGGCACTGATCATAAATCATTCGATAGATGAGAGAGAATTTGGATTTGGGAGGCTGATAACGTTCCCGTAGGCCAGCAGTCATCGATGATAATCAGATCAAAATACTGATGAAATAATTCAGGCTACACGACACGGGACATCGCAGAGGAACTCCACATATCTCATACGAGAGCCATTTAAAAATGTTTGGGTACGTGAATACCTACGATATTTGGGTTAATAAACGGTGATCAACTCCAAAAGCCATACTGTACCCGAAGAAAATGGTGATGTGTATTTAGTGGGACTGGAAGGTGGGATGTTGATTTGGTGCGATTGTTGTTTGTTATGAGCTCCTTCTGCAAAATCAACGAAAATTTGAAATTAGATAAGTACTGTTCCTAATTGGACCGAGCAAGAGCAGACATCTATAAAAAACGCCCAGAAATGGCCAAACGGAAGTGTGTCGTCTTCACTCAGGACAACGCCAGGTACAACGTTTTTTTGCAGACATCACAGAAATTTTCTGTTTATATTACTGAGATAAGGTTTTGTAATTATTTACATTGATCGGACTGTTGCTATCATCTTTATTGCTATATTCACAGTGTTTCGGCCGTTGAACTCTCCGGTCTTCTTCAGGTGACGGAAATTTCGAACTGAACTCTTTATTTCGTCCTGAAAGACACATAGCCAGTGGGTAAAAGCGTTGGTTGGATCCAGTGGCTTGACACAAAGAATTGTGAGTTCAATATCTGGCTCCTGCATTAGTGAGCAAAAACTTGAAGAGTACTGTTAAAGGGAGATAATTGAGACATCCGGAAAAAGCATGCCACGTGGAGCTAGAATAATCTACTTCGGTGGACGAAATAAAGAGTTCAGTTCGAAATTCCAATCATCTGAAGAAGGGCGGAGCGTTAAACAGCCGAAATATTATGAATATAGCAATAAAGATGAGGATAACAGACGGAACAATGTAAATAATGTAAATAGTCACAGAAATTGGTAGAGATATGCGACTACATACAACGTGCTCACAAGAACTTTTACCTTAGGATACCCTTTTATTTTTAATTAGGAAATTATTTGAAATCTAGGAGCCTGTAAAAAACAGGTCAGTTCATCCTTCAAGTTCTGAGGGGATGGAATCATGAAACTGCCTTAAAAATTGTGAAGAGTAGTGGAATGAAATAGCA
>OZ010571.1:82433972-82678972 GCA_963932145.1 Acanthosepion lycidas | reverse complement strand
AAAAAAAGAATTTTTATTTTCACAAAATATAAAATAACAACTAAAAATAGTTTGTTTTTGCCTTTTTTTCTTTTTCACCATTTTCAAATGTAGCCTAAATAATAGCGTCGAAAACTTTTCTGTTTTACTGTTTTATTTTCAGTATAAATTACCGAACTTTTATACTAAATGTTTTTTTTTTTACTCACATGGAATAAATTCTCGGAATATAGTATTAGTCTTTTTTCGTTAATTTTGTCATTTTATTTTAAAATCACGCAACACCCTTAACTACTTACAACAACACACAACCATGAAAGCCAAACAAAGACAATGATTTACACAAGTGATCTTCAAATTTTTATGATCTAATCACTCTATCTTCCATATAATGAAGTTGCACTCTTCCTATATAGTATGTTTCGTTGATAAATCAAAATCTGAAAAAAAAAAGACAGATGCTACACTTTGATCCCAAACAAAATGCGGTTAATAGAACCACACGAAAAACATTTTTTTCCAAAAAATACAATTACAACATTTTTCGATTTTCTCTTCAACTTTTCAATTTTTAAGAGCATAAATATTTGTGTCGAAGTCATCTTTGCTGTTTTTAGTTAAAATCTTTCGAAGGACTCAAACCCTTATCCTAAATATGTTTTCTCAATATCATGGAAAATAATGCTTGGAATATGGTATTTGCTTTTTTTTTTCGTTAATTTTGTTATTTCAATTTAAAATCTCGTGACACGTCCAACCAACGTGTCGGGGCACTCCGTTTGAAAAATTCTGGTCTAGAGATAAGAATGAATTCCACATAAGATTGTCGACTGGAATATTTCTGTGTTACGTTTGAGAACTAATTGTGAATCTTAATTGCTTGGATTATTGTATATAGTGTTCATATCTTCAATTTAAATTTACCAAGTGATACCGCAGTTGCTTAATTAAAAATATTTTGTCTAAGATCGGCACACAACAGAGACATTTCTGACAGGTTTTGTTAAAGTAAACGATTCGGCAATGGAAACCAGAATGTTGGCTGTCTTTTGTTTTTTTTTTGCTTTTATCTCTTTTGAAGAAACAGATAAATAAAGTCAGCCATCTTAATATATCTAGAACTGTACTTTCCAACGCATTATGATCTCGTAACTCAACTCCTTATATTAAAAGTATGTGACACCCTAGTGGTATGTGTCGTTAATATAAAAACAATTACTACATCTTGAACTTTAGTAAAACACAGACAAACTCGAATAGTTTTTTGAAAGTGAAAAAAATTTTTTTCCAAAATATATACAAACATAGAATAATAACTTTTTTGGCTTTTATGCTTTTCAAGTATAATTAATAGTGGCGGTATAAGTGGTGCAATACATTTCAAATTTCACCCTTATTTGTTTAGGAGAAACAAACTCAAATATTTACAGCTTCCTTTTGCCACTGCTACTCCTGCATGTGACACGTTAAAATTTTCTTGCACCTTTTGGGCCTCATCGATTATCAGAATATTTGAAGCGGTCGAGAAAGCCCTTCCTAAATTTTCGCCTGCGATATCAGGCAAAAACATTGATTTGCACCAGTTGTTTTCAATCTTTTGTAACATCACACTACCTTTCATATACTTATAGTACGCGTGCAAATAATAGTATGTTTCGTTGATTAAAAAAACATAAAACAAAAAAACAGATACAACACTTTCATTCCAAACAAAATGCTCTGAATGGCACCACAAATTCAGTTAGTTCCTTCAAAATAATAAAAAAAAACATTTCTATTCTTCTCAAAATAATACAATAACAACGTTTTTCGTTTTTTTCTTCTTCAACTTATCAATTTTTTAATAGCATAACTATTTGTGGCCAAGTAATTTTTGTTTTTTCAATTAAAATCTCTCGAAGGAACCAAACCGTTATGTTAACTGTGTTTTATCATTCGTGGAAAATAATTCTTGGTAGATGAAATTTGCTATTTTCGTCATTAATATTGTTATTTCAGTTTAAAATCTCGCGACATTTCTAACTCCTTACTATGGCATACCAACTTGTTGCGACACACCGGCTGAAAAATTCTGGTCAAGAAGTAAGATTACCGACTTGAATATACCTTGTTACACTTGAGAAGTAATTGTGAATCATAATTGCAATGATATTACTATATGATTAGATTCTTGTAAATAGTGTTCATATTTTCAGTCTAAATTTACCAATACTGCAGTTGCTTAATTAAAAATATTTTGTCTAAGAGCGACACACAACAGAGACATTTCTGACAGGCTTTGTAAACGATTCGGCAACAGAGACTAGAATGTTGTCTGACTTGTTTTTTTTTTTTGCTTTGATTTCTCTTGAGAAAAATTATTACTATTTTTACTTCACAGCTTTTCCAGAGGCAGGTGCGCGGAACTGACATCTTTTGATGAGCAAGTAACAAAGTCTCAACTACTGCCTCCTGAATGGTTACAATGTTGACAAAAAATTCCTCAAAAGGAGATAAACGCACCGAGCAGCACTAAAGCAGGATACGACTGAGGTGAGAATTCGATAACAAAAACAAAACGCGAAGACACATACGCACATATGTACACATGTATACAAACACGTACATGCGGGTGCACATACACAGAGACGCATACATACATATATATATATATATATATATATATATATATATATATATGTTCACAATGTACTTACGTATATGAATATTTATATGCACAAATATATATATATATATATATGTGTGTGCACATACATACATATATGAATATATATATACATACATATATATATACTCAAATAGGCATATACATATACATACACATATATATATATATATGCATATATATATATACATATACGTGCATATGTATTAGGTTGGTGCAAAAATAATGTCGTTTTCTCACATATGTTACTATGTGAGAAAACGACATTATTTTTGCACCAAGCTAATATATAGAATTATACACACACACACACACATATATATATATATATATATATATATATATATATATATACAATCACACACCAATCACACACACATATATGTATATATACACTGCTAATGTATAAGGAAAATTGCACGGAAATCTATATGTTCAAACATCTGTAGATGCATATATACATACACAAACAAACACAAAAACGCATTAACCTGTATTTGCTGCACACACACACACACACACACACACACATATATATATATATATATATATATATATATGTATGTATGTATGTATTTATTAATAAATATACATAATAACCCACGCCGACAGTAGTTATAGCGTAGTTGGGTAATTTATTACTATTATAAAATATTTAAATCCAAATTTGAAAATTTAAAAGCAGAGGACATTGGTTTTTATGAAGGGTTCTTTTCTTGGGGTAAAGCACATAAAAAGTGATATCCATAATAAAGACAACAATAGGAAACAGCAGTAATAAAATAATAACATTAATAATATTAATAATAAAATATTAACAGGTAATTGTAATATTATTAATTTTATGATAATAATAATATTAACAATAAAATAGTAATAACACTAATAATATTATTAATATAATAATAATAGTAGGTAATAGCAATATTAATAATATAATAATAATATCAATAATATATAAACATATATATATGCGTGTGTGTATGTATGTATACATACATGCATGCATATATATATATATATATATATATATATATATATATATATATATATATATATATATATATATATATATATATATGCGTAAACACGCATAAATACACGTGTGTGTATCCCTTCGCAATATTTTCAACATGTGTTGGTGCAATTTCATCACAAATACAAATTTACTCAAGAGGCAATGCTTCAAAAAATAGATCACATATCGAAGATGGATGGCTATCGATTCTAATATATATAATGACGGTGTACTTCTTAAAACTTCAAAAGCCCAGGGATGAAGGCTATTCCACTTACATCCTTCACTAATGTGGGTCGGGTGGCTGTTAACAATTGTAGAAAGTTTTTATTTCGCGAAGTCGTCATGATTGTTCATAATCTGGCCCGTGACAAGTGCAACGAAAGAACGCTACAAGGATTTATTGAAAAAAAAGTCACAAGAGAAATAGACTGCTGCAAATAGAAAGTTAGAAGTGTTGACAGGCTTTGCAAGCACCCCAAATCCTTCAAGGCGACCTTACTCCGTGAATACAACTGCAGAGGCAAACCTTAGGAGAAAAGGTAGAAACTCGATGTTTCCTAGCAATTGGGCATCGAAGGAAAAAATAGTATCTATCTATCTATCTATCTATCTATCTATCTATCTATCTATCTATCTATCTATCTATGTGTGGGTTTGTTTGTGCGTATATGTGTGTGTATTTCTTACAGAAACTATAACGAAGACTTTCAGAATGAAACACAGTTTGGCAATGAACACGTGTTTTCAACAGGAATTATCTAACTACCCGAGCAGATAGGTAAAACTGATTCACAAAAGAGAGCGCAATATAATTTTTATTATAGTGCATATCAGTAAATTACAATTAATGAGATCCAAATAATTTGCTTCATACAGATAATCATTTCGTCCATGGGGAAGAAGTTTTTCCCTGGACTTATCAATGTAAATATATTTACTAAAATGAATAAAACGTTTCTTCACAGGAAATTTGGAAGCCAAAGGAGGCGATTTGAATTAATGTTAATATAATTAGGAGTTTCGTGTTCCTTGTGGTAAGGTTTAAATTTATTATTATTTAAGTTAGGTTTGATGTCAAGGTAATCAACTATTTTTATATTGGAAGTGATCTCTATCTTGAATCCTAGGAACGTAAAAGATCTAATGATTTTTTTTCTGCAATTTAACAGTAAGAGGTTCTTTAATATTGGGGACATAAATGAGTCTAGTGGTTTGAGTTATATATATATATATATATATATATATATATATATATATATATATATATATATATATATATATATATATAACTTTATGAAAATCAGTGTTATCGGAAATAAGGTTTCGTTTAAGCAACCGACGTTTAATATATATTTATATCTAAAGGTGAAATATGCCGTATGGATTTCATATAATGTGATTTCCTAGATATAATTATTTTAAATTATTAAGTAGTTTGAAATTTTATTAGGCAAGATATCTAAATGGGTTAAAAGACAGATGCTATCTTAAAAAACGGATTCAATATCAGCTAAAGTTATTGTCAGATGTGAACAAAAATTGAAAGTAGCGAAAAAGCTGAATAGACATCACTGAGCCATAAAAAAAGAAATTGAAATATTTGGCAGTGCAAGAAAAAAGTTTAGAAAAACAAGAAAATGGATTGCCAAGTAAGAAATTATTTCTCGAACCAGGCATTGCAAATGTAAACAGAAAATGTATGCAGAATATTAAGATATGAAAACAACAAAATTAGCATCTTTAAGTAAACATCACAAGACAAATGTTTACGTTGGCAAAGAAGTACACAAAAACTAACACTTAAACAGTAATTTTAGTGAAGAATCTAGTACTTTTTGGGTCCTTCAT
Source organism: Acanthosepion lycidas (assembly GCA_963932145.1). Lineage (NCBI taxonomy): Eukaryota > Metazoa > Mollusca > Cephalopoda > Sepiida > Sepiidae > Acanthosepion > Acanthosepion lycidas. Next base: position 82,673,459 of record OZ010571.1, on the reverse strand, counting down.
AGAAATAAAGTACCAAAAGGAATTAGAAGACAACAACTGGTAGTCTGAGTAATGTTTTTAGCTAGTATTAAAATAATATTATCGGTCTCTTCAAAATTGATGATGGTGTGAAGATAAATGCAATGATTTATTGTGATCTCTTGGACAAGACACGTTTTAAAAAGTATATGCCACACTCCAGAAGATTTAAGCTAATGAATATATACGTTCAATCAAGGAAATTCTGGTTAGGTTCGAATAAGCATCCATCTTTGAAGGCAAAAACCGCCGTCTAATCCGGTGGGCTTGAGACAACTTGAATTTGTAGGAATCCTTTTACTCAGTTTTTTGTTGAATGTTAAAACACGGAGTGTCGGAATTCGATACAAGAACAAAATATCGTTGCGGGGTCGCTCGTATTTTTGCCGTCTAGATTAATCACACGATTTTCATTGAAAGACTAAAATTTCAGTAGAAAAGACAACATAGTTTCAACAAATTAATATAATGACAAGAATACAAGCGGTTCGTTATAGATTGGAAAGTAATGTCTTTTTGTTTGGGTTGATAAAGTTCTGAAATAAAGTATAAATTGTCTTTGTGTACGTATGTGACAAACAATGAAATATTGTGTGTTTGTATGAAAAAGTCAACACAGGTTAGTTTTATGGTGAGGGTTAGGGTTGCAAGTGTTGACAACAAAATTAAACTATTTTTTCATTCATAATGATAAAATAAAAGAACGAATATACAACTAATAAAAATTCGGCAAATATTTTTTTGCTGTTCTTGGTCCTCTCTTATTGGATTTATATATTGGATGTTATTTCGTCTAAAAAAGCTATTTGAATGTTAATGACTTTTTTGAAAACTATAGAAAATGGTAAAATATTCGTTGATATATATCTTATCTATTAATGCGTCCCAGTAATTCCCTTTTAACATTTTCTTCTGTAGGTTTTTTGCATATTTCCTTTGAATATTTTTCCGGGTAGCATACGTTGAAATACCTTTTTAAATACTCAAAATCCTATATCGCCTACCAAAATTTTCCGTACAGTTGCTCATTTCCCACCCAACAGTTGAAATCGGCCGCCAGTGGGCGATATCACCCGGGTTGTGAAACCTGTTGTAGTGAATACTTGTATTTGACATAGGAGCCCATTTTTATTTGTAAACGGTTTTCATTATAATTATCAGTCTGCGCGTGTTCTCCGACAAGGATCGAACCTGCGTTCACCTTTTTAGGAGAAATCACCGTTTGATCCGACGTACTTTGTCGCCCTGTATCTGACTGCTTGTTATGGTCTAATATCCTCGCACCACAGTTATGGTCCAAGGTTAGAACCAAGGAAGTACAACACGAACACAAGAGTAGAATAACAAAGATATATTATAACAGAAATATAGTACAAGAAATTGAAGGTGTTAGTAATGACTGTCCGTCTGGTTTAGAGTGAACTAATATTGTCTCGACTCGGTACACCATTCATTGTATTTAATATCCCACCCACGAGGAATATATGTGGCACGAGGCCGAGATTAAAGTGGGTTTCCCGAGCCCGTAGGCTCTGCCAAAAATATACCCTTTGAACCCGCCTAGACGGGTTCAGGGCCTGTCTACCTCCCCGGACGAAACCCTGCCCTTCGGCAAAGCTTCGTCCGGGTTCCTCTCTGCCAAAGCAGAGAGTTCAACAGTCATGACCTGGTGCTCGTTACACCATTCATTCATTATACCTCTTGAGAGGTGCAGTATTTGTAGTGTCAGGAAGAGTCCATTATCGTTATAGGTAACACTGTTGAAAAAAAAATGGTGTGTCTATTTCAAGTAAAAATATCCACTATAATAATATTTGAAGTACACAGCTTTCCACACTTACGAACATACACACGCACACGTGTACACAAACACACAGACACGCAAAAGTGAAAAAAACCCCACCAATAACTATTGTATAAATTAGTTACGTGAAACTTAGTATAAAGATAACGAAAATGAGAAAATAAAATCAACAGTCAATTGCTGGAACCTCCTGAGGAGTGGATCGAACGTTTGCGAAAAGGTCTACAAAACTCTGGTGTCGAGTTGCTGGATATATATGAATCCGTTAAATGACAAGTTTTTTCGAAATGTTCATATAAGGCCAGGGCGATGAGTGTATACCTTTGATTTCAGGTATTACCACAGAAAATAAATCGCATCGCTTCAAATCAGATGATTGGGCGGGTTTGTCTGGATCACTAGGTTTATCTAGGTCTGTTCTACGGTTGTATTGAGCTCTTTTGTTAGTTGTTTAATCGGGTTGAGTTTTTTTTCTTTGGGCTTCAAATCTGTATCTGTGCGATTGTTTTCTACAGACTTTCATGTTTCTAGTTGTTTCTTTTTTTAAAACCTTTTTTTCCCTCGAGATTGATTTGATTACTGGCAAATCAAAAATTCGAAGGTTTTTCGAAACGAGTATAGTTACCTATATTTGTATATATATATATATATATATATATATATATATATATGTTTGTGTGAGTTTATGTGTATTCGTGTGTGCGTGTGCGCGTGCGTGTTAACAGGTAATTTTACATTTTAGTCTTTGCGTACTTATATATAACCATAGTCATAAGAATCTTGTAATACTGGGATTATACACGTGGCTTATATATGCATTAATATGTATGCGTAGGTTTGTGTAGATATGTCTGCGTTTTTATGTTTATGCAAAAATATGGATAGATGCGTTCGTTACGTTTTTAGAATTCTAGAAACTGAAAGGATTTTTTTGTTTTTTAACGGTTTTATGTTTCATTAACATCTGCTGTCCGGGTTTGTGTTGTTGTTTGAAAAAAAAAAAACATCTCGAAATTATCTGTGGGCAAAACTGTCTTTGTGAAAGCAATATTTACGTTTGTTTATAGAAGAAAACTAAAAAGTTTTGAAAGATACTTGTGTAAATACTTAGCCGCAATAGAAAAGCCGTAAAGTACTGCCATCATGAAAGCTGCTCCGATTTGAAGGAACGTTTTATATCAGTGTAGTTTCTCATTTTTACCAAAGTGGCTCATTTCTGAGCATGCCCTTCGGCTCATGGCCATTTGTGTTTGTTTAATACTCACAGAGCCAATCAGTGGTTTATACTGCAACTATGCAAGCGTTTTGACAGAGGACGGTAAATGCGTCACTGAGATCCGTAGACGTGTTGGGATAGCCAAGGACGCATCCCAAAAGCGTTGTATTGCGAGACAGAAGGATTTCTTTGGTAACGAAGAAAAGAATACTGAGCTGTTACATGACATATGCCCCACTTTACGGCAGCGAATGTTGGACTATTGCCTCAAAGGAGAAGAGACTCGAGGCGACGGAGATGTAGTTCTACAGAAGGATGCTAAAGGATGGACCGAGTGTGTGAGTAACAATGAGGTCTTAAAGAGGATGCAAACAAAGAGGAGGCTTATACTTAATATCAGAAAGAGGCAGCTCAAGTTCCTGGGACACATAATGAAGAAGAAGAAGGGCCTGGAGAATCTGATACTCGTGGGTCGAGTAGAGGGAAAGAGAGACAAGAGAAAACAACGCATGGCATAAAAAGTAACCTTAAGCAAGTAGATGACAGAACGTGGTCTGACGGAAGGAACTTGTTGAGAGCTGCAAGGAATAGAGGGAGGTGGAGAGCCATGATCGCCTACATCCTGAAAGGACACGACAGATAGAAAAGATGCTGAGCGGACATTAGTTACAGGTTCAAGTATGTACCCCCTGGGCCACATAAGGTTTTGTATTCAGAGCTGTTCCTCACCTATCTTGGTGTTTAATCCCGGCCAGAGAGTCCATCTGCCCTTCTATTTGACCTGGTACAAGTGGAGGAATTTGTTTTCTTTTAACATAAAATTGTACCTTCATGAAAGCAACCTCAGGGAATATTTATTTTATAATAACATATTTTATATACGAAAGTGAAAGTTTTTTTATGTGATTACATAATTGTTTGATAATGAATATATTCTGTTTTGCTTTTACTTAACTAGCAGTATAATCCGTCTTCGACCGGGTGTTTCATTAAAGGGGAATTTTTGCCGTTCAGTTGGAGCAGTTTAAGTTCAAAGTTGGCCCACCTGAAAATCAATATTATTAACAATAATTGGGTGCAAATGAGGCACATCCCCAAATGGGGGTTAACAATTTGAATGAAGGGTGGCCCTGAAAAGGGCCGTTTTTGTGTTCTCAATCTTGCAAGTAAGAAACCTCTTCTATCGGCCGTCATAATAATAATATACGATAATTTTTATTTATAATAAAATTTTTTGTGTAATTCTAATCTTTTGCGTTAGATTTCAACTCTATAAATTGAGAGTACGCTGTTTTTTTACAGACATTAAATTTTGCCTTTGATTTTTGCGCAAACTGTAAAAAATTAGTTTTTTTTCCCCTGCAAGATTGTAATTTTTTCAAGCCAATTTGGACTCAAATCCGGCACTGCAGAATTATCTATCAAACAAAAAAATTTCAACGAAATCGGATGAAAACTGTGGAAACGCATAAGCAACATTCGATCACACACGCACAGACATACATAAATAAACACACATTTTGAGAATTATAGATATAGATTTAAATTAATTTTAATTTTTTTAAGAAGTAGAATGACTTCAATATTTTGCACCATTTGTAAAAATTATTTTTAATAGTCAAAGATGCTTTTTTGGATGCATTTTTTTTTTTAATAACTTCGTTACTTTGTTACAAGAACGGGCTTCTTATTTATTCATTTACATCCTGATTCATGTCCTAATATTTGTTATTATCATTCTGAAATTTTCGGCCGCTGAGCTCTCCTGGAATTTTTCAGGTGTCTTTCGATCCGTGTAAGGATTCAAGGAAGATCGATAACACTATTCTTAGACATGGACAGCAGAATGAGATCAATGTAACCCCATAGATTTAATAAAGGGTACGGTTTGAAATCATCTGAAGTTCACCCGGATCAACAGACGCCTGAAGATGGCCGGTGGTCATAACGAATGAAACATTGTTAAGATACCAACAAAGAGTAGGACATTAGTCCGCATGTAAATAATTTAAACAATGATAACTATTCACCGTAGAATTTTAGATGGAAACACTTTTGTTACTTTAGCATTCTCACAAAATGACTGAACGGGATTGAATTAATAGGTAGTTTTGGACTGGAGGGTGTTTATCTTCATTATTCTTCCAAAGAATCTTAGTCATCTTTCATTGATTATTATAGTTGACTGGATTTTAATTGAAAACGTTGGTGTGTCGGCTAAAATGTCATAACACGATAAACGCAAAACATATTAAATCAAGAAGTGTTTCGATGAATTTATTCTTTCTGTTGCAAAATATTCTACTGTAGTGACAGAAAATTAAAATCTCACTATTTCAAAAAAAAAAAAAAAAAAAAATAGAAATCTAAAAGTTGGCAAATAATTTTGGTTTGCCATAAAGAAATAAAAAACAAAAAGATAATTCAAAAAATAAATAAATAAATAAAAGCAGCCAAAAGGTTATCATTCCTAAATGTGGGTGAAGAAAAAGGGATTGTCAAATGAATCATTTCTGTGAACCAATCAAAATCAAGAAACAATAGCGGAATGAATTCCTTTGTCTAAAGAAAAATGTAAACAGATAGTGACGAGCAAGCAAATGGACCAGCAGCTGAAAGAATTTCATCCGCTGTTCTATTCCCTAAACCTTCGGAGAGCTAAAAATCCCATAGAGAGTGTCGAAACGATTACTGATACCAAAAATACTTACATATATATACATTTTAAAGGGACTCTTTCCTCTCTCTAATGTATGCTAAAGAACTTAGAAACTTTCAACACAAGAACTTTCTGATAGAAGCTTATGAACTTTTTGAATATTGTATATTTTATTTTAAGAGATACCAGTTTTTATTAGTACATGCATTAATTGTATTAATTATCTTTGCATGAAAAAAGGCCATAAATTGGTGTATATTTGGATTAAGGACGTTATCCGAAGATAACCACTTGAAAACAAATAAACCTCTACTTTGGTAACATTACAAACTTACAGATCTACTGATGAGATTATCAGGATAAACCAGTGCTGGAACGTGTACAAATCCAAATTAATAACAATATTTTAATTGATTAAATTATCACATAGAGAAAAATTTGAAAGAAAGCGTGAATAAGAATAATAATAACAGTAACTGGTAGTATCAGTGAAAAAATTCACGGTTTTCCAATTTTAATTTTTTGTAGAAAAGTTAATTATTGAATAAGATTCTTGTGAGATTCAACCCTATAGAATACGCGTAGGATTTCCCCTACTACATCGTCAAATGTTTCAACTTATCAACTTTAACACAATACTATAAGAATATTTATAAATACGAATGCAAATTATTATTTGAAGAAGTAAGAGACCAAGTTTTTCTTGTTCACTACAGCAGACGTTAAATGTCTGACATTGTGATCACCTCCTCTTTCTTTCTTTCTTTCTTTGAAACCAGTCAGCGTCTCTGATATATCTTTTTGTCTTCATTCGCGATCAAAACTGAATTGTCCTTTATTTATGAGGCATTAGTAGGGCGTAACGGTCGTGTTAACTAAATGAAGAAACATAATTAAAATATGATATAATAGGGATAGAAAAAGTAAAGACTCTAGCGTGTAAATCAATGAGAAATTTTTAAAAGTATGAATTTTGTATTTAACAAGTTGAAGTTCTAGTATATGAGATCATCAGTGCAAGAATTCGTAGTTTGGCTTTTCTTAATGGGTTGAGTCGTAAATATTTTCCGTTTTTGTTTGTCCATTTTAATCTTCAAAAAATAAGGTACAATTAAATTATTCACTATTATTTTCAATGACGTGTTGACACTTTTCATTTTGCTCTTGGATTGCTGTCGTCACCCTCGGGATCATTATCCTCTTTCCCTAGTCCATTTCTCTCCCCTAGTGGTGGCGGCGGAGATGGCTGTGAATCAAAGAGAGTTTGACGAGGCTATTCGCGTGAATTTGATTTTGGTGGCGGAGACGCCCACGCACTTGTTCAGAAGCACATCCTTAGAGGTTCAAAAGGGACTGAGATAGACGAGATTTGGCAAATCTTTCTGCGTCGGCTGGTTGGATGTTTAGTCTGTCAAAGTACATCTTGGTTACGCCAGCCCGAATGGCGCTTCCCTTTTCCGCCGGTTTGGCCGTTAAGATCCTGTAGATATTTACCTATTTCGCTGTTGGAGTCTTCGCGTGTTTGTCGTGTTTAGTCTGGTCCTCCCTCTTCAACCTTATCGCCATGGGTGACTCTGCAGGAGTTGGAACTCCAGACGACTTCACTCTTTGGATCACTGGTACTTGGCTTTGTCTTGTCATTTTCCTATTAATGAACTCGCAGTACATATTGACCAACATTGTATGTACACGTTACTGCTGTTGAACGTATAAAATGTCAATGTCACTCCACACACGACATTAACTTTCTTGTATTTAGCTCAGCTTTTGGTGTCTATTTGTGAGTTTTACCTTTTGCAAACTACAACATTTTGCGTTGAACATTGTCCTTAGTGTACACCAAATGGATTCTTAACTGCAACGCATGATTAGTAGTTAGAATTGTTATTAAGTTTGGTTCCCAAAGGCAAAAATTACTGATCATACAACCTAATATTTAACCGAAAATTAAATTATGAAGCAAATTATCGAAATAACAACTGCCATCGGAATTTTGATCGTTACTACAGAAAATGATTTACTCATATATTATATATAACGTCTTTCACTTTTACTACTATACGGCTGGAAATTTTATCAATTCTATTTTTAACTTTTTCTATCTAATCGGTTTAATAGGAATCTTAAATTTTAAATTTTATACAGAACAGTAATGGCTAACATAGTTTCCGCAACTGATCTTAGTAGAAGTTAATTAAACAAAGAATATATAAAAAGTGCTAATTATTAAATCCAGAAAATTCCCACAACGATTAACCTATATATATATATATATATATATATATATATATATATATATATATATATATATATATATATATATATATATATATATATATATAATTTTGTTATAGGGTCCACCCCTTTTTCATATAAGTGGACTCGACCAGACTGTTACTTGGACTGCTGCCGTTAAATACCCTGAGTCAGTCAGAATATACGGAGATTGGGAGAGTGAGCAGAGATTGAGATTATGATTGAGTTGTAGGTAGAGTAATAGTGTGAGGTAACCGCTTGTAGAAGTCAGTCACAAGCACGTAGACTATAAGGAAGTCCTACTTCGAGACTGTATATATATATATATATATATATATATATTATTATTGCGACTAACCACGTTCCTGGATTTATTAACAGTATTACTCATTGTATTATTGTGTAAATACATTTAATTTCTTATATTTAATTCTTGCGTTTGTCATTCATTGGAGACCGAATTTCATCTCGGAATCCACAACAAATTTCTTCAAATGTTATTATAGATTATTATTATATATCCGGCGTGCTTTACTGTTCAGCCACGTGTCACAGCAAGAAAGGGTTTTATTTACCCATTTTCTCCTTTACGCATATATATATATATATATATATATATATATATATATATATATATATATTTATATATATGTGTGTGTGTGAAGATCATTCCAGAACTTTTGAGACGGTTTTAGGAGAGTAGTTATAATTGTCCAAGATTATTGTAATTTTTTTATATCACTGCTCTACATCTAATAAGCTGAGCTACCAAATTTACCTATTTCAGGTGGAAGGAGTTACCAGTTTTTTTTAACATATGCTGCTTGTCACAGCTGACTAGTTTGCAGAATGTAGTCGGTCGTGAAAAAAAGACTGAATGCTGACTATAAAATAAATTTTTTTGTTGATAGAGAATAGCATCAGAACTATCTCTTATCCTCCGTAGGAGCCAGATCTTCGTTCCTGTGACTTTTGGTTGTTCTGTAAGTTGAAGAAGAACTTCAAAGACAGTCGTTTTGACGACATTGAGTAGATGAAAGAATATGTGATAAAGGTCTGGGATAACTTCACATTGGATAATTTCTATGGGGCCTTCATGGAAAGGCTGGAGCGTTACAAGGGCATTGTAGTTTAAGTGTTTTACACTGAAGGAGAGTTTTGTACATCTTTAATAAATTCCTCTTTTAGTAAAACCCCAAACTTCTGGAATGCCCCACTTATATATATATATATATATATATATATATATGTTTGTGTGAATGTGTGCGTAGAAATAGTAAAAGAGAGAGAGAGAGAGAGAGAGAGAGAGAGAGAGAGAGAGAGAGAGAGGGAGTAGGCTAAAGAATCAACACTGCATAGTGATTGTCATTTGCATGCCCCTAGAGAGCTTTAGCGACCATGTGCTCCTGCACAAATGTGAGAACTCTGGGGACGAGAAATGAAGAAATACCATGTTGATTATGTCTTCATTCATTCTGTATCTATAAACACTATATCTCTAAAGCTAAGCCATCTTCCTCCATATAAATAGCAATATGAAACGATATAATTAATTTATCGCGTTGTTTAGAAAATTTTAAAAGTCATTAGAAAATTTAAGTTTCATGCCGTAATTAAAGAATTACTAGCAGTTACCTCTAAAATTAGATGGCATTGACTCTTCCACAAGAAAAAGCAGAATTTAAGTCTTGGTTTATCGAAAGAATGACGGATATTCTAACACGAAGAAATTACACAGCTAATTACGGAAAACAAGCTTCGACACCTCAGTCGATTTTAATGATTTGGGGATCACGATGGATAAATTGTCGTCGAAAATACGCAAAAATTTAAAATAAAATGACATCTCATTTTAACAATGTATTTAACAAATATTACACAAAAATATCTCGAAATACTAAGGAGTACATTTATTATTCAATAAAATCACCATTCGCTTTAGCTACGACCGCAGACGACTTCGGAATGTCCTGCATGTCTTCTGGACGGTTCCCTTGCTTAATTTGCTGAATGCTGCCATAATCAGTTCATCTTTCATGTTACAAGGAATTTTTTTTGATCTCTCGCTCAACTGTCCCTCCACAATAATCAATGGTGTTGCAGTCAGGGGAGTTAGGTGACCAGATGTAAGGGGTAATGCAGTCGCAGAACATGTCTGACAGCCATGAGTGGTTCCATCCTGCTTGTGTGGCATGCTGCAGATTCCTGTGGCCAGACATAGGTTCTCTCCGCAAATAAACTTTTGATCTAGGGCGGCACTATCTCCTCAAGACACTTGATGCAGGCCACCGTATTGAGTTTGCGGTCCTCACCAGCAAATTCGGGAGTTCTTTATTTGTCAAAACGATCAGAGAAGTTTTTTCCGAACGGTCGTACCTTCGTCATAACCATTAGACGCATCCAACTCTTCCCGAATTCTCTGCACTCTCCGCAAATTGATACCCAAATGTGCGTAGTGGATCTTCCGGTACGAATGCCAAGCAATACAGCATGTCGTTTCCAAACTTCTGGCGAAGAGAACTGCGTCATGATTCTCTTTTTCTCACAAACAGTACCCACCTGACTCTCCTATACTGTGCAGTCGACAAATTCAAAAACAATCAACGCACCAGCCTGAAATTAAAAATATAAAATGGCGGCAATTTACCCATCGCATATGTTTGGTGAATTGGATCGTATTTACGATTCCAATGGAATAAATTATGACCATGGAATATTAGTGTTTAAGACTTTATATATATATATATATATATATATATATATATATATATATATATCTCCGCGTGAGAATTGAAACAAAGAATTTATGCCCAGAGGAACTCATTTACCAAACCTAAATTAAAGTACCAAAACAGCCCTTTAAAAAATGTTGGGAATTGAAGGAAAGGGTTCTGAACCCGCAGATAGATTGAAAACTTATAAGTTTCGCACATAGTCTTAATAATTTTAGAGGTGCAGGCTATGTTTAGATGAAAAAATTAGAATAATAAAATAAAATAATCAATGCAAACTATTAAATCAAAGGAAAGCGCTACTGTTAAAATGAAGACATAGAAGTAGGTTCAAACTTATATAAGAATATAGATCTTACTTTATAACTTACTAACTCCCCCAAAACAACAGTGCCTCACCTGATGCAACCCCCTTTGATTACAGTTTTACTTTAATATTTTAAAGAATTTCGTGTAGAGCTTGGTATTCCTAATAATTTAACCGATCCTTAATGGTGTAAATGGATGGTATATATACACCAACTGATCTATTACCTGTACTATATATATATATATATATATATATATATATATATATATATATATATATGGGGAGAGATAGATAAACAGAGAGATAGATAGATAGATAGTGTGTATAGTTACATATACGTATGCGCATGTAAGTATGCATATATGTATGTATGTGAATATATATGTGTGTTATATAGAATGATTTATTCCAATGGGTGTTTCGGTATTACCTACAGATTTTGGGAATCTATTATTGAGATAATTTATTCTAACTTTAAATTGTTTTGTCTTTAAATCCCCATCAATTAATAATGTAAAACCCTTATTGTCTAAATACAATTTAGTGTCTATCCTATTAAAACATATATGCGGTTGGTATAGCTTAGTATCTACTAGCAGAAACCTAAATTCATTTACATACAACTAAAGGCTTTGGTCATAGATAAACACCCATCCTGGCTCATCTCTCCTTAGAGAAATATCTCACACCCTCCCCTTGTCACCAACCCAGGCTCCTAATCCAATGTAGATCAACCCGACTGCTATCTAAACTAAATTCAAAAACCCTATTCCGAGACAGTCAGTCAAGGGCTGAAGAAAACTGGCATAAGGTTGTGCCTATTTGAAATAGACCATACCCACATAATGTAATTTTGGATTGTTTGCTGTATAATATATGCTCGGTTATAACAAATACATTAAGCCTCTCTGTGGATCAGTTTTAATATCTGATATTATAAGGATCCACCTGGATTATATACCAACTGATCTATTTCCTGTAAAATATATATATATATATATATATATATATATATATATATATATATATATATATATATATATATATATATATATATATATATATATGGGTAGAGTAAGAGAGAGAGACAATAGGAAACCTTTGATGTGAACGGGTTCTTTATTTGAGGAACTTACTCCAAGGAATTTTACTTAGCCTGTATTTATATGGTGTGGCTCAAATAAATACGGAAATATGAATGCATGATAAAAACAGAGTTTTAACATGACAAATTAATATATTTCTATGAAACTTTATATATATATATATATATATATATATATATATATATATATATATATATATATAAGATACCGAAGCAGGGTCGGAAGCTAGAGCAGGCCTTGGTGACGACATCCCTGTCCATGTTGGCCATGGATTTCCTAATGTCATCCTTGAGAACATCCTCGGTACTGTAAGCAAGTGATGTGTCTTGCGTACTTAATATTTATAACTCAATTTCTTCTTCAAAGATCTATCTCTTCATCTATCTCTCTCTCTCTCTCTTCATATATATATATATATATATATATATATATATATATATATATATGTTTACACACACACGCATATATATATATATATATATATATATATATATATATATATATATATATATATATATATATGTGTGTGTGTAAACAAATATATGGATATAGATCCGACAGTATGAAGAAAAATATACGGAAAAAACAAACAAAAATCCTTATATGCAATTATGCTGTTTTAATGTTAATATAATGTCAACGTCGGACGTTTCGGTCTAATAAACCATCTTCAGGATATATTCATAAAATATAATTAACATTATATTCAACATCATTATTCAACATGACAAAGACGATGGACATAAGAATAAGACTTATCCAAACAGAATTTATATTGTTAATTATATTTTGAATTGATAATGTTAATTATATTTTATGAATATGTCCTGAAAATGGTTTATTAGACCGAAACGTCCGACGTTGACATTATATTAACATTAAGACAGCATAATTGCATATAAGGATTTTTGTTTGTTTTCCGTATATTTTTCTTCATATATATATATATATATATATATATATATGTTCCGATTTCTTTTTGAATTTTTAGGTCTGATCAATTGGATCGTGATTACGATTCCAATGTAATAAATTATAACTATGGAATATTAGACTTTGTGCCTTTTATATTATATTCTTACTCTGTCCTGGACATTGAGTTCTACCTGGATTCTATCTTCTTAGAAATTTATATATATATATATATATATATATATATTTATATTGACCACTAATATTATATATATATATATATATATATATATATATATATATATATATATATATATATATATAAACCACTCATATTATATGTACATACATGAATATTCGTCCATGTGAGTGTGTATGTCTATGTATAGTGTAAGTTTTAGGAAGAAACAAGAAATAAACTCAGGTATATTAATTTATTAGAATATGTTTTATTCCACATAATCTGTTTTGTATTTTGTAGTAAAAGAGACAATTGTGTTTTTCTGTTACTCCTTGCTCTGTTCATAATAATTTCCTTTCGGTTTTGTTAAATGCGGAAATACCGAAAAAAAAAAAAAGAAACATGATATTTTCGTTATTTCCTTCTTCGATAGCAAAACAAATTTAATAAAGACAAAACACCTTCGACTTGTTTCCTAATTAATGTATGAATTATACACTTTGGCAGAAACAATAGCGTTACAATTATTAGAAGCTTTCCATTTTATGCTAATGAAGATAATTCCATTTTATTCGAATGAAATCATCAAGTATTTCAAATTTCTAATAATTTTGTTGTTATGGATACAAAAACAGGGCTTCGTAAACTAATTATATTTGGAATAATTTCTTTTGTGAGTTCATTTTCAATAGGGGAGTTTTAGTCTCTATTATCACTTATATCTGCCTTTCATTTTTACTAAATGAAAACCAACCGCAGAAACAAAATTCTAATTGTTTCATTTCAACAAAGATTCATTCTGGTCGCCATGATAAATCGACATAAGGAAGTAAAACAATGAATCTGCATTAGCGTTACGTAGGAGTGAATCAAAGTTTGAATTAATCATTATCGTCAATCGACATTTACTTTACCAGGGATTTGGCCGCAAATGTCAAGTTTGTATAAGTTTCTAACCATGAACTATTTACATTGTTCATCTAGCTTGGCTATGTGTTTCGTTCTTGAGTATATTGTATGCCCGAAATTATGGGGATATAGTTCCACATTTTTGTAAGTCTTTCATGACACGTGTTGTATTCAATCATTTTTCGAACTGAATTCAGTTGATGCTTTCTTTAGTTTGTTTCAAGAATATATGGAGGATTTAAAACAATTCTGTGACTCGAAAGGTGCCTACTAACACACAAAAACGATCGAACTCAATTCCTTACACATTGGATTCATTGACTACTAGCTATAATATGTGATTAGAGGAGATGAGCTGCTCTGTAGTTAAGGTGACCGTAATAGTTTATAGTCGTACTTTATATCTTAATTTCTTGTCCGTCTTACACAGATGTCTGATACCCAGTAAAACACGTTTTGAAAAGAGGAAGAGCCTCGTTTTGAAAAGAGGAAGAGCCTCGTTTTGATTTGCAGGATGGGAAAATGGTTTATATTATATTATTTTGTTTTTATTTATTTCGTAATCGCATTTTGTATTCACTCTGAATGGGTACGTAGCAGAGCTTTCCGGTCATGAGACTCGGGTTGGTATCTCACTATGGTCGATTTTTCAAGAAGGCGCCTTATCAACTTGTAAAGGCAATCTCAGCCTGCAAAAACTTTGGAAAGTTCTCGAAAACCATACCAGGGGTGTTGACCCTAACCTTGTGAATAACTAGGTCGATAGAACTATTTGGAATTCGTCGATGATTCAGCTAGCACGAAGTCAAAAGTCATCGTGACCGTGGGTATAAGCGCACTGGCCTCGTTCAAGCTGTTCATCACGCCAGATAATGCGTTTTCTCCCAGAGACTGTAACTAAAGTCCACTCAGCATTGTTGCAGTATAAACCTCAAGTTGTCTCTGTGGGTGTTGAAGAAACACAAATGTGCCTGAGCAGGCATCTGCAATAGGGATTTGCTACCCACTCTATTAGACAGGCGTACTCAGATACGAAGTATCCAGTAAAAATGAAGCGATTACTGCGAAAATCTGTTTCATGCTTATATGTAATCCTCGTGTCCTGACGATTGCGTTTAAACATGAAACAGACTGTCGACGTTGGCCGTTGACCTCAATGTTCATTCTTAAATTTACATACGCTTTATATTGAGCAATTTGACTCATAAATATGACATGCCTTAAAACTATATTTATATTCTCCTAATGAGAAAAGAAAAAGTAATTCAATAGTAAATAAAAGTTCAGAGATTAGGCAGAGACGTTGGTAGTATAGAGTTGAAGTAGACTTTAGAAGTAATCGTAAACCGAATTCTAAACAGGAAACAAGGAATAATCCTTTAATCCTGTTTAAAAGACCGAGAAAGAAAGTAAGTAAAAGAGTATAGCAGGAGAAGTCGGAACAGTAGACTAGGTAGTGAGACAATCTCACCCACAGAAGATACGTTCTAAGGCGAGATACCTCTGGCGTACGTGTCTCGTCTATCCAAAAAATATATCGTCTATAAGGACTAAAAGATATGCTGTGAGAGCGGGGTAAAGTTGTTCGGAGTGCATCCCTATTTCCTACCGACATTGCATTTAATATTAATTGAAAGCAAAAAAAAAAAAAAAAATTGACAGGAGTTCCATTTAGGGGTCTAGTTTTGGTGGGGTCTTCATCTAGTATCAGGTTACTTAAGAAAATGACTATTGTATTATGGTTACTTAATTATGGTTACTTAGGAAAATGATTAAGGTAGTATCTATAGTTATTATGCTTTAACTTAGTATTAGTCGAAATAGCCTTTATCAGAATAAAGGTGAGAGGAAAGTTAACATTGGTATAATGACTGATAGAAAATATTCAACAGTAAATGTAAGAAGGGGATATGTGATAACAATGGTCGTCGTTGGCACCGAGCATCGGAATCGTCATTCTCTCTCTTTATTCCCTTTCCCTCCTCTGATGGTGGTGAAGGAAATGGCCATCAAACTCCAGCCTACTCTTAGAGAGTCATGAGCAGGAGTCACAGAAGAGTGTGGGTAGTGGACGCAGCTGGGCAACCCACAGATCCTCTTCTTGTTGACAGCTGGACTCGAAAGTTTGCCACCCCTCTTGAATAGTCCTACGCCGGAAAGGGCGATTTGCAGCAACGGTTTCCAAGGTTGCAGGGTAGATGTTGGCCTCTTTCAAGGATGTTAACAATTGATCTTTGAAGCGTCGCTTTGGGCGTCAGCGTAGCCTCTTGCCGCTGGCATGTTCTCTAAACAGGATGATACATGAGAGTTGAGTGGGATGCATTCTGGACACTTGACCCGCCCAGCTGAGCCGATATTGAAGTATGCATTGATGCAATGTGGCAAACAGTTGGACGCCGAAAAGATTTTTTATAAGATATAAATAGATATAATATCATAATATATTATTTTTTATAAGATATAAATAGATATAGTATCATAATATATTATTTTTTATAAGATATAAATAGATATAGTATCATAAAATATTATTTTTTATAAGATATAATATCATAATATATTATTTTTAATAAGATATTAATAGATATAGTATCATAATATATTATTTTTTATAAGATATTAATAGATATAGTATCATAATATATTATTTTTTATAAGATATAAATAGATATAGTATCATAATATATTTTTTTTTATAAGATATAAATAGATATATTATCATAAATTGTATTCACTATTTATCTTTATTTATATGGGCTTTATTTTTTCTCACCAAAATATTCGTTCACTTATTAATATTTTCCTAGGCTTAACTTTGTTTTAATAAATGTTCCCATACAATACAACGTTCAGGAGTGTTAATGAATGCTGTTGTTTCATGGATATAAGAAAACTAAATAAGTTCAGATTATAAAAAAATATCTTGGAAAGATGACATATGACCCTAGACTAGACGAAGTTAAGATTATGGTGATCGAGGAAGCATCCCCTCGGGAGTCTGTTTCATAGAATAGTGGCGTTTTGGAAAAAGCTGAGTGAAACTTCCATCTTACTAATGGAACACGAAGAGGATGAGTATGATTCAGACCTGTGAGCGTTTCAGGACGTCTCCTAGCTGTAATGCTCTGAACTATTAGAACTAAGGCATTACCTCATTTGGACATTAACCACGGAAATAATGATCAAGTAATGAAAGGCTTGAGATGTCTGTAAGAAAGGAACTGTATGGTGGAAAATAATTCATCGTCCACATGGTCGCGTAGACGCTTTTGAACTCTATCAAGGTTGGAAAGTTAAGTTTAGGTAGTTCCAGACTAGATATGGCAGCAATAATCCATTTTTGTTCTCATATGATCTTTATGAAGATAGTGACAGTTTCTGGAGCAGTACAAAGAACCAGTCATTTTTCGGCATCTTTAGCGTTGGGTCGTATATACGTTCCATTTAAGGTTTAGAGTAAACTTGAGTCCCAAGAGAGGTTCAAGGCATTGAGAGTACAACCGTTCATCGTGACTGGATAAAATCCAGAGTCTCTACGCTGATGTTGGAAGGTTACTAGCTTGGTTTTACAGCTGATGAATTATTAAAACCAGTTTTTCCAAGATTGAGCTGTTAGAGCTAAATCAGAGGAGAGAGCAGCTGCAGGTTAAGATTGGATGTGTATCCATAAACGGAAGTGTAATGATATGAGAACGTTTATGGGTAGATCGTTAATATAAGGCCGAAAAAGAGCTTATACCGATGGTCTTCAGAAGACGAACTATTAACGACAACCTTCTGGACCTACACTATAGGAAGACTTCATAATCGTGACCCGCTTTCAGAGATGTCATAGCTGGAGAGTACATATACTACTCCGCTATACCACACCTTGTCAAATATCTTTGAGATTATTAAGACAGTTTCTCTCGCGATGAAATTATTATCGGGTATTTCGCTGATTCATTGACTAAGGTCAGTTAAAAGATCGTGTCTTGCTGATAATAGATTCAAGCTGGTTACAGATGACACAAAGAGTCTAATGCGGTGATATTACGGGATAAGCGCTCACCTGCATACTTCAAAACAAGGTAGACAGCTTACATATCAGGTTTATATTTCGTTTTAATATCTTTTTACGTACGAGACATTTATTTGCTCATGGATATATTATAAAATTTCTATTAAGTGTTAGAATATCTAAAATGAACGACAACATTTTGCGTAAGAGGATTGCCATGGTAATGATTTTTTCTTTGAATTTTCATTTGTTCAGTGCTTCAAAAATACACTCGTAGAATCCCGAAAAACAACAAATTTAAAAATAAAATCTCAAGATCAAGCTGGTTTTCATACTGTGGTTGGATGGATTTGGTGTTACGAAAGTAATCGGCCTGCCACACCAAAAGCCATCTGACAATAATTTTAAACATAATAATAATAATGAATTGTTAGTAAGTTAATGCCTTATTAAGTCTGTTAGCAATGCAATTTCGCCATTAATTACATTAACATTGCTAATTAATTCCTTGTAAGAATACCTCTTTATAATATAATATAATATAATATAATATAATATAATATATATATATATATATATATATATATTAGGTTGGTGCAAAAATAATGACGGTTTTTGACGTATTTTTTAACGTCAAAAACCGTCATTATTTTTGTACCAACCTAATATATATATATATATATATATATATATATATATATATATATATATATATATATATATATATATATATATATATATATATATTTATATATATATATATATATATTTAATTAATGCATATTTGGGCAGCAACATTACTTTTAAACATATTTTGTTATGGCAGAGAAAGAAAATAATATGCTAGACAAGTAAATTGGTTGGTTGGGTTTTATGGCATATCAACCACTGTGGGTTATTTAATGCCAAATCCAGTTTATATGAATTTTAAATGCCTATTTTGTATGGAATAAAAAACGTATAGCTTGCAACATTATTGTTTCAAAAACGTACAGCTGGCAACATTATTTTTTACAAAAAACGCATAGCTGGTAACATTATTGTTTCAAAAAAAAAAAAAGTATAGCTGGCAACACCACTGTTTCAAAAAAAGTATAGCTGGCAACACTACCGTTTCAAAAAAAGTATAGCTGACAACACCACTGTTTCAAAAAAAGTGTAGCTGGCAACACTACTGTTTCAAAAAAGGTACAGCTGGCAACATTATTGTTTCAAAAACGCACAACTGGCAACATTATGGTTCCAAAAACGGATAGCTGGCAACATTATGGTTCCAATAACGGATAGCTGGCAACATTGTTTCAAAAACGGATAGCTGGCAACATTATTTTCCCCAAAACACCATACCCAGGACGTTCAAAAACGTATAGCTGGCAACATTGTTGTTTCAAAAACGTATAGTTGGCAACATTATTTTTCCGAAAACATTATCCGTGGCCTTGCTGTTGGATGTAGTTTATCGTCATACCCAGAACGCGGATGTAGTTTAACGTCATACCCAAGACGTTAGACAAGTAAAATAATATATATATATATATATATATATATATATATATGTGTGTGTGTGTGTGTGTGTGTGTGTGTGTGTGTGTGTGTATGTATATATATATATATATGTCTGTGTTTGTGTGTGTATGTATGTATATGTATGTTGCGTTTAATACGAGTGGTAATCAAAAGTTTACGACTCTACCAAGAAGCCCTCATATAATTATCATATAGGTCATGAGAACATTTGAGACTATGGATAGAGCCTTTTCAGTAGACTGATCTGAAAAGTTTGCAAGGCCTACCAGTGAAACAGGTCTGACATGCATACATTGAGCAGTAAAAGTAGAATCAACTTCCCACGTTCGCGAGTGGCAGGAAACGCTCAACTAACTTCCAATTATTTAATTACCCCCTGACAAATTACAAATATTTTTGTGTGTATTACAAAACTATACAAGAACATGCACCGATAGGAAGTCGATCCTTTCTTTGATTATGGTACGATAATTTAAACCACATTAAGTATGTTTGAGACATGTTGCTGACCACATTAAATTTTCAGTGGTCAAACCCGACAAACACAAGCTTTATCGACAGTGCAAGGGTGTGCCTCAATAGATATGCCCACACAACAGCTCTAGCACTATGTAATTTCCGCGGCATTTCGAGTAGATATCCTTTATTCAGAAAAAAGGTACAAGTTATGTAACTAAAAATTCCTGACATTTCAGCTTCTACTGAAAGAAAAAGAAGACTATAATACTATTATTTATTTTGACATTGGCATTAAACATTAATATTAGCAGACTAAGCATCCGACAGCCCTATGCAACCAGGTTTGTTCCATCTCGCCTGTCTCACTCCCCACTTCAACCACGAGAGACGCGCTTCTGGGTAAGTGTGTGGAGTTCTTCGTCGCGCATAGTTGTCGACCAAAATCAACTTCACGCGAACGGCCTTGTCAAACTATCTTTGATTACTTTCTCTTCTCTACTCCATTTCCGCGGACTCCACCAGAGAGGAGAAAAGAAATAAAGAAGACAGGATGACAATCCCAATGATCGGAGACGAACGGGTGCCGACTATGATTTATTATCCAACATATGTTCCTAGATATCTATATCTACAGTCTACGACTAGTATTTTTATGCAATTCTTTTTCATGCTTGGTTCGATTTTTTTACGGCTTACCAACCCTTTGTGTGTTATTTAAAGCCGAAACAGATTTTGAATTGTAAGAATAATACTTTTCTTGCAAGTATTACATTAACAATTTCTTGAGAATTAGAATTAATTTTTTCCAGGTTCTACTGTCAAACTCATAGTCTGAGGATGCATACATATATTTTCCAAGAGTATTTGATCGTAAGTGAATATAACGAAATCGAAGTGTAAGCTACATATTTGAGACCTCAAAATCAATCAGATATAGACATTTTAATATCTGGGTAGTGTAACAAACGATGACAGATACAGAAACTCCAGGACGCATCGGAAAATCCACAGCGCTATAGTAGGATTTAACTTCACCCTCTCAGCAGCCCTACTATGTTTTACTTAAGAAAACTAAATAGAATACATTTGTCATCTATAACAACTCTA
Organism: Acanthosepion lycidas; assembly: GCA_963932145.1. NCBI lineage: Eukaryota > Metazoa > Mollusca > Cephalopoda > Sepiida > Sepiidae > Acanthosepion > Acanthosepion lycidas. The sequence continues at coordinate 82,652,263 of OZ010571.1, read as the reverse complement.
TTAAGCTGGTTTGTCTAAAATAATTAATTTTCAAAATAAATCGGAAAACTACAATTTTCGTTTCTTCCCTGAAATATTACCCTCAAAAGTTTTTATATAAGTCTTATATGTGGAAAAAGTCTACAGGTCTCATACCAGGAGGTAAATACAAATGATTAGAAGTAAAAGTTTATATACAATCAAAAGCAAAAAATACACTCAAATAATAAATTCACTTTATGAGAAGATGAAATAAAAGTATAGCAAATTAAAATTAAAATTAAACATCTCAGTTAGTTCTCCACTTTTAAACTTTTAACATTTGATTTAACACCCAAGGTATATTTCGTTGCCTAAAGAATAGCGAAAAATGTTTTTCCATGACATTTTTTATCAACAGAAGCTTATTCTGTTGATAAAAAATGTCATTAGAAAGAAAGAAAAGTCTGATGAACAGCTATGTAATATCTAATCTCCATTATGGCAGTGAGACTTACGACTATATGGATGTGTAGGTGATGAAATTTATATTGACTTACACAGAAATGCACGTGAGAAAGGGATGAATCTACCTTTTCTTCCTCCAGGTGTCGGTTAATTTTATCAGCAAATATTATTATCTAAAAACAATAATTCTTACGATATAAAAATATTTATGGTTTAAATAATCTGTAAGTCGTAAAAAACAAATTAATCAATCAATCAATCATACCTTTATGGCACTGAATGCTGGATAATTTTCTCCGAATTGATGATGAAACTTGAAGTAACCGAGATGTGGTTCTAGTGACGAATGATGAGAATACCACAGACAGAACAGGTGAGTAACAAGGAAGTTTTAAGAAAAATAGGAAGTACATGGAAACTGTTGTCACAGACAGAAATGCCTGGATACATTATAAAGAAATCAGATCTGGAGTATATAAAACTTACAGGATATACTGAAAAGAATCAGAGATAAATAGCGAGAAACCTACTTAATAGGTTTGAGTGAATACATATCAGACCAAGGAAAACGAGGGCTATTAAAGGGACAACGTAGTCTCCATGACATGTCAAGTAGATGTTGTTATTGGGACAAAAGGTATGCTTATTTTATAATTCAAATGGCTAGATGTAACCGTAAGTTCTATGCTAAGCTTTTAGATACGCAATATGGCTTTCGCTTCTCTAGGTCAACTGCTAATGTGTTAACGATTACTGTTGAAAGAGTCTATCAAGCTTTAGATAAGAATGGTGAAGCTCGAGCTGTTGCTGTGGATATCTTGAAGGCAGGGCTATGACAGGGGTTGTCATACTAATCTCCTTAACAAATTGAAAGTTTATGGCATTTCTACACGAATTTTAGAACTGATTCAGTCTTTGTAATCAAATCACGAAATTATCTTGAATGGCAGCTCTTCTAGATCATTTTGCATAAATCCCGGTGTTCATCAGGGTCTTGGAACTACGTTATTTTTAATTTTCATAAATGACCTCCCTGATGTCACCAGTTCTCAACTCGGTATCTATTTCTAATGACAACTATTTACTCCTGTCATAATATTAGGTTGGTGCAAAAATAATGACGCAATAATGTTGTTTTTTGACGTTTTTTTAACGTCAAAAAACGACATTATTACGTCATTATTTTTGCACCAATCTAATAGTACGTCTGATCAATTAGATAAAGCTAAATTGACAGCTGATCTAAAAAATGACCTTTAAATGGGGAAAGGAGTCGTTTGTTAATTCTTAACACCTCAAAAACGAAACTTCTTTCTTTTAATCACCCGAGAGAATGTTTCTTAATTTCCATCAGTATGGTTGAAGCTAACCTCCAGGAAAATGTCTCATTGCGAATTATCTGACTAACGTTTTCAGCTGACATGAAGTGGAAAGAGTATTTTGAATAATTTGCTAAGTCTGTAGCTAAGAAATTTGGTTAACTATATCGTGCCAGACAATTTCTCTCGCCAGAGTCTATCTTACATATTTATAAGTCGGCCATTCGTTCTTGTTTTGAATATTGCTGCCACATCTGGGCTGGTGTTCCTGCTATGTATTTAGAGATTCTTGATGAAATCCAAAGAAGAATATGCAATTTTATTGGTTCTAACCTGGCATCTCGGCTTCATTCTTTTTCCCACCGCCGTAACGTAGCTTCCCCGTGTCTTTTCCATAAATACTCTCCTGGAAATTTCTCTGATGGTACCTAAAATTTATTCGAGTTGCATTATTTTACAGTTAAAATGGCTAGATCTAACAGTGAGTTCACTTCTCACTTGTGGAACTCTCTTTCTTGATTCCCAGTCAACGTTGATCATCAAAAATTTAAATGCAATGTCAGTCGTTATCTTATGTCTTCTTAATTCTTATTTTTTTTATTAATAGTATTTTTTCATATTCTTTAACTTCCAGTAAACTCTTGACCCTAGTTGCTTTATTACCGTGCTTGTAGTGAAATGATTAAAAAAAGAAGAAAAAAAGATACACGGATATTTAAAGTGAAATTCCCTCCGAAGCGTCTGATCTCCTGCCTCACCACTAATTCTTCTCCATTCCCTCCTGAGATTAATCTACTCTGAGATTTTATTGATTCCAGAGACAGACTGTTCTCATTTTCCAATTCAACATTAGCAATCCTTCTGAATATCTATCCAGACAAATTTACAAAGAGAATATGGTTAATATTTCAAATTTGCCTATAAATAATTATGATGGAAGCCTTCATTTTAATCAGTCTGGTGTTTCTATCACTTTAGATTCGGTGTAACAGTTCCAGAAACATTCATTATATTTGCTATATATGGATAATTTGATTGCAAAATCTGATCATTGAAAAGCATTTCATAATTTATACTTTTGAATAACGCATTTACAAACAATTTTTCTGCATTTTACAACTTCCATAACATCCCAATCGTTAACAAGGGATCGGGGGTGGATTGATCACCTTTCGACGATTGTGTAACGAGCATATTTTGCCAGGAAAGTGAAGGGTACTAGCACAAGCTACAGCATTTTACCTCCGTAATGCCGGACTAACGTCAGCTGATATTTTACAACCAGTTAACCAACTAAAAACAGTAATGCTTGTTGAATAGCCAGATTGTTACATTTATGTACCATGCCCCTTTCAGGATGTTGGCAATCATGGCTTCCCACAACTTTCTACTCTTCGTTTATCTAATCAATGTTCATGCTCTCCTTATCCATACGTGTCCCTGTTCTTTAATTAAAATGTCATCAGGTAGGCTTTTCGCTGTTTCGCTCTCTTCCTCTTGCCTTCGGTGGGGATTGGTTAAATTTCTCATTCAAGAGTCTGAATTTCCAGCCTCTAAAGTTAATTGTTAATAAACTGGTGGGTTTTTGCTTGGGTCTGACATGATACTAATGAAAAATTGAGAGTCAAACCTCTTTCCTCATGATGTGTCTCATTTGTTTTCCGTCCTGGGTATGACGATAGACTACATCCGCGTCCTGGGTAAGACGATAAGCTACATCCAAAAGCAACGCCTCTGATCAGGAGGTTTTGAGGAGCGTGGAACCACCTCTTAATTACTGGGTGATAGCAACTGTTAGGGTCCCACCTATGGGTAAATAGTTAAATATATTTTTGAAGAAAATAAATATTACCAACAATGCATTTTTAAGGAAAAAATATTACCAGTAATAAATTTTGGAAAAAAATAATTACCAGCAATAAAAATGTTGTTGGCATTAAATAACCCATTGAGGTTGATATAGCGTAAAAAAAAACAAACCAAACCAATCATATTTGTTTTGTTCCAAATTTTCTTCTTGGTTTCCACTTAAAAAAAAAACAACAACTTTTTTATTGCCCAGATACTCCGTCCATGGTCTTTCTAGCTTCCATCTGTAGGACCCCATCGCTGTTGCCTTAAGTTTTCTCTTCATCTCCGAGGAAATTGATTAACATTCATTGCTATATAAGAGGTTACAAAGCTTTCCGCAATTATTCAGAATTTTTTTTTCTGTTTCTATACGCATTCAGGTTTCAGTGGAGAAGGATGTAAACCTATGTTTTATAGACGACGTAAAAATATTTGACAAATTGTGACACAAAGATCTATTCGAACTGCTAGGAAAACTTTATATTTATCTTCATTTAGGAAAGCTATTAGAATAACCAGGAACATTTTCTGTGAGCACAGCGCCTGTATACAGTTAGAAAATGAATTGAGCATATGCAGAGAAAGGGCGTAAGAAAAGCATGCGCGTGGTCACTGCAAGTATTTAATCTTTATAGCGAAAATCCAAAGAGAAGTAGAAGTCTTGTCAGGATTTATTGCTGATAGGTACAATCTTAACGAGGTAAGTTAAGCAGATAACACTGTGTTGATGGCAGGCAGAAGAAAAGAAAAGATGTAACCCTAAAGAAAATGTTTCATATTATAAAAGCCATAATTCCTAAATTTTCGAATAAATGTTTTCGCTGTTTTATATTATTCCTTACGGCATACGGACATAACGTCGAAACATTGGTTCTCGTAAGATCACCAAAATTAAGAAACATCGATCCAGGTCACTACCTAGATGGGTGACCACTTGGGAATATCAAGTTCTCTAAGCTTGGATGTACGAGTGGTGAAATGAATAACTACGAGGAATTGGTAGTCAGAGAGCTGAGTTCCAATTCCACTCAGAATCATTATAGTTACTTGCGTGCAAATAACCATGGGAACAGTATAAATACACGTTTTCTCTAGCTATGGGTTAATTTGTATGACATGTATCAGTAAATTATTATTATCAACAAAGCATTCTCCACAATCTAAAAAAAAATATTCACTTGCTTTAAATAACCTGTAAACGGTTGATAAGCCGTAAAAAACAAATCAGTCGCTCATTAATCAATTATCGTTTAAATATACGAGTGTCATTTTCGAACAATATTTGTTTGTTTTTCACATTTGAAGTTGTTTTTTTCCACATATCTGACTTCCATAGTCCTGGGTATGATGATAAACTACAATCGGCAGCAAATCCTATGGTCGGGAGATTTGAGGTTTTGAAGAGCACTGATCTCTATCTATAAAAGGCAGGATGTGTGTGTGTGTGTAACGAATGCACGGCCGCAATTTTCGACGGATTTGCACCAAAATTTACATGCACATGCTCCAAGTTAGCGGGAAGGCCAAGACCGACTTTGCATTTCCCACTTCCCATCGATAGTGAAAATAATCGGTTTTTTCATGCTTCTACGGCAGTTTTCATGTAGTTTGCGGCCATTTTGTACTGGCCAGAGTGAGAGCCAATAGCAGGCTGCCACGTAGAGGCAGGAAGATTATATTGGCCAGCGTGAGAACCAACAGGTGACTGACACAAATGTTAATTAGCATGCTAGCATGCAAAATAAAATCGATAGCTGCATTCGTCACAAGTGTGAAAAATTTAAATCTGCATGGCACTTTACTCCATTTGGCCCATTCGCTTGCTTAAACTCAACGTTGATTCTGATTCCGCAGAACTGGGTTGGGTGTGAAAAAGTATTTGTTGTTAACATTCTTTTTTCATTCGGTTTTTCCAGTTACGAGTCCTTTTTTAAAGCTGTTCGTTTTGTGTTCATTTTGTTTAGTTCTTTTTTCGTAACAGATTTAATGTTTAGTATAGAGCTTAGAAAAAATTTGCAGTGTGACATAGGTAAGAAGTAAGGAATGTAGCAACATCAGCACGGCGAAGGGTACTCCTTTAAAGGCAAGGAAGGGCAAAAATGTTTTAAGTCAAGTGATAGCGATTGCTGTATGTGTCGTACGATTTTTGAATCAAGCACGGGCAGCGCCGGGCCATGCTGCTTGTTCACCTATAAATTGCTGTTGTTCTCAGGTTCAAGCTGGCCCAAGTTGGTAGCACCTCAGTTATGGGCAAATAGTGAACTCCCAAGCAAAAATAAAATACTAAAATACATTTTTATACTAAAAATTCCAGAAATACATTTTTTATCTAAAAAAATTACCAGCAATACATATTTGTAGGGAAATCACCAACAATATATATTTATATTAAAATTACGAACAATACAATTTAAAGCAAAATGGCCACCAATACGTTTTATCTGTAGTTAAAGATATACAATTGCATTCAAAATATATTTATTTGAAGCCATAAAATTTTGTTCAAGATATTTAGATTTTGGCATTAAATAACCCACAGAGGCATATATAATAAAATAAAATTAAGATATATAGTAAATTTAAATCAACATTCTTAAAATTAGATTATGGAGAATATTTTCCAATGTTTTAAAGATTTCTGAGTACTTAAAAATTGTATATAAAGGAGCTCACATGTAATTTTCTTAAATTGTGTTTTAACAGAAAAAATCTCCTTATAAACAACAATAAACGTGTCAACACATTTATCAGCATTAGTCATCGCTCGTCAATCATGCAAACATGGCTACTGTTGGTTAAAAACATAACTACTGTTTGTTTTAAAATGGCATTTCTGTGATATCTTAAACTTTAAATAAATAATATATTTTCAAATCAGATTAATTATACATTAAATCAGCTAATATTCTTCAAATAAAGTTTCCGAAAATATATTTTCTTTTTAGAAGACTTTGTCATGAAGAAAATTACATTGCGATGAAAGGCGACTAAAATGGCCGCTAATCACCTATTTTTTAAAAAGAAAAAAAAAAACTCTTCTAGTCAATTTAAATTAGTTTTAAATTAGTTTTTAGAATACAGCGAAGTATTTTGCTTATTTGTAATACTAAATTTAATTTATTAGCCTGAAATTAAAATTAAAATAAAAGCGTCAAATTAATTTTAAATCTTAGGTATCGCGTTTTTAGTGGATGTCTTTTTAGTTATATCCCAGTGTATATGTCGTACCAACAGATGTAAAATCGGACAATCATATCTCTTCTATGCGACACTGTGTTGTTTATAGTGCATTTCAGATTTTAATAGGAAAAACTCGTAAAAAGGGAATTTGTGCTTCACATGAGCACGATTATTGTTTTGTACGAATTTACTGTACAGTTACAAACTTTGCCACTCAGAAAATATCTTGTCAATTTACAATAATTTTCTACATATATCTTCAAACAAACATCAACTTTAAAGAAACTTATTATTTACTGCCTAAAATAGTACCTCAAAATATTATTATTCCAATGTTATCTCGTAATGTTGGTGTTTTTCATGAAAGAATCATATATTAAGCCCGCCATCAAGTTCGTCAAATATAGCTTTATATTCATTGCTAAAACCTTCTGTTAAAAATCATGTATTTCTTCACCAACGTACGCATTTCTTGTGTGATGTTTATTTAAAAGTCTTAGTTTAATTTCTTTCATATCATAAAAAAATGCTTAATATTTTTAATTCATAACACTAGACTCATCAAATATTTTTATTCTAGTCAATTCACTTTACTTGCTTTTATCATTTTTGTTTTTCTCATATGTGCTTTACTCTTAAACCTACGTTGTTTCTTATCTTCATCAACGACCTTCTGAGGCTATTAGTTCTTAAGTATTTATACTGATGCCATAACTATATACATATGTTAATAGTAAGTTCAATAGGTCCCACAAAGTAAAACTAGTAGCTACTCTCAAAAATGACCTCCAATCAATTTGTAATTTGGGCAAGAAATGGCTTGAAATTTTAATTCCTCCAAAACGAAATTGTTATCCTTTCATCATCATAGAAAATCTTTTCCCCCTGCATCTGCATGGGTGATCCTAATCTCCAGTTAAGCTGTTTGTGCCAGTTGCTGGGTATGGATGCCAAAAGATCCCTCTCCCCAAATCTATAGACAAAGCACACAGATGGATGCTGGGATTTTTTTCCTAGCCAAGAAGATAGCCATTTCTTGGTCATGCGACTTAGTTTTGCTCTTTCCGGTCTTGAAGTCAGAACATTGCAATCATTTGTCTGTATCCCGTTTTGTACGTTAACACCATTCTTTGTGAACTTTTTTTTTTATCTTATCATTGTTGCCTTGCATATATTATTGATTCAATTTTTGCCCTGTTCTTTCCTTTTCTTTGTCTTGTTATTGTTTATTGCAAACTTTGTCAATTCTCTTTATTGGGCATTTCTACCAAATATATTTATCCAATATGATACTCATTGCACCTTTTTTAGTCTCAACGTTTTCTACTGGCATGAATTAGAGCGATTATATTGAAGCAGTTGCTAAGTATGTTGCTGAGAAGGTTGATCCTGATATATATTACAAATTTCTCAACAAAATCCAAGGAAGGATCTCTAATGACATCGCTTCTAACCTGGCATCTCGACTTCAGTCATTTTCTGACCTCCGTACATGGCTTCTCTTTGTCTTTACTTTTCTATAGATATTTTTATTGCTTTTGTTCTAATAAGCTATTCTCTTTGGTATGTCGACCGCGTGAAATTAAGCGTACTGCTAGATTGGCTACTATGTTTCATTTTTTTACTGTCGAAATATATATAAGCGTAAGTTATATTTTTATTTCTTTTCTCGTTTCTTTTCATGCACTTCTCGGATGTGGAACACTCTTCCGGTTTTTTGCTTTCCTGTCACATACAATCTTCCAAAAAGAATTAAATGCAATGTTAGTTACCATATTCTGTGTTCTTTCATTGTCCTTTCTCGTCATTCGAGTTTTCTTATTCTCTTCCGCGCTCAGTAATACCTTCTTTCCTAGTGGCATTATCATATTTCTTGGGGGTGAAATGTTTAAAAAAAAATCTTTGTGACATTCTTCAAGCTGGATTCTTTCTTGTTTCTAATTGGCTAACAGTTTAAATCTTCTTTTTTTCATTTTTTCGTAATCTCTGTTGAATTTTATTGAAATTTCTTGTGTGTATTCAATAATTTAACAATTGGAAATAATATCTTTCATAAAATCGTGGATATATATATAAGTGAAAATTTCAATAATTATATTGTAATATGCTCGTGCTTGATAAAATCCAAAGAAGAATCCGCAATGTTATTGGTCCTGACCTGGTATCTCGGCTTCAGTCACCTTCTCATCGTCGTAATGTAGCCTTCCAGTGCCTTTTCTATAAATACTTTCATGGTAATAGTTCTGACGAAATTTCCGCTATGGTACCTAGATATTATGAATTTAAACGCAGTATTAGATTAACAACAAGCTTTTATCAATTTACAGCTGAATTGGCTTGGGGTGAAATAATAAAAAATAATTTAGAATATAATCAAGAATCCTAAAGTAGCGTAATAAAATCGCACACCACCAAATACACTGTGGTAAATATTTGTAATGAAAAGATATTATAAGTTGGAATTCATGTGGTACACTTAGCATATAAAATCCATAATATTTTATTATCAGTTGATTAATATGTAAAATGCGATAACGTCAGTTACTTAATATAATTACTGAGAAACATAGTAAATAATTATATAATTTTGCCTGTCTTTCTATCTCTCTCTCTCTCTCTCTATATATATATATATATATATATATATGTATATATATATATATATATGTATATATATATATATATATATATATATGGAAATCGTCATGGGGTGATATTAAACAATTTCACTCTCTACTTCAGCACTTACACCCCAAAAATCAAATTCACCCAAGTATATAATTTCAACGAATTACCATTTTTAGATATACTCATTAGAAAATAAAAACAACCACACAATCACAGATATGTACCACAAACCTACAGACACCCCAAAATACCTTCATTCCAAGAGCCATCACCCAAAATTCTGCCTGAAATCCATCCCTTATTCTCTAGCACGTAAAGTTTTTTACTATTGTGACTGACAAAGACTTCCCAAAAACCCGCCTAGAATAACTAAATAAAACTCGAGGCTGCATCACAACACTAATAAACAAAAGTTTTGAACTTGCAAAAAATTCCTTTAGACCAACTACGAAATCAAATCCAAAGAGACGTAAGAAGAACACACAGGGGTCATTAAAAGATAAGAATACAGATATCTTTCCTCACCTTTTATGGACCAATCTTAATTGTGTTATTACCCTTCGCGAAGAAGAACTTTCTCACTGCCAGTTCAAGAAGACATGTTTTGTGTCACTAAAACACAAAAAAAGAGAATGTTTAACATCGAGAATGTTTAAAATCGAGAATATTTAACATTGAAAAACATAAGAAAAATTAATTCCTTTTAATAATATGTGGAAATATCAAACTCTTTGCCTGATGAAGGTTGCAAGCACGTGTAGCAAAATTATGGAAAATAAGACATAATATATTTAAAAAAAAAAATTCACATTACAACCAAAAACGTTTGCGGTTTCTCTCTTCTTTTTAATATATACACTTTTCTCTCGTTGGAACAAATATAACCTCTTCCCTATATATATATATATATATATATATATATATATATATATATATATATATATGACAAAAATGTTCCAGCCTAATATATTAATACTTAATTAGGTTTCTGTCAAACATACATTCATTAAATCGGTTCGATGAGATCAAATTGTTAGCTTATCTCAAGAATGACCTACGGTCTATTATTATCTGTAACAAGGAATGTCCTTTAATTTTAATCTTAACACCACCAAAACGAAACTTACCACTATTGATCATCCGAGAGAGCCGTTTCTGCCTTCCATCAGCGTGGCTGATGCTAACCTCCAGGAGAGTGACTTCTCGGGTTTATATTCTCTGCTGACATGAAGTGGAAATGTTATATTAAATCAATTTTTAGATCCGCTGCTAAGAAAGTTGGTTCATTGTGTTGTGCTAGATAATTTTTCTCTTCAGAATCTATCTTACAAATTTATAAGTCTACCATTCGTGATGCTTTTAATATTATTGCAACATATAGTTAGGTGCTCCTGCTATATATTTAGATATTCTTGATAACCGACAAACCTGTTTTTTAATAATCTACTTAGCTTTTGGAATGCATCTTTAGCTATCCCAAAGTGCCTTCGACTTTCCGTCCTCTGCTAAAACACTTCACTCGCAATATATCAGGTTGTTAAGTTGTTGTCTCTGTGCCTAAACGATTAACCAGTTTCTTTATGGTTTTACTACTTGAGCATTTGCGTGAAATTTTACGACGTCTGTGTTCTACGCTTATTCAATTACGCTATGATATTTTCATTTTGTTCAGCTTCCAAAATAGTAATGAGGCAAAACCCCAAATTTTTATTTAGAATATAAGATCGTGCGATATAATATATTTTTGAAATTATCTATTTGTAACTCAAAATCTAAAGGGTTTTTATTGATTTCATTTTTCCTATATTTTTTATATAATTTTTTTTTACGCAAGCACATATACAAATGACATTTATTGGCTCCAGTAAAGCATTATAATGTATCCGAATGAATACAGCGCCTCTCTCTTGCCTATGTTTAAATTACTGTTCGTATAATAATTTCATTTTTTTTTGGTTTCCTTCAATTTTATAGATTTAATTTTTGATATTAACGATAATTTTAATCAAAATAACGATGAAATTAAAATGAATTTAGCAAATAAAATTGTCAAAAATATCTCCGACCAACATGCTCTTAAAAATATGATGTTTGGATATCTGATCGAAGCTTAATAATTCAAAGTATCCGAAAACAGTTCACCACTCGTCATATACCGATCTCTATCTATAAAAGACAGGATGTGTGTGTGTGTATGTGTGTGCGCTCGAGCGTGTGTGTGTGTGTAACGAATGCACGACCGCAATTTTCTACGGATTTGCACCAAAATTTACATGCACATGCTCCAAGTTAGTGGGAAGACCAAGACCGACTTTGCATTTCTCAACTCACATCGATAGTGGAAATAATCGATTTTTTTATGCTTCTACGGCACTTTTCATGTAGTTTGCGGCCATTTTCTCCTGGCCACAGTGAGCGCCAATAGCTGGCTGCCACGAATAGGCAGGAATATTCTATTATTGGCCAGCGTGAGAGCCAACAGCTGACTGACGCGAATGTTAACTAGCATGCTAGCATGCAAAAAAAAAAAAAAAAAATCGATAGCTGCATTCGTCACAAGTGTGGAAAATTTAAATCTGCATGGCACTTTACTCCAATTGGCTCATTCACTTGCTTAAACTCAACGTTGATTCTGATTCTCCAAAACTGGGTCGGGTGTGAAAAAGTATTTGTTGTTAACATTCTTTTTTCATTCGGTTTTTCCAGTTACCTGTCCTTTTTTAAAGCTGATAGTTTTGTGTTCATTTTGTTTAGTTCTTTTTTCGTAACAGATTTAATTTATAGAGCTTAGAAAAAATTCGCAGTGTGAGATAGGCAAGAAGTAAGGCATGTAGCAACATCAGCACGGCAAAGAGCACTCCTTTAAATGCAAGGAAGGGCAAAAATATTTTAAGTCAAGTCATAGCGATTGCTGTAATGAGTCGTACGGTTTTTGAATCAAGCACGGGCAACGCCGGGCCATGCTGCTAGTGTTTTAGATAATTAAAAAAAAAATATATTCATTTTCATTTCTAACTAAATTCATATATTATTTTTGTCTGTCTATTTGTCCCTCTCATATTTAGCAACTAGACCCTTCATAAAATTTGGAAGAAATTATTTTGTGATTTTTAATTCAAAACAATCACATAAGAACCTGTAAAGTCTATAAAATAATTAACGAGATACTCGTTTATGACAAGAAAATAACGCAAATGGTGACTAATCAATTGACTTCACGACTGTTTTTAGTCGTTAATCTTCTTTCAAGTTAATCTTATTTCATGTGCCGTGTCCTTTCAGGACGTGAATGATCATAACCCTCCATGACTTCTTACTCTGCGTAGAGCTTACGAAATTCTCTCTTTTTAGTATTACACCGATTCCCTGTACTGCCATCCGTTTACACAACCTTTCTACATAGGTTATTCGCTGTTTCCCTATGTCTCTTTTATTTTCATTATGTCCTCTGAGTGCCAAATTTACCAAGCCTTCTTTCCTCGTTATATGTCCCATAAATTTCAGCTGTTTCCTTCTGATTCTAAATATATGCACTTTCTTTCTATTTTCCTCGTTACTCAAATGCTCCGACCAGCATTCATCATTCTTCTGTAGAACTACAACTCCATTGTCACACGCCTCCTTCTCACCTGTGAGGAAATTGTCTTGCATTCACTTCCATATAGGAGGATTAATAGTTATATTGAATCAAGTGCTAGATCCGTTGGTTCACTGTGTCGTTCTAGTTAATTTCTCTCTTCAGAATCTATCTTACATATTTATAAGTCTACCATTCGTGATGCTTTTAATATCACTGCAGCATATAGTCAGGTGCTCCTGCTATTAGAGATTCTTGATAAAGCCCCAAAACGAATCTGCAATGTTATTGGGGATGACCTTGCATCCGTAATGTAGTTTCTCTGTGCCTTTTCTATGAATATATCCATGTTAATGGTTCTGAAGAACTTTCCGCTATGTTACCTAGACATTATGAATTTAAGCGCAGTACTTGATTAGCAGCAAGGTATCACTAATTTACAGTTGAATTGGCTAATACACTTTCCATCGTTTCTATCGAATTATTCTGTTTCTTAATGTTTTGTTTAACTTTTGGAAGCCGTTTGTAACTATTCAAATGTTTCTTCGGATTTCTGTGATACATTTTCCTGCTTCTGCTAAAACATTTACCAGATATTTAAATTTATCTACTCACTTGCTTTATACATTCTACTTCTTGTAGGTGCCATGCCTCTTCAGAACATAAACGATTATGACTCTCCACAATTTCTTGTCCTTTGTAGCTCTTAGTTTATATTTTTGCTATATCTCCTAAAATCCGTTCTGACAACCATCCGCACAATCTCATTAGGTATGTGCTCCTTTACTTTGTCTGTCTTGTCTTCAATATATCTTGTGAGCATTAAAATTTCTAAGCCATCTTTCCTCATTATGTGCCTTAGAAATTTCAGTTGGTTCTTTCTAATGCTAAGTTCCCTTTTTGTTTCCATTTTCCCTAAACCTTTGACGTTGCTCACATGTTCAGTACATGGCATTTTCAGCATCCTTCTGTAGAATCACAATTCTGTTGTCTTAAATCTTTTAATCTATGACGACATTGTCCAGCCTTCACTGTCATATAGGAGGAACAATATCGTTGTTGATGTTCAATTGCCGGTTGACGGTTTTTGTCTGGAATCTGCCACTGTTGACGCCCATCATTGTCATTCCACCAATAACAAATCCCGTTTGAGATGATTTCCCATCGAATGATTCCGCTTCTGTCACACCAAACATGACACATTGCCTTCATACGGTGCACGTTTTTCGGTATTCCTTTTGGTGAAACGTAGACCTTTCTTTTGACGTTTCTCAAGAGAAACCTTGATTCATCACCAATGACAAGATTCTTCAGAAACGGAGCATGCTCGTTTCGTTGAAGCAATTCAGTGGAAATTCGGACACGTTCGTACCACTGACTCAACTTGACCGCCTTTACGCGGCAATCGAGACGACAGAACACACAAAAAGATCGTCTTTCACGACGATAATGCGCGTCCAAATGTTGAGCGTCGTGGTGTCGAATGTATCGCCAGTAAGGACTGAGAATTACTCCCACATCCAACATATTCTCACACAGAAGCGCTTTACGGACTAACGCGTCAATCGATCGTTGAATAATTTGCAGGTGAAAAAAGTTTATGCCGATTTGGCTAACTTGGTGGCCGATGTCAAAGCATGCATTGCCTCCAAAAACCGTGTCTTCTTTGCCCGTGGAATCAATTGTCTTCCAAGCAAATGGGAAGCAGTTATTGAAGTAGATGGTGAATACCCTCCGGAATAATCATTTAAAAGTGTCATTGCTCAAATGTTATATTTCTCTTTTTATAATAAATATTGTTTGAAAAACGCCTGATAATTATGCACCAACCCAATATTTTCAGTTCATTATACTTGTGAACTCAATAATGTCTAACAATCACCGCAAAAAATATCTTGATTGAAGTAAAAATGGGGAAAAGGAATATTTTGGTTTCATTCGAATTTCACTTTCATTTATTTTCTTTATATAAAAATATATATTTCATTTAAATGTTATTCTTGCTTGGATTAGTCAGTATTCCAATATATGAGCTAATAGAGATTTAGTGAGAAAGTATTTGCGTGTTTACTGCCTGGGCCTGGCAGTATGGGTACTTGGACTGAGGAGAAACGGGATCATCCACCACCGAATAGTACTAAATAAGAATTGGATGAGATATCCATGGACACGGAAAACGGAACGAAAACAATCAAATGTTGTAGATTTCAATAATCGATTTAGTTCAAAATTCTCCGGTTACGTGGATCAATAAGCACCTGATTAATTATGGAGAGATGAATAGCTTAAACGTTCTGATGACAATAATAAAGATGAGGAAAATTGTCTGTGTTTAAATAATGCAAATAACGAGAAATGCAGAAATTAAGACCGAATATTTCTCTCTCTAGTTCATTCATATATATATATATATATATATATATATATATATATATATATATCCTAATGTACAGCCAGTTAGATCACGGCTACAGGAATGTAGGACGGCCATGGCTAAGATAAAAAGACAAGCTGAAAAGCAACTTGTCAGCAGTCAATATACCACATAACACCCTTGAGTGCTTAGCCTTGGAGCAGGTAGAATAGAGATCAACGTGTTTTAGTGGACTCAGCAATTTTCCATCTGCTTCTCTGAATCGTGTTCAAGAAGCGAGAGCAAGATCTAAAAGGACACCCAATCTAAGAGTGATCTCATTTCATAATCATCACACTTGCTCCATATATGGCCCCCTTTGTAAATCACTAGCGGGTCCTAAATGCCACTCAAAATTATCGCAATAACTTTCATAACTGAATCAATAAGCTGTAAGATCCTTATACGTCGAAACCGACGGGAGAGTCTATTATTATTATATATATGTATCAATCATTTAAGACCCATAAAGGTACTCCTATCGGCAACTGTAAGCTGAAAAGCGTTCATAGATTCCACTTTCAAAATATATGGTGTATTTAAGTTAATCCACTTTCCAATTAAAATAATCACCATGTATTTTAAGAAAAGACAAACTTAGGCAAATTTGTTTTTAATGTGAGTATTGCATCATTTTAAGTTTCATTTAAATGTATCAGAATTTTTAGCGGCTAATTTTATATTGCATCCATGCCTCAACATCTACACACACGCACGTGTGTATGTGTGTGTGTGTGTTTGTGTGTGTGTGTGTAAAAAAAATATTATTTTTCCATAAAGAAGAAAAGGTATTTGCCACGTTATTTCTGGAAGATAATGTTTCTAAGGCAAGTAGGTTTTTGTTATTATAGTGTTCAATATTAATACCAGGAGAGAGAGACAGACAGACAGACAGAAACGGACGAGAGAGTATTATTAGTAATAACTGTTCACTTATCCGTATTCAGAGTTTCGCTGCGCTTTATTTCGTCAGGAGATTTGGTTGTAAAATTGAAGTTTCCTGACAAGTGGATGTAAACACCACGAAACTCTGAACAAATAAGAACAAGATAAATGAACTAACACACACACACATGTGTATATATATATATATATATATATATATATATATATATATATATATATATATATATATATATATATAAATACATACTAGATATATATAGATAGAGATAAAGAGAGATAGAGAGAGACATACAGCAACAGTGTGAGATAATGTAGAAGAAAGAAAATAATTTTTCGTATAGCATTTGCTTTTTTATGTGTGAAATATTTGAAATATTTCATGATCATTTGTCAGCTTTTTAAATTTTGCTAATTTATTCAGTTCCCTATTTCTTGCAGAACGCCATGATAAGTGGTTATTCAACAGACAAAAAAAAACCCATCCTGTACGTTCCTTAATATCCCGTAAGTTTTCTTGATTCTGTTTTCCAAAGGAGAATCTCTCTGGGTCGGGTCACTATCATTATCAATTGTTTTCAAATTTGAGAAAAAAAGATAAAGAAATTCGGTGAATTATTAAATCGAACTTACAATCAAGTAGTGGAGAAAGAAAGAAGAAAGCTGCCAGCATAAAAATTAAAAGTATGTCATTATTATTTTGAATGACCAATATTTCTTTTCAGTATCAAATTCTCTTTGACTTGAAAAGATTGAAAATTTCATGATAATTTTATTTGTGTTGTTTTCAAATTATGTAATATTGGTCCTCCTATATGACAGTGAAGGCTGGACAATGTCGTCATAGATTAAAAGATTTAAGACAACAGAATTGTGATTCTACAGAAGGATGCTGTAAATGCCATGTACTGAACATGTGAGCAACGTCAAAGGTTTAGGGAAAATGGAAACAAAAAGGGAACTTAGCATTAGAAAGAACCAACTGAAATTTCTAGAAAGAGACCGACAATCAGTTTTCAACGACCAGGCAGTTCTGGACGCCGTGGAAGACGACGAAAGCTTGACAACTCGAATTCTGGCCGAAGACTTCAATGTGGAACATTCAACCATCTTTCGTAATCTGAAAAAGCCCGGAAATGTATGGGAATTGACTGGATGGGTCCCTCATGAACTCCCCGAGAAAACGAAAGACGAAGGTGTCCGAATTTCCACTGAATTGCTTCAACGAAACGAGCATGCTCCGTTTCTGAAGAATCTTGTCATTGGTGATGAATCAAGGTTTCTCTTGAGAAACGTCAAAAGAAAGGTCTACGTTTCACCAAAAGGAATACCGAAAAACGTGCACCGTATGAAGGCAATGTGTCATGTTTGG
Source organism: Acanthosepion lycidas (assembly GCA_963932145.1). Lineage (NCBI taxonomy): Eukaryota > Metazoa > Mollusca > Cephalopoda > Sepiida > Sepiidae > Acanthosepion > Acanthosepion lycidas. Next base: position 82,634,594 of record OZ010571.1, on the reverse strand, counting down.
TGTGACAGAAGCGGAATCATTCGATGGGAAATCATCTCAAACGGGATTTGTTATTGGTGGAATGACAATGATGGGCGTCAACAGTGGCGGATTCCAGACAAAAACCGTCAACCGGCAATTGAACATCAACAACGATGTCCATCTGACTAAACTTGACCGCCTTTACGCGGCAATCGAGACGACAGAACACACAAAAAGATCGTCTTTCACGACGATAATGCGCGTCCAAATGTTGGGCGTCGTGGTGTCGAATGTATCGCCAGTAAGGACTGAGAATTACTCCCACATCCAACATATTCTCACACAGAAGCGCTTTACGGACTAACGCGTCAATCGATCGTTGAATAATTTGCAGGTGAAAAAAGTTTATGCCGATTTGGATAACTTGGTGGCCGATGTCAAAGCATGCATTGCCTCCAAAAACCGTGTCTTCTTTGCCCGTGGAATCAATTGTCTTCCAAGCAAATGGGAAGCAGTTATTGAAGTAGATGGTGAATACCCTCCGGAATAATCATTTAAAAGTGTCATTGTTCAAATGTTATATTTCTCTTTTTATAATAAATATTGTTTGAAAAACGCCTGATAATTATGCACCAACCCAATATTTTCAGTTCATTATACTTGTGAACTCAATAATGTCTAACAATCACCGCAAAAAATATCTTGATTGAAGTAAAAATGGGGAAAAGGAATATTTTGGTTTCATTCGAATTTCACTTTCATTTATTTTCTTTATATAAAAATATATATTTCATTTAAATGTTATTCTTGCTTGGATTAGTCAGACTCCTCTTTTGGAGAACGTATTAGTATTCCAATATATGAGTTAATAGAGATTTAGTGAGAAAGTATTTGCGTGTTTACTGCCTGGGCCTGGCAGTATGGGTACTTGGACTGAGGAGAAACGGGATCATCCACCACCGAATAGTACTAAATAAGAATTGGATGAGATATCCATGGACACGGAAAACGGAACGAAAACAATCAAATGTTGTAGATTGAATAATCGATTTAGTTCAAAATTCTCCGGTTTCGTGGATCGATAAGCACCTGATTAAGTATGGAGAGATAAATAGCTTAAACGTTCTGATGACAATAATAAAGATGGGGAAAATTGTCGGTGTTTAAATAATGCAAATAACGAGAACTGCAGAAATTAAGACCGACTATTTCTCTCTCTAGTTTGTTCATATATATATATATATATATATATATATATATATATATATATATATATATATATATATATATATATATATATATATATGAGATCCTAATGTACAGCCAGTTAGATCACGGCTACAGGAATGTAGGACGGCCATGGCTAAGATAAAAAGACAAGCTGAAAAGCAACTTGTCAGTAGTCAATATACCGCATAACACCCTTGAGTGCTTAGCTTTGGAGCGTGTAGAATGGAGATCAACGTGTTTTAGTGGACTCAGCAATTTTACATCTACTTCTCTGAATCATGTTCAAGAAGCGAGAGCAAGATCTAAAAGGACACCCAATCTAACAGTGATCTCATTTCACAATCATCACACTTGCTCCATATGTGGCCTCCTTTTTAAATCGCTAGCGGGTCTTAAATGCCACTTAAGATTATCGCATAAACTTTCATAACTGAATCAATAAGCTGTAAGATCGAAACCGACGGGAGAGTCCATTATTATTATATATATATGTATCTATAGAGAGATATATAGATAGATAAATAGATAGATAGGTAGACAGATTGTTCATATATCTAATATTTTCAGATCTATCTAGCAAACTGGTTTAGTTTCAATTGGTCTAGTTTGTTCATATCTATCTATCTATCTATCTATCTATCTATCTATCTATCTATCTATCTATATATCTATCCCGAATTTTACATTATTAGGTATAGGCTAATATTAATACTATCGTGTCCTTTACCATCTAGTTTATTCACCTCTCGAATTTATCTCTTTCTCTCTCTAATTCTGTTTCTATGTATCCATTTTTTCAAATTTAACAAGTAGCTATGTTTTTAGGTGGAACAACCTAAAACATAGATAGTTGTTGAATTAAGATAGATAGGAACATATCTATCTATCTATCTATCTATCTATCTATCTATCTATCTATCTATCTATCTATCTATCTGGTTTGGTCTCTATGTATCTGTACGGCAGTTTAGAAAACTCTGATCGTTCTGATATGAAAAGACCACCCGATTTTTTGGATGAGGGCACCAGACTCAACACTGGCAGACATCAAGTGCCTTGAGAGTAGTAATACTCTGCATCAAGAGGGTGGCCGCTGGGAGGGTCTATATCTGGCAACAGGACTCTGCACCATATCACACAAGCATAAGTAACCAGTCATGGCAATTTCTGCAACCACACCACCATTTACATCTGGTCACCTAACTCCCAATACGGCAACCCCTTGATTATTATGTACAGGGTGCAGTTAAGCGAGAGACCAACAAAACCCCTTGTAACAATAATGATGAACTAAATTCAAGGATTATGTCAGCATTCATCGATTAAACAAGGAGACCTTTCAGTCGAAATGCAGGACATTCCGAAGTCATCGGGAGGCCGTTGTTGAGGCCAATGGGGATTTTATTGAATACATTTACTTTTTACTATTTGAAGATATATTTGAAAATATTTTTGAAGATATTTTGAATACATTTATTTATATGTATGTATATGTGTATATGTATGTATATGTATATACACATATATGTGTATATATACACACACACACACACACACACACATATATATATATATATATATATATATATATATATATATATATATATATATATATAGTTAGGTAGATGTACGTAACGTAATTTTGCAACCGAAAGAGATGCCATTCGACTTTTAATGGGAACCGAATCGAATGATTTGTGATTAACTTTCAAGCTAACACAAATTCAACAGTCAATAAATTTTCGTTTCCAATGTGATCAGAATAAAAATTGGTATACGTTTGCTGCAACATAATATTATTTCCCATATCATAAATACTTTTGTAAATATGTTTGTTGAAAATTTACCTATTTTGCGCAAGCAATTATCAATGATGTTCGTGCAGTGGCTTAAATACACGTTTTCCAACATACACGTTTTCCATCGACGAAGCTAAGCATTATAGAGTTAATGGTTTTTCAAAATTATTAATATTATATACACAGACACCCACACAGAAACATTCCCCCATATATATATATATATATAGATAGATAGATACATAGATAGAGAGATAGTGTGTGTGTGAGAGAGAGAGAGAGAAAGAGAGAAAGAGAGATAGGGACTATGACTCCAGTAAATAATGTATTTCATGTAGTATTTATATTGACGATGATCATGCATGAGTTTTTACACCTACTCCTGCGTTTTGGGAGTGGGCGGTTGCCCAAAACGCTAATCATCTTGGGATTGATGCGGCCTTGATGCACACGCGCCACTTAAAAATCTATGTTCAACCTGAAAAATGATTGCTAAAAGCCTGACAAAGCAGTCCTATGTTTTTTGTAGCAGATTTGACGATCTTGGCGTAAAATTTGATTTACGCACTTTGCTCGACTTTGTTAACTCTTGAAAAGATTACAGGACCGTTCCATCAAAACATTACAAAATCAGTGATAACAATTAGCGTTAACTGCGTACACATTTCCATTAAAAGGTACATAGACCCTGTAAGCGGTGTCACAAGTTTCTTAGTGGAAATCATTAATCACAATGATACACCATCCCCCATATATATATATATATATATATATATATATATATATATATATATATATATATATATATATATAATATATATATATATATATATATATATAATGAGATGAATTAAATATATACACGGTGTACCAACATAATGTATACACTCTTTAAATATTAATTGTTAATAGTACATTACCGTGATGTGAGAACTTATATGGATGAAAATATGCAAAACAGATAGATTGGAAGAAGAAGTTGCATACCCACCTAGATCACCAGGTTTGACATCCTTGGATTTCTTTTTGTGGGGTTTTCTGAAAGGCAAAGTTTACAGCAGGAAACCTGAAACAATTGCTGAAATGAGAGTAGCAATTGAAGAAGAATGTGCTCAAATACCAGAGGAAATAAAACTGGACGTTTGTAGGTCTATTTCTTCAAAATATGAAAAGTGTATTGAACAAAATGGCAACTAGTTTAAGTACTTGATGTGAACTCATCATTATATGAACATTCTGCCATTGCCCCAAATAGCTTTTATCTTATTAATGTCATTTTTCTATGTTTTTTGTATATTATTCTCTCAAATTCTTTAAATGTGTATTCTTTCTCTTGTGTAATCTTATTTACAAGTCAAAATACATAAATTGAATATGTTATAAGTCTTCAAAGTGAGTATACATTAGTTTGGGATAACCTTTATATGTATGTATATAGGGTGCGATTGGTAAATTGTCGCCATTTTATATTATTTATTTCTGCATGTGCTTTGTTTGTTTTTGATTTTGTCGACTGCACATTATCATAGGGTCAGTTGGGCAGAAAAAAAGAGCGCCATGGCACAATCTACTTCGTCAGAAAATTGGAAACGGTATACTTTACTGCTTGGCATTCGCACCGGAAGCTCCAATACGAATATTTAAGAGTGTTTGTTGTCAATCTGAGGAGAGTGCAGAGGATTCGGAAAGAGTAGGATGAGTCTAATGGTCATTACAAGGGTACGGAAAACTCATTCTGAATTCCCGAATTTTTTTATTGAGGGCTTCAGACTCAATACGGAGGCCTATATCAAGTACTTGAGGAGGTAGTACTGGGTCAAGAGGGTTGCTGCTGGAAGACTCAATATCTGGTAACAGGACTCTGCACTATGCCAGACAAGCATGAGAATCTAGTTATGTCTGTCAGTCAAGTTGTGCAACCGCATAAACCATACATCTGGACGCCTAACACCCAAGACTGAAACCCACTTGATTATTGTGTGTGGGGTCCTGCTGAGCGAGAGAATAGCAAACTCCGTCTAATACCAAAGATGAACTGAAGGTAAGGATTATGCTAGCATTCACCAACTTTAACAAGGAGACCATCCAGAAGATATGCAAGAGATTTCGAAGTCCTCTGGAGACCTTGGTTGAAGGAAATGACAATTTTATTGAATAAATTTACTATTTTAAGATATTTTTGTGTAATTTTGTTAAATACGTCTCTTAAATGGAAATGCCAGTGTTGTTTTGTCAAATGCACATCCATACAACTATCATTGATACTGAGCGCTTTCCAATAAGTACCGCACATATATAATATATAAATATATTTATATATAATTCTCTCTCTCTCACAAACACACACACACACACACAAGCACACACACACACACACACACACACACACACACACACATATATATATATATATATATATATATATATATATATATATATATATATATCCCATGCGATAGGAACGAAAGTAAATTTTTTGCTTTATGTATATTTTTTTCTTCTGAAACCAATGGAAAAAAGAAGCAGAGTCTTTCATAACCATTTTCGATTCTCACCTGTAGTTGAAATGCACTGAAACGAAGTTACATCTTTGTAGGGAGTAAAATGGTTTTGTCTATATGGTAAAATTATAATATATATATATATATATATATTGAGCTGAAATGTGGCGTCTACTCAAGTTATACAGATTTCAATCTGTATAACTTGAATAATGATTATATAATTTAAATTATATAAATAATGTTGAATAATGATTAAATAATTTCTTTCTACCTTTTATTGATGAAAAAAAAATTTCTCTTTACATATCATTTTCCCTTGTCGATGATCCAAATACATGCATGAGCAAATTTGTGTGTGCTTAAAGTTTGTGCCTATGTGACTGGGCGTTTATACATGTGTATAAACAGTTTTATACCTTTATTAAAGTTGATAAATGCAGTGGATAACACAATTTATAAATTACAACAAAAAATCGAACGGAAACGTGTTACACTTCATCGTATAATTATGCTGCTGATTTCTTTCTGCTTGCGATTAAAGAATAATGTATAAAGCATAAAGAATAGACATTAGAGAATAAGAATAGAGAATAGAGAATAAAGAAAAGAATATAAAGAATAAAGAATAGAGAATAAAGTATAAAGAATAGAGAATAAAGAATAGATAATAAGAATAGAGTATAAAGATTAAAGAATAGAATATAAAGAATAGAGAATAGAGAATAAAGAAAAGAATATAAAGAATAAAGAATAAAGAATAGAGAATAAAGTATAAAGAATAGAGAATAAAGAATAGATAATAAGAATAGAGTATAAAGATTAAAGAATAGAATATAAAGAATAGAGAATAGAGAATAAAGAATACTTATAAGCGTCTTCAGTATTGTTCCATTAACATTTGATTTAGATACTTTGCAAATGTTTATTTTATTTTAACGTTATTTACCAGACAAAACGCAAACAAAAAACAGGCAAAAGAAAGAAATTCAACAGCAATGCGTGGATGTTGGTACCTGACGTCATGAGACGAAGTTCTGTATAATTTTTTCTCTCTTATTTTATTTGTCATAATTTAAGATCAAACTATCCGATCTCTTTTGTCTGAACCAGAGATAAAGAAACGCTTCTTTTTAATCATTCAATGTTATTGTTGGTTTACACAAGTCAATATTCAAAATTTTATATTTGAAGATGCAAGCTTAGGAAATAAATAAATGAATGCAACTGTATTTCTAAAATGAATTAGAAAATTTCTCTGTCATTAAACAGTGGAAGCCCATGAAATTTTTAACTAAATTAAGACATAATCACAATTTAGAGCGCGCCCGAACACACACACACACACACACACACACACACACATTCAATTATGAACTCGTTTATTTTTATTGTTATACGTATATACGCGCGCGCACACACACACAGACACACACACACATATATTAAGAAATGGATTAAATCTGACATATTTTTTTTATTTTTACTGCCCTGAATATTCATAAATGTAGCATAACTTAAAAGTAATATTTGTTATCTATCTATCTATCTATCTATCTATCTATCTATCTATCTGAATGACTATAAAAGAAAGTTATATATATATATATATATATATATATATATATATATATATATATATATATATATATATATATATTGGGAACCAGTTCTAATGATAAATGTATTACTACTAACTAAAAATCAAACGTTGCAGTTAAGAACAAATTTGTAATACAATAAAATACCTTAGCGGGAATGACAGCGTAGACAGTGGATTCGAGGAAAAATGTTTTCCTCGTGAAAATGCAAAGCCGCATAGAGCAAAAATATCTAAGTAAAGAGTTTGGGTGTTCTGTTCTACCCCCACCCGACATATTCACCTGGTGTTACACCAAACGATTATTACATTTTTCGATTGCTGCCAAATTCTTTGACGGAGAAAGCTTTCTCTACTGAAAAACATATTAAAGAGTTCTTTGAAAACTTTTTCACATCAAGTGCTACGGAATTTTACTCAAATGTTATTGAACTGACAGGTGGCAATAAGTCATTGCAAAAATTTATAAATTTATAACTGAATGAAATTTAATTGCTTTTCATTTATTTAAGAAAAAAGTTGATAAACAAAAATGTAAAATATGATTGCCTCATTTACACAGATGGGAGCTACCTTATCACCCTCCGCATATATATATATATATATATATATATATATATATATATATATATATATATATCACCCTCCTTATATATATAAATTAAATTTAAGATCCTCATTGTTCCCTCTCCTTTGTATGCATGCGTAGTCGCATCAACGTAGACATCAATTTAGTCCGATGACCTCTTTAAGGACCAAACGCATCACGCGAAAACTCTTTACACTTTGTCAAAGTCTTTTTTCATAAATTCTTCTTGATATATAAAGATTTATATATCCTTTTCCTATGTATATATATATATATATATATATATATATATATATATATATATATATATATATATGCATATGCATATTTCTTTGAATACGCCAGACAAGGTGCTTTTATTTAGTTCTTTATACAATTTCTCATGCGATCTAATAATTTTTTCTTTTCAGATGATAAATTATATAAAAACTGTAAGAATGTTCTCTTTATCCGAGCGCTTTCGGATATACATTTAGCCATTTTAAAGGATTAAATATTTTAACTGTTAAATAAGAAATAGTTAAAATATTTAATCCTTTAAAATGAACTAGTCTATTTCGTAGTGTATAAAATTATGTACAAATTATATTCAGTTAAGACATAAAAATGTGTTCAAAATATTTAGATTTCGATATTAAATGACCCATAGAGATTGATATGCCACTAAACAATATAAAAAATCAACAACTTGAATCAAATGAAAAATACAGCCAGAAACACTATAACCCTTCAAATTGTATTGAAGCGCAAAGAAGTAGGCTGAACTTTGTTCCTCTGATTTGAATTCTATTTTAATTACAGGTAACGTATGTTTTGAACAAAAAAAACTGCGTCAACTTTTCACAGAAACACATATACACACACCTATGTTTAGATCGGAAGTAATAAAAGCGGTTTGAGAAAGAAAGCGTTTACAATATATATTTGATAAGGTAAGCGATTTCAGAAAGGAATCTTAGTATTGTTTGCTCTCATGAGACCGAAAAGTGACGTCGTTTCTCTTTGTCTAATCTCTTTTGGTGGTTGGAAATGTCTCTTATGTCGTTTATTCTTTGCCCTCTGTTTATATTTACAACTTCAGCGAAAATCTTGAATTGATAAAAGAACATCAAAAAAACAAAAAAACAACAACAACAAAACAAAACGAAACAAAAAACAAACTCAATAGTTAAGACGACCGACCTAGTACACAAAATCAAGTTGAAAGGCTTATTAGCAATAATAAACATTTAAAACAATTTGAAAACGAAACAGCAAATTGCACTTTTGTGAATAAAAACATCTGGCTTCAAGGTACCTAAACAATGTGTTCCTGAGTAAAATTCATCATACATTTACCTTTTCTATAATGTTAAATATATAAGTTAGAAATATTTTTATCAAGAAGTGTTTCCCCGATGAACTTGTGTCATTAAAAAAAAAAATATATATATATATTTATTTTACAAGAGCAAAATCTACATTACCGAAAGGAAACAGGTTTAAAGTTTCCGAATGTTTGATTCTACTGTTTTTTTTTTACGTAAATTAGATTGTAAGTAATTTAAAATCAGTTTTTAATCTATTTATTTTCATTTGTTATTTTATTCCTTTTTATTTTTTGTGATTCTTATTATTTTTCTTCCTACGCATCCCAAATTTTTTTCAGTACTAATTTAGTAAGAACAGAAGATAAACTGATATTAGCCCAGATGTATATTCATCACAGGAGATTCATAAATTGGGTCAATTGGGCAGATCGATATGGTGTAATGGCTAGCAAGCTTGTCTTGCGAGATTAATGATTAATTTCGATCATCACTGTGTAGCCATACTTTCGGCTTTGTGCTGCATATAAGCAAATATATCAACATAGATCATGAAAATTTCAATACATTTTTGAGCAAATTATACTGGTCTCAAAAAATTAAAATAGCGTTTTCCATGTCAAAATTGTGATCACTCAGTTGCCATTGTGGTTTTAATTTTAAGTCATATGAAGTTTGTAATTGAAGGCTATATGAACATTTGATGCGTTTGCCTGAGGAGGGGCGTATTCAACCAAAAATCGAAAATTGCTTTTTTCACTGCAAATTATCCATTATATCATATCCAAGTATTTTACAAAAAAATTTAGTGCCCATTATACAATATTTCAAGCTCAATTTAGGTTTAAAATTCGTAGCCATACAATGAGATGAGGTTACATAAACCGTAGATTTGTCTGCGGAATATCATGACATTTTTGTTACATAATTATATTGAAATCACTAGGTTTTTTGGTAAAAGCATTTTATTTTTGGTTGTATATTAATTTAAAATATTCTTTCTTTACATTTTTTGAATTTTTCCTTTTTTATTCCTTTTTTTATTTTTGAAATGGAATAAGACCATTCTAAATTTCAGAATTTCGTTATTGCCTATCAAAATGACTGGAAGAAAGCAATCTAAAAAACACTAACAGAAAAGAGAGGTGACAAAGCGTAGACGAAATAGCTTCAATTTGTTCAACTTAGGAAACTTAGCATTGCAGCCAAATTCTTCTAAAATGCCGTCAATAATAAAGGGGAAAATGAAAAATACCTGACAGCAAATCGAATATAGAATCAGAATTTATATTATTTTTATTTAGTTTTTATGTAACTAAATATATAATTGTCAACAATGTTTCCGTTAAACTTGATTTTTCCCGTAATACATTCTTAATAAATATTATTATTATTATCATTTCGTTTAAGCCTAAAGTAGTCCTACATTTACAATTTCTTACAGCTAATCATGAAAAGAAATGCTGATCAAAACTGCCTAAAATTTAAGCGCGTATTGCTGCAAAATTATCAAATGTTCAATACGCCCCACTTCCGTCGAACACCTCATTTAGTCTTTTATTGCATCTCAGCATTTTTCATCGATGGATTTTGGAGGTGATTGTTTACATTCTATTGAGCCAAGTCTCGCATCTGATATGAATTATAATTACTTATTTTCTGTTCATCCGCTTTAAATTGATGGCTGAATACTTAGAATGTTCGCTTTTCGACCATGAGACCCGGGTCACTATGGTCGAGTTGTGAGTAAAGGTGACATAGGCACAAAAAGCTATCACGCCTTGTGAGTGAAATTGCTTAGACGGAACTAAACGTCGATGGTTGTGCTAACGTAAAGTCACAAGGCATTGCGATATGTAAAGTGCTTGAAAACCATACCAGGGTGTCGGCCCTAACCATGTCAACAATTGGGTCGACGGAACTATTTGAAATTTGTCTATGATTCAGCTAGAACGAAGTCACGGGTTTGAGCGTACTGGTCGAGTTCAAGCTGTTCATCACGCCAGATAATCCGTTTTCTCCCAGAAACTGTAACTAAGGTCCGCTCAGCATTGTTGTAGTATAAACCACAGGTGAGCTCTGTGGGTATTGAACAAACACAAATGAGCCTGAGCAGGCGCCTGAATCAGGAGGCCATCCGTTAGTTTAATTGTAATGCAATGTACTTAAGTTTGTCATGACCGTTAATAATTTTCGTTAATTTCCTGGATTTGTGATGTTTTATAATCTTTTTTATACCAAATTTCAACAAATACATGGTTTGAGAGCCACTCGAGGCAGAGGGTTACAGTTAAGAAAATAATGATTTGTGTGATATGAATGGTCTGACTTATCGGGTGGGGTCATCTAGACCCCCAAAACAGCGAAACTTGTTAACTCCAACAACATCTACCTTTTTGACTCTCGGACAAATGAAACCTAAGTTTTTCAATTACAGGCCAACGAAACCTATGTCTACCTTATTATTGTACGACAGAATTTGGCATTAAATAACTTGAGAATAGTTTTTTTTTGTTTAACTCCATATAAGGCAGTAAAGCCGCCAAAACATAAGTTGTTATTGAGTGTGAAAGAATAAGAAAAATGAAACATTATTAAGGAGCGAATACAATTGACGTTTAATCAGGAAGACATAAGATAACGATTTACATTGCATTTAAATTTTTGAAGATCAAAGTTGGCGGGAAAGCATGGAGCCGACAAGCGAGAAGTGAGATAAAAATTTGTTAACTAAGAACTTACGGTTATATCTAGCCAATTTAATTGTCAATTGAAGAGACGTTGCCGCCAATATGGTACTGATCTTAAATTTATAAAGTCTAGGTACCACAGGGAAGAGAGTTAATCCGAACAGTTACCATGAAAGTATTTATAGGAAAGGCACAGAGAAGCTATATTACTGTGGTGAGAAAGTGACTGAAGCCGAGATTCCAGGTCAGGACCAATAATATTGCTGATTCTTCTTTGGATTTTATCAAGAATCTCTAAATATGCAGCAGGAGCACCGGGCCATATGTGGCAGTAATATTCAACACATGGGCGAATGGTAGACTTATAAATATGTAAGATGGATTCTTATGCCTTAAAACAAAATAAACCAAAGCTTGACGTAAACAAAAATGTGGGAAAAACTTGTTTGAGTGGTTTTGTTTGGAGCACGGAAGAAATTATGGTCATTTGTATCCTTGGAAATGAATTAATTGTCATCGCTATACATTTCTAAATTGGTAGAATTAGAACTGGCTTGAACTTTGAATAAAACTCTCTATAATCATAAATTGTTTACAAGACAGTCAGCTCTACTGGCTATATAATTTTCAACCCCAGAAAAGTGTCGTCAATATAGAAGAACATAATTTCATTATATTTCACTTGTGTAGATATCAAAGTATGCGATAAACATATGACTTTGATTCATCATGATCGGTTAATCACTCATGATTTGCACAAAGTGTTTTTGAAAGGTCTCCTAAGTTTTGTTGAATTAATGCCGCATGAAATGTGTTCATCATATCAGAAATGATGTTGCCGTTTCATTAAGCTCGTCTCACGTTATTCAAGAAAATATCTAATGAGCCATAAATATATATTCAGCTTTAAAAAATTTAGTTTTTATGAATGCAGTTCGAAGCCTCCATGGAAAAATATAAATGCTTCGTTATAGTGATATTTTATAAAAAGAAAAAAAACATTGATGTGCTCTTTGAATGAAATAGCAAGATGGCTAAATTTCAACGTTATAATTAATTTATATTAAATATTTTATTCTTAAAAATTGGTCAACATAAAATCCATTCATTTTTATATAATAAATATTCTTCTTCTAAACACCGTGTCCATTCAGGATGTAAGTGATCATGCCTCTCCATAACTTCCTATTGTTTTTAGTCATTAGCTATTTGTCTTACTATCTCTCTCGGCCCTCTGTTGCCATACATTTACACAATCTGTTTAGGTAGGTTATTCGCTGTTTTCTTCTGTCCATCGTCTTCAATATCAGTGTGTGTTAAATTTTCCAAGTCTTCTTTCCTCATGATGCTTTCTAGAAATGTCAACAGTCTCTTTCTGATTTTTTCCCCTATTTCCGTAATCCTTCATCGTTTTATGGACATTCCGTCATTGGTATTCTTAGTATCGTTCTGTTGAAATACATAACCGTTACCTCAGGTTTCCACTTTATAAAATGTCTAGTCATAGAAAATCTTAGTATTCACTGCCATATACAAAGACTGATATAACAATTCAGTAGCCTTTTCTTTGTTTCTAACGAAAGTTTCAGTCAGTCAGTTATGTGCCATACGTGATACACACTTAGGCGATCATATATCTTTTAATACATGACTGACGAGGTAGATTTTTTCGCGCAGTAAATTACCATTTCTTTCTGCGGTAGACCAGTTGCCATCGAAGTCTATAGAGCCCAGTCTGTCCTGATATTTTCCCATAACTGGGGTGAGGGGAGAACAAGAGAATTCATACCTTTTCCAACTCGACTCTCTGGTTCCTCAATCCGAGCCGCTATCCATTACTCCACAGTTTTCTATTTCTTAATACTTTGCTTAACATTTCGAAGGCATTTCTTCGTTGCCTCAATGCTCACTCGGATTTCGGTGTGGAACTTTTCGTCCTCTGTTAAAACACTTCCCTGATATTTAAATTGTTATTGTTGTGATAGGTTTTGATACAAATAGTGCGTAACGATGCAAATGATACCCCCATACTCTGTAACCAGTCCCCTGAGACGGTCTCCAATTGAGGGTGTGACCACCCATGTCGTTATGGCTGCCTCATCTTTCAAACTACTACTTCTCATCAAAGACTTGGCTTCTCGGAGTTAAATCCGGGCAACTGACAAATAAACGTGTAGTACAAAACGAAATAATTATTGTTTTTTCTTTGTCTTTGATGGACTTTTATTGGACGTAAGCTTTCCACAGATTTACCATCTTTGCAATTAAATTTAACGCTGATATTCTTCAGTTTCCTCAGCTCACCGTTAAATTTATGGAGAATTGAAAGGTTTTCGATTACTTTCATTTTTCCTCCTTATCCGGCTATTTTCAGGCGAATATTTCTATGATCCCTTTTTTCTGTGTTTACGGCAACTACATCCAGTTTCCGTGATATGATGGATCTTAATGTATTTTATTTTTTTCAAGACACTTTTGTGCTGATATCATTTTTTTCATAAAATAACCAAAATAATTTGCACAGTTTCTACTGTATGAATATTCATACTCTGCCATGTCTTTTTTAAATAAGCGTTTTAATCCAGCTTATTTTATTAGGTTGGTGCAAACATAATGTCGTTTTCTCACATAAAGTTGAACGTCAAAAAACGACATTATTTTTGCACCAACCTAATATTATCCTTTCATTTTTTTTCTTTAAAAATGCGCTATTTATTTATTTATTTATTTATTTATTCTTAAATGAATCTTGATTATTTTTGTTTTGATGTAATTAATCATGAATAATTCGTTCCCTGCTGCAATGATAAGTAATTCCGTTTCTCTCTTTAAGTCTCCTCTGCTTAATCGTGATTCAGCTTACGATTTTATTCATCGTTTCATTTTTCTCCACAAATGAGCTATCTATTTATTTATTCTCTTAATGGGATTTGATTATTTTCGCTTTGAGAGAGTTAATCAGGATTCATTCGTTCTGTTTCCCTATTCAAGTGTCCTCTGAGTAACCGTAATGATTGTCTCTTTGCAATCGTTTCTATGCTTAAAAAAAAAAAAAGTCTCAGCGATGACTTGTCTTTTACAATTTTTTCTTTGTTACTGTTCTCGCTATTCCTACAATTATTTCCCTTTTATCTCCTCCGGAATTGCTTCGAACAGTTTTTATATTTTCAAATCAAATTTCTAACTTTACTCAGTATCCCTGAAGCAGATGAAACTTCTTCCCCGTTTTTACTTTTCCACATATAATCTGTCGATGTTATCCATAGAGAATAAAGACTTATTCATATTTATTAAATTTTTGCTTTGTCAACCCACTGATTTGATTTTCTCTTTTGTTAAACAGAGGAAGGCTTTTGTATATCACTCTAGTGAGACTGTACACGTGTTTATTCTTTTTTAATGAAGTTCCTATTGTTTCTTTTGATTTTCAATATTTTTCTTATCATCCTAAAATATTCTTTGCATTTTATTTCATTGAATCCTGCTTTAATGAGTTGCATTTGAGTGATTTTAGTTATTTATATCATTCTGTATGTTTAATGTCTTATTTATACGTGCATCGAATATTGCTGCAGCATCTGATCTGGTGTTTCTGTTTCATATCTAGAGATTCTTGACAAAATCCAAACAATCAGCAACGTTATTCTTTTTGACACGTCATCTCAGCTTTAGTCGTTTTCCAACTTCTGTTACGTAGCTTCACTTTGTCTTTTCTATAAATGTTTTCACAGTAATTTTTCTGATGAGCTTTTCCGCGTGGGTCTCCCTATTTTATGCGTTTAAGTGCAGTACTTGATTGGCAGTTAGGTCTAATAAATTCACGGTTGTAATTACTTGTTTTAACCATAAGTCTATGCTTAATTTTTCACACCGCATGTTTGTGGAACACTCCTTACTGATCTGATTTGTTTAGCGGCCTCTCAACAGCTATGGTAAATTAATGTCGAAATATAAATAATCGGAACACAATTTTATGGTTTCAATATTAAATATATTTTGATCGCAGTTGTACACTTTCAAATGCAGATAAAATATATTGCTGGTTATTGAGCTTTAAAATGTATTATTAGTCATTATACTATATGTAGGATTGTTTTTATGTGTAAAAATGTATTGCTGGTATTTTTACTATAAAAATCTATTTTTATGCATTCATAGTGCTTGGGTGGTTTACTATTTGCCGATAGCTGGAACCCTAACAGGTGCTACCACTCCGGATCAGGGTGGACCTCGGAACGACGGCAATTAATAGGTGGTTCCATTCTCCTCAAAACTTCCAATCTTCCGATCAGAGTCCTGGCTGCCAGATGTAGTTCTCCTTATCGTCATTTAGGATCTTCAAAAACTTTCATTCAATTTCAATCGACATCGTCTGTTTTTATTTGAATCCTGTTTTTCTATTTTCCCTTCAGTTTCTTTCGGTAACCCCTTTACATCTTATTGGCTTTATTGCCTTGCTTGGGATGAAATAATTAAAAAGGTTGCTTCTCTGTCTTCTATTCTGTCTTATTTAGAGTGACTATTTCTCGTTTTTTTGAAAATCCATACCAACGTCATTTACATGATTCTTAACTCCTTTCATAAACGTTTTCGGTTCTTTGTTACTCGCTTACAGTTTTAACTCACCCGTGTAAACGACATGTTTTATTTTGTCCGTCCTTGTTGATTAGTTGATATATTTCGTTACAATTTTTCAGGAATAGATTCAATCGTATCTATTTTATAACATATAGCAGTAGATTCGATTACAAGAAGACTATTTGAACGACCGTTTGATACTGACTAGCATTCTCTATCAGCAATAAAGTCTCTGTTCTAATTTCGCATCGTGTTTACCACTACTTCATTTATCTTGAATACATTAAATCATATTTGTAGTCAATCAATTTTTACAACATTAGAAATCGATGGGTTGCAGTAGGAAAAAATGATCGCAAGTCCGTTCCTAATCTTGCATTCAATTTAGCATTTGAGCCTCTGTATATATTGGGGCAATTTCTTCTTGTTCTTCTATGAGGTCATATGAAAATTCCATTAACATAAATATTTTCTTGTTCTAGTTTACGAGAACTGGATCTGGTTTTCCTATTAACTTTTACTTGTAACTCTCTAGCGCTCAAGACTTATATTGGGTAAATTTTATCATAGAAAATGAGTCCTTTTGGTCTAACCATCTTTTTTTTTTGTCGCGACCCATTTTATTTATCTCGCGACCCACAGAGGGATCGAGACCCACAGTTCAAAAATCCCTGGAAATTTTTGGAGGGTCACTTACAAACTCTGGTATCATCTACATAGATATTTATTAACGATATGAGAATTTTCTTTCCTAAACTCATAAAGAAGTGTGAAGGGGAATAAAAGTAAAGTAGTTATAGAAATCTAAAGGCTTATAAGAAAAAAAAATCAACATCGATCATCGATATACATTGAGATAATTATTAGGTTGGTGCATAAATAATGACGTATTAATGTCGTTTTTTGACGTATTTTTAACGTCAAAAAACGACATTATTACGTCATTATTTTTGCACCAACCTAATACTAATTTCCTTCTTTGTTTAGACATTATCTGGTTGATCGTATTGTATTATAGATTTTCCTTGAGCTTACAACAAGGGCGATTATCGTCATATTCAAAGAATCTCGATGGATAAAAATGTCATATATTGAGTTATTTCAATAATTGATATCTGGAAACCAGCATGTTAAAAGGAGCTGCTTCATAGAGAAAATCTTATTACCAATTTGGGATATCATTTTCCAAATGTCTAATTAGCGGGAAGATATCAACCTTGATTTCAGCTAATAGACTAGATTTCGGATGTAACATGAAAAAAGGCAGATGTTTACTTCGTATGGATCTTCTTGTAGGGTAATGGTTCAGGGTTCGGAACGAGTTCGAATTCCTGTCAAGTTTGTTACAACTACAATGGAAACTCTGAATACCGGTTGAAAATTCGGGTAAGCAACTCCATCCTGTAAAAAAAAAAGCGTACTTACTACAAAAAACACAGTGACAAAGCCTAACGTGTTGTGAGCTGTAGTCCGATAATCCTCACTGGAGTTTACGGGGCTTTTTAATTAGGGTTGCGTAAAACGTTGTGAGGAAATTATTTACAATCTGACATGTTAATAAAATAATATTGAAATTATTTTTACTTTACGTATACTCCAGACAGTGAAAGCCCAGAGATTGTTTGGTTTTATCATTTCACTCCAAGGAAAGCAATAAGACCCCTAGGACGCAAGAGGTTACTGAGTGTTAGAGAATATAAGAAAAGAAAAACACTATTAAGGTAAAAGAGCTATCAAAGAACATGAATTAAGAAGACAGAAGGTTGACATTGCATTCATAATTTTTGAAGAAAAATCAAGAAACCGGAAGAGGGTTCCACAAGCGAGAAGTACGAGAGAAGAAACTGTTTGCATAGAACTTACTGTTACATCTAACCATAACACTAAAATGATGAGACCTTGCCGCCAATCTAGTACTGCACTTAAATTCATAAAGTCTAGGTACTATATAGGAAAATTCATCAAAACAATTACGATGAAAATATTTATAGAAAAGTATTTTTTACTTAAAAATTATTTTTAGTGGTTACCCACATGGGAGTAGACGTTTATTTATTTAACAGTATATTTATTCATTTTCGTCTATACTCGAGAAATCCTATAAATAAAAATATTCAATCTCTGGAAGGATTCGAACTGCGTCCCCTCTGAAAAGTATTTATAGATAAATAAGTAACAATGTTTATGTTTTCAATGCTGGGTTCAATTAAGATCTTCCAATCGCATCATGTGAGACCCAAGCGAAAATGGACCAGTTTATTAACCATAAGCTTTAGCAGCTGTATTTTATGGTTGGAAATTTCGACCCTTGAATTAGCAATTTAACCAGTCCCCATCGAAGGTAAAGGGACAGAGGAAAATAGCGAATAGCCTACCTAATTAGCTTTTGTTAACGAATAGGAGAACATGTATCATGAAAGACACTACATTGACAAACATTACTAAGAGCTAAAATGATAGGAAATAACCGATTTTGAGCGGCGGTGGGCATTAATCTGTATTACGTAGAAAGCTATGATTAAAATTTTATAAAAACAAAATTAATCCCTGATTTTTATAAAGCGGACTTAAAAAAAACGAAAAAAAACAAAACAAAAAAAAACAAACTATAACTGATAACTGATTCTAATAATTAATTATTAATACTGGATTTTATGTTGGGCATTGATGAACAAAGATTCCGACCAGATATAAAGCTGGTAGGACTGGTTCTAAGAAATGCAAAGATAGCGTTTTTAGTTCCGATTATTTTCATCTTTTATATTTGATGAGATATTTGAAATAACCTCTCTATAAAATCACTATGACTATTTGAAAAGAACAATTGGAAACTGTAATAACGGAGGATTTTGCATGTCATCTTCGGAAATGAGATTTCTTTTCACCTTCAACATTGAACTTAAATTAATCTAATGCGTATGTGATTTCTTTTAGAAAATAGAAGTGACGTTATTAAAGTTTCCATGTTACAGAATTCAGTCCACAATATTTAATAGCATCAGTTGTATTAGTCGTACCTTTTACATGTTACTTCACAATAAAATACCCTTTCGGTTATATATATATATATATATATATATATATATATATATATATATATATATATATATAAGATACAAGGTAGCAGATTCAACTGATCTCGTAATTTTTAAAGTATACACACACACACACACACACACATATATATATATATATTCATTCGTGTTTAGACTTATTTATTTACTTATTTTTATTTTGTTTAATTCTTTCTTTTATATTTACACCTTTTTTTATTAATTTCATTCTAATTTCAATTCTCCCCTTGCATTGCAAGTTCACCAACGTAAGGATAAAAGCGACGAAACTTGAAAGAAAATTTTAGCATTTAGTTACTTTATATATAGGAAAATTTGGGACTAATTCATTCTTTAAAAGTTTGAAAAAATGCGCTTGTTAATTATCTTGAAACGGACTGGTTGGATCTCCTCTACATAGTAGTTAAGAAAAAAAGTCATGAACCTTTGAAAGTAACTTCTCTTCACACCATTGGACCCCGCATGTTCTGGGCGAATAGAGGTCTTGTGCTCACGCGCACGCACCCATGTGGATTTTATTTATAATCTGACAATATTTTTATTATTTTAAGCGTTATATTTATTGGCTGTTAGAATTGACTGCTTTATATATCTACCAGCCTGTGTACTGATAGTCTTAATAAAGATAATGTGCCTTCCGACATGGTTTTAACTAGCGCTTCCTTTATTGGAGATCTATAATCTTGACGTTTTTTTAGACAACTCAGCCACAGAAGATATTTAGTCAAGTAAAATTCAAATATTGTATTACGTGCTCCAACTGATTAAATACTAGAGCAAAGTAAAAAGTCATCCGCACTTTCGCCACAGCATATGATTAGATTTTCACACTACTTTCTGTTCATTCTTGCTTATAGTTGGTACTATTATGGTCACGGGATCAACTTTTGAGATGGATCGCGCTAGTTTTCTTGCTGCTGTTACATTGTAAACATGTCCACACCGCTATCTAAAGTGAACCAAGGAGGAAAATATTTTGAAATTAAAAAGATTTCGCTTTTATAGACAATTTGGTAAAACATATCCCTTTAAGAACTATTAGCAAGATCTTATTATGGCTATGTTAGTTAAAGAAAACGAGATGGAAATGTTTTGAATTTTGTCGTTCTCGTCATGGATATTGAGACTTTTGTAGATTTAATAAATTTAGTTATTTGGTAGTACAAACCAATTAAGGAAATAAAAGCTATATTTTTTTTTACTCAAGAATAGATTTGAAAATTCTTTTGCAAATCTCGACAAATGATCACATGTATTTTGGGAATAAGTTAAACCAAAACTATTAGGTTGATGCAAAAATAATGACGTAATAATGTCATTTTTTGACGTTATTACGTCATTATTTTTGCACCAACCTAATAATATACTTCTATCTATCTATCTATCTATCTATCTATCTATCTATCTATCTATCTATCTATCTATCTATCTATCTAACAATCGATTTTACTAGACTGACAATTTACTAAGAAAAACTTGTACCCACAACTCTATCGAAAACGAAAAAAATAAGCTACACATATAATTCACCCACAAAATAAACTTCAGTTATAAAATATTACCTAATTCAATTAAAAAAGTAAATTTGATTAAGTTTATTTAATCAAATAACATACTTTAACGCCTTTATCCACTGTAGATAAAGGCGTTAGTTAGATCCAGTGACAGGACCCAAAGAGTGTGAGTTCAATATTTGGTTAAAGCGGTGGAGAACTTGGAGAGGAGAATTAACAGATAATTGACATTCATTAGACATGGCACGTGGAACTAGAACAGTCTACACCAGTGAGCAAAATAAAGGGTTCAGTTCGATATTCGGACTACCTGAAGAAGGTCGGAGCATACAACGACCGAAACGTTTTGATAAATATGGCAACAAAGATGAAGACAGTAGTCCTAATAATGTAAATAGTGTAGCAAAAGTGATTTTTGAAAATAAAACCAATTTTACCATTCCACAAAACTCAGAGAGAAACTAGAGGAAAATTTAATTCATCTATCTATTAGGTTGGTGCAAAAATAATGACGTAATAATGTCGTTTTTTGACGTTACGTCAAAAAACGACATTATTACGTCATTATTTTTGCACCAACCTAATATCTATCTATCTATCTATGGTTCGATCGATAGATAGATAGATGACCATCCAAGTGTGCGACATCTTTGGAAAGTACTTAGAAACCATACTAAACGTCGACTAAAGCCATTTGAATGAAATTTGGATTGACAGAACTGTTCAGAAACCGTCGATGGTTTTGCTGTTGCGAAATCATATGTCATCGTGGCCGAGGATTTGAGCGTACTGATTAGTTCAAATTGCTGATAATGATAAATTAATCGTTCAGTCCCAGAAACTGTAACTACAGTCAGCTCAGCCTAGTTACAGTATAAACTAGTCGGCTACGTGGGTGTTGAAAAGACATAAATCAGCCTGAGTATGTGTCTGCAACAGGGATGAGCTAGCCGCCCTAACAGATGGGTGTGCTCGAAAAACGAGAGTATCCGGCAGTTATTACAGTCCTGAGAAAATTATAAGATGTTTAAATAATTACAATTTTTGGCCTCGTTGTAAGTGTAATTGCTTTTAAATAGCAGCCTTTAACATTCGGTCTTGATTAGCCGAATTAAAAGTAAGTGCAATTTTTCCAGTGTTATTTTTTCTTCTAATCTGACATTATTAATATATGTCGGATGTTGAGATTTCCTTCTGAAGCTCGTGACAAACTAACAAATTCTTGAATGTAAATGGAACATTGGAACGCAATGTAATAAAAGTAATAAATTTTCAAAACGGAAATGAAAATAACAATCAAACCAAAAGATTTCGTTCAAGGAAGTTCATTTTGTTTTTCGTTCTACGACTAGTTCAGAAATATTTACTGGTTATTGCATTATAAAATACATTATTAAATAAAAGATGAAAACAATTTAAAGTAGGAAAATAATTATAAACAATGAAAAAAAAAATGAACACTAAACAATGAACAAATCCAATGTCGAATCAGTTCAGATCCATGTCAGGCGATCTAACTTGTTATTTAATTAATGACTCGTAAGTCGGGAAAATAAAAATGATAAATGACTTATCTATTGATTATATCAAGACCATTATTTCCCGCCTTCTGTAGCCAAATATTTCGCATATTGCGATTTATAAATTAGCACAATTAGTAATTATTTATTTATTATCTTCTGATTAAATTAATTATCTTAAAATCTTCGGAACGACATCAAATCATCTGACTGAAGTGAAATTTCACCTGGCTCTACAGCCATAGGAAAAGCATATATACCCTATGTAATATGATAGTTTTCAATATTTTTAGGCCTGTGAATATTTAGACTTCATTTCAATTTCTTTAAAGATAGACCTTATATAGCTAACTAAATAAATATTAAAAAAAAAATTATCTGTAATGTTTCATTAATAGACACGCGATTTCCTTGTAAGGAAAATATTAGATTCACCAGCGTGTATTCCTACTTAACACAAATTAGAATCACGTATACCACTATTATGAATAATGAAGAGTGGTCTCCCCTTGTTTTGTTAATCTCTTCTTTGAGAGAGTTATCGCTGTTTATTGGGACTCTAAGAGAACACTATATGCGAACCTTGTATTCTCAGTTGAATAAAGGTTTCTGAAAGCCTATACCTACGTACTTTTGTCATTAGAACCACATAAAAGGCAAATGACTAGAATATCATGAGAGATGATGTGGGAGGAGACTTTTGATGTCAATGTAAAATTCTCGTTGTCGTAGTGGAGCAGAAAAGATAAGGAAAGACAGCACACATCCCGGGTAACACTTGTTTGAACTGTTATTTTCAGTGCAATATTTTACTTCTGTTAGTTATAAGACAAAGCGCTTGAGAGACCGTTTTTATCCTCGGGTCCTGAGTAAAATTATTGCTACCGCAGACTTGGGCCCTGTGTAAAATGAGCGCTGCTGCAGACTTGGGCCCTGTGTCAAATGAGCGCTGCCGCACGCTTGGTCCTTGTATAAAATGAATGCTACCGCACGCTAGGACTCTGCGCAATATGAATGCTGCCATGTGCTTGGGTCCTGCGTAAAATGAACGCCGTCGCGCGCTTGGACCCCGTGTTAAATGAACGCTGCCGCACACTTGGACCCCATGTTAAATGAACGCTGTCGTATGCTGACAATTTTTAACGTATTTTATTACATTTCTTCATTGGGTGCTGTGTGTGTTTGCTTTCATCTGTTGTGCATTTATGTGTGTTTGTTAGTGCACCTGGAGACTTTTGTCCGATTTCATTGTGCACTGTACAGTGATAGGAGGAATAAATAAACAGATAGATCTATTATTAGAAAGAGATTGAAAAGGTTTGATTTGGACGTGGAACG
Organism: Acanthosepion lycidas; assembly: GCA_963932145.1. Lineage (NCBI taxonomy): Eukaryota > Metazoa > Mollusca > Cephalopoda > Sepiida > Sepiidae > Acanthosepion > Acanthosepion lycidas. The sequence continues at coordinate 82,610,893 of OZ010571.1, read as the reverse complement.
TACAAGGAAGAAACCATTCTGTAAAAAAAAAATCGATGAAGTCAACACAAAAATTTAAGAGAAAAAAAATCACTGAGAGAATGACCGTGAAAATTGGAGTAATGTACGTTGGCCAGATGACTCGAAAATATAATTATTTGGCTACTTTAACAGAAAGCATGCTTGGGACAAACCAATGACGGCATTTGAGTTCAAGAAACTCTTACCCACTTTAAAGGATAGTGCGAGAAAATATGGTTTGCGGCTGTTTGCTGCAGCAGGGTTCGCCAGTTCACTATCATAGAATCCAAGATGATTTCTATAATGTACAAGAGGCTCGTTGAGGAAAGTGTGATACCATCCGTTAAAAGAATTGAAGCTGAAGTGGTTGTGGACTATGTATGATCGAAAACTTTCTGTAAATCCATTAAGTAATTGCTTGAAAGAAGTTGAGAATCTGCTATTAGCAAGACAAAGTACAGAAAAATTTATTCGTAAAGGAATAGGATAAACATTCTCTAAAACGAGATTGGTAGATAATTACTATCTATCTATCTATCTATCTATCTATCTATCTATCTATCTATCTATCTATCTATCTATCTGGTATGGTTTCTATGTATCTGCTTGATATTTGCACCAAACGCTCCAATAGAAATATTTCAGAGTGTTTGGGTGTCAATCTGAGGAGAGTGCAGAGGATTCGGAAAGAGTTGAATGAGTCTAATGGTGATTATGAAGGTACGGCAGTTCGGAAAACTGATCGTTCTGATATGAAAAGACCTCACGATTTTTTGGATGAGGGCGCCAAACTCAACACTGGCAGGCATCAAGTGCCTTGAGAGTAGTGATACTCTGGATCAAGAGGTTGGCCGCTGCGAGGGACTATGTCTGGCAACAGGACTCTGCACCATATCACACAAGCAAAAGTACCCAGTCATGGCTGTCAGACAATTTCTGCAACCACACCACCATTTACATCTGGTCACCTAACTCCCAATACGGCAACCCCTTGATTATTATGTACAGGGTGCAATTAAGCGAGAGACCAACAAAACCCCTTGTAACAATAATGATGAACTAAATTCAAGGATTATGTCAGCATTCATCGATTAAACAAGGAGACCTTTCAGTCAAAATTCAGGACATTCCGAAGTCATCGGGAGGCCGTTGTTGAGGCCAATGGTGATTTTATTGAATACCTTTACTTTTTACTATTTGAAGATATATTTGAAAAATATTTTGAATACATTTACTTTTTACTATTTCAAAACATTTTCGTTTTCATATTTATCACAACGTTTTGGCCGTTGTACGCTCCGGCCTTCTTCAGGTGGTTAGAATGTCGAACTGAACCCTTTATTTCGTTCACTAGGATAGACTGTTCTAGTTCCACGTGCCATGTCCAATGGATGCCTGTTAATTCCCCTCTCTAAGTTCTCCAGCGCCTTAACCAGGTATTGAACTTACACTCTTTGGGTCCTATCACTGGATCTAACTAACGCCTTTATCCACTGTGCCATGTGTCCTTCTGTATGATTTTCTGGGTATTATAAACCTAATGCCTTCAGCACCATATTTTTACCAGTGCTCATATTGCAATTTTTGCAGTTATCAATGCATTTTTTTTTTACCAGAGCTCACATTGCAATTTTCTTTGATATTATTGCTTTTCACTGACACTCCTTATTACTGGTTCCCATATTGTATTCATTTCTATGCTTGGTCGGCTCCGGAGATTTTTGTGACCTACAATATCTGCTGATTCCTTAACTTTACGAATTTTCCAATGATGTTCTTTGTCAAGAATTTCAACCTGATTCCACAGAGGGCGGTGATCTCCCTTTTCATTCTAGATGGGGTTAGCCACGCCTGATTATTCCACTTCCCCTCGTGTTACAGCTTTCTGGTGTTCTTGAAGCCTTACTTTAAGGCGGCGGACTGTCTCCCCTTTATATTTCTTTCCGCAGCTGCACGGGATGGCGTACACACAGTCATTAGTCATGTTCTCCTCTATGGGGGGTCTTACTCGGGAGAGATATCTATGAAGTGTCGTTCAGCTTTTGAAGGTTGTCCTGATATTATAGGGACCGCAGATCCTTTGTATTTTCTCTGACAATCCCTTCACATAAGGCAGGCGAACCGTTTTCTGAGTATTGTTGTCCTCATCTTGTAAACGTTGTGACAAATATGGCGACAGAGATGAGGACGATAGTCCAAATAATGTAAATAGTGTACATAATATTTCATCTCAGAAATATAGACAGATATTCAAGACATTTTTGTGGAATTTTGGTAAATATATCTGTTAAAATGAAATTTCAATGGTATTTTCATTTTTGCGTAATTTGGGCGAAAATTTATCCATGGCACTATCTATCTATCTATCTATCTATCTATCTATCTATCTATCTATCTATCTATCTAAAGATCTTGTCCGTATCTGTCTGTCTATTTATCTAGAAAAATGTACGTGAAAATTAGCGATATTCTTATTGCATTAAAATATGATATACCCAGCCGACAATTATTAGATTCATATATTCCGAACATATTCACATACTCCTGTTACTAATTAATCGTTAAATTTCTTTTTACTTTGCGTTGCTTTTAACAAACAATAATTATTTTCCCTTGAATATAACATCTACATCGACAAGTGGAATAGGCAGGAGCAATGTAAAGAATACAACCTACATTAATAATTATATCTGTTTCCGCTAATGGTGGCTTACGGCTATATCACGTTAAAATAATTGTTCTCGTCCGATCACCGAAGTTAAGCAACGTCGAGCATTGTCAATAACAAGATGCGTATCCGCTTGGGAATACCAGATGCAGTAAGCTTCGATGTGCGTGTGGTGTAATTGATAAGAGCTCAGAATGAGAAATCGGAGTACTGAGTTCCAGTTGGTTTCGGTATATTCACCTCTTCTCCCCGGCTATGTGTTAAATCGTAAGCCTTGTACCTGAAAAAAATTATTATCTATATAAGAAGCTGTTAATTCAATAGTCACAAACAAAATGAAAAGTGTCATTCTTACAATTCCAAAGATATTTTTCGGCTTTAGATAACCTATAAAAGCCGTACAAAAACAAATCAATTAATCACTCACAAGAGATTTACAGTTGGCATTTTATCTTTCGCTAGATTATGGTATATTTTTTAATTCTTCTATCTGCCCTATCCTTTCATGACGTTGGCGATCATGACTCTTCACAATAATTTCATTTTTTTTCTTTCCTAAAACTTTCATCTGTTCCTCTTGCGTTCAATCTCTCTTTTGAGTATCAAATTTTTCAAGCTTTCTTTCCGCATTATATGTCTTCCTGGTGTTGATTATAAGTGTCGTTTTCGTTTTTTCTAAACTCCGTCGTTTCTCTCATGCTCGGTCAATGGAATTCTCATCATCCTTCTGTTGCCTTAAGTCTCTTTCATATGCGAGGAGAGTGTCAAGCATTCACTGCCATATAGAAGAAATATCTTGAAACATTAATTTTTAAGAGGAAAGATAAAGAAATTCTCAGAAAGTTTGTTTCTTTGTCAGTCGCTACCAAAGGCTAAATTTGCACATATCTTGTCTGTAGCTTTTCTTTTAAACTATATATTCTTGGCGTCAGTTCAAATGGCTACCTTCTTTTTTCTATATATCATTTATCTTCCTCAAACAAACAGATTTAATCTCTTCTTTTCAGCCTGATCCATAATTCTAACCAGTTCTTTCTTTTCTGATACCGCTCTCATCTTTGATTTTGTCAATAACGATTCTTATCAACAAACTAGCAGCATGGCCCGGCGTTGCCCGTGCTTCATTCAAAAATCGTACGACGCATACAGCAATCGCTATCACTTGACTTAAAATATTTTTGCCCTTCCTTGCCTTTAAAGGAGTGCCCTTTGCCGTGCTGATGTTGCTACATGCTTTACTTCTTGCCTATCTCACACTGCAAATTTTTTCTAAGCTCTATACTAAACATTAAATCTGTTACGAAAAAAGAACTAAACAAAATGAACACAAAACGATCAGCTTTACAAAAGGACACGAAACTGGAAAAACCGAATGAAAAAAAGAATGTTAACAACAAATACTTTTTCACACCCAACCAAGTTCTGCGGAATCAGAATCAATGTTGAGTTCAAGCAAGCGAATGAGCCAATTGGAGTAAAGTTCCATGCAGATTTAAAGTTTTCCCACTTGTGACGAATGCAGCTATCTTTTTTTTTTGCATGCTAGCATTCTAGTTAATATTCGTGTCGGTCAGCTGTTGGCTCTCACGCTGGCCAATAGAATCTTCCTGCCTATTCATGGCAATCAGCTATAGGCTCTAACTTTGGCCGGTAGAAAATGGCCGCAAACTACATGAAAAGTGCCGTAGAAGCATGAAAAAAATCGATTATTTCCACTATCGATGGGAGTTGGGAAATGCAAAGTCGGTCTTGGCCATCCCACTAACTTGGAGCATGTAAATTTTGGTGCAAATCCGTCGAAAATTGCGGCCGTGCATTCGTTGCACACACACATCCTGCCTTTTATAGATAGAGATTGATCTTTTTTTCTGTAATTTATATCTCAGAGTTTAAGCTGATGCACAACTTGTGTACTTCTCCAACACTAAACATCACCCACCTTTCACAGACTGTATCCATAACATTACATAGATTCTTATATAATTCGACACTGGGCTTATGTTGTTTACAGCTGATATTTAGGATTGCTCTTCAATAGCCAAGGGGTTTAAGGCTATAAAGCGCTGAAGCACCCGTTCTCGTCGAGCCTGGTTAGCACCAAGATGGGAGACCGTAATGGATAATGCTTCGAAATTGTTAATCAGAATTTCAATTACTGTTGGGTTCGTTATATTCACACGCGCAAATAACCTTGGGAAAAGGTCAGAAAACATCTCTTCCCTCCCCAGCTATGGGATAATTATTAAGACTTTAAACACTCAATCATTACTATCTCAAAAAATAGAAAAAAGTAAGATTTCTAATATCTAAAATCTGGCTTTAAATAACCTTTAGTAGGTTGAAAACGAATTAATCATTAGTACGTACCAACTAATGATTTCGTTAATATTCAACTCCTTCATCTATATAGTTATTTTCTAAGTATAGCTTAGATGTGGCACAAAGCCGAAAGTATGGAGCACCTACTGAGGATCGAACTCACTTTTCAGTCATAATTGATATAGCGTGACAAGCTTGCTAACCATTACACGACGCCAAGATGCCCGTACGTCATCTCTATAAGAGAACTATATATAATGTTCATCCAAAAGAGATTCAATTTCAGGTATTTTCTTATTTTTAAATTCCAGATGATATCCATAATGTATTATTATAAACTTTAATTTTGGACAGTGAAAATTTCACTGAAATAATTTTTGAAATTTTTCATGATTTAACATGAAATTAAGAAATACTAAATTTAATCCAATATCTGGGGAATATGTGTTAAAATACATTGTTTAATAGGCAAAAATGAAAAGTGGAAACAAAAAAGGGAAGAAAAATGAATAAATAAAATACCTCTGACGTGAACATCAGATCCTGTTGATGAACTTTGAGAGAGTTAAAAATTAAAAGGCGAAACGCCATTTTGGTCACATGATGCATTTGAATCATAGAATGTTTAGAAAGGGGAATAAATGGAAAGTAATCGCAACCCGGAGAATTCTATACATATTTAGCATTTTTCTTGATCTGGTGTTGCCTCAATACCCTACTTGTTAATGATGTTAAGCCAATATATACACCCGATAAACTAGGGACTTAGGTCACAGCTGTGAGTGTCATGTGTGTAGTGGTTTGCTCCATTGACAGCCAATGGAAGTTGACTTATCGACATCTGTTGGCTGCTTTATTGGCAGTTACTCCTTGGTGGTCGTTGAGAAATGCAGTGGAAAGACAGGAAATTCGTTATATCTGCTATTTAAAAAGTAAGCCTTTTCCAGTGTTATGGAAAACGAATGACAAACAATACCGGGCTAGAATTCAACATTTCCTGCAACTAAATCGATACTGAAGATGCATTTTTAATGAGCTTGAATTTACAGAGATAAACGGAATTGTTGATCGGAAAGAAAATTACTGTGAAATCCAAGAACTCATCAGAAATATGGAGAGCGAGAAACGGAAAACTTGGAAGCAGGAAAAATCAAACAGCCTCCTCGTTCATAGTTTCTGAAAACTTAAAAGCGTTGAAATCGATAAAATAATTGAGTCTTCTTCTACGTGGCGTGTCTCTTCGGAACTTGAGCTTTCCATAACTTTCTATCCTTTATAAGTCTTGTTTTTCCACCATTCCCTTGACTTCTTCTTTTGCCATCCATTTACACAAGATAGTTAGGCTGGTTACTCTCTGTTTCTCTCAGTTCCTCTTGCCTTTAATTTATCCTGTGAGTATCAAATTCCCCAAATCCTCTTTTCTCTTGAAATACTCTAGAAAATAAAAATATCATATGCCATAAAACAATCAATCTGAGATTATCATCTCTAACGAATAAAGAAACATGAGGTAATGACGGAGAAAGTGAATAAGTTATTGCAGGATACTTGTATTCAGATTGGCAGAATTATCAACCTAATCCATTTAGTATTTACCGGATAATATGTTGAAGATACTACTCCCAACTGTTATGGTAATTTACCCATGCACGCATGGACTTTCCACCTAGGGAGGTACTGACTTTTGGAGAGGGAAGTTTCTTGTAAATAGATTATATTCATATTGTATATACTCATTGGGGTTAGTTTTTAAATTGTTGTTTTATTCCCCCCCCCCCAGACGAAGAATTGTACATATTTAGGATTTCCATAGAGACAATATGGTATTATGGTGGATGTAGTAAGAAGCGTAATAAGAGTGCGTTGTTTTGGTGTTAGGAATATTGTGTGTATGTTTGGGTCAGTGTTTGTGGCTAGCTAAGTTTAAAGTTAAGACAGATGAAGACCGCCCTTTATCCCATTCCCTTTTTTTGTCCTTGTGCCACATTTTCTGTATTTAAACAGAAATAAATATCGGAAAGTTACAGCAGTCAACTCTGACAGTCGGACCGAACATTCTTGTTGTAAACACACTCGTTTGTATATGTTTGTATTACTATTTCTAATATATTGTTTAACTCAATTCCTATCTTTGTGTCTTTATTTCTGGCCCTAACAAGGCTACAACACAACATAAAAAAGATGCAAAAGCTGGATGAGAGATGAGATCGGTACACCAAATAGAAAAATAACTCTGACAAGTGAAATTACTAAAAGGGAAACCAATATATATGGGAATCTAACCGATTGATGAAGAAAATATAAAATGCTGCAAATAGGACAAGCTACTCTAATGGAAGGAACAATTCAAAAGACATTGGCTAAGGAAGAAAACCAAAAGATACATTATACAGTACAACAATATAGGCAGAATTAAGTGTAAACCAATGAAACCATTGCAAACCGATTGGGAGACTAGCGAAATTAGTAAAACTTAATGCTACAGACATAAAATATTTGTGAAGAACACAGGAAGCAAAATTGAGTTACAGTCCAACAGAAATAATGAATTTCAAGTAAACGGTCAGAAACCGCAATACATTTTGCAGCTTAAGAAGAATCCGAAAGAAAATCCTGAATGGAATTTATCAAGCCAAGATGGCTATTGCTTCTAACAGTAACCATAAATGAAGGACTGGCAGCAAAGTTATGGAAATTCCTAAAAGAAGAAAATTCCCCCGAATAGATTGCGAAATAAAATCGTCTTTACCTATAGGCTTAACTTGCTGAAGCCTAGATCCTCAAAATCTAGGGGGGGGGGGGCTCCAGCCAAGATGTATAATATTTTGCCGCTCTCATAGGCCTCTCTTACGAATAAAGCATTGTAGACTCTAAATAACCCTCTAGTAATTTTAAACACCGTCATCATCCTCGCGTCTACTAAACTTGTTTAATTTAACACTTCCATTTTCTCTACCCGTGAGAAGTGGAATAGCCTAAGGCCTCTCTGCATTTAAATCAGGCTCTGGTCTTTGATTAAAAAAAAAACAATAACATATAACTAGAGATTGATAACATGCATAAGTATGACGTGGAAAGAAAGCTAGTATTCATCAGAAAGTTTCTTTCCGAGGAAATAAATGGACGCCGATAAGCAAGAGTCATAAATAAATTCCATTCTCGTTTATCAAATTCATTCTTTAAAACGTAAAGTACAATTAAATTTTATTCAGTTAAGCATTCAGCATTATTTTCGATGACTTGTTGCCACTTATCAGGAACTTGGTAGAATTCCAAATGTTTGTTGCGAAAAAAGATTTCGACGAACTATTTTTTTTGTTTTTAGAAAGTTTCTCCATCAAATTTACTTGTAGCAATCGAAAAAAGGTAATAATCGGTTGGTGCAAAGTCAGGTGAATATGATGATGTATAATAAAGTATACCCAAGTTTCAAAATGCATAAGAGCTTGCATTATCATGAAGGATAACACAGATTATTCTATTAACGAGCGTATGCTACTTTTGAGCAAGCATTTATGGGGATGTTGCAACTGCTGGGTGTATAAATATGCATTCAGTGTTGCGTTGATTTTTAAGAACTCAATAAATTTAAGATCATCCGGACATTATTCAATCAATAATGCCCTGACGATCGCCAAACATTCCATTTCTCCAAATGAAGCTCAGCTTTTGCGGTCAGTTTTCAAGATTTATCCTCGTCAGTTCACAGCATTTTGCATTGATTATTGTCGTATGCAACACATTTCTTATCATATGTAAGGAACTGTTAGGTAGAATGATACATTCATCATTTCAGTTTGTACACGAAAAAGAAACTTTATTTTTCAATTTTCTAATGATGTAATTGGATAGTACATATGTATTTTGAAGCATTTAACAATGCATACCTATTGAATGACACAAATTTACAATTAAATAAAAACATGTTCTAGAAGATCCCATAAAGTTCTAGAAGGCCTCAGAAATTCATAGTATTCTATACTTATATACGATTTAAAAAATAAAGTAAATTAAACCCATCTTCACTATTTTTGAACAAAAGCTCTTCGAATTATTATACAAAAAGTCAACAAGTCATAATTCTAATATATATATATATATATATATATATATATATATATATATATATATATATATATATATATGTGTGTGTGTGTGTGTGTGTGTGTGTGTGTGTTCAAATGGAAAAATTAAAACTGTCAACTGCTCTCAAAAAGGACTCCAATCAGTGGGGCAAGGAATGGTTATCTTTTAATTACCATTGAGAACCTCTTCTTCATGCTCTCATGATGGCTGATGCTATGTCCCAGGAGAGCAACCCTTTGCGTTTTCTTGGTCTTATGCTTTTCACTGACACGGAGTGGAGTGATTATATTGAAGCAATTTCTAGGTCTACTACTTGGAATGTTGGTCCAGTGTCTCGTGCCAGACATTTTTTCTTGTCTAAATCCTTCTTGCATATTTATAAATCTACCATTCGTCCGAGCATTGGATAATGCTGTCATAGATAGTCAAGTGCTCTTATTTTATCTCTTGAGATTCTTGAAAAATTCAAAGAAGGGTCTTTAATGTGATAGGTCATGACCCGGCATCTCAGCCTCAGTCACTTTCTCACTGACGTGACGTAGCATCCCTTTGTCTTTTTTTAAAAATATTTTCATGGTAAATCTACTGATAAGCTTTCCTCTTTGGTCCTTCAAATGCAGGAATTGAAGCGTCCGGCTGGTTTGGCAATTCGGTTTCATCGTTTTACTGTTGAACACTGTAGACGCGACTGTATGTTCTATTGTAATAATTTCTTTTCTTTCACTTCTCGCTTGTGGAACTCTCGATTCGTTCTCACCTACCATCTACAATCTTCGAAAATTTAAATGCGAAACCAATCGAAATCTTCTTGAATCCTCTTTTATTGTCCTTTCCCGTTATTACAGTCTTCACATTCCTTTCATTCCCAGTACCCCCTTGCATCTTGGTGGCATTATCGCCTTTTTTGGGAGTAAAATGGTTAAAAAGAAAACGATCTTTGTTATTTCCCCTTGTTTTTATTTCTGTTTAATTTTAATTTTTACTTATTTTAATCTCAGCCCATTTATTCGTCGATTAGATCCCTGAAGAGTTAGGAATAAGCCTAGATTTTGCATTTTCCTTTTTCTGTTTTGCTTTGGTGTTAATCTTTCGTTTTTTTTCTTTTACTTTCCCCCGATTATACTGCCATTAATATGTTAGCTTTGAAGGCTGTGTTATCATTTTGTAGCCCAACCTACAGAAAGACATATTTATAAAGGATTGCAGGATGAAGGGGGGATTATCAGTCACGCTTATTCTTAAGTCAACAGATTTCACAATAGAACAGACAAAATTTACATGAGACCTAATAAGACGAAAAGAGAACGAGGAAATCCAGAAAAACATAAGTCGACGAAAAACTTTAAAGACATTTAAGAATGCAAATTGGAAGAATTGCAAATGAAAGGACATGGACATGGAAAATCTAGAGAGAAGCCGAATTGTCCTTAATAGGAGCCTAAATCAACGCCATAATAATAAATTATAGAAAGGCTATAATAGACAAAAACAGGAGAATGGCAAATACAGTTGATCTGGAGTTAAGAGATAAGGGCATCAATTATATATTAAGCTAACAAGCTCAGAAGAAAAGCAGGTATCATTGAGTAAAATGTATAACATCTTGGAAACTGTGTAAACGAATACGATTTGACCATGCAGACCCATGGTATATTTTCCATATTTTAGAGAATAAGAAACACAAAAACCCTGGTGGTCAAATGGATCCCCCAGTCTAGATCAAAAGGCAGGGTATAATTATCGTGAATAAAGCGTCAGAAGCGAACCATTCAATTATTGAAACTATTTCAGTAGAGCCGAGGGTAAAACTGAAAACAATAATTCTTGATGTAACAATAGTAACAGTCATGATTGAAACACTGGGGACGATCCTGAGATGTTTTAGTGAAAAGACCCGAAGAACTAAAAATCAGAGAAAAATCGAGATCTTTTAAATTGGGGCACCGACATAGAAGAAGCAGCACACATTTGGCTGAAGGGGAAGGAAAGAACAAATAAAAGACATCATTTTGGGTCAAGTGCCAATTCATTTCTAGTTTGTCCTTAGCGAGGAAAAGACCCTAGTCCCAATGACGTCCTTTCATACTGCCACTCACACGTCGATATGTTGAGATATGCAGAGTGTTGTTAGCTAGGACAAACTGAGTTGTTGAGACTGACGTGGCAGAAGTTGTCCCAAGTATCACATACCTAGCGACCCAGACCGAGAAAGCGAAGCCCTGAATGAAATAGCTATATATATTGGAGACAGGGTTCGGGTTCTCTTCCCTTGACGTGGTGTTGGATATGGGTTGAGGAAATATTTTTGGACTTACTTCCGCTGCATCAGTGTGTGAGCGGAAATGGGAATTGGTGATATCATAAACAGAAAATGGTGGCTAAAATAAACAGGTTATATAACTAGTTCGATGCTTGATCTGCACAGAAAGGCTGGCTAGAGGTTTACCGAAGATTTGTCTCCGTCAATCCCTATGAACGCAATCCTAACCTATGTGATTTTTTCTCATTCTATTCATTCGCTGTAACTCGAACAATAAAGCTATTTACATATTTCATATATATATATATATATATATATATATATATATATATATATATATATATATATATATATATATATCTGCGTGTGTGATGTGTGTGTGTTCGTCACCTTATTTGAGCCCAGCAGCAATATACCACAGTGGCGTCTGTTTTCATCTTCCGTTAACTTTCCCCGATTTTGGAACAAAGCATCTTGAAAGAGACTGGAGGCCCAACACGGGTTCCTCATTGCCCGGTCGGCCAAAAGGTAGGTGAGGGTCAATTATTGAAAACGATTAGATTACTCTGGAAGAAATGCGGAGAGATTTTGTAACACAATGTTGCGAAAAGACAATCAGTAGAATATAATTTATGTATATAAAATATTTGAGTACCAGTATATATTAGGTTGGTGCAAAAATAATGTCGTTTTCCCACGTATGTTACTATGTGAGTAAACGACATTATTTTTGCACCAACCTCATACATAGACGTAATCATTAAAATGAAAATAGTTTAAATAAGAACAGGTTATGATTATATATACGAACACAATTTTAAGACTTTTTCAATCGGTACATTCGAAATAATTGAACATTTGATTCTGATTGTCTTTAAACAATACATTTGTGGGAATGGAATCTGCATGCTGATTGGTTGGTTGGTTGATTTTGTTTAGCGGCATATCTATTTCTATGTGTTATTTTATGTCGACGTCTAAATATTTTGAATACAATTTTGTGGCTTCAACTAAATATAATTGTGGCTTCAACTAACTTTAGTTGGAACGCAATTATATGCCTTCAACTACAGAGGTCATTTTGTTATGAAATATATTATTGCTAACTTTTTTATATGAAAATATAGTGCTGGTATTTTTACTATAAAAATGTATTTTCAAACTATTATAGTGTTTAGTTTTTTCTTTGGGTGTTCACAGCTACATCCCCGGATCAGAGTGAAACCCGGGATCAACCTCAAGAGGTGGCTCCACGCCCCTGAAAACTCCCAATCTCCCGATCAGAGGCTTTTCTTCCAGATGTAGTTTATCGTCATACCCAGGACTATTGAGCATGATCAGTATTAAGATGGGTGACCGCTTAGGAATACCAGATGCTGTAAGCTTAGATGTGCTCGTGCTGTGATGGATAACGGCTCGGAATGAGAAATCAGAGAGCCGAAATTGAATTCCAATTGAATACGTTATATTCACTTATACGTAAATACCATAAGGAAATGTGTGAAACCATATTCTCTCCCGAACAACTATGGGTTAAATACTTCTACTTTGGGAATTTTCCTGCCATGTCAGTTATGAATCGAAAAGAGATCTGATCATCTAAGCGTACATCAGGAATGTCATCTGAGGAAGGTAGGAATGGTTATCGACACGGGAAGTTGAATCAACGAATAGGCTTCAAATTCTGACATTCATTGCCTTCATTTCTCGCACTAATGTCCCTGAAAAAACATGAATTCGTCTCTTCAAGGTTCTTTCAAAGAATTAAATTAGACCTCATATCTCCAGTTTGAGACTCTACAATCCCAGGCTAGTCGCCTCTAACCACAAAACACGACCCTTTAAAAATCACCATGACCATTCACTTATGGTCTGTATCAAAGATGGATTCCCATGTGGTAGAGATTTCCTATTAATGTACTTTTTGCGTTATCTTCCTTCGTACGGTTCTAGGAGGAATAGTTGATTCTTTTTCTACGGTTTATCCACCCTTTGCAGGTTATTTAAAGGCAGAAAATTTTTAGGGTGTAATAATTCCTTTTCAGTTAATTATTTAGTGATAGAAACTTTACTAATTGACACATAGCTAGAGAGAGAAGAAGTAGATTCATACATTTCCCAAGGCCATTTGCTCATAAGTGAATATAAAAAAAAACACAGGAATTGAAACTCGGCTCTTCGATTAACAATTCGTAGTCATTATTCATGACACCACCCACCCGAAGCTTACAGCACCTGATATTACCATACCCATGTAGATATTGACTAGGCTTGATGTTGAAGTTCGAAACTATGGAGAAAGCAATGGGAAGCCAATCCACTATCTTTCCCAAGGAGTCATAACAATTCAATTATTATAAAGAAACGGGAGCTGTGGAGAACGATGATCACCTATTCGCTGAACTGGTATGGTATTAAAATAATATTTATGAATAAAGATAATGTGTAGTAGACATTTACTTTTGCATAAAATTGCATCAAATATTAAATAATGCTTTTTTGTTTGGAAAATAATTCGTATTTCGTATCTGTGTGGGGAAAGTTTTTATATAAAACTCAGAGAACAATAGAATTGACTTTTAAAGTTTACATAAAATATGGGGAACAATAGGATCGGCTTTTAAATATCGTAAAAATAACTATAGAATAACATTAATATTCATAGAATAATAAACTAATATAAAATAACCTAATATTTCAGTCATTGCGAGTTTTTTTTCATTATTTCTATTATCATATTATATGTAGATGCACGCGTAGCTTAATGATTGTATTTTTTTATCTGGCTGTCTAGCCAGCATCCAAACATAAACTAATATAATTTCTTTTGCATTTCACATGTTTTATAACTTATTACTCATGATCCCTTAAAATAATATGTAAATATTGAACCACAACTTTGTCATGAAGATGATGAGATTGACTTCTAACTATACATCATATTTAACTTATAAAAATATACAGCTTCGAGGACGACCCCTATGCGGTCTTGAAATCGACTGCCCAAATAAATTCGTTTCATTCTATGGTGTGTATTTGTATTTAATCACTCTCTCCACAATGTCAGGTTGTCACACAAGGTCGGTTTTAATGTGGGGAGCCCAAGGCTGTACACCTGAGCTAGGAATAAAAATTGTCCGAGTCCCCACAACCGTTATTTGCGCTGGCCTCGCTGCGGGCATCGACTCCTCTCTCTGGTGCTGCCTCGGGAAGTTGTTCCACAGGGCCGGACACCTTTCAGTTGCGACACTGTTTTTTTGACGGAGCCGCCCTTGAGCGCACTCTGCCCAAACACAGAGACGCAACTGGAAGTTGATAAATAGGGTTTTACAAACTACTCGAGAGAGTAATTTACACACTACAATGTGTATTTGGTATTGGTTGCTTTCTTTCTTGACAACGCGCAAGACTTAGCAGTCCAGAACTTTCAAGTGAGAGAAGGTGGAAGGCAACATTTTGACTTTTGAATGATGGTCAAAAATTATCAACCAACTATTCCTGGTCACGTGGGCGATGTGCGAAAGAGCTGAGTCCAGTTGGAATACATATAGCCATACATCGAACCAGAGATAGAGCAGCGTGTTCAGTATCTCGGTGTAGAAACCTAAAGCACTGAGGTTATTGTGTATCATCGTCTGTACCTCTATGGACTCCGCGTTGGGCCTCTTGTGTCTTCTATTTATATGCCCATTTCAAGAAGATGGCTAGCATTAAGTCTCTGGGGTTGGCGCTTAGTGACACGGGAGCGGCGAGTCTTTTTATATTCTCAGTAAGATGGAAATGTCGTAATGTCAATGTTTTTGAAATGTTCAAATTTTGCTCGTACCGCGTAACATTGTCAAACTGTCCCTCATTTATATCTTGTTAAATATGTATTCTCAAATAAAATAATGGTCGGTTTCTTGTACCACTTCAGAAAATACTCGGCCCTTCCTACCATGGTCTATCTTTACAAGAGCCAGATGAGACAAAAATGGATTATTATTGATATATCTGGGCTGGAGCTTTCCAATCTTGAAAGTTTATTTTCCTCCTTACAAACTCTTTCCAGCAGACGAAACGTCACAAGCCTGTGGCTAATACATCGCATCGTTATTTCTCTTTCTCTCTCTTTCTCTCCCTTTCTCTCTCTCTCTCTCTCTTCCTCTGTATATATATATATATATATATATATATATATATATGCATGTGTGTGTGCGTGTGTCTGTGAGACCGAGGAGTGTGAGTTAGACGTTTAAGAATATATATTGGCTGCAATTGGCTGTACCTTACAACATTGAATGTTAGATACTAACAAAGAGAGAGGTGTTTTATTATCCTGTATCATGCTTTGACTGAGTGGCCACCTTGGTAACGGATAGGGAGAAAGTTTTGTCATAGTTAATCACGTATCCTCTTTGTGTCTCCGTCAACCATGACTAATTTGCATGTTGCATGCGTGGTTCATTCGCTTGAAAGACGGCCATTAAAGCAGCTTTCCGTGATCTCAGGTGTTAATTTAAAACTGGTTATTAATTCTATAAAACGTATTTTGCGAAAATAATATAGAAAACAATGCCTAGAATGAGTTGTTTATTTTTACGGTTCATCAACTCTTTGTGTGTTATTTAAAGCCAAAACAAATTTAGAAATGGAAGAATAAATGTTTGCGAGTGACTACTAAATTGAAAAATTTATTTGAGAATAAAAAGTATTTTTCCAGATATGAGTCCTGTTATTAAACCCATACGGAGGGGGGAGATTAATATTTTTGCAAAGGGTATCTGCGCATAAATGAATGTAATGGACTTAACTGGAATTCAAACTCGATTGTTCGACTTCTAATTCCAAAATGATATGCATTACACCATCCGCAGATCGTAGCTGAAGCGAAACTAGATTATTAAACTGTAACGAAAAAATGACGCAGAGAAAAAGATAAATTTACCTATCTGGCACCATAGCTACTCGAATACAACACATTGCATGACATGGCTTCCAGTTTATATGTTTTTTTTAATATATAATTTATTTTTTTTTAATTAATCTGATTTTATTGGTTAATGTATTTTCGAGAAAAAAATTTCTCCAGCTAGACTGTCTCGCTTGTGCAATTCCCTTCCGGCTTCTTGCTTTCTAGTCAAATTCGATCTTCAAAAATTTAACTGCAATGTCAATCGTTATCTTCTGTCTTAATTCTTATTCTTCTTTTGTCCTCTCTCCTTAATATTTGTTTTTTCTCATATATTCTCTATCACTTTGTAACCTCTTGCTTTTAGTGACTTTATTGCATTGCTTGGGGTGAAATGATGAAAATAATAAAAGAATTTTACATTATCATTATTTAAAAAAGATTTCAGTTATTAACAGTGTTCGAGAAATATTTATTTTACGGTTGTTTTTTTTTGTTGTTGTTGCTTTTCGAAGGTGCCATTATTGAAGAAGAAAAAAGACAGCATCCCATTAAAATTGCCCTTAATGAAACGTAATAAGATGATTAATTTGATGCTTGCACCTACCAATACATACATACATACATACACACATACATACATACATATATGTCCGTATTTGTGCATACATATTGCATGAGACATAAACTAACATAAACTAAATACACACATATATTAGGTTGGTGCAAAAATAATGACGTAATACTGTCGTTTTTTGACGTATTTTTTAACGTCAAAAAACGACATTATTACGTCGTTATTTTTGCACCAACCTAATACATATATGTGGGGGTTGGGATGGGGGTGTATGTGTGTATGGGTTTTCGACAATGGAATTCCTCAAGCCAAATTCTTTTATTTAATTACCAACATTATCCAGTGAAGGTTCTTTTGTATTCTGTTCATTGATTTCTTTTATTTTCAATTTTCTTATTATTATATTCACTCGTGACGGTAATTGTAGTAAGAGTGGTTGTATAATTTCCTTGTCCATCTATGTCATCTCTATAGTACTCGAACTCAGAACGATTTTCTTGCGTGTATGATTAATCTATTTTCTCTGTGTCCGTTTCCTTTCTTTATCCCTCCTGATTTAACGAATGCTTAATTACCGTATATACTCGAGTTAAGTTTTATGATCAGTTTTTTTTTTACGCAAAAACTAGGGGGTCACATTATACACATTTAATTTTTTTGAAGAGATTAAAAATCATATGAATTTTTGGTGACAGGTTGCACTATACACAGGTAAATATTTTTGGGGTGGGTTAAAATTTGTGCAAAAAATTCAGGGGTCGCTATATATATACAATAAATTCAGTTAAAGATTCTTATTCTGTCTTATTTTTTCTTTTACATTTAGCAGAGTTTCCATTTATTTCTTCCTATATATTTCAGAATGAATTCAAAGTAAGACATGAAAACCGTTTCCTATCTTTCAAACATGAAATATATAGAAATAACAGGATGATGTGAAAACACATGCGAATTAAAACTGAAAGGGAAAACATCAGTAGTAGAAAGGGATATAATAAAAAAAAGATGAAAAAAACTAGAGGAAGAAATTGCAATCTATATATAGGGGTAAATGAAATGATGAAATAAAATCTATGCGAAAAAAGCAAAATTGTGTAAGCAGACTGGTTTTGTCGCATGTGGACGCGAACAGGTTTTGATGGATAGACAAGAAAAAGGATTAATAGCAAAAAGAAAGAAAGAAAAGAGACAGTATGGACAGTGAATACTCACACTCACGAATACACACTGATGCAACAATGTCAATTTTAATGAAACATTTTAGTGAGAGCCTGCTTTTTGTTGTTTTGCTTTATCTTTTTACAAAAGTTTAGAATTATTTTGTTCATCGTAACTAACTGACAAATGATTGTTTTGATCATTTTTGTAACAGTGTGTAGAATTTTTTTTAACTTAAGAGCCGTATGTGTGTTCATTTGCCTTCATTGTTTGAAGAATTAAGTTCTTAATTGGTGAATTTTGTGAGTTAATTTCTTTTGGTGTAGGGGGGGAAATTAATTAATTGTTTTTGAGAATAAGTAGATTCATTTTGCATAGTTTCGTATTTCCGAATGTGTTGGGTCTGTGTCCTGCGGGGAAATTGTCACATCTGGCTCTGTAGATAGGGAATCCGTACAATGTTGGGGGTAAATGGGAGGATGAATATACCATAGGATACTTCCCAGAGCCGAGGAAGACCGCTTAAGACCAAAAGGAATTGGTCAGGTGGCTTTTGTGATGCCAGGTCGCGATAGCGACTAAGGGAAGAAACTCCTTGTAATCACGATAAAGCCAGTAATGTATTAGTTAAGAGGTGCTGAGCGGGTGTGGTTGTTTTTCCCGTGTGGAGAGCCAAGGGCAGAAAGATCTGAGATGATGCGAGTTGACTTTTGACATACAGAGGCAGATGCTTAATGTTAAGGGGTCCACCCCTTTTTCATACAAGTGGACTCGCCTAGTGTGTACTTGTACTGCTGCCGTTGAATACCTGGGAGTGACAGTGATACAGTGAGGGGGTGAGAGTGTGAGGTAACCGCTTTCTAGGAGTCACAGTTGCGAGCACGTAGACTCAGAAGGAAGTCATATTTCGATATTGAATTTCGCAGACTGTATATATATTATTATTGCTACTCTGGATCTACTAACAGTATTACCACCTGTATTATTACGCCAATACATTTATTTGCTATATTTCATTCCTGCGTTTGTCATTCATTTGAGACGGGATTTCAACCCGGAATCCACAACAGTTAATAATAGTAATTATAGAAAATTAATTGTGGTAAATTTGTGAAGATTTGTTCAAGTAAATCTGGTAATACGTAAATAACAACGTAATTAATTGGTTGTGGTTGAATAAATAGGGTGATAAGGAACCGTGTGTACTGTGTCTCTGTAAGTGGAAAATAAGTATAGATTATAATATATTTAAAGTATGAAATTTAAGTGTCAAACACATGGCTCAGTTATGGAATTGGTTGAAGCTGTGGTGTCGCGCTTTCGGCATGTAATGTATGTTTTTTGAACCCAGTATTTTTTCCGTGAATTCTACGTACATTTCGTGTAGTATCAAGTGAAGAGGTACGGAATGTTGTTCTCACCCGGAATATTGGATTGCAGAGGTATTACCTGCTGACCTGGGTTAAGAGATACTGGAGAGGTCAAAGTTTACTGTTGAAGTGGTTGGTATCGAGACTGTCGTCTGAGGCGTTAACCTTGCGACACGGAAGCTAGTGACCAATAATGGACAAAGGGTTGTCCGGTATTATTTTTTTGTTAAAATTTTTACGAAGCGTGAAAAAACTGGTCAGAGTTTTGTTGTTTATGTTCATTCTTTTTCAGGAATGGTATATATGCATTCCGGAGAGGTCACGTGACCGAGGCCAAATGAAGAAAAATGTAAGAAGTAAGCCTTGTAGACACGAAAGCGTAGAGGATATTTTAAAGTAATACAGTTGAAATGAAATTTATAAATGAATCTTTTTAATTGTTAGTTAAGGTGTGTTAGATAATAGTTTAGAAGACTCTTATTTAAGAGGGAAGTGTATCTCAGCGCCGACTTCCGGAGGTTGATCTTCGAGGTCAAATGTAAGAAATGATAAGGAAGTCAATTTTGATTAGTTGCGCTTTAGTGGGAATGATAGATAGAGAAAAGCGATGTAGACGTGTTTTCTTTCGTGTTTGAAACGGCTCCCTAGTTAAGGAAGCAGATACCCACTAGATAGATAAATTAGATGTCGACATGTTTAATAAAAATAGTTAACATTCTCTGCGTTGAACCGAAACGATTGGCGATCGCCTCCAAGAGAAAAAAACGAGCTGAGATCATTCACTGCTCTCAACATGCAACATTTTTTTCCTTATTAAAGACATCGAATTCTACTCCACTACCAATAACTCCTTACATAAAGGTGGCATTATCGCCTTGCTTTGATTGAAAGTATTTCAGAAAATCATTTCTATGAAAAATTAATTACTTTTTGACCACCCTTTTGCAAGTTAAAGACGTATTATGGTCCGGTTCCTTGTACCACGGTGATAGTCCAAGGAGGAACCAATAAAGAAGAACTCGAACACGGATATGGAATAACACAGATATATTACAAACAGGAATATATACAGAGAGGTAGAAAGTGTTAGTACGAACAATCAGGTTTAGTAGTAATTGTCTGAAACGCGACTCTGACTCGACTGACTGACTGACTCACTCGCTCTGACTAACACAGACTCCTGACGGACCTCACTCCAGACTTCAGACTAAACAGTATTTAGTCACCCACCTCCCCCGAGGGCATCATGTAGCACAAAGCCAGTTTAACGTGGGATCTCCAAACCCGTAGGCTCGGTCAAAAAATGCCATTTGAACCCGTATAAACGGGTTCAGGTTTACCTCCCCGAAAGAGACTCTGCCCTTCGGCGTAGCCTCGTTCGGGTTCCTCCCCGTCCGAAGGCAGAGAGTTCAACCTATCAGCCGATCAGTCGGTCGCCCGACTTCGGGCTGAACAGTATTTAGTCACCACCCCACGAGGGCATCATGTGGCACAAGACCGGTTTAACGTGGAATCTCCAAGCCCGTGGGCTCGGCCAAAAATATGCCCTTTGAACCCATATAAACGAGTTCAGGGTCGGTTTACTCCCCCGAAAGAGACTCCGCCCTTCGGCCTAGTCTCGTTCGGGTTCCTCTCCGCCCGAAGGCAGAGAGTTCAACCGATCAGCCGGTCGCCCAAATTCGGACTGAACTCTCTGCTTCCTCTTGAGGCGCAGTATTTATTACGTATGGAATAGTCTATTATGTTATTATTGGTAAGGTCCCATAACAACAGGTTAATTAAATTTATATGTTGAATAAATTTACGTTAAACACATTAATCAAATTTAAATAAATTACGGTGAAAAAATAATAATATTTTTAATTTTAATAGATTTACATTAAACAAATGGATCTCATTTACCTACTTAATACGTTTACAGCAAATCTATGAATCCAAATCCAAACACAAGCAAGCAAAAATATAAAAAAATAACAAAGAAAATGGAATACACTCGTATAATGGACAAGTAAACAGTTCTTGTCTGTATTTTGTTAGACAAAATCTTTTGGTCATTATATTCTTTTTTCGACATTTTTTATGTTTCCTGTGTTGTGAAAGATTGTCTAGTATGTCTAATCATGTATCGGGAGAGTAGGAGGCACATCTATATATGGAATGAAGTAAAAGTATGAGAGAGCCAGGTAGGAATAGAAATAGATGAAGACCTGAAAATTAGGTTAAAAGAATCCACCTATATAGTTTACTCTTATAAATCTATTTCACATACCGACCACTGTAGCAAGCTTTAATCAGGATAGACCGGTTGATGAATTGAGGATTGCGTAGTTATGACCCAAGAGTTGGAAACGTGTGCCAAGTTCAACGGAAGGTCAAATGTTCAGTGCACAGGTCAAAACGAAACAATTTCAAGAATTGCAAAGACTCGTCAATCCGGAATTAACGCGTGTCTGAGAGAGGAACACAATTCAACAACAACATGTACTTAAGTAATGCCGATAGACACCTGACCGAAACTTTGTTAAAAAAAAAAAGACGAGGAAATTCTCCTGAACCTGCTGCATGTGAGAAGAGTGTAAATAACATATAACAAAGGGACACATACGAGTCCCAGCGGTCACTAACGTCGATTAAATGTCTGGCAACAGGTACTTAAACATGCATCAGTAAATTGCAGGGATTCAATCTGTTTATAAAGAAATGTTTTCTGGGTGAATCGACGACGCAGAAGCGTACAGCACTTATCCGCAGTTGAGCCCAGATTCAAGCCATTATATTAAATATCCAATTTCCCCAAGATAGCTACTATGCAATTTCCTTATATTAGCAAAACGTACAATCCTGTACTTGTAAAAAATGGGCTATTTCTAACAAGATGATACGCTGGTAAATTCTGTTTCGTTATTTTACTGTTAATAGTCATTTATTAGTGTTCGTAATATTACATAGTGAGCTACATCAGGTAGTAAGCCCTCTGATTGGCTATTTAGAGGTTTTGAGGAACGTGTTACCACCTCTTAATTGCTGTTGTTCCCAGATCCACCCTGACTCGGGGTGGCAGCACCTGTTAGGGTCCCAGCTATGGGCATATAGCGAACCCCGCCAAACAAAAACAAAAACAAAACAGAATGAAAATATAAAAATATATTTTATAGAAAAATACCAGTAATATATGAAAACGTTTTTTATGTTAACAAATTCCCAACAATACATATTTTTAGTGAAATTACCAACAATACCTATTTATAGTAAAGTTACCAACAATACATTTTCTGTAGTTGAAGGGATACAATTGAGTTCAAAATATTTAGATTTCGGCATTAACACAGATTGGTTGATATGCCACTAAACAAATCAACCAACCAGTTGACATAGTGGTTGAAAAATAATTTTATTGGACTATCCACAACGCATCCGTTATTTTTACTTTGTATATATGTTGCTTTTAAACGTTGCATTAGCAGAACATTTTTATGAGCATTCATTATCTAAATTAGTAATTTTCAAATTAAAAAAATACGAAAAGAAATATTGTAGCTTCTATACATATTGTGAAGTGATGAAGAACTATTCTGATATTATAATTGATCAGAGCGTAAATGTTTAACTACAGCACTTGGCAACTTTACCATCTACGTTGTGGGTTAGTGGTCAGTTTATAGCTTTGATTGCAAATTTACAGTAACGCACATGTGCACATACACGCATAGACATATAGTTATTTTTTAAGCGTAGAATAGATGTGGCACAAGGCCGAAAATATGGTACACCCAATGAGGATAGCACTCACTATTCAGTCGTAATTGTTCTAGCGAGACAAGCTTGCTAACCATTACACTGCCTCGAGGTGTCAAACCCACAGGCATATAACGTATATTTGGGCAGCAACATTTCTTTCAAATGTGTTTCCTTGAATATGACACACAAGGAAAATTTGATGATTTTTTTTTTATTGAGTTTTTCTGTTATTCTTGAAATTTTCCGTTTCATGAGAGTAAGGGAATGAAAAAAAAATGTCCGTAGTGTCTCTTGACGAGGTTTGCGGTTTTGTATTTTCTATAATATAAGTTTTACCTGTTTGCCGGGGCTTACGGCTGAAATATGAATTCATACCTTTCTCAAGGATTGAATTCTCAATTACTATAACATGAAATTCAGAAAACAACGCTTAGATATTCTAGGTTATAAATGAGCAGTACTAACAATAGAACAATGCAAGATATCTGTCATGGGTCCATACCTATAACTACAGAATGAACTCTTCCTAACACTATGTATACTACGCCTCTCAAGAAAGAGGAACGAACCAAGCCGAGCTTCTCGGCTTGACGGTCGAACTCTCTGCCTTTGAGCAGAGAGGAACCCGGACGAGGCTCCGCCGAAGGGCAGAGTCTCGTTCGGGGAGGTTGACCAACCCAATCCCGTTTATACGGGTTCTACGGGCATTTTTTGGCAGAGCCTACGGGCTCGGGAAACCCACGTTAAACTCGGCCTTGTGCCATATGCAACACTCGTGGTGGGGTAGATAGATACCGAATCGAGTCGAGCCGATAGTAGTTCACTCCAAACCAGACTGACATTCATACTAACACCTTCCACATCTTGTATTATAATTTCGTGTAAGATACCTTCGTTATTTCTATTCCAGTGTTCGTGTTGTTCTTCCTTGGTCCTAACCTTGGACCATAACAATATCCATAGATATGAACAGTGTAAAGAGGATAATCTCCCGCCATAGAGTACAACTCAGCCATCGGTTCAATATTAACATTTGGTATCTGGAAAAATCATTTTTATTCTAAAAACAAAACAAAACAAAACAATGTTAATTCATTCGCAGAAAATGGAATTATTCCTACAATTCAAAATGTTTTGGTTTTTAATTAACCAACAAGGGGTTGATAAACCGTAAAATCAAAAAAATGATTTAATAATAAAAAAATTCCCCCGAGAAAGTTTATTCAGTTCACATTTGGAGTACTTAAAATTTACATATATATATATATATATATATATATATATATATATATATATATATACCAAACAGAAAATCAAAGAAAGATTGATTGGGAAAGAAGGAAACAAAACAAAAAAAAAATATCTAAAAAAGAAAGATTTGAAGAAAGTAGGAAAACGGAAAATAGACGAAAATAAAAGAATGGTTTGGTTTGTTTGTTTAACGGCACATCAAAAATTTATGGGTCATTTAATGTCGTATTTTATTTTGTGATCATTGGTACTTTTTCCAATAATGTATTACTGCTAATTTTTTATTCTTTTACTATGAAGATGCATTGCTGGTAATTTTTTCTAATGTACTTTTATATTTTTATGTCTTGACTCCATTTTGGGAGTTCACTTTTTGCCCATAGCTGGGACCCTAGCAGTTAATGTAGACCTGGGAACAACAGCAATTAAGAGGTGGTTCCACGCTCCTCAAAACCTCCAGTATCTTGATCAGAGCCCTTGCTGCCGGATGTAGTATATCCTCATACCAAGGATGAAAAGTTGTAAAAGAAATGTAGAGAATCCGTGAAAAAGAATCACTGAAAGAAATATTTTAGAAAAGGGTAAAAACAAGACGAAAGAAGTGTATGAGAAAAAATATGCAAGAGTCGAGTAACAAATTGTTATCTTTGCATCAATAAATTGACATGTTTTCTCTTTTAAGAAATAAGCAGAAAGAACGAGTTAGTTTTCTTTTACTATTGTTCACCTAATATATGGCCCAAGTGCCACTTAAGCCAGAGGGTTGCTGAATGTGGATGTTGTAAAGGAATATAGAGAGGGAGTAAGTGTTGCATATTATGAGGATATGTAGGATAGATAGGTGCTGGCATTCGAATTCAAGAGATTAATATTTTAATAAACATGTAATTTCTCCCTCTGGAGTCTATTTCACATTGCAACAGTTATGGAGAAAAAGCTATAGAACTTCCACCTTAACAGTGGAATATGAAGAGAATAAGGACTCAGTGTATGTGACATGACGTGTTTTAGCAGCGAAGGTCTGAACAGGTAGAGCGATAGACCAGCGAGCTACTGGCAACGGATCAACTATAATAAAGAAGTTAAAGGATTGAGAACTACAAGACTTTGGTATTGAGGTTGGAAAGTTAGGAATGGGAAGGTTGAATACTCTTTTCTTTTTGTTTGATCTGGTCTTTGTAAAGTATATCACAGACAATTTTAAAGAAGTATTTATTTTCATGAAAAGTATTAGGATAACTAATTTTAATTTATATACGAATGTCTCGGATGATGACTTCTTATTTACATTATTTAGAGTTTGACTAATATCCTTATCTTTCTTCCTATCGCAACGTTTCACTCGTTGTACTTACAGGACTCTTCAAGAAATCTCGAACTGAATATTTTATTTAACTTACGGGATAGATATTTTTCTCGTTCCGATACCTATTTCTAGGGAGTTCTCGTCTTGTTCTCATTTTAGTCCTCAGTTATTTGGTAGCCATGTTTTCACCGACTCTGAGTGTGCACTACTCGGCCTAGGGATTGAAATGATCATTACTATGACACCAAATTCTCGAAAGCACACTTTAGTATTCTAGTCTATAAATCAGTAGTAATAAAAATTATCAAGAAGATATATCCATAGATATGGTCAACGAAAAGAGAAACATTACTCTCAAATTAAGTAAAATTTTCCGTTAAAAATTCTCTGAAGGCCACCGAAATCTTGACAGATGCCTGACGAGTACTAGTATGCAACGGTCGAAACTTTTTGATAATAACAAAATAGATGAGGATATTATTATGATTATAAATAATCTCTATTTTAATTCTGCTTGTGCCTCTTTTCATTAGTTAGTGCTTTATTTAGTTCGCACGACCGTTACACTCTGCCAATACGTCATCAATAATTAACTATTCCGGAAATACGGAACTGATATATTAGAAACGCTACTTGGTTTCAGTGAGATAATGAAAGATAAAAGGTAAGATAGAAGTTTTTAACGTCTGTTTCTTTTAAATGGGAAAAGTTGACAATTTCATATTTTTCATTTGTACATCATTATGTATTAATAAAAATTATGTATTTGTACATCCTACATGTATTATTAGGTTGGTGCAAAAATAATGACGTAATAATGTCGTTTTTGACGTTAAAAAATACGTGAAAAAAAGACATTATTATGTCATTATAACCTGCATAAAAAGAAGTGTAAAAATAGAATAAAATATACATCCACTTATTTTATATAACACAGATATGAATTTTTTATATAAATAATTTCTATATTCCATAGAAAAATAATATTTAATATAAAGATTTATTTCAGTAAACTGTGCTTATTAGCAAAAAGTAAACTTCGAAAATAAAAGTTAATAAATAACAAAGAAAACTGAAAACAATTTGAATGAATTTCAAGCCTCTTATTCCGATTTATATATGTTAATCTATAATTGTATTATCAATAAAAGCTATTGACATTCAATTAGATCTTTGATAGAGGTGTGTTTCCAAAGAACTTTAATCATTGAAATCAATTGTTCATTATAAGGGATTGTCAAAGAATGTCCTGTCATTAAAGCAATTAGGGCGGACCCATGTAATACAGTATATATTTAGTATTAGCGAAAATTAGGCGTAAGTTTAACAGTTTTTCTCATATAAGAATAAATCAAATCGCGTTGCAATGGAAATCATAGCTCAGTCACCTGGAAGTGTACCTCAAAAACAGTATATTAATAACTTTAATCTTAATTTTATTTTAGTATATGTGTGTAATAATTAAATTGCATCAATGTCGAAATTTAATGCTTTCCATTTGATGAAATTATCATGGCTTTTGATCAATAGTAGGTAAATTTTACGACACTGAGATCTATCCTCATCGATATATTTTCTAAAGAGTATTGTAGACGTGTTAGGGAAAGTGTATCTGGAGAGAAAGAAATTACATTAGTCTTTCCCAACATTTTTTTTCATCCAGTGTCCCCTTTGATCACAAACGTTCTTGTTAATGCCCCCACCCCTATCAAATTAAATTTCGTTTCTATTGAATTCATCTTCCATAGCAAGATAACACTTAGGTATTGGTGCAAAAACAATTTTAATATTATTTTGATTTCTCTTATAAATACCAATGATTAAAATGCTAAAAATAACTTTCATTTGATCGCTTATATCAATTGTTTACAACGCAATGTTTGACTTTGGTGCTTACTGGCTTTAGACCTTGCTCTAAGTTCCATGCAGCTTAGAAGTAATCTTAGACATCCACGTTTTGTAATTTCTATGTTTAGCAAGAAGCTATATATTAGGTTGGTGCAGAAATAATGTCGTTTTCTCACATATGTGAGAAAACGACATTATTTTTGCACCAACCTAATAACTGCGTTGAAACCACATTCAGCCATACAGGAAGTTGGAAAAAGCAATGAAGAAAAAGTTTGATAGCTTCTCACAGCTTGCAATACCTTTCAGAAATGTCCTTTTATAGCCAATATTGAATCATTTTTGAAAATTTGAAAAAGAAAATGGATAAATGCCCATCACCACACCTGAGTATGTTCGCCGCCCCGAAATGAAATGAAAACTCCGCGTGCCTCCTTTCAGCGTAAGAGAGCCCACAAGGAGATGATAGCGCCCGTTTTGGGAGACATTGACTTATATTATAAAGCAGATTGCATCGCATTTTTTTTTTTTAAGGCGGGTGTGCGTTTCCTGCTTTGGTATGCAGTTTTTAGTATTTAATTATGGTCGGTCTCGAACCATGACTGCTACCACTTGTAAGTTTGTTACATTCGTGCCAGTACGCCATTTAATAGTAAAGGTATACTCAGCCACTAAGGCGCGTTCATACAATGGATTTCTTTCACCACACCAATCCTCTTCATCAATTTTTATTGAGTAGGTATTACATTTTTATGAAAGATATTTTCCTGACACAAATTCTGCCATGTATAAAATGGTGAATGAGGCAAAACGAAGCGAAAATCATGACAGGTGTAGTTGTTTTGCAATTAAAGAAAAAAAAATCAAATCTCAGATTGATGACGAATATAATACATTAATATCACAGACAGAGAAGCTTAAATTCAATAATATAGGGGATTAAATTTTATCAGGTCTATACTTATATATGTGACTTAACTGGTAAGGCTTCGGGATACAACTTATATCAACTCATAAAACACATTCCAAACAATCACATAATCTTTTCTCCAGAGTTAAAAAAAGAGACTTAATTAATTTCCAGAATAAATATAAATTTCTCAATCTTAGGCTTAAACCATAAATAAATGAGAAAACACATGTATCGCCTTTTAAATATTTCATTAGAAACAAAGAAAACAATGCTGAACTGCTAAGTTGAAGGTGTGATCTTTTAATAGGAGATATCAGAATAAAACAGGTGCATACAATGAAATATCTGGGCTGTGTAGTGACAGACGACGGAGAGTAAGATACAGAAATTAGAAAGCGCATCGGAAGAGCGAAAAAGATACCCAGACTGTAAGCGAAGTTATAAGACATTGAAATGTTTCGAAAGAAAAACATGGTGAACTGTTATGTACTTCATTCTGTAGGGTAGCGACTAGTGGGCAATTTGCTTACAAATGAAAAAGAGATTCGAAGTGACAGATAAATGAATACTAATAAAACCATTGGCAGAATAGGCGAGAGACAATCTATCTATATATCTATTCATCTACCTATCTGTTGTAATATAGTCTTTGTTCAAAGTAGCCAACAATTAGGAAAGTCGTAGTTAGAGAGAGTACCGAAGGAACAGAATACAAGGTAGGGAAAACAAAGAGGTTTATTAAATATTCATGCCTAGAACGGAACAACTTGAGTAAATCAACTATTCCTCAAAACCCACTTTAATGTGGCTACTTGCCATATTTATAAATAAGATCAGTGTATTGTCACAGTAGTAAGGAAGAGAAGGAAGTGAGCTGAGTCCTATTCTACACACCCTTTTTAGTTAATATTCCTGAATCTTACTGAATCTCGTTTTTTTTTTTATTTGGATTCACCCCTAGCCAGTTGCTAATTTTTCTTTTAGTTTTTCCCAACTGTCATACCGATACTATTTCGTCTGGTGTTATGGTAGCTGAAATGTGTCATACAGGAGTTCGGACTGCTTGGAAAATATAACGTACGTATAGAAGGCATAGAGGAATGAAGTGTTATATAGAAACGGCGAGTAATTTAGGTAATCTAATTGGCTTGAATGGATGGAAGAGCTGGAATGAAAAAGGTGATGGAAGAAAGGTTGCTTAAAGCTGCAAAGACTTGGGGGTAAAGACTTGCTTCTGTTCGTTGTCGACGTCGATAACGAAAATGAAAATAAACATAAGATCTTTGCAGGCTGACCTCTCTAGTCTCAGTGATTCTGAGGAGACACGTGTTGTGAAGGGTTGGACTATTCACGGCAAACTTCATTCGACAGTAAAGCTGTGCTGATCAATCTGGATCAGTCCAACGCATTCGGAGGGTTGACCATCATTTTCTGAAGGATATCCTTTCGGCGGTCGGTTGGGCTGTACTTTCTCACCTGGATCCGACTTCTGTACACGTCCTCCGATGCGCTGGTGAAAGTGAATAGGGTACGATCGGAACCTTTAGTGTTATCTGGCTCAATTCGGGATGGTTGTCTGCTTTCTCTCTCGCTTTACATTCTTGCGTTGAAGCCTTTCCTTCACAAGTTAAAGGAGAATCCGGTTCTACGCGGAATCTCCTTACCTGGTGCTACCACATCGGCCAAGAACTCCGCCTATGCTCACTACGTATCGGTTCTTCTATCGAGCAGATTCGAGATTGAAGAAGTCAGTAAAGAGATCAGAGGGTACAAGACGGTGACAGGGGCCACGATCAACAGTGATAAATTTGTTGGCTTTCGATTTGGTACGAGTAGGGGAGTTTTTCTTCCCGGGCTTTACCTCTGGACGACCGAGCCGTTCAAAATACTCAGTGTTTGGTTCGGTCCTGATCTCCTGTTGGAAATGAATTAGTCGGAGGCGCGGAAGAAGGCCGAGGTTACAGTTCGTCGTGGTCCAGGAGGAATCTTTCAAATGGGAAGGGGTAACTATGTGCTTAGTACATATACCTGATTTTCCTTTACTCAACTCCTGTATACCATAGTAATGCAATTTGTTAGGATTTTATTCTCCTTCTTGTGTGTGTGGGGGCGGGAGCTCGCAAGGTATGTCATGAGATCTGTTACTGCCATCCTTCTGAAGGCGGTATGGGTACGCCTATCATTGAGATTTGTTAATGTTAGGGGACCTTACCCATAATAACATAATGGACTATTCCATACGTAATAAATACTGCGCCTCAAAAGGAAGCAGAGAGTTCAGTCCGAAGCTGATCGGCTGAACTCTCTGCCTTTGGAAGGAACCCGAAGGAGGCTACGCCGAAGGGCGGAGTCTCTTTTGGGGTGGTATTTTAAACCGGCCTTGTGCCACATGATACCCTCGTGTGGGGGTGACTAAATACCGTTCAGTCCGAAGTCGGGCGACCGGCTAACCGGCTAACCGGCTAATCGGTTGAAATCTTTGCCTTCGGGCGGGGAGGAACCCGAAGGAGGCTACGCCGAAGGGCAGATTCTCTTTCGGGGAGGTAAACCGATCCTGAACCCGTGTATATGGGTTCAAAGGGCATATTTTGGGCCGAGCCCACGTGCTCGGAGATCCCACGGGCTCGGAGATCCCACAGGCTCGGAGATCCCACGTTAAACTGGACTTGTGCCACATGATACCCTCGTGGGAGAGGGTGACTAAATACTGTTCAGTCTGAAATCTGGAGTGGGGTCCGTCAGAAGTCTGTCAGTCAGTCAGAGCGAGCGAGTTAGTCAGTCGAGTCAGAGGCAGTCCGAAAAAGAGTCGCCTTCAGACAATTACTACTAACCCGATTGTTCGTAATAACACTTTCTACTTCTCTGTATATATTCCTGTTTGTAACATATCTGTGTTATTCCATATCCGTGTTCGAGTTCTTCTTTATTGGTTCTACCTTTGACTATCACCGTGGTACAAGGAACCGGACCATCATAGTTAACATATGTTTAGACCTTTAGACTGGATGTGTTTGTAATCGGATGGGAATGGCGAATTCTGGAAAGAAGACACCCGTAAAAACTTCTCGTCCCTGAGAAATGTGCACTCGTGCAAAGAAGTGGCCCACCGTCTACCCCGAGGCGAGTGCTCGTTCTATCGTGAATGCCGGTTTGCTCTCAAGTTCCTCTTATGGTCGACCGATGGCCTCTCCGACGCCCAGGCGTTATCCCATAAGACATTATATCAGGTGTTAGTAAGGGTGTCCGTTCAAGATGGTCTGAATGGCAAGCTCGATTTAATGAAGGAGTCTCCCTCCATATGTTCTTCGGCCCTTGGATTAAAACGCCTCGTTTGTAATTCTCAAAAAAGAAAGACATTTGTGAGATGCGATTTTAGTTAATTTATATTATTTCTGTGTATAAAAAGGTAACAAATTTGTTGTCATTAGCTAAATCTTTATTTCTCTCTATAAGGATGTGGAGATAATAAACAACATCGAAAAGCTATTCAACTCAGCGTTACACCGCTTATACTAAGGTATATACAAGCTGTAATGGTCGCCTTTACGTGGTGTAATGGTTAGCAAGCTTGTCTCGCTAGATCAGTTGCCAGTGAGTTAGGTCCTCAATGAGTGCCCCTTAATCTCGACCTTGTGTCACAACTAAGCTATTCTTAGTAAAACACTATATAAAGGCTGGAACTGACAGACAAATCCGTGTGTGAAAAGAATTTTGTTGGAATTTAGGGAAGAGACGTTAAAGATCTTTATCAGATGTTGTGGGCTGATAGTTGAAGTTTTTCCTTCAGAAGTCACATAGTTTACTGGGATAGAATTTCAAGCCACAGTTTTTTTCTCTATTTGCTCGTATGTCGCAATTGTGTTACTAATATTTTTACTATGATGTGTGATATTTTATATGAGGCCAGTCTAACGTTGATCGTAAAGAAATTTGAGTTCAGTAAACTTTCAGTGTATTTTCACTTTTAATTAATCATTTTTTCTAGGTAGTAATTATGGTCAGGTGTATTACGGTGAGCTACTAGTCTGCTCATAATTGTTGTTATGCAATAGAATAATGCGATTTCCGTATAGTCCTTTTTTAGATTACTGGAAGTTTCGCCGATGGATGTCATTGAACAGTTTATGCATGTTAGTTGAGTTTTTTTTTTTCCGTTTTCTAGTTTGTATTTTAACTACATGTTTCATGCTGACTATATTTTGTAATGTCTAAAGTAAGCCTTTTCACTTTGTCTATTCATCTCCAGTTTTTTTCGGATATTATTCTATATCCTCACTAACGCCTATCTATCTATCTATCTATCTATCTATCTATCTATCTATCTATCTATGTTCATAATTCTATTTGAATATTTCTATCTATCTATCTATCTATCTATGTTAATAACTCTATCTATTTGAATCTGTTACTATCTATCTATTTGAGGCATTGCTGAAAAGTTCCTTGAACTACTTCTAAAATCAGACCAAATGACCAAACATCAGAATACATCAGGAAAATTCCTTTTTGGTCAGATCGAGAATATTTAATCATCTCTCAGAGACAGACATTAGAATCTCTGTATAATATTTCTAATTTCTTATCCAAACAACACTGACAGAAAATTGGCAAGTTTCTCAGTCAAGAACGTCTACAAGTAAATTAATCGCTATTTGAAAATAGTTTTCATGACTATCCACCTCTTTATTGCAGAAAGTTAAGGAGAAATGAAGATCCCTTTGTAAAAAAAAAAGAAGCGATGGCGACTATGACTTGACGACGCTGAACAACATTAATAATTAAAATTGACGGCACATGAACCGAGAATGGAAAATAAGGACTCAATGATGCTGACTTTTCACACTACTTGAAACAAAAGGTTAGGAAGGAAAACATTATCAACGGTAGAAAGAGCAACAACAGTTACTGAACTTGAGATACCTATTTTTTTTAAAAACTGTTTTCAGAGAAAGATTTTATCGATTTCACTCGACAGTAGCACTAACAGTTAGATCAATAAATATCGAATATTTCCTTATAAAGAAATTTCTAACCTCACCATTACCATTCTCATCAGCTAAACTGCTTCCGTATTTTTTTTACTAGTCATGATCACAAATTATATAACGAAGAGTAACTATTAATGTGTACAGTGTTTATGTAATAATGTAGTTTTATAGGATCTGGAATGTTGAAAATTTCATTTTGCACTTTTTGCATAGAGATCTATTTCTACGATGGAAGGATTAAAAGCAAAACTAAAATCAATTTAAACTTCGTCACAGCTTTCATAAAATTAAGACAGATATTTAGAAATAAAAGCTCTATAAATGGGCGCTCTCAACATAACGTGTTGAAAAGAAGAGATAATCTTCTTTTCCAACCAGATTATAAATATATTGTCCTTTAACCTTAAGACTGAACTTACAGTAATGGACACATAAATACTTATAAGTAATTTAGGCGTTTTTCCAAACTATCCATGTGAGAAGTAAATCGATTCAATTTGACAAATATATTCATTTCCCGTTCAAAGTGCGCTGTGTATTGGATGAAGTAACAAATTCATGAGGAGAAATTGTCGCCACAGTTGCGGCAACGGATTGCATTTAAGTTAAGCCAAAGTCGACTTCTAAGAGTACGCCATGGATTTTCCCAAACAAATCTCCTCTCTCCGTAAGGAGACGCCTGAGTTTAATGGACGCTTGGAGCAAATCGGCTTTTAGTCTTTCGATACTTAAACTTGTAATGTTGACTAATTTATTCTTCCTCTTCTATAGTTTTGCTTTTCTTTCTTTTCCTTCTTCCCTTTATCTTTTTTTTTGCTTTGATTTAAAATTTGTCATGCTATCAGAAAAAAAGACATCACTCAATCGATTAAGCAGTTTCATAAAATATAACGAAAAGACTAGATATTTTTTGTTTCGATTTAGGGTAATGATTAGCTAGTTCGTCTGGCTGACCATTATTTATTCCTCAGTGAGTGCAACATACTTCACATTGTGCCTGAATAACTACAGTATTTAACAATAGGGCGGATCATGTAGTGTAATGCGTAGAACAATCCTTATTCTTGAGTTCGATCCTCTCTGGGTTTTAATACTTGTGACTTTGCGCAAAACTAAGATACGATTAGTATATAAGAAAACTTTGTTAAATTTGCTATTTACTAGAAATACCTGGGAAAAGTCACAGTTTTTCAAATTGAATGTTCCGATGAATCTTAATTCTTACGTTAATGCTTAAGTAAGATGATGGTAAGGTCCACGACAATAAATATCCGTAAAAATTCCACTATTGCATCGTTAAATATTTGAGCATAACAACTTCAGTAAAAAAAAAAATCAAAATAACGAAAAATATGGCAATAATAATCATAAATGTGAATGCTTGTTGTTATTTATAGAAGTAAGGGAGTACAAATGAAAATATTCAAAATAGCCAACTTTTTCTGTTTCATTGAAACAGATGTTAAACATTTCTTTCCTTTTTCCCTGAAACCAAGTAGCGTCACTGATATGTAATTTTCATCTTTCTACGCGATCAAAACGAAATAGCCCATTATTTATGAGGTATTAGCAGGAGACCTTAAACACAGTAGTCCATTATTTTAGAAGTACTATAGAGTAATAGATTGCAGCTCGCATTGAGGAATCGGACAGCCGAGTTCGAAATCCAAATGAGTTCATTATATTCACTTACCTGTTGATTACCTTGGGAAAGGTATGAATTCATCTCCCCCAAGCTATCGGTAAATAGCAGGACAGACTGGGTTCTATAGCCTTGGGTAGCAACAGATGTAAGAGAAGGAAAACTGTATATAGCCCTGGCATAGCACATATGATGCCCCTAAGGAAAGGATCGTTCGCATTGACACGATGATCCCGACTATAACCGACCCCATATGAGGTATTGGCAGAGCGTAATGGTCGTGATCAATAGAGGAGGGACAAGCAGAATAATAAGATTTCAAACCAAGAAAAATGTTTCATCAGATATATAAAATATTCAATATCATGTAAGTGGATGTATATATTTTCTTTTGAAAATTAGTAGATTAGTTTCTTTTTCTACTATGTGCAGTGTTCCTTCAGGGCGTTGGTGATCATGACTCTCCACAATGTCTTTTCCTTTGTCTTTTTGTTATCTCACCTAAACATTGCTCCGCCATCCATTTACTCAAGCTCACTAGGTAGGTTACGTTTTGTTTCCTCCTGCTTCTCTTTCCTTCAATCTGTCTTGTGAGTTTCACATTTTTCAAGCCCTCTTTCTTCATGTTGTGCTCTAAAAATTTCAACTCTCTCTTCCTGATGTTACTTACAAGTGTCCATTTGGCTTCCATTTTCTCTAAAAGTTGTTCACTTCATGGTACTCTCAGTATCTTTCTGTAGAACCACATTCTGTTGATTCAAGTCTCTTTTTCACCTAAGAGGTGATTGTCCAGGATTCACTGCCATATAGGAGATCTGATCTACCTCAGAAAAAAATTGATTTTTTTCAGAACGGATGAAATGTAATTTAAGTCCCAAGTGGAAAAAATTTGAAAAGGATTAACGTATATTTAGAGAAATATGCGACATTTTTTAGGAAATTGTTAACAACAGTTTACGATATTATCGAGAGTTGTAAATGTTCTTGGAATTGGTAATGGAGTGGTTACTCGTTGCCTTCTCCACGGTGATTTCATTGAACCACACTTTTATTTACCTGTTTGTTGACACATGAAGGTTTCTTCCGACCCTTTACATGCGTGCTAACCACCCGACTTGCCACAAATCTAATTTAGTTGCTAACCACCAGAAAATCGAATCCATATATATATATATATATATATATGTGTGTGTGTGTGTGTGTATATATATATATATATATATATATATATATATGTGTGTGTGTGTGTGTGTGTGTGTGAACATGTATATGTATATATACATACAAATTGAAGTTAATTAAATCTCAAAGCAATATATATTTTTAATTTTAATGTGAATTCTTACATCGATTTTCTAGAGTTAATATAGAGGAAATATATCTTCACTATTCAGATTCGAAGAGTCATAAAACGCATAGCTCATATCAGAAAATTGAATTTAAAAAATGATATTCTCTGTTCTCTTTTCCCTATCCTCTCGTGTTTGCTGGATACGTTAAGGTTTGGGAGGATGATGTCCACAAATTTCAATTAATAATAAAAAATCCCGGTACCAAATCGATTCCAAAAACAAAAAAAAAAAAAAATAAAATTCTGAACAATATTTTTATCTGCGATAAAAAAGCAATTAAAAGTTAAGATTAAAGTAAATATGACTCAAATATGAATAATAATACTTAACAAAGTCTAATAAACATAAAAATAATACTACTGCTCCTACGACTAACAGTGTAAAAATACCGTGCTGATAAATATCTTGGTGATGGGCTTATGGGTTAAATTATCTCATATCTTCCTGGTTTTAGTCTAAACCTATGACTTCTTTCTTTTTTCATATATCAACTATACTGAAAACTATAATTTTTGAAAGTGAAATTCCCAGGTATTCAACTAAAATCAAGAAAATATTATCTTTAAGTAAAAAAGTCGAAGTATATGAGAAAAAAGTTACTTTAAGATATTAGTTAAAAGCTGTTAAGATTTTATAACTTAACAGAAGGCATATATGTTCGAATATCAATAACAGCTTATATTCTGTTCCCGATAATGGGTTTCTTACACTTTAGGCAAGTTTTTCATTTATTTTCTCCGACCCTCTTGCCCTCAATATATCATGTAAGTTAAATTCTCCAAGCTCTGTTTTCTCATTATATATTACAATTGGAATATGGAAGGATTAATACGTGTACACTGCTTGGCGGATCTTAGCGGTAGAGGTCCGAAACATTTGCAATAGAAATATCAACTTCTATAGAAGGACGAGAGCCTGGTATTATTGGCAATAATTTTTTCAAAAATGTATTGTTGTTGGTATATTTACGATAAAAACTTATAGTTTTTCATCGTGTTTTGTCTGTAACATGTGTCACCGACGAGGATCAGGATGCACCTGGGAACAACAAAGAGGTGGTTTCGTTAATACTTTTACCATGTTGGAGTACAATTAATATATCTTTCTATGTTTGAGGGTCTTGGGATCTACTTTTGCGTTTCCATTATTCTGTTTCCATAAACCTCACTTTTTGAAGATGGATTTTATGATTCCATACTTTCATAAAATAGAGGAACTTACTATTTTAAAAGGTTCACCATCAATGTCGTGTGATATTTTATTATTCCTTAGTTTATTTAATAGCTTTCTTAATTTCCTCATCAGTAGCTTCATTATTGTTTATGTTTGGAGAAAGGATTTGTGATGATTGAATATCTATATGTTTTTATTTTTGTGGGCATCTTATATCTAGTCAGGTTAAGGTCGAAATATTCAAATTGTTTTCTCAGACCAGGACATTTTTTTCTGTGGGGTTTTTGATTGTACGATATTATCGTAGCTTTTGGCTTTTCTCCATATATTAGGTTGGTGCAAAAATAATGTCGTAATAATGTCGTTTGTTGACGTTAAAAATACGTCAAAAAACGATATTATTACGTCATTATTTTTTGCACCCTACTAATATAAAGACAGTGCTGTTTGGCTTCATTCATTCCGTTTCCAGTTTTCTGGATATACTGGATTCTCAAAGAATTAACTATATTTTGGATATTCTTTTTATAATTGTTTGGTATTTTATTTTTTTTCTCTTCTGTTTCTTTCTCATATTAATTTTTTTCAGTTTAACGTTGCCGTCCCATCATTTTATATTTTCCTTCTAGGTCTTCTTGTCATAGCCTACCGTGCTTCCGACAATATGATAGCATTATCAAGTTCCTTTGTTTTGATTTAAATTTATTGGCATCAATTTGTACTAGAGCTTATTACTAAATTATAAATGTACACTTACATTTTTAAGGTGTCGGATGTTATACCACAGTTTTGTTTTGGTTTATGTGGGCAGAAGCGAGCTATTTTGTTGGTTAGTTTGGTCTGGTTTCTTTTGTTTTACTGCATATCAAGCTCAATGTGTTATTTAATGCCGACAAGATTTTTAGGACAGATTCGTTTGAATAGAATATGTATGAATAGAATATGTTTGTAGATCAGATTTCATTGACGTATTTTTGTAAAGAGGGATTTTGTCGAGAGTCAAATATATTGCCGGTAATATGTATTTTCCAAAAATTTATTGCTTTGTAATACTTTTTTCTTTTTTTTTTTCTTTTTCAAAAATGTATTGCGGGTAATAATATTTTGTTTCAAAAATGTATTGCTGATAATGATTTGTTTTTAAAATGTATTGCTGATAATGATTTTTTAAAATGTATTGCTGATAATGATTTGTTTTTAAAATGTATTGCTGATAATGATTTGTTTTTAAAATGTATTGCTGATAATGATTTTTTAAAATGTATTGCTGATAATGATTTGTTTTTAAAATGTATTGCTGATAATGATTTTTTAAAATGTATTGCTGATAATGATTTGTTTTTAAAATGTATTGCTGATAATGATTTGTTTTTAAAATGTATTGCTGATAATGATTTGTTTTTAAAATATATTGCTGATAATGATTTTTTAAAATGTATTGCTGATAATGATTTGTTTTTAAAATGTATTGCTGATAATGATTTGTTTTTAAAATGTATTGCTGATAATGATTTTTTAAAATGTATTGCTGATAATGATTTGTTTTTAAAATGTATTGCTGATAATGATTTGTTTTTAAAATGTATTGCTGATAATGATTTTTTAAAATGTATTGCTGATAATGATTTGTTTTTAAAATGTATTGCTGATAATGATTTGTTTTTGAAATGTATTGCTGATAATGATTTGTTTTTAAAATGTATTGCTGATAATGATTTGTTTTTAAAATGTATTGCTGATAATGATTTGTTTTTAAAATGTATTGCTGATAATGATTTTTTAAAATGTATTGCTGATAATGATTTGTTTTTAAAATGTATTGCTGATAATGATTTGTTTTTAAAATGTATTGCTGATAATGATTTGTTTTTAAAATGTATTGCTGATAATGATTTTTTAAAATGTATTGCTGATAATGATTTGTTTTTAAAATGTATTGCTGATAATGATTTGTTTTTAAAATGTATTGCTGATAATGATTTGTTTTTAAAATGTATTGCTGATAATGATTTTTTAAAATGTATTGCTGATAATGATTTGTTTTTAAAATGTATTGCTGATAATGATTTTTTAAAATGTATTGCTGATAATGATTTGTTTTTAAAATGTATTGCTGATAATGATTTGTTTTTAAAATGTATTGCTGATAATGATTTGTTTTTAAAATGTATTGCTGATAATGATTTTTTAAAATGTATTGCTGATAATGATTTGTTTTTAAAATGTATTGCTGATAATGATTTGTTTTTGAAATGTATTGCTGATAATGATTTGTTTTTAAAATGTATTGCTGATAATGATTTGTTTTTAAAATGTATTGCTGATAATGATTTTTTAAAATGTATTGCTGATAATGATTTGTTTTTAAAATGTATTGCTGATAATGATTTGTTTTTAAAATGTATTGCTGATAATGATTTGTTTTTAAAATGTATTGCTGATAATGATTTGTTTTTAAAATGTATTGCTGATAATGATTTTTTAAAATGTATTGCTGATAATGATTTGTTTTTAAAATGTATTGCTGATAATGATTTTTTAAAATGTATTGCTGATAATGATTTGTTTTTAAAATGTATTGCTGATAATGATTTGTTTTTGAAATGTATTGCTGATAATGATTTGTTTTTAAAATGTATTGCTGATAATGATTTGTTTTTAAAATGTATTGCTGATAATGATTTGTTTTTAAAATGTATTGCTGATAATGATTTTTTAAAATGTATTGCTGATAATGATTTGTTTTTAAAATGTATTGCTGATAATGATTTGTTTTTGAAATGTATTGCTGATAATGATTTGTTTTTAAAATGTATTGCTGATAATGATTTTTTAAAATGTATTGCTGATAATGATTTGTTTTTAAAATGTATTGCTGATAATGATTTTTTAAAATGTATTGCTGATAATGATTTGTTTTTAAAATGTATTGCTGATAATGATTTGTTTTTGAAATGTATTGCTGATAATGATTTGTTTTTAAAATGTATTGCTGATAATGATTTGTTTTTAAAATGTATTGCTGATAATGATTTGTTTTTAAAATGTATTGCTGATAATGATTTTTTAAAATGTATTGCTGATAATGATTTGTTTTTGAAATGTATTGCTGATAATGATTTGTTTTTAAAATGTATTGCTGATAATGATTTGTTTTTAAGATGTATTGCTGATAATGATTTTTTAAAATGTATTGCTGATAATGATTTGTTTTTAAAATGTATTGCTGATAATGATTTTTTAAAATGTATTGCTGATAATGATTTGTTTTTAAAATGTATTGCTGATAATGATTTGTTTTTAAAATGTATTGCTGATAATGATTTGTTTTTAAAATGTATTGCTGATAATGATTTGTTTTTAAAATGTATTGCTGATAATGATTTTTTAAAATGTATTGCTGATAATGATTTGTTTTTAAAATGTATTGCTGATAATGATTTGTTTTTAAAATGTATTGCTGATAATGATTTGTTTTTAAAATGTATTGCTGATAATGATTTGTTTTTAAAATGTATTGCTGATAATGATTTTTTAAAATGTATTGCTGATAATGATTTGTTTTTAAAATGTATTGCTGATAATGATTTTTTAAAATGTATTGCTGATAATGATTTGTTTTTAAAATGTATTGCTGATAATGATTTGTTTTTAAAATGTATTGCTGATAATGATTTGTTTTTAAAATGTATTGCTGATAATGATTTTTTAAAATGTATTGCTGATAATGATTTGTTTTTAAAATGTATTGCTGATAATGATTTGTTTTTAAAATGTATTGCTGATAATGATTTTTTAAAATGTATTGCTGATAATGATTTTTTAAAATGTATTGCTGATAATGATTTGTTTTTAAAATGTATTGCTGATAATGATTTGTTTTTAAAATGTATTGCTGATAATGATTTGTTTTTAAAATGTATTGCTGATAATGATTTTTTAAAATGTATTGCTGATAATGATTTGTTTTTAAAATGTATTGCTGATAATGATTTGTTTTTAAAATGTATTGCTGATAATGATTTTTTAAAATGTATTGCTGATAATGATTTGTTTTTAAAATGTATTGCTGATAATGATTTGTTTTTGAAATGTATTGCTGATAATGATTTGTTTTTAAAATGTATTGCTGATAATGATTTGTTTTTAAAATGTATTGCTGATAATGATTTGTTTTTAAAATGTATTGCTGATAATGATTTTTTAAAATGTATTGCTGATAATGATTTGTTTTTAAAATGTATTGCTGATAATGATTTGTTTTTAAAATGTATTGCTGATAATGATTTTTTAAAATGTATTGCTGATAATGATTTGTTTTTAAAATGTATTGCTGATAATGATTTGTTTTTAAAATGTATTGCTGATAATGATTTGTTTTTAAAATGTATTGCTGGCAATAACTTGTTTTTCTTATTTTTATTTTACAAAAAAAAAAAACGTTAGAAATAATTTTTCAAAAATGTATTGCTGGCATTTTTACGATAAAAACCGATTATGTTTCATAGTGCTTTGACCCTAGTTTGGAGGTTAACTATTTACCCATAGCCGAAACTCTAACAGTTGCTACTACCCCGGGTTAAGATGGACATAGAAAAACAGTAATTATGAGGTGGTTTCACGCACCTCAAAACCTCCTCATCAAAAGCCTTGCTGTCGGATGTAGTTTATCGTCATACTCAGGACGCGGCTGATGTTGCTGTTTCATTACAAACAATCTGTGATCTGATTCAAATGGTTTCAGCAAAAACATGTTCTCTTAAATTTCACTAAAATATTTTTATTCAGGTAATCATTGGTAATCAAAATTAAAGAACATAATTTTAGGCTGCTCTATTTCGTAAATATGGAAATAGAATAACCTGAAAATTAATACTTTTATGGTCAAAACTGCGATAAAAAACAATTATACGTTAAGACGAATATATTATTGTGTTAGGGAAATAATGACCGATTTAAACTTTTTAATTGTGTTCTAAGAATATATATATATATATATATATATATATATATATATATATATATATATATATATGTATATGTATGTTGTGGTGTCCTCATTTTATAGAGTCTATGTTGGACACTTCCGCCTACTATAAGATTAGTAGGAGAGAATTCCTTGAGGAACATTGCTCCAGCCTCGTCAACTGTCGAACTCTCTGCCTTGGGCAGAGAGGAACCCGGTCGAGGCTTTGCCGAAGGGCAAATTTTTGTCAGACCCTGAACCCGTTTATGGGGTTCTAAGGGAATATTCTTGGCCGAGCTTACGGGCTCTGAGAACCCACCGTAAACTCGGGCTTGTGTCACATACATCCCACGTGGTCGTGGGGGGGCTGTTAAATATTAACAGTCGAGTAGATTGAACGCTGGGTCAACCGACACCTACTCACTAGTCGTGTAATACTCTTCTACTGTACTTACTGTTTAATATATGATATATCTGCAACCATGGTTTTTTGCTATGTCTTAACCATTTACTTGGTCACAACAATATATATATATATATATATATATATATATATATATATATATATATATTATAATTGCCGAAAATATATTACTTACTCCTAATGATTAAATGCAGGAGTTGCATGTGAGCAACGACGAAGTTTTAGAGAAAATGGAAACAAAATGGGCAGTTATACTTAACATCAGAAAGTTGTGAAATTTCTAGGGTAAAAAAAGAAAAAAGGCTTGGTGAGTTTGATACTCACAGGGCATTGAAGGCAAGAGGAGCAGAGGGACACAACGCATAACTTGCCAAGCGGGCTCGAGAAAATGGATATTGGAACAAGAATAAGGAGATGTGACAAAAAGACAAAATTTATCAAGGGCTACAAAGGGCAGGGAAATGTGGAGTGCTATGATCCCCAACGTCCTGAAGATTCACGGTACATAGAAGAAGAATATTTTGATTGATTCATTCATTTTCTACTGTTGCAGGTTATTTAAAGCCATGGA
Source organism: Acanthosepion lycidas (assembly GCA_963932145.1). Lineage (NCBI taxonomy): Eukaryota > Metazoa > Mollusca > Cephalopoda > Sepiida > Sepiidae > Acanthosepion > Acanthosepion lycidas. The sequence continues at coordinate 82,567,392 of OZ010571.1, read as the reverse complement.
ATATTTTTAGATTGTAGAAGTCTTTTTTTTTCGATAATAATGCCATTCTTATTAATTAACTCGAGGGAGAAGAGGTAGATTCATATTTTACCGAAAGGTATTACGAGCCATTATCCATTCCACCACCCGCACACCCAACCTTAAATCTCCTGGTATTCCCATGTAACCCATCTAGGTACTAACCATTTGTTTAACTTCGGTTATCGTACAGTCTTTCAATGAGATATGGCCATAAGCCACAGAGAAGAATAATCTGAACATGAGTGCTATGGTGATTTTCCAAGCGTAGTTTAGATGTGGCACAGGGCCGAAATAAGGGGCAGTCAGTGAGGATCGAACTCACTACTCAGTCGTAATTTGGTTACTTGGGAATACCAGGAGATTTAACCTTGGGTGTGCGGGTTTCGGAATGGATAATGGCTCGTAATACCTTTCGGTAAAATATGAATCTACTTAGTCGCAATTGTTCTAGCGAGCCAATCTTTCTAACTATTACACCACGTCGAGGTGCCCAACATGAATGTTATAAATCAGATTATGACAACAGCCAAAATTGATCGATAACCCTAGATTACCTCTTAATTATTGAAACGAAATCATGATAGCTCTCTTTTGAGTGATATCAGTAAAAGTAACATTTCTATTTTTTTAATTTCATATTGTTTGAGATTATAGGCAATCATGACTCTCCACAGCTTCCTTTGTTTCAATAGGCACGAATTGCAATGCGTTCTTGCGGAATTAAGTTCCGTTTTTGAATTCAGAAGTTTCTTTTCATAGATAAGCTGTGACCCAAAGCTAAAGAAGTCAGTCTACCCTTTTATATAACGCATAATTAGGGTGGTGAGAAGAGATGGATAAGAGCTTCCCCAACAGGATTACTGTGAAGTGAACACCACAGCAGTGGCTGGATTTCACGTCCTCACTTCCGTTAGACTATCCGCACATTCGGAACTTGTTTACTGAGTAACTTAAAACCTCGGCCATACTTTATCATCTCAAGAGTCAGATTAGACCCCAAAATGAGTACTACTGTCATGTCTGGGATTGAGCTCTTCAATCTTTCACTTTCCAGACTTAATAGAGTCCGAAGTGATTTATGCAGCTTTGTTGGGGATATCTGTTATCTTCAACAAGGCCGTGTAAGCGACATTTTCTACCCCGTAGGCTATTTCTCAGAGACGCCACAACCTAAACATGTCGTTACTCTACTTGGATTTTTATCGTAAATGCTTTGGACGAGTTCCACAAGTAGAGGCCTTTACCGCTAAGATCCGCCAAGTAGTGTCCACGTTGTCGATCCACACTTAGTTTTCCATATTCTTATTTTAAAAAATTGCATTCAGAAAGGTCATTTTTCACTAAAAACCATTGCTCGTTGCGAATTGTGCGCACGATCTAAGAAATACGGTCGTAAAATCTTCTGACGAGTAAGTAAGTTTGACATGTCTAGAGAGCATTTCAAATGGGTGAATGGAAAAGATCTCGCGACAATGTAAGAGACGAGTAACCGCAAAGTTGATCAAATAACACTCATTCGAAACTTACTAGTTCGTTGCATAGGGTAGATATGCGAGACTTACGCTTCATCTTTCACCTTTAAGGAAGGATTCATTCGAGGCCATGGATCAGCTGAAGCATTGATCTTCTCCATAATCTCCAACCAACTCTGCAAGTGAAAATCATTACCAACGAGTACTATGCATTTTTCTGCCTGTCCAACTGAAGGGTTACGGGAGAGGTCAGGTTCTTAAAGCACTCAACAACAAACCAATGGTTTTATTGCAGTTAGTTCTGGCATCTCTCGCCGTCTGGTGAATCTCCATTTATTTGTCAAACCTTCACACTCATTATTACTTCTTACAAGCCGGGAGGCGAGGGCCGTGCCAGGAAATCTGATACCACACAGAAACAGGTGTGTCTACAACTTGTGATGGAAAAGTCCCAACAAAAGAATGAAAAGCATCAATAAAATATTTATCAGTCTTGACAAACTGATATGGATAAAAAGAAAGGATTCGATCTTACTTTGTTCACTTCTACGTCTGCTCCCGGAAACGGACGCAAATGACTAATCTAGAAACGAAACATCGTCTGAAAGCCATCTTTGAATAAGGCAGTTTCCAATGAATGATGGTCACCCCTATTGATAATACGAGAATGATAAAAATCAATCAGTTACTCTCTATCGCCGATATTCTCTATAACCGATCGCACTAAATGTTGTTGGATCTTGTGTAGTCATCCACAACACTGTGCAAGTTCAGACACTATTAGGCTAATCAGCACAATTTGTAAGCAGTTTGACATTATCATGGCCCAAATGTCAACTGCCTTTATTTAGCATATTAAATCTACATAATTTTTTTCTTGCAATTAGCTCTGGTGAAATACTGGGAATATTTTCTGTTCCAACCAATTGTTGAAAATAACTATCAGTGAAAAGAAGAAAATGTTATAGCCTCAAGTATAATTCACAGGGATATCCATAAATGTCTTTAATATTGTCTGTTCGAGCCCTTCTTAGTGATTTAAAAATCCTGGTCCCTTTTAGACTTCCTTCACACCTACTGAGGCAATGCAAATTGTTGTAATAAGTAGTGTTTCGAGTGGGTTTATAGAAAGAACTGTTTTTTCTTATATATAGCATTTTTAATGAGCAACTATCCTCCATCTGGCGATAGGACGCTTAGCAACATGACGATCTTCGAAGTTCTGCAAATAAGTGATTCGTCGCTTCGTAAAACATTCTTTTAAGAATTGACTTAACTACTAGAGCTTGGGCTTTCTCGATAAGCAAATAGGCCAATTCTCCCTTAGCTACAATTGAAATAAATGTAGCTAAGGAGTAATTGGCCTATATACTTATTTTCAGTTATTTCATCTAGAGGTGGATTTTGCGCCATTAATATATGTCGGGTTTTATGTTACAATCGCTAGCAAACAACCTTATCTTATGTTTGAGTTGATCTTACTTAGTATTCCCAGTTACAAATTCAGTCAATTTCTATGTTAGCATTAAGTGCTAGACGGCGAAATGCACAACTGTCAGGAAAGGGAACAGCCAACTTGCAAATTAGAAATTGGGAATACCAAAGTAAACCATGTTTAAATATCTGAAAACAGAGGTTGGAAGGTACAACACTGAAATCCGAAAGCGCATTTGAGTAGCGAAAGCTGTCTTCCAAAAGAAAAGCGAGCTATTAGGAAACAGAAATTGCGTTAAAAACAAAGGAAAGAATACTGAACTTTATGTAATATAAACCTTCCTATAAGGCAGTGAATGTTGGACAATCTCGTCGCAGATGAAGAGGGGACTCGTAGAAACAGAAATTTGGTTGCTGAGAATATCATGTAGTGGACATGATAGAAACGCCAAAGGTTTAGTGAAAATGGATACAAAATGGGCACTGATGCTTAACATCAGGAATAGACAATTTAGATTTCTAGTGTACATAACGAGGGCCTGTTTGAAGGCAAGAGGGACGACAGAGGAAAACAATGCATAAACTTCCTAGAGAGCTTTAATAAATGGATAGCAGAACAAGGTTGAGTAGAGATAGCAAATAGACAACATTTGTTAAGAGATTTGGAAATTGTGGAGAGTCATGATCGCTAACGTTCTGAAGGGACACGGCAAATAGAAGTGCTAATATTAATAATTAAAAGCGATTAAAAGAATGTTCAATTTTAGTGTACAGATTCGAGTTGTAGCTCTATCAGGTCATAGTTTGAATAGGCCATACTATGTAAAATTAAACATCAACAATTTCGATTTTCTACGTTCTAGACTAGATTTGCGTATCGAAGGATTGCATTGAATTTCAGTTGCCACTTTTAGATATTCATTTCGGAATTTATGAACATGATCGGAACATTCGATAAAATTCTGTAATGGTTTTTACATTCAGTATGTTATTAAACCGTCTCTTGCCTCTCGTAGTCTTGACTGAGATGAAGGATGGCGGTCGGGTTACTTGACAACATCTTGCCGCCTTAGAAATGTCACAAAGATATCGATTTTCCGAAAACAATTCGTTTCGTTTTTCCCCATGTCATTGGACGCATAAACTCTTGTGACAAAACGCATTATCCTTTATTTTAGCCGAAAGCACGCCTTCCAGATCCACAAGGGAAGAGGAGATGTTTCACACAAAGAGTGGTTTTACTAGCCAATAAATGCCTTTGAATTGACTTTCACAATATGATGGGAGGATGTGAAACTTTGTCAGAATATTCGCACAATCGTTGGCAATCAGATTGGCTTACTAAAGAAAACATATCCAGCTCTTTATGGCACATTTTTCGCATTGCTTTTGATATTTAGTACTACATACCATTTTCTATCTGTTTCAAAATCTTTTTTGGCGAATGGGTATGATATATAAAAACCGAAGAAAGAATTTACTACAATGAAAGATATTTCACAAGAAAAAATTGAACGTAGAAAAGTTTTTCAACATCGTATTTTAATTGATGGAGGTACGGTGGAGTAATGGGTTGCGGCTCGGACTGAGGAATCGGAGAGCAGAGTTCGAATTCCAGTCGGATTCATTGCATGCTAATAACATTTGAAAAGGTATGAGTCCATCCACTAGCAATGGGGAAATAGCAAGACAGACAGGCTCCTAAAACCTTTGTCGGCAACATGTATAAGAGAAGGGCAACTCTGAATATATAAAACCTTGAATTCAAGGCCTAGTGTACCAATGGCGACCCCCCAAACTTATTCCATGGTCTTTGGCTGTCAGTCAAGAGCTTCGAGAGGAGATGGGATCCGCTAAGCAATCCGAAAGGCCACATCATAAGAAGCAACTTCCTTCTGTATCTTCTGCCCTCTCGTTACTTGCATGCTAATAACCTTGGGAATGTTATGAATGTTATGAATCTATATTTTCTTCCTACCTCCATATTTGGGTAAATAGCACAGACCGGGTTCTATAATTTTGGGTGACACCGGTCTAGAAGAAGTAAAATTCTGGATTCAAAACAAGCCTGAAGATAGTTGGGCACCGTCAGTCTATCTTGCCTCATAATCCTACCCTCTAACACTTATTCTACTAAACTTAAAAATTTATTAGTTATCCATAATACTAGGATCTTTATCACCACATCCAAGACAATCGGTGATTAGAAAGAAAAATAAATTCAACACCAATTCCAATGCCGGTTCTTATCAAATAGTGTACAATGTAAAAGAGCTTATATAGACGAGACATCACGTGATCTAAAAGCCCGAATCTGCGAACAAATAAGAGATTTACGTTCAGACAATCATTAAACGCTCTCGGAATACACGGGAACAAAAATAGCCATAATTATGCTATTAAAATTGCTACCCAAATTAAAAAAAGAACATAATCCTTTACAGTGAAAATACTTTGAGAATCTAATAACAAAAATATTACCGACTATAAACACACGTCGATAATATTATATTACATCGCTAACCTTTATTATGTCTGTTTAAACAAACGGTATGTACGTAAAAAGTTCCCAAATCAACACACACACACACACACACACACACACACACACACACACTTACGAATATACATTATTATATGATTCCCACAGAGACAAGCAAGAAATTTTATCTACTTGCATACATATAGCTGTACTTACTGTTTTTCAGTTAGCGTTGGAATTCGTTAAATTCTTTGAACTTCGAATGGACGCGTCGTCTCTCCTTGTATTCGGAATGCCACAAATTATATTAACGTTGGTTTCAAGAGTAGAATTTACGTGAAACATGATTGATTAATGAAGATCAAACAATAGAAATGTAAAGCTACAGGAATTTCGTTCTTTTTTCTCCATATGGCATTCTGTGATGAAGCTTTAATAAAAGTGAAACATGTTTGATTCATAAACATTTCCTATTTCCTCTTTATATTATCATAGCCTCCTAGCTAAATATCATCACCAAGAGTTGTCTCTACAGTAGGTGGTTTATCAGAAATTTATGATTGAGCCCAGGTTAATAGTAATGGAGTCGTTTTCATGCAGGAAACATTCAGCATTCATTGACCGACGCAATTAGAGTTTCAGTCAACTTAAGTTTATAAGATTCTTCTCCTAAAGTAATTTTTAAGGAAAATAGTTTTCTCAAGCGCACTTACTGTTATTGCATTTTCTAGGATTAACAGGGATTTCTATCGTAACATATTATTTCAGCTATTGTGGAAAGTCAACATCTTGATTATGTCATTATCCTTCCTTAGAGTTACACATTGAAAGCCTTAAATGATGCTGCAATTTCTGCTATTTAGTAAAGTGATTTGTGATTCTTCAGCGTCAGTGTACAAGAGCCGACGAAGGGCAATCCTCTTCAAGTCCCACATGTTTCATTCGCTTGAATCCATTTTTAAGTATTGATCTGAGAAAGCGGTTGTATATAAAAAGTTGTTTTGGAAATTCTGAACCAGCTGTTAATTTTTGCATTAGATCCATATGAGAGTCTACATCTGACAAGGTTATTTAAGAATATCAATCGGGTTCTTCGGTTAATGTTTTGGTTTTGTAGTGCCTTGTGATGTTGGACATACTCCGATTGCAATCTATCTGTGTTCAAGTTTCTTATCTCCTATACTATAAATTGTTTTAACTGATCTACACACAGAGGTATTTGAAGTGTTTAGTATTTATTTGAAGTGTTTAGTATTTATTTGAAGTGTTTAGTATTTATTTATTAACTTCACATTAGGAATTTTTTTTAGGAAATTTTATGATGAATTCAGGTTATGCACCATAATTTCTGATTTGGAAAATTAAATAGAAATGAGTCCCTTTTTTAAGCAGGACATTAGCCATGAAGCAATATATGTCGCCGCTTATTGTTCTTACTTTTCGCATACAACGCGTGATAGCACGTGGGATAGCCTTCCCTCATCAACCGCCAACCAGGGGAAGTAACACTGTTTCGGCGGCTAAGACGGTACTACCACGCCTGGCTACCATCATCTTTTGCTACTGGACAGGGAATTATTTTGGTTGGTTGGAGGGAGGGGTAGACGTGTCATTTAATAAGCAGGTTCTGATAAAGCGCTAATAATCCAAATACAGTAATAAGTTTCCCAAGCAGTTATATTAGTTTTGCGCAAATCTATTACAATGCAAACTATTTTACACACTGTTTAGCAAGTTATCGTTCAGGAGAGCAAAGTGTGAACAAGAGTATTGGTAAATTTGCAAGACAATGGCAACATGTTTGTAATTATTGTTACTTTATAATCTCTGTGGTGATTAAGCAAATTACAGACTGAACTGATAAATGTTATTTGTTCCAATGCTTAACTCTAGACATATTTATCGCTCTTGTCTGAAAAAAAAATAGAAGACGTTTGTTAACAAATATTCCTCTGCGAGTATAACTGGATGCGAGTGTTTTTATATGCTTATATGTGTGTAAGTGTCCGTATGTATGGACCAAAAGGAAAAATAACCAATAAACAATTACATTAAAAAATAACGCAAATCATGTAGTTACACACGCAGTAACTTATACATATATGATGTCTGACATCTCGTTGTCGAGTATGACCATAGCAATATCTAATTGTAAGACGTTTGAAGGGATGTCGCTTTTTAAACCGGAAAAGTATTATAAATCTATGGTACAAAGTTGGTAGAAACATACATTTTGTTGTTAGTACTATTTTTGTTATTGCTTTTGTGTCTTTTCAGTCTACCAGCTGACTTGCAAAATTAATCGCAAAATTGACATGGATTCTCTGTACAACATCCCATGTTGTAGTTGTTCGCTGATCTCGTACGATGCTTTCTCATATGATTTAATTTAACTGCTTTAATCAACTAACGCTTCATAATCATTTGCTCTTTTCTCGATATGATGTCTGATCAGTTCGATAAGGACAAAATGGCCACTGATCTAGAAAACTACGTCTTGTCTGTTGTTAATCGGGGAAAAATAGCGTGTTAATTTTTTATTCTTCTTGTTAATCATCTGAACGACCGCTTTCTGCTTTCTCTCAGCATAGCTGATGCTAACCGCCAGGAGAGTGACTCATTGCGCCTTCTCGGGCAAACTTTCTCGACTGATACAAAGCGGAAAGACTACATTGGCTCCATTGCTAGGTCAACTGCTAAGAAAGTTGGTTCACTATGTCGTGCTAGACAATTTTTCCCTCCAGAATCTATCTTACATATCTATAAGTCTACCATTTGCTATGCTTAGAATAATTGATACCACATTTGCATAGGTGCTCCAGCTATTTATTTAGAGATTATTGACAAAATTCAAAGGAGAATCAGTAATATTATTGGTCTTAACCTGGCATTTCAGCTTCATTCACTTTCGTATCGCCATAATATTGCCACTTTTTGCATTTTCTATAGATACTTTCATGACAATTGTTCGGATGATTTCGTAGCTATGGTACCTAGATTTTATGAATATAAGCGTAGTACTAGATTGGTAAGCATGTCTCATCAATTGGCTAGATGTAACTGTAAGTTCTATGCTAGCAGTTTATTTTCTCGCACATCTTGCTTGTGGAACGCTCTTTCAGCTTCATGCTTTCCAACCAGCTTTGATCTTCAAAAATTTAAATGCAGTGTCAGTGGTTATTTATTGTCCACATGATTATCTTTCTTTCGTTCCCGCTCTTTTTCTGTTTTCTAATTCTTTCATACTCAGTAACACCTTGTATCTTAGTGGCATAACTGTCTTGCTTAGAGTAAATTCAAGTAAAAAAAAGTGGGGCCATGCCTGTCACCTATGTGATTTGAAAGTTCTACATCAAGTGATCTTCGATCATTTGTTGTCAGCTTTCACTTTGCAAATCAAGAACTCTGACTAGCACCTTTTCCATCCTGAATATTCCCCCGCCATGTTTATATGCAACTACCAGTCATGTATACTGATGTTTGCAAGGTTCAATGATTCTTTCAGCCCATCCGTATAATGCTTCTTTGACTTATGAGCTGGTTTTGTCGCTTTCCGTTGGCAATGTCACTCAAATGCAACCTATATTTCAGAATTTTTGCTTCAATCCTGTCGTAGTGACTTCGCTCAAGTATTTCTACATCACTGAGAAGCATTCTTCATTTGATTTCAAGTATTCAACGCCAGCATTGTCGATGAAAGCGCTTAAGCTGCTACTGGTGATTACGATTGATAACCCGTTTCACACACTTAAAGTCACCATGTTGACACAAGTAACGACGAGCCTAGTCAGTACCTGGATGAGTGACCGCTTGAGCATAGCAACTTCTATATGCCAGAGTATATAGGTGTTCTAATAGATAATGGCTTGGAATTGTTGATCGGGAAGCAGAGTTCCAATTCCAGTTAGGTTCGTTATATTCACTTACGCGCAAATACACATTCGAACAGGGTTTATTAATAAGACTTGTATCACTAAAATCATTATTATCTCCCCAAAAATAAATAAATAGAATTCCGTACACAATATTTAGATTTCAGCATTAAATAACCCATAGATGTGTTGATATGCCACAAAACAAAAACAACAAAACGAAACTAAACAAACATTTTGGATTCTAGTCACTTTCCAACTTTCACGCTGTCTCCATTTTGCAATTTTCTGAGAGAATCACTGGCTTTTTAAATTCTCATCGCAATTTTCTGTTTCGTGAGCATGTTTTCGACAGAATGCTGCCATGATAAACAAAATAATCAACCACGCCTATAGACTTACTTTATACAAAGATATTTAGATCTATGTGAAGCTTTTTTGGTGCAGGCTACAGTTTTTTAGATTTATAGTAAGTTCAAGAGAAGTAGTGCAATCAATAGAGAAAGGTACACTGAGCGTTGCATATCATCCTCAGTACGAGCCATATCATCGCAGTCATCTACATACAAGTTTCGTATAAGGTTAACAGATATCTTCATCTTGGCTGACCTTCTGATAATAAATGACTTCCAGATGTGTGATAGCTTATATATACGTCATCACCACCATCATTGAATGCCATATAAAGCATCATTGTAAAGTGAAAATAGGATAGGAACATGGCTGGCTCCCTACTTCACTCCATTCCTTATTTCAGTTTGTTCGAACAGCTTACCACCAACATTTACTCAATCTCTCACGCTATCATGAAAACATTGAAGCATGTTGATAAATTCTTCTCGGTAACCAAACTTGTTCAATTTTTCCACAAAACTATCCTGTTGACTGTATCGAACCAACAGAGACTTGATACAAATCCATTCTCTGTCCACACACTTTTCCTGTAATTAACTCGCAAAAGTATATATCAAAATCATATCCGTGGTATCCCGGCCTACTTGAAAGCTATGTTAAGATTCTAGAAGTATGTCGTTAGCAATATGTTGGTTCAGTCGGTACACCGATATCTTACGTAAAAGTTTATCATTAACAAGAGAAATATCTCTATTTACCACAAATATCTTTACTACGAGGAATAACTTTGAAAGCTACTGCCATGAATTAATTTTGCCAACCGTCAGGAATACATTCTTTTTCTTAAGAATTTTGTAATAAAAGATGTAGACGTTTAGCGTGAGTTCATCCTTCAAGCTTTATTACCTCAGCGCATATATCATCAAATACAGATAGCTGTCCACTATTCCGTTTCTGTTACAGTAGCTTCTGTATCGCCAAGCGACGGAGAAGCAACCAACTCTCCATTAACAGGTCTGTTAGGAATGCTGTTGATAAGATCCCCATTCACTGAGGAAAGCAAATTTCAACGACTCATAGAAATGTTCACATCATCTTTCTAATATGCCATTGTGATGGTAGATAAGTGTATTCAATTCTTTTGCTCGATGTGGGTTCACCGGAAATGACAGTTGGCTATAGAAATCACGCAAAGTTTGTATAAGAGCTTTAGATCGTTGACGTCTGTTGCAGCAACCAGTTTTTTTAACTTTATCATTCGACCATTTATCTGTCATACGATTGTCTCAGTTTAACTTTGTTTGTCACATGCCAGATCTCATCAATCACCTTTTGTCTTTCAGAATGTACCATGTTGCCAGGAAACAGATATAATAGGGCCTTTCATTTCTACGGCAAAACGTCTTCATTCTCTGCATCATTGACATCGTGTTTCCTCTCCACGAAATCTAAACCCTCACTGATCATAGCATGAGAAAATTTCTTTAAAAACTGAACATGTGCATTTATCGTCGGACTTGCCCATGCAATCCTAAAGCTCCGTAAACACCAGGTTATCTATGAAATGAGAGACATTGAATTCCTGGGAACTGGCATATTTGAGGAAAGCACTTTGGGTTTAATCACAAAATTCAACCCGGGATGCACTAATCGAGGATCAGTCAGTCAGCGTCTCTCATTGCAAGAACACAACGGATATGATGAATGTCTCATTGTCTTACACGTATATATTCTAGTAGGTACTATTGTTTTGAGTCAGGATGCATCCATGTTGGCATGCCTATTCTTTAAATTGAAACATGGTGTTATCCATGAACTCCTCAGAATATCATCGAAGGTAAGCAAGGTCAAGCTTGCTCAGTGCCTAGATGGGTGACTTCTTGGGAATATCAGGTGCAGTAAGCTTGGACGTGTGGTAGGTGTAATGGATAATGACTCGGAATTATTAATCGGAGAGCCGAGTTCCAATTTCCATTGGTTTCGTTATATTCATTTAAGAGCAAATGCCCTTGGGGAAGATATGAATCCACCTCTTCTTCTCCAGCTATGGGTTAATTATTAAGACCTCTATCACTAAACCATTATTATATTAAAAAAAAATTCTTACAATGTAAAGCATTTTCCGGCTTTAAATTGCATTGATAAGGCGTAGAAATCGAATCAGTCAATCAAATAATTTTGCTTTTCTTAAAATTAACTATAAAAGTATTTGTTTATTGTTTATGTATATATCTAATCTGTTGATGGAAGATTAAATTAATACACGTCTTCGGATAATTGAAGAAAAAAGAAAGTACTGGAAAGAGGACATTCAGCAAGACGTGTAAAGCATTTTCAAATTGGCTTTCTAAGTGAATAACATTCCAAGAAATTATTTTCCAAAATTTAAGCTTCAGATTACGACTAAAAAGTAAAACAAAGCAACGTAATGTAGCAAATATTAGTATGCAGAAGATGGAAACTCTAAAATTAACATCAATTTTTCTTTATTTCATTTCAATGGTCGGATAAAAATAAAGATCTAAGAATCAACAAGAATAGGCACTCGTGAAGTCTTCTTTTCCTCTCTTAAGGACGACACATAAATTATGGCCCTTCACATCTTCCTGTCCCTTGTAGATCTTAATAAGTTTTGTCTTTTTGTTATTTCTCCCAAACTCTTTCTGCCATCCATTTACTCAAGCAGATTAATATGTCACGCGCTGCTTTCCTCTGACCCTCTTTCCCTCAATCTCTCCTGTGAATATAGATTTTCCAAGGCCTCTTTCACTTTATTCCAGAAATTTTAACTGCCTCTACATGACGTTAAGTATAAGTTTCCTTTTTGTTTCCATTTTCTCTAAAACCTCGTCATTTATAACATATTCGGTCCATGGTATCCTCAGTACCTTTCTGTAGAACCACATTTCTGTTGCTTCAAGTCTCTTCTTTATTTATGAGGAGATTTGCTCCCATGTAGGAGGACAAATATCAAGATACACTCTAGTACTCTTTACCTTTTTTTCTAACGATTTGTTCTGTTTCTTTATACTCTGCTTAGCTTTTTGAATGCATTTTTGTCCATTTCCAATACGTCTTCGGATCTCAGTGTCGAACTTTCTGTTCTCTGTTACAACACTTCCCAGATATTTAAATATTTTGTAATTATTTGCTTTTAGTAACCCCCGAGTTATAATTTGCATTTTCGGCTCATTTCTTTTACTGAAAGTCATGTATTTTGTCTGAAGTAGAAGAGAGTATGAATGGAGGTTCGCTGTGTGGAAAAAGTATGAAACTTCTATAAAACATATTGATATCGTTACAATAAATAAATTAATTACTGAAAACTATAGTATTGCCGTCATTATTAAAACTAAACGTAGATAAATGCATATTTTATAATTATATATATATATATATATATATATATATATATATATATATATATATATATATATATATATATATGCAGGTTTCATTAAAAACATTTAATAGAAAAGAAAAAGCCAACTCTTAAAAAACTAGGCCACAATGCACTAACTGTGTTCGAAAAATAAAACACCTCTATAACACACTAAAAGGATACACATAACGCACACACTCAATTAAACTGAAAAATGAAATCGTCCTTGATAATGGCTAAAAGTATAGCCGAAACCGCTCGGAACTATAGAAAATCTGGACAGTTTCTACACACTCTTTGTCCCAAAAAGAAAGCTCTTGTGCGAATACAAGAAAAAATAAAAAGCTTAACCGTAGTACCTACCTTGTCTGCCGGTTTTAATGAAACATGCATAAATGAAGGATTGCTGCTTAAATATATATATATATATATATATATATATATATATATATATATATATATATATATATATATATATATATATATATGTTACTAAAAAAATAACGAATATTTTCGCTTAATTAGTTCTGTATTTTTCCGTTTTGCTTTCATCTCTCAATAAGGACTATGGTAGAAACAAGCAAATTCGTGTATAGGAAAGTTATTGGCTTGGAAAGAGAATCAGTGAACCGAGTTCAAATTTCGGCTTAGTCTGTTGTACTGAGGGTTTACAACAGTTTCTTTATGAAAGGGATGAATCCGTCCTCTTCCGATATACATGTAAATAGTAGAGTAAATTGGGCGCTCAAGATATGAATGTCAACCATTATAGTTAAATAGCTACCCTGAAATCAAAAAACGGAAGATGAATTATTTTATTCTACTTCTAGCTATGGGTTAAATAGCAGGGTAGACTGAACTCTCAAGCCTTTGGTTTCAATCAGTCTAAGCGAAGTAAAAGGGCGAATTCAAAGCCATAGAGAAAGAAAGTTGAAATTTCTACGGCATATAATGAGGAAAAGAGGCTTTGAAAATTTAACACTCGTAAGGCGTATCGAATTCAAGCTAGACAGAAGAAAGCTGCGAGTAACCTATCTAACAAGGTTGTGTAAATGGTTGGGATTATGAAAGAAAGCAAAAAGACAAAAATACTATGTGCTAAAATGAACAGGAAGTAATGGAGAGCCGTGATCGCACACTTCCGGAAGGAACATCTGAACAAAGAAGAAAAGTCCACTTCCCGATCCTTCCCCAAAATATCATGACAATGAACGAATAATAAAAGAAAGCGGAGAGAGCCATGATCCCCTATGTTCTGAAGGAGCATTGTATTTTGTTATAAAATTACTTGCATCCATTTAGTAAAGCAAGAATATAAATTTTCTGTTTTTTTTTATTGAGATTTTTCAATTTCTGTAGAGATTTGAATTTCTTATTTTTGAGATGAAATGTTTTTGGACAGACCACGTAGAACAGGGTTCCGTGAGCGAATATGCAAAAAAGGTATGCGATGCTGTCGAGAGAAAAATCAGTAAAAATGTGGTGTGGGATTAAGAAACAACAAAAAGAAATAAAGTAATTTCGGATCATTCGTATTGGAAGAATTGACTGTCACCTCAAGCAGAAAGTAAATGGGATGAAAATGATTTAGTGTGTGAGCGGACAAAGACAAAAATGAAGACTGTGAGATAAACGTGCTCAGAATTTTCAAAGATATCTAACGAGGAGGGTTCTGCTTTTTAAAAATTAACCAAGAGAAAAAACAAAAAAAAAAAATGTAGCTTCAGGAGATGGTATTAAAAATGAAAATATAATGACAAAAATACAACTGAAATGCAAGAATCAAGGTTCTGAAAAACAATTAAATTCTAGCAACTTTCATTCAGAGTCTGTCTATATTTCTGAGATGAGGTATTATCTACAATATTTACATTATACGGACCATTGTCCTCATCTTTGTCGCCATATTTGTCACAACGTTTCGGCCGTTGTACGCTCCGGCCTTTTTCAGGAATTAGCAGGAGATAACTGATAACTGACATCCATCAAACATGGCACGTGGAACTAGAACAGTCTACCCCAGGGATCGAAATAAAGGGTTCAGTTCGAAATTCCAACCACCTGAAGAAGGCCGGAGCGTACAACCTCCGAAACGTTGTGACAAATATGGCGACAAAGATGAGGACAATGGTCCGCATAATGTAAATACTGAACTTTCATTCAGTCTGAATTTCTGGAATGAGGAGGCATCCTTTTTTGCATTCGGACTATTGTCCCCATTTTTGTTGTTATTATTACATTTCGGACGCTGTGATCTACGACCTACTTCAGTTTATTGTCAAATTTCTGAGATTTTTGGACAGCGTTTTAATCTACAGGGGTAGTTTATTTTTTCGTTCAGTGTCTAGGGATAAAATTGCTCAGGTACTGCCCACTTCGTTTCATCTGAGGCCAAGTCAGCACTGCCCGACTCAGAGATTGAACTCACAATTACGTTGTCATCGAATTCACGAACCAACGCTTTAATCCACTACATTATTGTCTCGCGGGGAATTAAAATAGAAGGTTCAGTTTCGAAATTCACTAAAGTAAATCAACAAGAAACTGATGAAGGCCGAAGAGAAAAAATGTCGAAAAGCTGTGACAATAACAATAAAGATAAGGAAAATAGTCCCCGTCTACATTTAATATTATAATTGGAAACTGATGATAATTACAAGTTTTGCCTATAGAAAATACATTATAGTTGAGTTTAAAGTTTCAATAGAAATAGGTACAGAACAATATATAATGAATCGATTCTGGTAAAATATACCTATAGTTTTGGCAGTAATTCTAGCGAGAAGTACAGCGTGTCATTTCTGTTGTTGTTAGACAATTTAGTTGCTAATATATATATATATATATATATATATATATATATATATATATATATATATATATTGAACAATAAAAATATTAAAAATGAAAATCTTCAGACACACTGGGTTGTAGATTAAAATTGTTTCGTTTTTTTTATTATTATTATTTCATTTAGATTCCTCGACTAGTTTCGGCCCAAAAATGGCCATCATCGGGAGGAGAAATATTTCTGTTTGCTGGTAGCACGAAACTACAGAAATGAATGTCTTGCTGGAGAAAATGAACTTTTGTCTGTAGTTTTCATTTGTTTTTTATTTTGTTATCTTTTTAACATGAATCTTTTAACATTCCTTGTGTTGGTCAAACAGTCTCTTTTAAGTTGTTACTTGAGATAAGAGCTGTATGGATCTATGCTTCTCTAAATTCCCGTGGTTATTTTGACAGTTTATTGCTCCTGGAGAGGGGATGTGTCTCTGTTTAGTGTTTGTGTGTGTTATTTGGTTCTTAGGGAGTGAGTAAGTATGATAGGTGTAAGCGTGTGTATTGCTGTGGGTGTGTTATCATTTGGCTCATTAGGGAGTGAGTGAGTATGATATCTGTAAGTGTGTATATTCGTGTGGGTGTATGTATATGTGTGAGGCCTCCACACCTCCGTAAGCATGTCTGTCTTGTGTGGGTGAGAAATGTGGGTGGGTTTTGATTTGTTGAGTTATATATTAGTACTATCTATATTGTTAAATTTATGGTTTAGCCCGGCTGGATATTGTGTTTTTAGACGTTGTATCTTTTTATTTTCATGGGACTCTAAAATCTTTCTAATGTTATCTGCTCTGAACTTTTCTATTCTCTCAATTATAGAGAATTTGGCATGGGTTTGGAAATCGTGTTTTTCCAGGCGGAAATGTTGTTCTACAGGTAATCATTTTTCATGGGGAGTCGACTTAATTCGATTGCGATAATTGTTAATTCTGTAGTGAAAGGGCCATTCAGATTTTCCTACATATTGTTTCTGGCATATATATATATATATATATATATATATATATTTACCGGGTGTAATAGTAAAATTGTTCAAATCGTGTAAAAATATTTTAATAACATTATTGGTCTGTAGTTTGAGCAATAAGAATTTTATAATTACTCTCCAATCTTAACAGAAGAATCGTGATGAAATCGATCATAAACGAAAATGGCATGTTCACCATTAATTAATCATAGCTAAGGATCGGAAGCTCATGAAGTATTGAAATAAAATCTTAATATATATATATATATATATATATATATATATATATATATATTATTCCAGGATGATTTTCTAACTTATTCAAGATGATCTTCGCCCTATCTTACATTATAACTTTCTGTCATGGAGTAACAGGGTGCCTACACAAATTTCACGAATGATTTCATTTTCAAGTCATTTTTTCACTGGTCTTTGGACTGTTTCAGCTGAAATTCCTTAACTCACACGCTAAGCGTCTTATGAATTTATTTGGATCTTTTCTAATTGATCCCTTTCGATCTAAGTTGAAATGATGACCCCTTTTCCCGTTGTGACTTCCTGATCTATTTTTCCTCACTAATTTTAAAACTTATTGACCGTTCTCTTGATAGTTCTTGAATGGACTTTGAAGACGGAAGCCATAATATGAATATTGCTAACATTACTGAAGGCTTGAATAATGTTTTTCATCTAACCATTTCTCATTTGGGAAGACGTCGTGGGCTGATACAAAATGAATTTAACCTGTTCTCTTTCTAGGTGAATAAATCAAAGGGTTTTAATGATTCTTATGACAAATGGTGTACAAATGGCGAAACATCTTATCTGAAAACCTGGAAACTCATTTGGTGTTTTTTAGATATTAAACATTTTGTGGGATGTACAATTATCTTGTAACAAGACTTGGACAATTTTGCTGTTACACCCGGTATGTGTGTGTGTGTGTGTGTGTCTGCTTCAATTCCATTCTCTCATTTTTCCCATTGTCTTCTCTCCCTATCTTCCTCCTCTATATACGTATTCGATTCATTTTTTTTCTTTCCCTTCGTATCTATAACTATTTCTTCATTTCTATTCCGATCCATTCTCTCTCTTTCTGTCACACAGTTGGACCCGGCCGTGATTAGAACAAAAATGAAACTTAATCGTTTCTTTATAAGAAAACATCCAGTATTCATTGCCCTAACAGCCAGTGCTAATGTTGGTTGAAATTTATACAATCTTTCTATTGAAACAATTTTTCAGGAAAATAGATTTCTCTATTCTAATATCTGCTATGGCTCTTTCTAGAAGTGATGGGGCGTACTTTCTAACCTTTCTTTAAATATTATGTAACATGAACTTATTGACTTTGTCATTATTTCCATTCAAGTGATGTGGTAATGTTATAGTGGAACACACCTATTCTTTAGTTAATAGACTCTCACACCAATAATAAGTAGGAGTAGTAATAGTAAAGTGAGTCGCTCAGTGGGTCGGTCTGAGTTCGGTCTGAAGTCGGACGATCGGAGGACCGGTTGAACACTATGCCTTCGGGCGGGGAGGAACCCGAACGAGACTCCGCCCTTCGGCGTAGTCTCTTTCGGGTAGGTAAACCGACCCTGAACCCGTTTATACGGGTTTTAAAAGGGCATATTTTTGGCTCGGAGATCCCACTGTCTCGGAGATCCCACGGGCTCGGAGATCCCACGTTAAACCGGCCTTGTGCCACATGATGCCCTCGTAGGGGGGGGGGGTGACTGAATATCGCTCAGTGGGTCGGTCTGAGTTCAGTCTGAAGTCGGACGACCGGCTGACCTGTTTTAAGTCTCTGCCTTCGGGCGGGAAGGAACCCGAACGAAGCTACACGGAAGAGCGGAGTCTCTTTCGGGGAGGTAAACCGACCCTGAACCCGTTTATGCGTGTTTTAAAAGGGCATATTTTTGGCCGAGCACACGGGCTCGGAGATCCCACGTTAAACTGGTCTTGTGCCACATGATGCTCTCGTTGGGAGGGGGGTGACTGAATATCGCTCAGTCGTTCGGTCAGTCAGTCGATGCCGGACGACCGTTAGTCGGATACTAAAGTATCAGCGACCACAACTAGATTTTCTCTGCGTCATTATCTATTATATGAAGTTCCTAACGTTTTGTACGTCGAACCATTTTTAGGACCGACTTAGTACAAATACAAGCCTCCACTGTGAAATCACTCCATAACAGGGTATCTATTGTTCCTTATAGTTCTTTCTGATTCTGTAAATTCTGTCCATGACTTCCCACAGGCTGTATAGGCTTGAAGCCATTTTTAATCAATGCACCTTAAAAACAATTTATGTTTTAATGTCTTTTAAACTCGAAATTTGTTTTAATTTCATTGTTTATTGTAATGTTCTTGAATGAATTTATTGTTTCGTGAATCTAATTCCATTTGAAATGGTAAAAAAAAAAAGATTATTTTCCGTTCGATCTAACAAGGGGTAAATTATTGTATTTTGAAATTATATATATGCTATAATTGTATTTTAGTTTTTATATAATTACATCTATAGACTGGTTAATTATTTAATTTACTCTCGCAACTGTTAGATTTTACTAGCAGATTAACGACAGCTTTCAGAGTACAAATTATTAGGTTGGTGCAAAAATAATGACGTAATAATGTTTTTTGACGTTAAATACGTCAAAAAACGACATTATTACGTCATTATTTTTGCACCAACCTTATACGTTAATTACTAGTTATTTTTGTGAAGACACAAAAGTTGATTAATATTTAAATCGACATAGATATTATTATTATTAAAGCTCTGGTCAATGCGACCTTGTTAACAAGTTATATGTAGGTCTTTTACTAGTCGCCTAGAAGAGGAAATTTACTGCATTTGCACAGAGATCTAGATCAGAAGATTTATACATCTATTGTATCTATTAGTTTGGAAAGGAATCCTGTTACATTTTCGATACGATAATTTTGAGGATTTTTTTTAAATACTTCCAGTAAAATAACCATTCATTTTTATGGAAAAATGATTTTTCTTTCTTTGTACATTACATAACATCAGAGCAGATAAATGTGGTATGGATTTTTAATCTTTTTTAATGAGCCTATATCTGACCCATATCATACACAATGTCCTGTATAAATTAAAAAAGAGCTCTTTAGCAACGGAAGCGGCAAGAGACATTAGTTTTGTTTATTGAAAGGAAACTTTATGTGTCTGGACAGGCCAACTAATTCGATCGGGATATTTTTCTCTCGATCTGGACGAGAAATTTCTGTCAGTTTTGATCCTCTGTCAACCGTTGGCTGTTTTTGTTCAGCCGCATATGGATTATTTCATACCAAATATTTAAATATTTTGTACGCAATTCTATTTATTTTTGGATATAATAATAATTTAGTGATACAAATCGTATTAACTAACCCATAGCTGAAGGAGAAAAGGTAGGATCATACCGTTCCCAAGGATATGTGCACGTAAGTTAATATAACAAACCCGAATGAATTGGAACTCTTTTCCCTTCATTAACAACTCTGAGTCATTATTCCTTACACAATTCGCACATCGAAGCTTACAGCACCACCAATCTAGGTACTGACCAGGTTCGACGTTGCTTAACTTCGGTCATCTTATTGGAACCATTGTTTCAATGTGATGTGGCCTTAATCCCCAAACCGTAGGTGAGTATACTCCTATGCAAACTGCTGGAGAGTTATAATTAGAAAAAACGGTGCAATTTCAAGTCACATTCCATCATAAAACAGGACAATACATTCAGAAAAATAAATAAAATTGGTCAATACGGCCCTTATCGTCTGTCTAATTCTCAGCTTAATAAAATAGTTGCTCACTGCTTTTCATTGAAGAATAGACTTATTAAGAAACCTTTCCTGAATAGAATCATTAGCATTTATGAAAAGTAGGTTCTTTATAATTATATCCAAATAAAATGATAATGGCTAGCACAAACTGAAAAAACAGAATCCATATCCAAGCCGGAACTACACTCGGAAAGTTATGGTCTGTGTTTAGTAGTATATGAAGGTTATCTTCTGTCATGAAGTACTAATCCAAAATGAAACATTTCGTGCTTGGAAATATTGTTATCAATTGGACCCATTGCAGAAAATGTGTCAAATAAAGCGTCCGTCATTGTTTAATCTTCAATTAATAATGCAAGACCACATGTTGCTGTAATAACTCAGGAAAAAATATGTCACTAAATATGCAAATTTTGACTGATCCTCCTTCGACTGCTGGACTTGCTCCATCTATCATCTTTCAAATTATTGCAATAATTTTTGAATGAAAAATAGTTTACTAATTATGAATATATTAAATCTGAAATCAAGTGATTCTTTGCATCAAAACTTATTAAATATTGCGCCAAATGGATCAACAATTTGGCAGTTTATTATTGATAATGAGGAGAAATAATGTCTATATTAGATATCACCATTAAGACCAAAGAAACACTTGTTTCGTTTCCAACTACACATGCAATGGGAATTTATTTCCAAACTAATATTAAAATATTATTCTTATTATAATATACAGTTTGCATATAAATGTTGATATAATCTTCAATCTACACTTTGTGCATTGAACTCGTATCATTTGTCCGTGTTTGTGCTATTCTGCCGACGATCCCTTCTCCCCTTTGTCTGTCGTAATCTTGAAGATGCTATTTTTAACCGAATATCACTAAAATTTCCATGTTTTAAAGCATTTTTGTTATATTCGTTAACTAGCCGTTTAAATATTGTATATTGAATTTTACAAACAGCAACATTTTGGCCTCACTTCAGAAATATACCAATGAGAAAACAATGCCCACAATAGGTAAATTCATCTTATGACATCAAGTTTTAGTATTATTTTGAATGTTTCTTGTAAAGGAATAGTAGTTTACAATATGAACATTCAAACGTTCAATTAAATTTTTGATTTTCAAGAAGTAGTCATCACCATTCAAAATGGTGTAATATTAAAACTAATCAATGATTATTTAACCAAATGTTTGTGGTTTGTTTAAGTTTCGACCTGAGAGAAAATTCCATATCTTTCGAAATAAAATCTGTTTTACGCATGTAAAGAGACGAATTAATGTTCGCTAGTAATCAATCTTACTGTGGACGTTATCGTTCCTCATCAGACATGATAATGTTCTGACAAATTACAGTTGTATAGTCTTTCAAAACATCTTAACTGTGCATAATGTGTGTATTTAATTGATAGCCAAATAGTTTTTACTTGTAAAATTTATGACTTAGTGCAAATTATTTTAAACAATAAAATATCTGAAGACAACCGACAACATAGAGAATTACTCAGTTATATAGAAGTAATATTTAATATTGCATGTTTCGGCTTTCACCTCTCCTGATTAGTTTTTAGTAGTTATATGTGCAAAGAGGCATGGCAGAATAATGGATACCGACTTGGATTGAAGAATAATAATTCAACTGAAAAATGAACACGCAACCACCCGTTGTCTGAATGATTGGATCTCTCTGTATCCTTGGAAACAGTTGAATTATGAATTTTCTTTGCATTTAAAATTCAGTAAATTTAAAAAATAAGTTACTCCAAAATTCGCTTGAGGATGAAATGGAACTAATGTTTTTAATTTAATTACAAAATTAAATTTGAAGCTTTTAGCTTAAATTTTGAAACATGGTTACTATTGTGTTGCGAAAACATATTTTAAACTAATTAATTTACAATATATATATATATATACACTGCGTGCCAAATTATTATCGAGATAACTTTTTTTCTAATATTTCAAAAACCCTCCAATCAATTCACACAAAATGTTCACACAGCGTTGGCAAACTGACCTGCGCAATCACTGAATTGTTTACTTTGCGCAGATCAGTACGAAAAATTCAGTGAATGCGCAGGTCTGTGTTGCCAACATTGTGTGAAAACTTTATGTGAATTGATTGGAGAGTTTTTGAAATATTAGAAAAAAAATTTATCTCGATAATAATTTGGCACGCAGTGTATATATACATATATATATATATATATATATATATATATATATATATATATATATATATATATATATATGAAAATATGAGTAATAAACAGCTGATACTTGAAGAGTCAGTGCACAAGTCCGTTTACAAAACTTTGGAGTCAGGGTGCTGAAGGTAACAACAATCGACAAAGTGACAAGCTTTTACTTATATTAATCGTATATAACGTGTGTAAGAGCAGAATTGTACAAATCGTGCAGCAGCAAAATTGTCCAGTTGTTAGATTAGGCTTTGAATTGTTGTATTTAAGAAATTTTTAAATATATCTTAATGGAATTCTTCGAGGTTTTTATAACACTACTTTGAAGAATATTTTTAATAACTTATTCACTGTTGATGGCTCTTGAATGACCTTTGA
The DNA here is from genome assembly GCA_963932145.1 of Acanthosepion lycidas. Lineage (NCBI taxonomy): Eukaryota > Metazoa > Mollusca > Cephalopoda > Sepiida > Sepiidae > Acanthosepion > Acanthosepion lycidas. The sequence goes on along the minus strand of OZ010571.1, from coordinate 82,544,179 downwards.
ACATTGAAGCCAGAGTATGAATGTTCGTACCATGGATACCAGAGTATGAATGTTCGTACCATGGACACCAGAGTATGAATGTTCGTAACTTTACTGAAGGCCTGGATGATCTTTTTCCGTTCATTTGGGAAGAGAGTGGGTCTGACACAAAACGATTTTAACCTGTCCTCATTCTAGTTGAATAATTCAAAGGGGTTTTCAGCGATTCGTAAGACAAATAGTGTCAAGGTGGCTGAGCCTCTTATCAGATAACCTGGATCAGATATACTGTTAAACAATGTGGACAATTTTGCTGTTATATCCGGTACACACACACGCACACGCACACACACACACACACATATTAATTTAGAAGATCGGAATTGACAGAAAAGCAAGGAGTTGGAACACAAAGGATAAGTGCAAGAAAAGAAGAAATTAGCATAGAACTTATGGTTACAACTAGAAAATTCAACAGTGAAATTTTGAGACCAAGCTGACAACCTAATACTGCGTCTAAACTCGTGAAGTACCAACGAGGTGTGCTCATCCGGACAATTACTTAGAAAATATTTTTTAGAAAGGTGAAGCAACACCACAGCGGTGTAAAAGTTACTGAAGCCGAGATGCCAGGACAAGACTGATAATTTTTCGATTCTCATATATATATATTTCGTACAACTGGAATTAAGATAACAAATTCTACGAAAAATTATTTTTCGTAAAATTGGAATTAAGATACCAAATTGTACAAACAATGTTGCTCTGTTTAATGAAAATAAATGTTGAGCGCTCTTTGTGAGTCTGTTTTAAAATTTAATGTTTAGTATTTAAAATTTCTATAATGTGTTTATAGGACTCGCTTGGATTACGGATTACTACCTACCATATATATATATATATATATATTTATATATATATATATATATATATATATATATATATATATATATATATATATATATATATATATATAAAAGCAGTTGCACGACACTCAATTTCACGGAGTGGTAAAAATTGCTGACAGTAAATAACCAAAATGGAAGAGGAACAAATAAATTAAGATAAGAAATTCTACGAAAAATTATTTTTCGTAAAATTGGAATTAAGATACCAAATTGTACAAAAAATGTTGCTCTGTTTAATGAAAATAAATGTTGAGCGCTCTTTGTGAGTCTGTTTTAAAATTTAATGTTTAGTATTTAAAATTTCTATAATGTGTTTATAGGACTCGCTTGGATTACGGATTACTACCTACCATATATATATATATATATATATATATATATATATATATATAAATATATATATATATATATATATATATATATATATATATATATATATATATATATAAAAAAGCAGTTGCACGACACTCAATTTCACGGAGTGGTAAAAATTGCTGACAGTAAATAACCAAAATGGAAGAGGAACAAATAAATTAAATGAAAAAACATTTTGTTTTGCATTTTTTCATTATATTATGTAACAGAAATTTGTTTCAGTTAATTTTATCGCTGTTTTTTATATTTCCAGCATGATGATAACATTCTTATCATAGCATCAGTATTAGCAATAGCCAATTTCTGTCATGTGTAACTTTGTTGCTCCTATTACCTTTGTTTACATGGCATTGATTTCTGTATTTCTTCCTTACAGTTTGAATAGTGATAGCTTCAAGACATCAGATACTGGTCAACTTCTGATATATCTGTTGACAATATATTGTCCAAAGCAAGTAAAATGTATTATTACGCAAGAGATCAACTATTTTATCACATATGATAAGTACTTCGTCTGTTGTATACCAGGACAAGCAATGGGCTCTTCATTGTAGACTTTGCTAGTTGGTAAAATGGACACTAGAAGTGGACACTAGAAAGATGGATGACTGGCAGTAGAAAATCTGTCGAGAACTAACAATCTATTAGAATGACTGATACTTCGGTATGGTTGATGTATCTACAGAGTGCGATGGATAAATTGCTGCCAAGCGCATTGTTGCTGATTTTATCGTATGAACAGTGTAGTTGGGTCAGTTGAGCATCGTCTGTAAGAAAATAGCACAATGAGGAAATTTTCTCCGCCAGAAATATGGAAACAGAATGCTGTACTGCTTCGCATTAGAACCGGAAGTTCCGGTACGAACATTTCGGAGTGTTTAGGGGTCAGTCTGAGGGCAGTTCAGAGGATTCGGATTTGGATTAATCCAATTGTGATTGCGAAGGTGAGGCAGCTCAGGAAACTCACTCTGATCGTTCATACACATATTTTTTAGTGAGGACTTCAGATTCAATACAGTGGCCTACATCACGTGCCTTGAGAAGGTAGTGCTGCACTGTGCCAAGAAGGTGGCTGCTGGAAGACCCCATGTCTGACAACAGGAATCTGCGAAAAATTCTGCAACAGACTTATGCCTTCATTCATCTTCCCACAGAACCTCAGATTCAACACGGAGGTTTGCATAAAGTGCCTTGAGGAGGTAGTGCTGCCCTGGGTCAAGTGGGTGGCAATAGGACTCTACACCAAGCAGGAGAACCCAGTCATGGATGTCAAACAATTTCTGGGAAAACATCACCCCTTACATTTGGCCACCTAACACCCCAGGCTGCCACAACCTTGATTATTATGCGTGGGGCGCAGTTGGGCGAGAGGCCAACAAAACTTCTTGTTACAACAAAGATAAACGGAAGGCAGCAGTTACCAACATAAACAAGGAAAGCATCCGGAAGAATCAGGAGATTCCGAAGGCGTCTGGAGACTGTGGTTGAAGCCAATGGCAATTTTATTGAATAAATTTACCCTTTAGAGTATCATTCCAGATGGAATGTTACAGTCGAAATGCTGAGGATGAATGAGAAGTTATATAAATGGAAGAGAACACAGTTGGAATTACTGATGGTCAGGATGAGAAGGACAGATATCGATTCACTGTTGACTTGAAGAAAATAAGATTGAAATTTTAAGGGAAGCACTCACGTAGGAGTCTGTTTCCCTAGTTAGCAGCTCTTGCGAAATAGCTGTCTGAATGGAAAGGGTTTGTTACATTCGAAATAAAAAGCAATTTGAGGGGTGTGAGAGTAACTTGGAATATTCTGTCTGTAATGTTATAACCTGGTAAAATGAAAAATATTATCTGAATATTTGCATGGAAATGGCAGTAGAGTAGTGATAAACTTGCGGCGTTGCATCTGTCGGACACATCTTACAGACTGAATAATAAGCATAATAATACACAAAAGCATATAATAAGGCAAGAAATAAGGATTGAGTTAATTCAGCCCAGATATGGCAGCAATGTTGTCTTTTTTGTCTAACATCTTTGTGCTGTGCCACTTCAGGTTGTTGGTGATCATGTAGCTCTTAATAAATCGTATCTTTATATTATCTCTCCTAAACCTTCCATTCATTTACAGAAGCTCGTTAGGTAGATTATGCATTGTTTTCCTCTGCCCCTCTTGCCTTCAATCTGTGAGTATTATAATTTCCAAACACTTTTTCCTCTAATGAAGAAATTTATAATGCACATAGATGTGCCTTATAAATTTCAACTATCTCCTGATATTTTTGCTTTCATCTTCTCTAAGACTAACGTGGGCCACATGTTCGCTTCATAGTATTCGCAGCATCCATCACTACTGTTTATTCAAGTCTCTTCTTCATCTGTGTCCAGCATTCACAGTCACATCTTGTAAAATTGCAGGATGAAAGAAAATCCCTATATTTCCTGAAGTGATATAATTAGTCGATCATTTTTTCCTTCTACTTTAGGAATGGGTTTATATATGGTTTTCATTTTAAGCTTGGATTAAAAGACTAGAGCTTCATTGAGTGTTGACTGAAGGAAACCCTGATGTTCAAGCAATATTAGCTTGTTTTTTTTATGCATTGAAACATGAAGGTCATTGATCAATTATAGCTGGGTCATAGGAGAGATCTCCTGCAAGCTGACAACTATTAAGGAGCCATCTGCTTAAGCACAAAATTATGCAATAGGATTCGGCTGTTGAGAAATTATTTTCTCGTGTAAGATTTTATCAAAGTAACATTTAATTAAAACAAAAAACAGAATTTAAAATAATTAAAAAATGATACAATTTAATTAGTGATCATTTCAGTGTGTTTGTGCATGCATTAATGATATCTGAATTTTCAATATTAATATAATGTAATTTTAATAGTTGAAATAGTCACAGACGTTTTCTATTATCATATGCACACACGGACAGACACACATGCACGCGCGCAAAATTTGTTCAAGGCCAGAAATAACGTTTTCTTTCCACATTATGTTTCAAGAATAATGATGGCTGCCATCTGAATCCTGAATTTGAATTGTTGATTCTGATGAAAAGAAATACAAAAATGCAAGTAAGCAACACAAACTTAAGCTGATTTCTTTCAGACTGTCTTGGCACTTACATACCATTCTGTCGAGCCGAAGAAATGCTTTTATTTCAATTTGATATCTGTAGCTAATCAAGAACCTACAGTGGCATCAAACTGCCTGAATATGCATAGAAAATTAATTCAGTAAATTACAAAGACGGAAAGTGAGGCGTTTCTGAGAGGATTAGAGATCCTACCTGGATTCATTATTGGCAGCCACAATCTTAACAGAATAAGATATGTAGATGATACGGTGTTGATAGCAGACACGGAAAGTAAATTACAGGAAATCATAGAGACGCTAGTGAAGGAAAACGAGGAGAAAGGACTAAACATCAATTGCAAGAAGACAGAATTCATGGTTTTCAGTAAACGCAGTTCAACATGGAAATTACAAATTGAAAATACCAAAATTTAAATACAAATAATTTAAATATCTGGGAAGTGTTTTAACACAGGACGGAAAGTGCGACATCAAAATCCAAATGCGCATTAGTATAGCGAAAGCTACCATCTAAAAGCTAAATGTCGTTGGTTGGTTGATTTTGTTTAGTGGCATATCAACCTCTATGGGTTATTTAATGTCGAATTCTAATTAGTTTGTACGTAATGTGATGCTTTCGACTACAGATATTTTGTAAATGATTTCCTACTTTTTGAGTAAATGTATGTTTTTTTTAGCTATATTGTTTGTAAATTATAAAAGGTATTGTTGGCAATCTTACAATAAAAATGTATTTTTAGCTTTTTTTAGTTTTGCATTGATTGACATTTTGCTATAAAATTGTATTGTTGCTCAGTTTATTATAAAAATATACTATTGATTTTTTGTTTGGGGGGTTCACTATTTTCCTATAGCTGGGATCCTTACAGGTGCTACCTCTCCAGGTCTGAGTGGACCTGGGAATAACAGCAGGTAAGAACTGGTTCCACGCTTCTAAAAAAAAGATTCGGTCAGAATTTGAAGCTGTTACGCTGATTCCACGCTCCACCGAGATGGCCGTTAGGTACCTGCATATTACAATAACCACAATAGTATTTTGTAGCTTCGTACCAGAGATATATGTCAGTAAGAATTAGGAATTAAATAGCACAGCTAGTTCCTTCACATCATTCAAAGTACCTTTAGTATTCTTGCTGATATGAACAGTGTTCTGTTATTGACTATCGCTAAAAATGCTTGGAACTGTAGGGGTTTCCGTTCCACCAAGATGGTCATTGAGACGATTCCAGTAATTTCTGACAAAAAAGATTGTACCTTCATATACTTTGACTCTATTCCAGTAATTACAGACAAAACATGGCATCTTTATATAGTTTAACTCGATATCAGTAACTACAGACAAATAATTGCACTTTCATATTGTATGACTACGCTCCAGGAATTGCAGATAAAATGACGCCTTCATATTTTATGAATTTTCTAATTCTAGTGCAATGGAATATTATGTGTTATATTATCTTTTCTATTTTCTGTTTAACAAGCTTCAGTCTGTTAGAATTTGTATTGTTGTCAACACGAATGGCAACAAAATATGCCTTTCAACAAGCTAAGCGTAGTATTAAGATTCAAGAGCATTTCGTTAGTTCTATGAAAAAAGTTCTGAACTGCTGGGTAATATCAATCATCCAATGTAGTAGTAAATTAGGATCAAAAGATGAAGTCTTGAAGTCAGAGATATAGTTCTACAGAAGGACGTTGATAATGCCATGGACTGAACATATGATCAACGAGAACGTTTTAAGAAAAATGGAAAGAAAATGGACCTGGAAGATTGGGCACTTACAGGACCTATCGAAAGAATGAAGGGCAGTTGGAAATGAAGAGTAGCATATCTAATATGCTTGTCTAAATGAAGAGCAGAACAACAGCTGAGTTGGATATTATGGTGACAAACATTGTTTAGAGTTACATTCCGTGACTGTCCCCGTCCAGAAGAGATACGTCGCCTAAAAGATGTTTTTAGATTTCTTAGTGTCATGATTGTCTTTCCATATTGGTTTCTGTGCATTCCATTTTCATTTTATTCGGAGTGCAGTTTCTACACTTTGCATTGATGATCTGGGTTTTATCTTCTTTTCACTTGACGTAGGGACATTTACGAACATATTTAAACTGTTAAATTATTAATTAGACAGTTTTTCTATTCATTATTTTCTTATTATTTTCTTTTGTAAAATTATATTATTATTTTTTATTTATTATTATTTTTATTTTGTTTTTTTTCTCTTTACGTAGGAACATTTACCGACATATTTATTTGCTGTCAGATGACACGAGAAGAGTTTAGTTTGAATTAATTTCATTAAAACTATCATCCCTTTTAAATGCATTTTTTTAAAAACATTCATAACACATAACATGATCTTTTTATTGATTCTAAGAGTGAAGATGGAATTAAACGTTTTCTTTTTTTGATACTTACTTTGAAGTTGGAGAAAAACATTTTCTATTAATTGATTCGAACAGTGAAGATGGATTTGATTATGATATTGAAGGCGGAGGTAAAGAAGCACCATTTTTGTCAAATATGTTTTTTTAGTGTGAAGAAGATAGAAATGCAACTCAATCACAAAAATTTGGAGAATTTATGGAGAAGGTACTGTGAATGATCAAGCGTGTCAAAAATGTTTTTTTTTTTGTGCAGTTTCTCGCGAAACGATTGTCGATAATCGAAAACACCAGATTGTCAGTAACAAAACCAGTACAATATAAATTTAAATTATCCAAGTATAGTGGGAATATAAAACCAGTCGTTGAAAATGATTTGCACCATCTTGTATATGATAAATGCTTTCATGAAGGATTACAAATGAGTTAAACGAAAGGTTATTGGATCATATAGAATTTTTTTGGAGATCAATAGTCGAGGAAAAAAAATGAATAATAAATGAAATGAACTAGCTTTAGCCGTGTTAATGACTCGTCTTTATTCAACAGCAGTAACTCTGTGATAATAGTGGAATTGGAAAGTTATCGTCTCCAATGAGATATTTTCAAAGAATCAAAACGATACCTTCAAATTAAATCAATTGAGGAGAGCAATGAATGGAAGCCATTTGGAATGAGTTGTGAGAAAGGGAATAATGTTCGGTCAATATAGAAAACTGTAATTGAACTTTTCTTTTTAGTGACCAGGTTAAAATTGGCCGAGTAGTTTAGACTCATTGTATTCACAAGGTATTGTTCCATCAAGTTAATGTTAATGCCATTGTAAAATACCAAACAATACAAGCACACCAGAGTGTACATAGAGTTATTTTAGGCAAGACTCTTTATTACTTGGAATATAATTTAAGCCATGCCAGTTTATAACTCCCCCCACGGGTATTAAATGGGTTCGGCGATATACCCCCATCCAGAATATAACTCTCGTTATCCCATTTAATAAGGTGTATATTATTGTATCCAGTGATGATAATCGAACATATTCTGGATCATTCATTGTCACGCGTCTGTAAGTATTTATTGAATGCATTCTACTACCATCAGTTTTCTCCGATTTCTTGATTTGCAGATTATGGGGATTAACTCCTTGGTACCACTTGATTTTGAACCTGTTCCTTTTCAGAAACATGGAAAGTTGTTTACTGTATATGATGATTTCATATAAGCGACTATTACTGTCTGGAGGTATCACATAACATTTTGATACGAATAGCAAAAGTGTGTATAAACTGGCCTAGTTTAGCATAGTTTACACTAGGCATTGTATATTACGAGGGTATGAAGCAGGCCGGTTCCAGTCATACACAAGTTGTTATTTTAGACGAAGGTTAAACTATATCCGTGTATATTCTGAGAGCGGGTTAATCTTTTTTTTTTTAAATTCTCTAAATGAAAGAAAATCAATTCCTTAGAAGACCTGAAAGGCATCTAGAGCAATTGTTAGAAAGATAAAACATTATGGCCGGATGAAATAATAAAGTTAGCATGGGAGAAGCTATTTGCAAAAAGTTAAGTAAATTATTCAGTATGACGAATATACAAAGAATGTCTTCTTACCTAGTAGATTAAATTTTCCCTCAGGGAAAACAAAATAGAGTTATTCCCATGTTTATTCTCTGGTTCTATTATGATATGAGCAATTCTCTGATATTTTCTTCTTTTGCCTGTTCTCTCTCCCTCCCCCTCTCTCTCCCTCCCCCTCTCTCTCCATCCCCCTCTCTCTCTCCCTCCCCTCTCTCGTCCCTCCTCCTCTCTCCCCCTCTATCTCCCTCCCCCTCTCCTCTCTCTCCCTCTCCTCTCTCACCCTCTCTCTCCCCCTCCCCTATCTCCTCCCCTCTCTCCCCTCTCTCCCCTCGCCCCTCTCCCACACACAGGCCTACACGCATATGTGTATATTGTTCTTTTCAAGTTTCTGATCTTTCCGATCCTTCCAGAAATCTCTTATTATTAATGATGGACATTCACATTTCTAAATGGCGAGGTGGAGTTAGGGCACAAAATGTCTATTGCAGAATGACCAATCTCTTGTTTAGTATTTTCACGTTCTTATTTCATTATTTTATCAAACAGACCTAAAAAGACTTTATCTATTACTCGATTCATTTTTTCCTTTATTCTCACATAATTTACTTTCCACAAAAGGACAGCTGAAATTGATAGACATGAATATTCAATTTACAAAAAAAAAAAAAAAAAAAAAGAACGTTTTACATCTTCATGAATAGAATCAATCGAGAACTATAAGCATCGGATTTGTTCTTTGCGTTCAGTTGATGAAGTATAGTCAGGCTTTCTTCTAAATTATAGCTGACAAACTTTCCAATTTACAGTAATGAACTATTCATAACTGGCTAAACGGGATAACTAATCTCCGTTTTCATTAAAATGAACAATAAGTCTTCAATGTTTCAAAAGCTTATCTCAGGAAAAGAGAAAAGACAATAAGCATCTGTTACCTACAAGAATCGATATAAGTATAGGTATATCATAAAATGAAATGTGACGGAAGTGAAACGGATATTTGTACGGAAAGAGAAATGATCGAGGAGAGTTCAAAATCTGGTCTAGTCTGTTGCATTCACTAGAAAAAAAGCATGAATCCAGCTCTTCTCTGCCCAGCTACAGGTTAAGCAGCAAGGATGATAGGGCTATCTAGCCAACGGTGTTACTAGTTTAAGAAATGGAATCCTATGACTTCCAAACTGTGGAAATCGCAACTTAAACCACTCCACTATATTTCACAAACAAATACTGCAGTTCACAGATGATTAAGTAACAGTAAACTGTTTTAAAATTATAATTATAACGAAAAAAATAAGGAGGTGTTTGGGATGTATGGTGTGTATCGTCAGGCTTAGGACCTTTACAGCGAAGTGGTCGATCCTGCTTTACTCAGATGAATTGTATTGTGAGACTGTACTTGGTACTTGGCCTACATAAAATTCTCACACATAGCTTCAAGAAGTCGCATCGGCACTGTGACGATCACAGCCCGGTCAACCGCATTGACCTGCCGGCTAACCAGTGTAAGGTTAGTCGGAAGGGTTTCACGACCCACTAGTGACCGGGAGCACCTCTTACCAACCCACTTGTGACAATCACCAGCCTGGGCGTAGGAGCTGCACCACCGGGGTCAACGGCTTTACCAGAGAGCAGATACGGGGTAACCTCAGCAACTCCGGTGCAAAAGGAATCGGCAAGCCATTTTACCTTGAATGTCACCGTGAAGGGGAGTAGTGATCACAGCGTCGCAAAATGCGCTAACTGAATAAATGATGTATGATGATAACCAAAATATACGAAATAAGCATACGTATATAATTCTGCTCAATTATACATTTTGTACATAGTGAAAAACAATATAGGAGTGAAAAATTCATAGGCTGACCAAGATTCTCTCATCTAATGTGAATAAATGAGGTTTATTTTAAAACGTATTTCCCCGTGTGGTTTATAGACATCTTCCATTGGTGTTGCAGTGATTGGATCTTATTAGTGGAGAAGTTTTCATCCTGTTGGTCAAAAATCATCAACAGCAGATATGATGTTATGATCATTGCAATACTGGTTTGCAGTCAAGTGTTTTTTTATGTTGGGGAACAGATAATAGTCAGATGGATCCAAATCAGGAAAATAGGGAGGAAAGTGAATCAGTTCAAAGCCTGTCACGCACAGTAGACAATGCCTATTGCTTAACAAAAATCTCAGGTCTTTCTTGCAGATGAAACAAACTTGGCTTTCTTTGGAGCAGGTGAAGAAGATGGGTAATTCCACTGTATCAATTATCTCTTTGTCTCTGGCGCAAATTGATGGACAGAATACTTATTCTGCTAATGAATCATCCAAGGAATCTAGCTTGATCTACCTGAAACAATCTCAGGTTTTCCCATGATCTGATCATCCTGGTGTACTTTTGATCAGGTGTCAGAAGATGTAGCCCCAGGGCGATAAAACCTTCGTCATACTAAGATATATATATATATATGGTTAAATAGCAGGACAGAATAGGTTTTATTGACTTGGATGATGAACAGTATAGGAGAAGGACAACTCCGAAATCAAAACCTGCGGAGGGTCGTTTGCGGGCTTTGTGGCATAAAGTGCCCCAGTTCTCTGTATTTGGCTCTTCCAAAACATGTGGTTAGTTCTGCACAAGCCTTCACTGGTATAATCAAATGATAAGTGCGTATAATCTGGCTGTTGCTTGTAAGAACTGAACTGCTTGACGCACATACGTCGAAGGCGATGGGAAAGTCCAGTGTATGTGTATATATATATATATATATATATATATATATATATATATATATATATATGAATAAAAACAAAAGGAAAACTTATCGCGATTCGTTCTCTGAGGGACTTTATCAAGGCTAAGTTTTCCTTTCATATTGTCCTTTTACAGATTTTTTACACGCACACACACACACAAAGATTGTGCAATAGATAAATTGTCGCCATTTTATATTTTTAATTTGCAGATGATTTTGCACAATATAGTAGGGTCAGTTGGACATCGTCTGTGAGAAAAATATCACGATGATGGAATTCACTCCGCCAGAAATTTGGAAACAGCATGCTGTCCCGCTAGGCTTTCGCGTCGCAAGCTTAAATATGAACATTTCAGAGAATTCGCAAAGAGTTGGATGAGTTTAATGATGATTACAAAGTTAAGGCAGTTTGGAAATATCTGATCGTTCAGATAAGAAAAGAACGTCCGAATTTGTTGGTGAGGGTTTCAGACTCAGCACGGAGGCCTACATCAAGTGTCTTGAGGAGGTAGTGCTGCGCTGGGTCAAGAGGGTGGCTGTGTGAAGAACCCATGTCTGGCAAAATATCTCAGCACGCAAGCAGGAGAACCCAGTCATGACTGTCAGACAATTTCTGCGACCACATCACCTCTTACATCTGGTCACCTAACTCCTCAGACTTCAACCTACTTTATTATTTGTGGAGTGCAGTTGAGCGGGAGACCAACAGACTTGCAACATCAAAGATGAACTGAAGCCAAGGATTATGGCAGAATTCACCAGCTTAAACAAGGAGATGCAGGAGATATCGAAATCGTCTGGAGGCCGTGGTGGAAGCTAGTGGCGGTTTTATTGAATAAATCTATTCTTTATTGTTTGAAAATATTTTCGTGTAATTTTTGTAAATATATCTGCTAAAATGAGATTTCAATGTTATTTTTTTACTCTTTACACACACACACACACATATATATATGTATGTATATATATATATATATATATATATATATATATATATATATGCCATCTTTCTCGCTAAAAGAATTTTGAATTTTTGAATTATCATATCTTTCTAGGAATTTTAAAATTTGGCCGATGAAGGGAATACAAAACCCGAAATATGAACCAACATTCACTATAAATATATGTTATTTCGATTTTGTCTACACATACACATACGGACACATTCACACACACATACACGCATACATGTATGTATGTATAGTTTCATAATTGTGTGTGCCTTGTTCTAACGTAATTTCTGAATGAAATCAGCCGATTAATTATCCAAAGTGCATAGACATCGAGAGGCTAATTTCTCTATCGCCTTTTCGAGAAGACTTTAACATAAAGAAACCAGCAATTTGCAATGCGAGCCAGTGATGCAATGATCAAGAGAATCGAATAGCCTACAATACAAAACTGAAATCCATCGTCTAACGAAGATTGATCAAAGATGTGTCGACAGACAATTACTGATTGACAGTCGTCGCAATCTTTATATCTTAATTTACCTTGATGTTATGGAGTCTTTATATTTTCTTTTTTAAGGAAACGCACACACACACAAAACACACACACACACAAACACATATATATATATATATTACATTAATATAATCACCTACATACACATACATACATATATATATATATATATATATATATATATATATATATATATATATTACATTAATATGACCACACACACACACGCGCACATATACATGTATTATATACTCACAGATATTTATAATATTCGAATACACATGCATAGAATATGTCATATCACTTTGAAACACCGGTTCTCGGACGATCAACAAAGTTGAGCAACGTCGAACCTGGACAGTACCAAGATGAGTGATCACTTGGGAATACCAGGTGTTGTAAGCATGGATGTGCGGTTGGTGTAATGTATAACGACTGGGAATTGGAATTCGGAAAGCCAAGTTCTAATTCCAGTGGGCATAGTTACATCGACTTTCGCGCAAATACCTTTGGTAAAGTCACGAAATCACCTCTTCTTCTCGCAGTTATGAAATAAATTAACAGGAATTGTATTCGTAAATCATTATTATCTTCCCCCAGAAATCTGACAATTTAAAAATATTTTCTGACATTAAATGATTTGCAAAGTGTTGATAAACTGTAAAAACACGAATCAATTATAGGATATGTCCATGATCGTATACTGCATATTTGTGCATGCAATTTTTTATATATAAATAATTATCTGTCCTCAAGGACAAATGTCCAAATGGATAAAGGCCTTGGTTGAAGTAAACCTTTGACTTGAACCAAAGTGTTGTGAATGCAATATCTGGCTACAGCAGAGGCAAACAATAATTTGTAGAGTTGAGTTAAAGGGAATTACCTTATACTGAGATATCTGGAAGGGTCAAGACACATTAGTGTACATGATATATATATTAAGACATTTTTATGTTTAACATTCGATCACAAAAGTGTGAAACCCAGGGTCACAAACTCACATCACTCCAACTAAATATGTTAGCTCTATCTCTGATATTATGCGCTTTCCAATAAGTACCGCGCATATAATATATAAATCGTATATATAATATATTGCACATATCTATCTATCTATCTATCTATCTATCTATCTATCTATCTATCTATCTATCTATCTATCTATCTATTTATATTTATATGCATACACATTTCATATATATATATATATATATATATATATATATATATTTGTGTGTGAGTATTCTTTAAAATCTACTCATATGTATGGGAAAAATTTGTAGATATAGAAAATGTAGCAATAAGTATTCTCAGTGAATGTTGGGAATCAGTTTAATGTTTAAAATCAATTTTGGACTGAAACTTTCTTCTGTTTCTCTCTCCCTCTTTCTACATACACTCGCATATATATATATATATATATATATATATATATATATATATACGTGGTTTCTCTAAGATATATGACTCAGATGTTTTAGTTAGTACTGTGAGGTAAATGAAAAGAGAATTGAGATTATCTAATAGCTGTAACGATACAAGTAAAAAATCCAACGATCATTTGGTTAATGAGAACCAACTTTCGTTTCGTTAATTTATGTCCTATTCTTGTAAAATAAAACTCTTTTTTCTGATGATGTCGGTTCATCAGTGATACAAGTTGAAGTAAAGATTTTCACAATTGACTTATGCATGTTTAAGTCTTTTATATGATTAGCATAAATTGGTAATTGCCTGACAATATGAAATCGATTAGTTAGAAATGCATAAAATAAGAAATATTACATTTTTGTTTATTTAATACGTGATTACTTTTGAAAGCAATAAATCTTCGTCTGAACTAGTAAGTTTAGTATTCATAATGTGCAACTTAGGTTGTATTTCATCATATATAATTTCGTCAATGTTCTTCTAAATAAATAAACAGCAAATTCTGTCTGTCCGTGTTTCTGAAACTCCTATAAATCGGGCCAGACTTGTTGTACATAGAAATATATCTTTTTAGAATCAGGGAATTGAAAACCTTCCTTTCATCTCGTGCTTTAACATTTAGCAATGGTGTTTGTGTCCGAATCAGTGGAGAACAGTTAAAAATTAAAAATTATAATAACTGAAAAAAATGAGGTTTTAAAACTTTTTATTTTATCTTGAGTTAATGTAACACGAAAACTTTGTGAGTTTAATGTTTTTTTGTTTTATATTCAGTTTAAAATATCGCCATAACTTTGTGAGCTGATGAAGTCAATTTTATTTCTTCAAAATGCCAAGGAAGCAGAGTTAAAATGAGAGGTTTCGTGATGTGAGGTTTTGAAGTTCCACATAACTTGTGATTTGAAGAACTCGACAGAACTGAAATTCCAGTGTGTTTGAAATTTGAAGATCTCAAGTTTTGGCGTTTTTTCGAATTTTAGCTCAAGTCGGACTTTCTGAGTTTTGGCGAGAATTGGGCTTATGGACCGAATTAGACTTTTGAGCATCCGCTGAGCGAATATAGAAATTACTTCAAAATTATGATTGCTATTTTCTAAGCTGGACCAATTGTCCCTTTAGTTTTGGGCTAATTAACTAATTAGGCCTCCGAGGGTGCGAGATTTTAAGCTAGTTTTGAATAAACGACGCGCATAAAACTGTAGATAGAACAGATAAAAAAGGTTTACAACCTTCTTTAATATTCTATGTTCCATCAGGTAATCTCTTTCCTTCTTGGGTTCCTTTTTTAACATCTAAGAATTAATAGAATGTTTTAAAATCTATAGCGGAATGGTTTTCTATTGCCTTCTCTACATTTTTCAATCAGAGGTTATTTTCCTAGACAGGTTATCACCCAAGGTATGTTAGAATCTACTCTGCTCTTAATCTATACGTGTGAGGTGATATATAGACAGATTCGTACTTCTTCAAATGGCGTTGGTGCGAAAGTGAAGGCAATAGGTCGACTGGAATTTGAACTCAGCTCACCCATTTTCATTTTCCAATCCGATGATCGTTAAACACTCAAGACGTATTATTAGTTAAGAAAAAACATATGACTATAAATGAAAACCAAAGACAAAATGTTGCTAGTCTCACGTCACGGTTGAAAAACAATTATGTAATATGAAAAGCAATTATGTTAATCTTTGATTTGAAAACATTATGTAGTTATAAAGATAAATATATAAAATCTTCGATTATCCTCATCGTATATTTTCGCAATTGTTAAATACTGGGTCAAATCTTTAAGTCTTGACGAACGATTAGTCAATACCGTACTTGATACACGCTTGGGAGATCATGTCATGTACGATTTATAACTAACCAGGGAGAATATTTTCCAGCATTCGGTTGCTGTTTCTTTCTCTGGTAGACTGTTTGCTAACCAAAGTTATAGAACCCAGTCTGTTCTGCTATTAAACCCATAACCGGGAAGATGTGGATTCATACTTTTCCCAAGGGTATTTGCGCAGAAGAGAATTTAACGAAACCGATTGGAATTTGTTTCATGCTCTTGCGCACAAATAACGAATTCCAAATAACGAATTGTTACAATCTTTAAATGCAAAGTTTATGGATTATATGAAACAATACCCATTATCTAAAACTCGTTTGTTTTCTGTTTATCATCGATAGAAATATTATCAAATTTAATCTGATTGTTACTGGTAGGTTGGTGTGTTCAATGCCACGCGATTATAAGTTCCTTTAAATCAATTTTCTTTCATAGTTCTTACACTTACAACTGAAAAAATAATAACATTTCCAGAAGAACATGAAGTGATAACCTTCGACAATATTTGAGTATTTCTATTCAGTAATCATTAGAGGAGCAGGAGTCATGTCAGGATTTATTTTGGCGGAAACAATCTAAACATATACGTGTCAATGATTGTCACAGAATGAAAATTGCAGGAACTCTAAATAAAAGGAATATGAGAAGAAAGGACTAAGCATCAATTTTAAGAAGACAGTAAAGAGGCAGCGTGGACACTTGAAAGTTCTGGGGCATATAATTAAGAAAGAGGGCTTGGAGAATATTTTACTCACAGGACATTCACAGGACATTCACAAGACATACTGAAGGCGAGAGAGACATTCCACTATATTTTCTAAAAAAAAAGTCAAGCAATTTTTAGATATTAAAAAGGAATCTGTACAGTACGTAGATCACTTGAAGAGACATGGAATATTAAAGATGTCATGCAAACCTTTTTAATCTGTTCTATCCTCAGCGAATAACCCGACTCAGGACCATTTGTAAGTGGATGGCATAACAAAAACTGGGTTGATAGTAAAGAGACAGAAATTGCTTAGAGATTCTGAAGAAATATTGAGGAGCCATGAACACCCAAGTCTTAACGAAGCACGGTAAAAGAAAGAAGACTTCATTCAGTATTAGATAAGGAAAGTCGAAGCCCAAATTAAACCAAGAAGAGCTAATTTAAATATTATTAAAATTACAAAATACGCATAGCCGAGTGTTTTTATGTTCCGACCATGAAACCCAGATTCTAATATAGATAAGACGATATTTTAATAATATCTAAGATTGTAGCGCCGAGTTAAAGTGTCAGAATACCATACCATGGATTGGGTCAAGCCTTGTGAGTAAAAATGCCTAGAGGAAATTGTTTGGAAGGCGTCAATCTTTGTCCTAATCCGAGTAATCACCTAATGTGCAAACAGAAGATAGTTAGACCTGGTATTTAGACTTAAAAGATGTTTCTTAGGAACCCCCCCCAAAAAAAAACAAACAAAAAAACAAAAAAAACAAACAAACACTTTCATCTACATCAGTCTACCCAAACACGCGGTATTTAGACTTAAAAGATGTTTCTTAGGAAAAAAAAAAACAAAAAAAAAAAAACAAAAAAAACAAACAAACACTTTCATCTACATCAGTCTACCCAGACACGCGGTATTTAGACTTAAAAGATGTTTCTTAGGAAAAAAAAAAAACAAAAAAAAAAACAAAAAAAAAAACAAAACAAACAAACACTTTCATCTACATCAGTCTACCCAGACACGCGGGGATAAATAGGCCGAAATAAACTCCAAGAACTGAAATTTTTTAAAAACAAAATTTAAATCCCGTGAGTTTCTAATCTGTCGTAGGCCGAACTAGTGGAAAAATGTTATTAATATCAAAAGTTCAATAAATTATAAAGAAATTATAAATCAATAGTTCAAGAAATAGTTCAAAATTTTATTACAAATCCGAAGTTCCAATTTCAGTCGGATTAGTTATATCCACTTTTCTCCTCTCCCCACGAGCTATGGGTTAATTAAATAAACTTGTATCACTAAACCATTATTATCTCTAAAAAAATCTTATAAACTAAAAATATTTTCTGGCTTCAAATAAGCTGCAAATCTTTGATATGCTGTAGAAAACGAATCAATTATTGTTAATGGCCGATATCAGAATCAATTTTTTCTCTTTATAAATGTATTTAAACAGTATTTAAATCAGTCAACATAGGAACTCTGAACATCGTCGGACAATGTTTCTATACCTTTCGATAAAACTCTAATAGTTTGGACGCCAATTAATCGCTGAATGTAGTTTCTGTATCATATTTACGACGAAATCTCTTTGTCAAGATACTTTCATGGTGGTCAATGGGCGAGAGATCAGAGGAATATGGTGGATGTGGCAAATTCTCGTATCCCAATTCCGTGAGTTTCTGCAGTGTCATCTTTGCCATATGTGGTCGATCATTTTTCTGAAGCAGAATTGGACAATGGCAGCAGCATTTTACTCAACAGAATGTGTATTTAATTCAGTTGATGGCAGTAAATTTCGGCAGTGATGTTTTGGTTAGATTCCAGAAAATGTAATCGATAAAACCAACAATGGAACACAAAACAGGAACCAGGTTCTTCTGTTTGTAAAATTTCAACTTGATGAAGCCATAGAGTTGATCATTTACGATTGTCATAAAGGATCTATTACGATTCCTAAGTCACTATTCAATCAAGAACAGATGCAGAATCAAAATCAAAACATTTCAAAACGTAGAACTCTTTGACTTTCATTGAATTCATGTGGAACCCATTTATCGAGTTTCTTCATGTTGCCGATTTTTTAGATGGTCTAATATTGTTGAAATAATTATTATGAAATATTATATTAGACACTTCTCTGAAACATTAAACGTGAATGTTGTTCGACTAGTGTTTTTTCAGATACTGATTTTCAATTGTAGATGAACGCCTACTAGCACCTTCATTTGCAAGAGCCGTAAACCCAAGAGTGGAACTTAGGAAACCAGTGCCATACTTTCCGATCACAAGTGGATACTTCTCGTGATTTGTTAATGATGAAAGCTACTTGAGAAGCATTATGAACAACCTTGAACGCGTGCAAAAAGTATTCGCATCTCATCTTTTTTATGAAGAGGGTTATATAATCTTTTAAGTTAAACTATGAAGATGATTCATATAATATAAACAAAGAAAATATTTTAATCTCATTTTGTAAGTATAATGACATACCTAGTTAAAATCTATCTACACACACACACAATCACACGCATTATATCTATATCTATATATATGAAGAAATATAGTCTTAAGATGTGCTATATTTATGGGATAAAGTGCTCAATATCAGAGATAGAGCATGTGTAAATATAAAAGTGAACATAGAAGTCAACACTTAGAGGCGACAGTCTGTTTCATGCTAGATCCAATCGTCAGGCCACCATCGTTAACTTTTATATATATATATATATATATATATATATATATACGTTTCCTTGAAGACAACTGAAAAGGCACGGGGATTAAGCTTTTTATTAAAGTTTTCTTTTTTTTCTGGGCATAAAGTTTGTAAAAATTGTAAATAAAATCTATGGACAAAAAATGCTTTATTTATACACAGAAATAAATTCGAGCAAAATTTTGATCTAAAGAAACCACACAGAGTAAAAGAGAAAGTAACTTAGAAAAATAGCGAGAATCCTGATATTGAGTCTTATCATAATATAAATCTGCTGTCCAAACTTTTTCAAATATCTCCATTTCTGAAAGAATTACATCTCCACCAAGTCAGAATCCATGACTAGAAAAATGTTAAAAAATAATGAAAACGGTTACATTCATAACCTCTTGCATAAAATTTGTAATACATAATTTACCTAATTTTACTTAAAATGTAGAATACATCATTATAACATACCAAAAAAAAAAAATAAATACCATGAAAAAATTTAATATCATTTAGTCATTTTCGTTTATTAGTCATAAAATTAAGTCACTTAGTATCCTCCATAATTTGAGTAGATTTTCAGTTAAGCTGATGAATATATATATATGCGTCTCTTAAATTAAAAAAAAATGATAAACTAACATTTGTTTATAAATATTTATTTCAAAATAATATCCATACATTTGCTTTGATAAAGTCTATCAGAGGACGTATCACGTCGGCTAAGATAAGTTTTCGATATATATATATATATATATATATATATATATATATATATATATATATATAAAGAAATATAGTCTTAAGGTGTGCTATATTTATGGAATAAAGTGCTCAATATCAGAGATAGAGCGTGTGTAAATATAAAAGTGAACATAGAAGTCAACACTTAGAGGCGACAGTCTGTTTCATGCTATATGCAATCGTCAGGCCACGTGTGCTGTTATTTTTCTCGGCTATTTATATATATACGGGTTAGTGGTGCATTGTGGGTATTCTGTTATGGCGGTTATTTCACCGGAAGTCGTCTGTTTATCTATTTAGGTCAAATTATATTGCTTGTTTTTATTTTTGTTTCTTATTTTATTTATTTATTGATTTATTAACGTAGTAAAAATTTGTTTATATCACTTATTTAACAGTTTTGTTTTGGTTTGGGAATTTAATTAAAGCTATTTGTTCAGTTTTGGGGTTGATTGTTGTAGTTCATTCTAAGTATTATTTTGGCGGGAACAGTTTTTAATTGATTATCTTTATTTGGGATTGGTTTGTTTATTTATTTAATTGGATGAATTTAGGTTAATTTATTTTACTTGTATATTTTCTCTTTTCGGTTTTCGATTTTTAAGTAACATAGTATTTTTTTATGTTTTATTTCTATTTTTTTTTTGCTTATTAGTATATTTATTTGTTTTTATTTTATTTTTTCCGTTTTTAATTTTTTAGGTTACGTAGTAAAAATTTATTTTCATGTCTGCATTTTGAGATGAGTTCGGATCTTTTGTTTAATAATTTATTTTGGTCGGGAAAAGTGATGATAGCTATTTTTTCCTCCGAGCAAAGTTTGCAAGTTTTTGATTGGTTATTGTAGGCTGATGATTTTTTCCTTATCTTCCAAGATATTTTTGGTGTGATGTTCGTTTTATTTTTAATTTCCCAGATATACTTAGAAAGCATTGTACTGTTTGCATATTTACTATTTGTGAAAGATGTTTTGTGCGTATAATTTCTTTGTTTCCAGGGTCCTTCAGTTACTCCTATGTATACTTTTTCTTCATTATCTGGTGATTTTATCGTGGCTTGGTATATTACGTTGTTTTGTAAACAATTTCCGTTTAAGGGACATTCGTCCTTTATTCTGCAGTTGCACGTGGGTTTAATTTGTTCGTGTGGTTTGTTGATAATTTTCCTATTGTGCTTTTTTATTATTTGTGCCATGCTCTCGGTGGAGCTGTAGCTGATTTTTACAGTGTTTTTGTTGAATATCTTGTGTAAGGTGCTTGATTCTGTGAAGTGTTTGTGTAAGAGTTTGAAGAATATATATATATATATATATATATATATATATATATAAAAAACAAAAAAAATCGTATTCCACAGACAGAATTTTCGCTGCTCATCAGTGTGGCTAGACATCTTTTTGCCTATAGATCGGATCGAAACCCGACTGAATTGGTAGCAGCCGGAGATTCTACCACTAAGCCGTCGGCGCACGGCAGGGACGCGGGTGGATTTTTAGCGTATTTATTTTTAGAAACACGCCCAGTGACTGACATTGACTCGATTCGCTATGCGAAGAGTCTCGCTATATATAAGCTATATATATATATATAAGCTATATATATATATATATAAAATCTTCATTAAATATGACAGATAAAGTACTTGTCAGATGAAAGATAATTACAAACAACATAAAACTAGACTTAAGAACATTATAAAAAATTGCACAACACCAGTAGACAAGAGGAAAATATTAGACTAATTATTTATTCCAAAAATTTTAAAACCGCCAGTCTTATAGTTCAAAATAATAATTCACATCTTAGATTAAAATTAAATCGAACAAATATCATTTACAAATTTGAATGTCCATTAAGGATTGTGTTCCTGATCAATCAAAATTTCCTAAACATTTATAATGGCCTCACCACAACATGACTAACAAGAAAACTCACGTTACATCTTTCTGACCATAGCTCAATTAGGTCTCATTTAAATACTCATGGAAACCTACCGGACCATATTCGCAACATACTTGTTGAGAATACATTGTCTACATGTAAAAACCAACAGTCAGTAATATCAACTATGAATATGGACACAATATGTTGACTGTGTTTTGAAAATAAAACTAACAGTTAATATATTTCATCCTTGTAAATGGCTAAATGTACATATAGCCGAAAGCTCTCGGAAAAATATAACATTTTGACAGTTTTTTTCTCTTTTTATAATTATAATTTATCTACTGAAAAGATAAAAAAATGTACCATCTGTTGATACACGGTTAGCCGACGATGGCTGACGAGGCAAATTTTTCCCCGCAGTAGGTTGCCATCTCTTTCTGCGGTAGACCAGTTGCCATCAAAGGCTACAGTACCCGGTCTGTCCGGCTATTTACCCATATCTGGGGGGGGGGGAGAAGAAGAGGATTAATACCTTTCACAAGGGTATTAGCACGTAAGTGAATGTAATGGACTCGAGTGGAATTCGAACTCGGCTCTTCGATTCCTTCACAGTGCCTCCTCTTATTATAGAGAAATTATATAAAGAACTTAATGAAAGCACCTTGTCTGTCATATTTAATGAAGCTGACATGAAAGAAGGATTGCTGCCTAAATACACAATATATATATATATATATATATATATATATATATATATATATATATATATATATATATATATATATATATATATATATATATATATATATTTGAGGGTCAGCAGTAATATTGTTATTCTTCGTATAGCGAATTGAAGAAATGTCAATTCATGCAAAAACAACCCCCTTTGTCTCGCTTATATGATTGGTCATTGCGAAAACAGTGTTGACGCGTTAATGTAACAGGAGATGAATTCTGTGCTGTCTGAATTATTTAAGACAAGAAAAAAATAATATTCTTCATATTGAAATGTCATTTCTCTTAGTAATTGAATACATTTGTAACTTTTTGCTTTTGCAGATAACTTAGAAAATGATTTTTTAAAAAAGTTAATTCAGTAGTAGTAGTTTCAATAACACTACTGTTAATATCGATCATTTGTTAGCCAATGATTCTTTACAGTCTAAATACCGGTCATAGCGAAAAACAACTGCGATAAATATTTTCTTAATTGAAGAGAGGGGGAATGGATATTTGACTTGAGCTTCAGGAGTTATTCTCCGATGCATTATCTTTCTCTTGGGTGGGGGCTATTATCTGGCTCCTGAGGTATCCTCAAAAAGTTAAGTGCCACGAGGTTTGAATATTTTTGAACAGCTACTAAATGCAACTAGAACTTGTGTCACATTCACTGTAAGTGGGTGCATGGGTACATACACATAAAGACCACAAATTTTCACTGACGTTTGTTGATTTTGGAGGTAGAAATTTGATATTCTCTTCCTCCTTATTTGTTGTACTTTATAGTGTACTTATTATAATTCTATTTCGGTATGAATTTATTTAATTTACTAGAAATGGTAAGCTGTTTTCTTTGATGAACCCAGATAAGAATGACATACCGAAATCATATTATCTGTCAATTTAAATCATTGATTCGTTTTCTACGGCTAGTCAAGCCATTGCATGTTATTTAAAACCTAAAAATATTTTTAGTTTCTAAGACATTTTTGTGGGGAGATAATAATCGTTCACTGATACAATTCCGACTAATTAACCCATAGATGGAGGGAAAAGAGGCGCATATTTGCGCCTAAGTGCATATATAGAACCCAACGGGAATTGGACTTCGCAACTTCGTAACAATTCTGGGCCATTATCCATTACACCACCTGTACATCCAAGTTTGCAAGCACGTGATATTTCCAAGCGGTCACCCATCTAGCTACTGACCAGGTTCGACTTTGCTTCAATTCAGTAATCGTACGGTAACCGGTGTTTTAACCTCTAAATGATTAAAACTAAAGCATGGGCTTAAGAACATAGCAGCCTTAGGAAGTTAAAGCTTATATATGCATTTTTTAGATCAAATAATTATAACAACGTCATTTTATGTGTTTAATCATATAGAGATATAGAGCTATTAAATAGTTTAGTTATTTATAGTTAAGGGGGATCGATATAACCATAAATTCTATGCCAAGTTTGTTTTCGCGTACGTCTTGATTGTGGAACTCCCTTACGGCTCCATGACTTTCAGCTAACCTTAATCTGCAAACGTTTAAATGCAATGCCAAATCGCTATCTGTTGTCCTCCTGATTACTTTTTCCTCTTCCCGCTCGTTATTAATGTTTCTGTTCTTGATTCTTTCACACCCTGTATCCCTTTATGTCTTAGTGCGTTTAGTGTCTTGCATTGGGTGACAGCGGTTGAAAAAAAAGAAAGAAGTCATTCAAGTGATACATTCTCAATTACATGTGGATTTCCACGCATATTAACTATCACCTCTGTACTTACATATGCTAGCCTACCAACCTACTCGTGTATCTCCTGGCACACACGCACTCATGTGCGCGCACACACACAAACAAAATTAACCTGTTTGAAAAAAAAAAACGGTCTCCTAAGAAATAGCTCACACATGTTATTAGAATTATATGCCGTATTTTGCTGCTGATAAAACGAATTTCTTTTCTACATATCTTTAAAAAATACCGTACATTCTATAAATCGAAAGTCGGTGACGGGAGTTAATTTCACTTCTCATTATTGTATAATACTTACGATAAATGTATTACGTCTCGATCTGTGGTGAATTTTTTGTTTTCATGCTAAAATATGCTATTTAGTG
Source organism: Acanthosepion lycidas (assembly GCA_963932145.1). Lineage (NCBI taxonomy): Eukaryota > Metazoa > Mollusca > Cephalopoda > Sepiida > Sepiidae > Acanthosepion > Acanthosepion lycidas. The sequence continues at coordinate 82,519,472 of OZ010571.1, read as the reverse complement.
GGTACAATTGGGGATAGTGTGGAGTGCTATTAAGTCCAAAGAAAAAACCTTTTCCAATTTCTTCCTTTAAAATTCTTTTGGGGCGTCTAATGCATTAGAGTGTCTAACAAGCAGCGAAATATGCTAGTATTACTAAAATACAATATATAAATATCTGATACCTTCATGTTCAGCAGAAGAAAAAATAAACATATAAATGGTAGAGAGTTGACAACAATTATCTCGGGTATCAGAATTAAACTGGTCGAGTCAGCGGATAGTCAAGGTATCATATTGCAATAAGGGCTCTGATTCAGGAATTGGCATCGGTCATAAAAAAGGAAAGATAAAACGAAGAAAACGTTTTCGTATATGAAAGTAGAAGGAACAGGTTTGACTGATTTTTCATTCGACAGGGAATTGAATTGTTGAACAAAATGAAAAAATAGTTTCTCCCTCAAATCTTTCAACGATAAATATTGCCTCTGGTGAACACGAGGCATTAAAATAACAGGGACTGGAAGTCTCTCAATTCCCCCTTTTCATATACTGACTAGTAATTGGTGCAGAAGAATCAGATCGGAAATAGGACGAAGAATGTGCGGTTTCGTCAAAGACACTGGGACAAGGAGCGTGATATTTATGCTCAGAATATTATAAGGAAGATCAATACAAATAAAGAAAGACATATTTTATAGAATTATGCAAAATGAATTCGATAAAGTAAGACACAAAGAGTTTTTGGAACTGCTGTTATATATCCTCCTCCTCTATAGCAGTGAATACTGGACAATCAGAGAGAGATGAAGCTACAGAAATGTGCTTCTACAGAAGGATGCCGAGAATACCATGAACCAATCATACGGGCAGCGACAGAGAAAATGAAAAGAATATTAAGGAAGGGTATTAGAATAATGAATGACTTATACTGGCAGCAAACGGCCTGTGTACGGATAGAAAATGAGTTCAGAGGATATACAAAACAGAAAGAAGTGTGAGACAAGGATGTGCCTTCTCACCGGATATTTAACCTATACAGCGAAGTAATTCTGAGAGAATTAGAAGTCCTGCCATATTTTAATATTTTCAGCCATATCTTAACAACATAATATATGCAGATGACACTGTATTGATGGCAGGCACGGAGAGAAAACTAGAAAAACTGCTATAGAAAATAGAAACCAAGAAGAAAGGATAAAAAATCAACTGAAAGAAGACGGTATCCATTGTTGATAGCAAAAAGATGAGGCCAAAATGCAAATTACAAATCGGAGATAGAAAAATCAAACAAGTACAAAAATTTAAATATCTGGCAAGTGTTTTAAGAGAGGACGGAAAGTGCGACATTGAAACCAGAATGGGGAATTGAGATAGCCAAAGATGTGGAGCACAATCTAAGCAGAGAATCAAGAAACACACACAAAAAAAAACTTCGTTAGAAACAAAGAAAAGCTTACTGAAATGTTATATGATATCTATCCTCCTATATAGCAGTGAATACTGGACAATCAAAGAAAGTTGAAGCCACAGAAATGTGGTTTTACAGAAGGATGCCGAGGATACCATGGACCAAACATATGGGCAACGATAGAGAAAATGAAAACAAAAAGGAAAATTGAAAATTCTAGGGCATATAATGAGGGACAAGGGCTTGGTAAATCTGATACTCACAGGACAGATTGAGGGCAAGAGGGAGAGAGGAAAACAACACGTAACATATTTAGTGAACTTGAGTAAATGGATGGCAGGACTGGGTTTAGGAGAAATAACAAAAAGAAAACAATTATTTAGAACTACGAAGAACAGGAAATTGTGAAGGGTCATGATCGCCTGAGTCCAGGAGAGGAAATCAGGTAAACTTTCCCGACTAATGACAATAAAACGTTAATTCAGACTATACGGGACCTCTATACCAAAAAACGTATCTAATTCGATGCACACAGACAAACTTTAGTAAATATGTCCCAGAAAGACTTAGAAACGAACGTGACAAATCAATCGATTGGTCTTTGTTTGAACAATGACGCCGACTACAAATCCAAGTAATGAGATATTTTGACAGCATCACAATATATACGCTAACGTTCCACAACAGAGAAGGATGATTACACACATTTTATAACTCTCAAAAGCTAGTGAAAATCATAAGTAACATAAATGTAGGAAAAGAACAAGACACTGAAATGGTCGCCATGATTGATTTGATTGACGCAACGAAAAAATATGTCTCATGTGGTGCACAGCGAACAACCAAAAAAATAAGTAGCAAAGAGTTTCAAGATGCTTGCGGAATTTGAAATCCAGGAAGGTCACACGAAGAATGAGTTCCACCAAGCCTGACCTTTCGCAGCAAAGACCCGCGATTCCACATGCATGTGGCGCATCAACTTTATTCCCTTCGTATTCCGTTATTAAAAAGGAAGTTCCACTGAGACAGCTTCTTTACAAGAACTGCTACTTTTTGGAATCTTTCGAGAGGATGCTTTCATGATCATTAAAATGTTAACATCTTCAAGTCTTGAGATAACGGTTATGTATCCGTTATCTGCGCATAATCTTATAAACAGCATTTCTTATCTGTTTTTATTTATTGATTGATTTGTGTTTTACGGCTTACCAATCTGTTGCAGGTTACAAAGCCAGAAATATCTTTTTTAGATTATAATAATGATTTTCCACAACTGAGGGTAGAATGGTAGAACCATTACCTTTCCCAAGAATACTTGCGCATAAGTGAATATAACGAACGCACAGAGAATTGTAATTCGGCTGTCCGATTAGCAATTCTGAGTTAGTCATTACACTATCTACACATCCAATTTTAAAGTACCTATGCCTAAGTAGTCACTCATCTAGGTACAAACAAGTCTCGACGTTGTCTAACTTCAGTAATCATAGGGAACCTATATTTTAACGAGATATGGCCGTAAGTACATCTTACTTAATCTTCTTACACACATACAATAACATAATTCATCAATACTTTCTTGAGTTACTCTTGAGTCTTGAGTAAACTTTAGTAAAAAGATATAAACGTCAGGAAAATATTTATAAATTCAGTTCTACACATTAAATATTATCCAAGCTCAGTACTATACAAAGTAAAACTAAAACTCTGAAACGAAAGAAGGCTAAACAACACATAAACTAAAAGAAAACACACTCTAGGACAACTTATTTTGGTTTACCTTTGTCTAAAACAAATATAAAAGATCGCTAATTCAAAGTGGAACAAGTTAAGCGCAGTGTTAGTAAAATAAACAAATGAAATAATTACGAAGAAAGAGAGATAAGAAAAAAAGACATGGATTCCAGAATAAATTCTTGAACTAAAGAAAACAGAAACAGCAAACAATTCTAAAGATTGGCAGCGAATATAGGCTTTTTAGAAAAACATTGTAAAGAAATGTAAACGGAGAACAGATGAATTAATAATTCGACAGGAAGTGTGAAAAGATAGAAAAACTACAGAACAGGCATTTATAAAAAGATAAAAGAAATAGCAGAAAAGGAAAAATGCTTCTCGACATGATACATAAAATAAGGATACGACAAATATGTAACGAATAACAGAGAAATCTTTGACAACAACAGTGTAGGCAAAACTAAAAGGCACACTAATGTGGTAGGCCCCGTAATAATAAAACCTAAAGTATGCTTAGCACTGGCCTATCTAAATAAAAAGCCTCAGTGAAGATGGGATCGTAACAGAGATGCTGCCGGCATTATACAATTTCGGGGTTGATAAGGTTATCGAAATAATTAACGAAATATATGACAACGGTGAAATACTAGAAGACCACAGTAATCTACCTTCATATCGATACTAAAAACGTCAGATGAATGCGATCTCTATCAGACAATAAGTTTAATGAGCCATATAGCTAAACTTAAAATTCTCATGAATAAAACTTGTTACACAAACAAACCGGAAATAAGAGCAGTGTATTTTTGTCACAGACACTGGAAGATGAAATGTTATTTTTATGAACAAAACGAGCAATTTTAAATGCTGAAAATCTGTACATATGTTTTAGAGAATAAACAATGTTATACAATAACGTACGACTATTTGAAATGCTAGAAATGCTTCATTTGTATTGATAAAATGTTAGAATATTTTTACAAGGGACAACCTATCTACATGCAGAGAGGGAACGAGTTCACAAATTACACAAAAATAGAAAGAGGACTAAGGCCAAAAAAAGTGTTTTCTCATCGGATTTATTTAAATCATATAACGGGATGATTCCAACAGAATTGGAAATCCTACCGGGACTGATTTAAGAGACAACTAAAATTTCTGGAATCGCTAATGAGAAATGGGTGTCTGGATGATATTTGATAGCAAGAGAAGTAGGGGAAACAGTGGGTAACAAAAAATATGTAAAAGATGCATACTGAGGTTTACAAAGGCCAAACTTCAAGTCGGTTGATTGATCCAAAAGTGACTTGGCCCAAAGAGTTTTGAGTTCATGTCTCTTTCTAATTGTAATTTCATGTAGTTCCTAATTACCTTTAATATTCCTCATTTCTCACATGTTCTGTTCCTGATATTCGCAGCATTCATCGCTAGAGCCTCATTTCTTTCACTTTATGTGCGCCAATAATTAATCCCGTTAGGATTCCCAATTCTGTTAGAATCATCCCGTTATGTGATTTAAATAAGTCACAGCAGAATAAAAACTTGGGAGAGTTGAGTTATCAAGGAGAATTAACTAAAACTGAGACATTCAAAGGCATGGCACGTGGAATTAGAACAATCTAGTTACGTGGACTTAATAAAGGGTTCGGTCCGAAATTCCAAATATTACCTTAATGTGAAAAAGAATAGTGAATCAACGATCTAAGGAAAAGGAGGAAAATGTTAGGAAGTTGTGGAAGGCCATGACCGCCCAACATCTGAAATGATGATATAATGTTTAATAATGTATTATTAAAGTTAGAAATAATAATAATAATAATAATAATAATAATAATAATAATAATAATAATAAGAAGAAGAAGAAGAAGAAGAAGAAGAAAAAAAAGATCAGAAAAGAATATTCTAGAGGAGTGTGTTTGATACTAGAAAGCGAACTAAATGGGGCTAATTAAATGAAAGCTATCAACACCTTAGCTACATCAGTAATAACATACAGCTACAACATTATTAAATGGAAGTTGAATGGTATTAAAAGATTAGTCGCTATGGCCAGAAAATGCTTACCCAAATGAGGATGCACCACTTGATGTTGATAAGCTATATGTATTAAGAGCTTTGGGAGGTCAAGGTGTAATCCAACTTGAATTAACTCTAAAAACTTTTTTCCATTGAAAGCCTACCTCACAAAATCAATGACCTCTTACAATTAGTAAAACGCCATTTCCATTTTATCAAAAAAAGAAGCTGCACTCTTCAAGAAACAAAGAAAAACGAAGCGAATACGATCTATACCAAACGAGTAATGCAGAAAGCAAAACAACTTGGCCAAATGAAATTGCAACAAAACTAGGAGGACAAGGTGTTTCATGGTAAATAAATAAAAAGAACGAAAGAAGCAGATGTGGACCAACAGTAAGCATATCAGTGGCTGAGGAGCACCCGGCTGAAAGCTGAGACAAAAAGCCTAATTATTGCTGCTCAGGGCGAAACCTTCGCAACTAGATCCTGTTACTATTACATAATCAAGGATGGATCTAACTCGAAATGAACTATCTGCAGAACATATTATGAAACTGTCGACTATATTATCTAAGGATGTCCGGAACTGGCAATAAATAAATATACTCAGAGACATAACAAGGTGGCGACATATGTGCACTGGAAGACATGCAAGAAGCACAAAATCAAAATCACTGAGAGATGGTATGACCACCAACCAGACGCAGTTACTCAAGATAACGATGTAACTATCATCTGGGACATGCCAGTTCAAACTGACAGGGAAATAAAAGCAAACAGACTTTATATTATCATAAAAGACAAGAAATTCAGTGTGTGTATGCCTATTGACATATCAATACCATCTGAGAGAAACACCTCGATAAAAAGAAATTTCCCAAATACAAGGACCTGGGGATCGAGATTAACAGGATGTGGCGAATGAAGATAGAGACAGTATCAATAGTAATCGGAGCTCTGGGCCCCGTGAGAAAAGGAATGAACAATTTTACTAACAGTATCTCAGTTAACATCAACATAAAATTTGCCCAGAAAATCGCCCTACTAGGAACATCCCATATACTAAGAAAAACTGCTATCAATGAAATGATAATGCTCTTATAGGGCCTAAGGAGAAGTTTCGACCCACCTCTACAGGATACAAAGCAGGAAACATAACACACAAACGATGATAATAGTAAACTCGATATTATCATAAAAGACAAAAGATTCAGAGAGAGCTTATGCTTATTGACATAGAAGTACCATCTCAGAGAAACACCTCCATGAAAATTATCGAGAAATAGTCCAAAATAAAAGGATGTGGCGAATGAAGACTGAGACTACCAACAGTAATCGGAGCTCTGGATCCTTGAGAAAAGGAATGGACAATTTTAATTACAGTGTCCCAGGTAACATGAACACACAAGTTGTCCAAAAGATCGCCCTACTAGGAACATCCCATATACTAAGAAAAGTGCTATAAATTAAATGGCAATTCTTCTATAGGGCCTAAGGACAATAGTTTGCACCCGGCTCGACAGGATACAAAGCAGGAAACATAACACACAAACAATAATAATAAATACATTGGGAACAATGCAAGAAGTAGACAGTGAATTAACCGACAAATATCACAATCAAGTTAACTCTCCACTGACCTAGATCTCAAATGAGAAAGAAACTGGCTGGTTTCTTTCAATCCCTCAAAATACCAAGCATGTATCATTTTATCATAATCGATCAGACCCTAAGTTATGATGAGCGTTTGAACTTTCAATGAGGCTTTAGGATTTGGCAACTGGTCGGATCATACTAACGTCCCAATCAGTAATTGGCACCCTAGCACCTTTTATCTTTCCAAGAGTCAGATCAGACTAAAAATGCAGTATTACTGTCGGATATGAACTGGAACTTGGGCAGTTCAACCTGGTGTAATGGTTAGCAAGCCTTGTCTTGCTAGATCAATTACGACTGAGTAGTGAACCCGATTCTCACTGTGAGCTCAAAACTTTCGATCTTGTGTCACGAAAAATAATTTGGTGTGGTCTAATCGGTAGCAAGCTTGCTTCGCTAGAATAATTATGACTGAGTAAAGAGTACGATCCTCATTTTGTGTCTCATAATTTTTGCCTTGTGTGATATCTAAGCTATGCACTATAAGAACTGCTCAGTCCTCACTTTCCAGTTCCGTTAGTGTGCATTATACTTCATGCACTCTGGTGGGATGAATTATTTTCCACTCAACAGCCACTTACTAAGGACACAAAGTTGCAAGTCTATCGTTATTCCAGTGGTAAATGCTTAGAGGAGCACTTTTCTTTGCTTTCGCCACTTTAGATGGACCTTAACAGCTAGGACACGTTATGCTACGGCTCTATTTCCCCCGTATTCCATTTGTAAGAAAGAAGTTCCACTCAGACTGCTTTTTACCTGAAAAAAAAAAAACAAAACTGTTACATTGTTGAATAGATGCCTGTTTGGGGCTTTTCCTGAACACTAACCGCTAAACCTCTTCCTGTCAAGAGTCATTCATTATCTATCGTCCCTATCCTCATAATCTTTACTTTGCATAGCCTCTTACATACATATCTCGCATCTTATGCAGTAACTCTCAACTTTGAATGGTTATCAAGCCTTTTATTAGGTGAAATTAAGTAAAAACTATCATTTTCTTGAATCAATGTTCAAAAGCGGCTTCAAGCGAATAAACCATCATTTCAGAAAGACGCTACACAATCGCAAAGCTTTACCAACAAACAAAAAACACATTAGACGAGTATTTTCACAGGTAACAACAACAACAAAAATCAGCAGCACATGTAGCTAAAAGATAAAATAATGATATCACGATACTAGACTTCACACTACCTTGAACAAAAGGTTGTAGTGTATAGCAAGAGTGTGTTGAGGTTAGAAGAAACACCTAACCGATAGCTCTCTTATCTACTACCGGTGTAATAGGCAGAGAGGAGAAAGGGACATAATATATAAATACACCTGTAAAAATAACAGGGTCACGGAAACCACAGCAATTTTAAGAACAAAATACTCACGGGACTGACTTCAGAAGACACACAGTGACTGCTGGTTTTTCCGGGGGTGGGGACATCTTACAAAGACCTGGCTCTTGACCACTTGTAGACTAGCCCGTATCGAGGCATACCAAGCTGTCCGTCTGCTAATGAGGAAACCCGGATGTAAATTGTGTTGATATGTCCGCACGCGATTAGGGGTTTCTTTTGGGTTTTTACTGACGCGCGTTCACCACAAATTGTTTGCAAGGAAATTTACATCGGTACTAGAAAGAATGATAACAATTAGTGGACTTGAGAAGTCTAATTTCCTGAAAAAAAAAAAAAACTCCTCTAAGAAAAAGATTTTTAAAATTTCAACTGAGAGTAACACCCTTCTGTCAATAAACGCCTAATGTTTCTTGTATGGAAACGGCTATTTTTCAAAATTTATATTGTGATTTGTTCCCTGACACATTCATAAATTATGTATAATATGCAATAACTAGAGCTGAAACCAGAACGTATATTGCCAATACTAATTTTGATCCATCACTAATTCAGCTCAACACCTAATAGGGTACTTGATTATATCAAACAGTTTTTAAATTGTATACTATATGAAGGACTTTGAATAATTCGAGTGTACAAGTTAGTCGAGCGACAATATACTATTTTTTCAGTTTTTATTAGAGATGAAAAATGATTTTAGGCATTGTCTGTAAATGACTGGATGCATTGGTTTGTTGAAATATCGAGTTGTGATTAAATATTAACAATATAATTAAAGCGTGAATGTGAGCATTTTGCGTTCCAAATGCGGCAGCTTTTAATTATTTCCTAAAAAGTTGTCATTGCGTTTGTATTTCGATATTTTCTCCGACTTTGAAATGTAATTTAATAATTATATCTCGAATAAATGAATGTCAGTCTTTCCTAGCATTTTCTGCGGTTAATATTAGGTTGCATTATCCGTGATATAAAAGTTCGAGGAATGTAAACTACTGTATTTGAAATAAAACGTTATTTTAATCAAATAATACACTGGAGGCTTTCGGCAAAGGATCTATTGTCCTCACTATTAATGGCACGTTTCAGAAATCGGTTATTATTGTCAGGATTTCTATCTCTAAATGCCAAATTGATGATTCTTGCTGATATAGCAGCATTGTGTGCTAACTGAAATATTAGGTCAGCTAGTTTAAAGGTGAGAAAATAAGTTTTAACAAGTACAGGTCAATAAAAACGTAAGATTCAATAGTTGATCGGTTTATTTTCTTTAGTAGCATATCTACCTCTATTGGTTATTTAACACCGAAATCTAAAAGTTTTTATTTTATGGCTTCCACTAAATATTTTGAATGTAATTGAATGCCTTCAACCACAGATAAAATTTATTTTTGGTCATTTTGCTATAAAATGTATTGTTGGTAATTTTTATTATAACATTATATTTGTATACTTTCATTCATAGTGTATGTTTTGTTTGGGATTCAACATTTGCCCATAGCTGGGACCTTTCAAGTGCTACGACTCCGGCAGTTAAGAGGTGGTTCATCGCTCCTCAAAACCTCCAATCTCGTGATCAGAGGCCTTGCTGTCGGATGTTGTTTATCACCATACCCGGGACTTGATTCAATAGTAGAATGTCTAGATCTAAATTACCAAATGCCATAATATACTAAACGTTTTTATATCGTTTCATATAATACACAGCATTACCTTAGTGACGTCTTGTAAGAATACGAAACTAATATAAAATTATAGTTTGTTCACTTTTGAACTCAATTAATGGCGTTGTAAGGGTGTGGTTTTGAGTATTTTCTTCGAAGGTTGAGCTTCCTGTCGCGAAAACGAATGTGACTCTCCTTTTCTACTGTCAGGTGGGCGCTTTTATAAGTTCATATTCTCATTCGGTTCTCTCACGTTTTCACGAGCTTCCATTTGCATGTCAAGGTAGCCACTGACATGCTTTGAAGTCCTGGTCGCTATGAGGACGCATTTCATGTCGATCTTTTAATGCTCCAAGCATTTCTGATGCTCTAATGGCTATCTAAATGCAAAGACCTGTATTTGGTATCACTGAGGGCGATCCCAGTATATATTGGTGTCAGCACAGATCAACTCTACATACTACAAAGGTTACTTATTACATTAAATCCGATTAAGATCTCTTGTATATCTTACCGAAAAACACATACTGCAAATGCACATAAAATTAAATCCCCCGTAGAAGTAATTTTATCCTCCGATCAGTCACAAATACTGTCAATATTCACTTTAATTTTCTTGGTTAGATTGTCGTAAATCTAACACATGCGATATATACATATATACAACGCTTCTTGTAGAACAACGTATATTCAACACTTCCTGTAGAATAACGTATACCTTATACTTCCTGTAGAACAACGTTTATCCAACAGTTCCCGAGAACAACATATAGCAACACTTCTTGTGGAACAAGTAAATGCGACATTTTCTGTCGAACAATATATATCCGACACTTCCTTTAGAACTATGTATAACCAACCCTTTCTTTAAAAATCCCAATTTCGATACATACTGTATAACAACGTATATTCGACACTTCCTGTAGAATAACGTATAGCCGAAGTTTGCAATGACAGGATTCCACAACGAAATTAACAAATACAAAGGTAGTTCAAAATGGTTTCAGCTTTAAATCCACTTGTGATAAGTAGAGAGGGACATGAAATTGCGCATATATAGATACGCATCCATATGCTCAAGATTTACTTCAATTTGCAGTCTTGTAGTAATCAATATTTCTGTTTCTCATGTGTAGTAAAGTGTGACCAGAGAGCTAGTAGAGCACAACGCGGTAATCAGGCTACTCTATTTGAAAAGCAAGATAGCATGGGCAGTTTTGGAAGTGATAACAGTAGTATATAAAACAGATTCCCTATGCTCTAATGTTATGTAACAGCTTTCCGAGAATATATCCGGATATAGATTGGCCGATCCCAGAATACTCTGCGTCTGGTAATGTCGTCGTAAAGGTGTGGTTTTGAGTATTTTCTTCGAAGTGTGAGTTTCTTGTCGCGAAAACGGGTGTGACTCTCCTTGTCTGTTGTCAGGTAGGTACTTCATGGCATTCGATTGTCACAACTTAAGTTCATTTAGGCCGACCTTCCATCTGCATGTCGAGGCAGCAAATGACGTCTTTCGATGTCTGATTGCTGTGAAAACACATTTCATGGGTAGTCTTTTAATACACCAAGCAGTTTTGATGCTCTACTCAGACTGAATACAAAAGCCTCGTTTGGTATTACTGAAGGCGATCCCAGTAGATATTTGTGTCATCACAGATCAACTCTACCTATAACAAAAGTTACCTATTGATTTTAATTCGATTCGAATCTCTGGTATGTCTTATAACAAATACACATAATATTAAAGGTATTAAGAATTTTTAGATATTAAGGTATAAAACAGCTTAGTCTAAACTATGCCCCTTAGATGAGTTTATAAACTGTTACTATTAGCATCAAAACTGTTTTTCTTAACTCGAATTTTACGTGATGGCTCCATTAAACAAAGTGGGAATAAAAGCCGATATGAATTCCTTCAACAGTAATTAGGTATCCATGTTTCTCAAAAGGAATTATACTTGTTTAATTATTACAGGTGTTTAAAAAAAATGAATGTGCATATTAACATTTCTGAGAATCAATATAATAACATCGCCCAATTATAAAAATGAAGACACTTCAATAATTTTGACTCAAAACAATTGGTATCCAAAAGTGACGCTTACTAATGCGCAAACCAAAGAATCGGAATAAAATTAAAGGGTGGAAAATGCACACAACATCTCTGCGGACGTTTGGAACTGCACTGTAACCCAACAATCATCTTATGTAATAAAATACTCCATATTCATCCAACGTAATAAAACTTCATATTATTTTACAGAGGGATGTTGCGGATACCATGGTCTGAATTTGTGAACAACGAAGAAATTTGAGAGAAAATAGAAAGAAAAAGGATACGTATACTTAGCATCAGAAAAAAAAAAGCTGGGTACATAAGGAGGAAAGAAGGCTTGGAAAATGTGATACTCACAGGACATATTGAAAGCAAGAGGAACAGACGAAAGCAGCGCATAACCTACCTAAGGAATTTGGGTTAATGGTTAGTAGAACAGTGATTAGGAGAGATAGAAAAAAGAGCTATAAAGGAAAAGGAATTCTGGAGAGCCATGCTCGTCTACGTGATGAAAGGATATAGCACACAGAAAAAGAATGTCAACTGTTGTGCTCGCTCTGTATATCTTTCTGCGAAATATCTTTGTGATTATTTATCAATAAAATCCAAGATTACTGGATATGTTTGCATAATAAATTTTATACACTTAACATTATTATCAATATTTGTTAATAAGGTTAGATCTCATAATTTGAAACTCATATATATATATATATATATATATATATATATATATATATATATATATATGTGTGTGTGTGTGTGTGTGTGTGTGTGTTTCCTGAATATATATATATATGTCTGTGTGTTTCCTGAATGAATATATATATATATATATATATATATATATATATATATATATATATATATATGTATGTATGTATGTATGTATGCAGCTCCTGAAAATTTTACATCGTGAGTTTGTTAATATTAATGTTATTCTGAAAACATTGACATGCATAATCAAACTTGCGTTAATAATTTTTTCTACAAATCTTGTGCAGGATAGTATAAGCAATTCAATTTAAAGTCACATATTTCAATCTTTCTGGGCTTACATCACATTAAAACTCCGCTTTTCGTATGATAACCGAAGCTAAGCAACGTCGAGCCTGGTCAGTACCTAGATGGATGACCGTTTGGGAATATCAGGTGCTGTAAGGTTGGATGTGCGGGTGGTATAATAGGTAATGGTCGGAGAGCAGAGTTCCAATTCCAGTTGTTTTCGTTATATTCAGTACGCACAATTACCCATGGGGAAGCTATGAATCCACCTCTTCTCCCCAAAGCTATGGGTTAATTAGTAATCAGTATTTTATAAAAAATCTTACAATCTAAAAATTTTTTTGGTTTTAAATAACCGACAAATCAATCAAAATTCCACTTTAGCCTAAATAAATTTTTGCTTTATTTGAATATTATTACCCGTCTTTATTTAAATGCCATTACTTAGGGTATTGATTGGTATAAAATTTTCCCAGTGTTTTATCGTTCACGTTTTAATTTATTAATGGCTAGAGAGAGAACTTATAAGGCTGTCTATAATAGAACGTGATCTCTATGTTAATAATATTATATCAAAGAAATCAATAATGGGCAAAGGTCGAGATTATAGCGTCATCGTGAACTTTATGATCTTACCAATGGCTTTATAGGATGAGTTATTTTAAGAATACACACGGTTTTGAATTCAGAATGTTTTTTTTTCTTTTACACTGCATCCAACTTAAGGTTGAAAAACCCAGTTTGTCCGATTTTATAACCCATAAATAATCGGAGGAATAAGAAAGAGATTCATTTTTTCAAAAAAGCATTTATACGAAAAGAATTTCTTAAAATCTAAAATTTCTTACTATCTAAAAGTATGTTCTGGCTTTAGATAACCTGCAAAAGATTGATAAACCGTAGAAAACGAATCGATAAAAAAAAAAACAACTCGATTTTTCTTTTACAACAACCAATTAATTCGCACACTATAAAAATCTAAGCTATCTAACGGACTGAAATGTTTTTCAATTAGTTTAAGAAAAAATCCTTTTGCACTATGTCTTATTTTATTCCATAGCTATCTAGATATTGAGTAAAACAAGAAATTAATCACATGTCTTCCAAACATCAAATCTGCACATGCCATATCGATTTTCATCTGCATTGAGTAATTGAATAATTAAGAAGCATGATGATAAAATTAAGAAAAAAAAAGAAAAAAAGAAGATCTATTTTATGTTTGGGAAATCTATGATAACATTAACATATTGATTGTTTAAAATACTGTCCTTTGGCTCTAGGGCACTAAACTGTTGGGAATCATAAAGATACGGTTCGACGGTCATTAATTAATGAATTTCATTTACAATTTACTCGCTTCTTAACCAATTAAGAAAAGTTTTCAGATGTTCAAAACATCAAACATAAACTTTGATAAATCGTTTATATATTATCAAAGTAACGGTAATTACTGTAATACTGTACTCGAATATTTGGAGTCTGTGATCAATATTAGTTTCCTTTAAAAAGTAAGTAAGGAGCTGATTTCTTTATTTCATAGTAAGAACTTTAAATGTTAAAGAACATTGAGCAGAAGGAATTTTTATTAATGTTTATTGCATATTTTTTTACATGATGTGCTTTTATAGAATGTACAAATTTTGTCAATCCTTTGCCGCAGGGAGAAATGTTTGGATTCAAAATGTAATATAACATCGAGTTGCTTTCAATTTAATAAGAAACTTTTTCAGGATTCTTCGCGCAGATTCTATTTTCCCACCAATCATAGAAATCGTTATGCGTATTCTATTGAGAACATCCAAATAATACTTTCATGTTAAGTCTAATATATTCATTAAACTAAGATAAATAGCTTAAAATATTTACATTTTTTTACATTCAGACTATCCTCATCTTTGTTGTTACTTAAAAAACATTTCGACTCTTCTACTGTCCGGCCCTCTTCAGGTGTCTGTTGATCCCGGCAATTTTCAAGGAATTTTAAACTGAATACTTTATTTAATCTACAGGGATAGATTGTTCTTGTCTTGCTGTCTAAGATCTTGGGATATCTTTTCTTTTTTATTTTCACAAATTCTCAGAATGTTGTGAGACAAATACATTCTACATTTACAACTGACAGAAACTGAGCTGAAAAAAATTTTCCTAGAAAAAAACAGCATAAAAGGGGTCTGCGTTTGGTCAACCCTTTAAAATAGCTCGTAATACACAAGAACAAAATTGGTCATAATTTTGATTTTACAAATGTCACCCTAATTCTTTATGTCGAAATTACTTTGAGGGAAGCTTGATAAATATTTTATCAAATATATATACACGTCAAAAACATTATATTTCATCAGCAACCTTTATCGAATTCATTCATAACGGATCTAACGCATGTTTATCTAAAACAAACGTTGTTTATGTAAAAACGTTCCCAAATCAAAATTCAGATAACCAGCAAACATAATATCTACTAGAATATACGCACACACCCACTTACGCATATAAATTATCATCTGAATTCAACATAAGGCAAACTAGTATTACAAGACACTTACGTTTTTTGTGTTAGACTTGGAATCCGGTAGTTTTTGGATTTTCAAAAGGTCGCGATGTCTCTCATTGAATTCGGAACGCCATAAATTAGCTAAAGTTTTTTAACAAGTCAAATCCACGGGAAGTCTAATTAACCAATGAAAATAAAACAGCTCAAAGATATTAGAATTTTTTCTCCATATCTCATTCTCTGATGAAGCTTTAATAATGAAATAGTAAAACATATTAGATTTATATACGTTTCATATTTGTTTTTTTCCTGCGATTCTGTCAAATTTTGATCCATATTTGATTTGTATTTGATCCCAATTCGTACAGATTATTATTATTATTATTATTATTGTTATTATTATTATTATTATTATTTTCTTTGATTTCTGGCGTTTACACATTTCTTTCCGGGTCCCGCCCAGGGACCTAAGTTTAGAAATGGCATCATGACACACTCCACTGACATATATATATATATATATATATATATATATATATATATATATATATATATATATATATATGTGTGTATATTACATAGATAAAGCCCTTCGTAAAGTGTTGGCTGTAATTGTCAGAACAATTGTCTCCTTGAGGCATGGACTTCCAGGAATCACTTCAGTTAGTCTACTGCAATCTTTTCCAACCAATCCTAGGGCTCCAACTACAACAGGGATTGTTGATGTTCCCATATGCCACATTTTCGAGATTTCTATTTCAAGGTCCTTATACTTTTGACAGCTTTTTGAATATCTTCAAAGATACATTGCAGTCACCAGGGACTGCCATATCAATAAGGAGGCACTTTTTTTGTTTGTGGTCTTTAATAACAATATCTGGGCGGTTGGCCTTGATTGTTCTGTCAGTATGTATTGTGTAGTCCCATAGAATTGTAACAGGTCCTATCTCCGTAACCGGTAGGTTGCAGATTTTCCAGTGCAGATATTGGCCCACTCTGTCATGCAGGGTTTTATATTCAGTGGGTGCTAATATCGTGCAACCTGATACAAGATGACCAATCGTTTCTAGATATTTATCACAGAATCTGCATTTTGTGCTTGATAATTGCTAGTTAGCAAGCATTGGTCCTGTGCAGCAAAGATAAAACCTTCAGTTTCAGCTTTCAACCCTGCACTACGTAGCCACTGATGGGTACCGGTTTTGTCTTCATCAGCTTGTTTGGTACAGGCAGAGTATTGGCCATGAAGCGGTTTATCTTGCCATCGCTTCTGTATCTGGTCGGTTGCATTCGTCTTTGCTGTCTTTTTTTTTAAGTATTTTGCAGTTTCAGCCGGTGTATTGTGCTGTACTTGCATCTTTACGCCCATTTGAAACTCCATTTTGAAATTTTTGGCTTGTTTTATTACGTAGTAAAGACGCTTACTACTTTCATGTTCCTTGACGCATACCATCATCCAGTCTTCTGTAGTTTCCAAGTATCTTTGGAGGCCAATTGTTGTAGTTTTGTAGGATAGTTCTAGTTGAACTAATCCTCTCCTTCGGGTCTGGGCACATAAAGACAATCAACATCAGCTTTGGGATGATGCATGCGATAGCAAGTGAGAAGCTTTCTCATTTTGGCGTCCATTCTCTTAATTTTAGCTATGGTCCAGTTAAGGACATTAAAGCTGTATTGCACCACAGGGACAGCCAACGTGTTTATGGCTGATATTCTATTTTTTGAGTTTAGCTCAGTATTTAGTACCAGACGTACACGCCTATAGCACTCTTTTCTTATTTGCACATTTATCTAATCCGATGTCCATACCTATGTCGTCACTGAAGTATTTTACAATATTGAGTAGGCCCTTCAACTCATTGTCGTCTTTGGCAAAGAGTTTGAGATCATCCATGTAAAGTAGGTGATTGAATATTTTCTTATTTATTTTGTAAACATAGCTACTGTTGTTCAGTTCATGCGTAAGAGGGATGAAGGACAAACAAAACAGAAGGGGTGACAGAGAGTCTCCTTGAAAGATTCCACGTCGGATATTCAGATGGTTGGATATGGCAGTGCCCCTGGTGTGACTAAGGTATAGTTTGGTGTTCCCCATTCCCATGCTGTGATTAAGGAAATTTAATATTACAGGGGAGACTTTGTACATTTCCAAAGTCTTAAGGATCCAAGAATGTGGAACACTATCAAAGGCTTTACGATAATCAATCCACGCTGCGCTAAGATTTCTACGTCGTCTCCTGCAATTTTCCAGGATCATTTTATTTATCAGAAGTTGATCTTTGCAGCCATATGAACCTCTACTGCATCCCTTCTGTTCCAGCGGGAAAATGCTGTTTGATTCGAAAAAGGAATAAGTACGGTTCGTCAGTACAGACGTGATCAACTTATACGTTGTGGAGAGACATGTTATCGGTCTATAATTTTTCGGGTCGTCTGTTTCAGTTGTTTTTGGTATGAGGTATGTAATACCTTCAGTAACCCATTCCGGGATTTTATTGAGATTATTTACAAGCGTTGATAATGTTTTTGCAAGAATTTCATGGGTAGATGAGAGATGATACAGCCAGAAATTGGGCAACTTGTCATTTCCTGGGGATTTCCATTTTTGGGATTTCGTTAGAGCTTGCCTATCATCATCTGTGGATATATTTTCCCATTCTTGCAGAGGTGTATCCAGCATTCGTTCTTCTTCACGTCGGATCCATTCTGCATTTCGGTTATATTCCTTTGGGCTGCTCCAAATATTTTCCCACAATGTCTGTACATTATCAATCGATGGTGGCCTTTCGACATGTATAGGTGTTTTTCCAATTTCCCTGTAAAATTTCTTAAGATCCGTTCGGAATATTTTATTTTGGCGATAGAACCTACAACGTTTTTCGTATCGTCTTGTTCTCTGTGCCTTTAGCTGAAGTTTCTGTTTCATCATTTCCTTGTTTGATGGAATGTCAGTCAGGTATTTAATGTTATATTTCTGCTTGATTTATTATTATTATTGTTATTATTATTATTATTATTATTATTATTATTATTATTATTATGTTGGTGTCGCCCATTGATATATTGAATAGCAATTCTTTTACTGAGCCATAGTGCTAATAATAATCCTCACATCTCAAGAACTCTTCAGGAAAAAAAAAACTTCAAGAAAGATTTTCATTTTTAAAAATTCATTTTAATCCTTAGGTATCGCGAAACTGTGGACGTAACTAAATTTGAGTTTTCGTCAGAATGTTTTAGATGAGAAATTATTATGATTATATATTATGCTATGAGCGCTTAGTTGAGTGGATATAAATTTAATGTACTGAGTATAGTTCTTTTAATCATTTCAACTTGGGACGTGCTAGAAAGCTATATCAGAAATTGACCCTAATCTTGACTGTAAAACTGGCTTGGTGAAACTGTCCGGAAGATGTTGCTGGTTATGCTAGTAGTAAGTTTGAACGTACTTGCTGATAACGTCAGATTAGGCCATCTCTCCCAGAAATTGTAACTAAAGCCTGCTCAGTATAGTTGCAGTATAAACTCCAGGCTGACTCTGTGGGTGTTGAGCAAACACAGATGTACATATGTAGACTCATGCACAGGTACACGTTAGGCACCTTAGCATACAGGTGTAATCGGCAAAACCAGAAGTCAACTATTATATTATACTATTCAGACTATAACATAGATACTCTCAACGTTTTGGAGGTTGTAATCGCATGCTTGTTGACCTGTGTTCAAGAAACTTTTCTTCCATTCACAAGAGTATGTTGTTTCCATTCTGCTTTCCATACTAAGCTGATATTAGTTAATGTTCACCTGTTTTGTCCAATTTTGGGTACGTACGCTTCTCTTCCGCAGAAGCCGACTAATATTTTCCTATAGACTCGAACAAAAATTCGACTGATGTTTTACTTATAGAATCAAGCATAAACTCAGCTAAGTTTTTACTTATAGACTCAAGAAAAACTCGACTAATGTTTATAGATTTAAGCATAAACTCGACGAATGTTTATTTATAGAGTGAAGTATAAAATCAACTAATATTTCTTTCTTATGTTTACCTATAGACTCAAGCATAAACACGACTAACCTTTATTTATTTACTCAAGGATAAACTAGAGCAATGTTTTTTTTATAGACTGAAGTATAAAATCGACTAATGTCTATTTATAGACTCAAATATAAAATCAACTAATGATTACAGACAGACTCCAGCATAAACACGGCTAATATTCTCAAGGATAAACTCGAATAATGTTACAGACTCATGCATAACATCGGCTCATGTTTATTCACAGAGTCAAGTATATACTCGACTAATATTTTACCAACCACCTCAAGTATAACCAACAGTCTTAAGTATAACCACGTCTGTTAGCTTCAAGTATAAACGCGATGTTACTATTAGGTTGGTGCAAAAATAATGTCGTTTACTCACATATGTTACTCTGTGAGAAAACGACATTATTTTTGCACCAACCTAATAACAGAAGCAACTATAAACACTGCAGAGGTTTACCTAAAGTATCAAATCTAAACTCGACCAATATTTACCAATAGACTGAATTATAAACGTGATTGATATTTAACAACAGATTCTAGTATATACATGACCAATATTTAACTGTAACTCAAGTCTAATAAAAATGAACAGTTTTTGATATTTGATTGCTCAAGAAGTGTTGAAATGTCGTAAAATCAGAAGTGTTGAAATGTCGTAAAATCGACTAACCAAACTAACCTTTCGACATACGGGGAATCCAGCAGTTCAGTCTGCCTTATAATATAATATGACAGACCGAACGGTTGGACTATACACACAAACGATTTGTTTAATGTGGTAGCTACACATTTTGGTGTGACAGTTTGACGTGTCCATGACATCTGAGCCAAACCGAAGATATTGATAGCACATCTTCAGTGTTGACACAAGGGTTTTTACACATTTTTCCAATTTTAAATTATTGTGTTGATGGCATCTTGTTTACTCTTGCTTCCTACCAAGTGAGGTAGAAAACTCTCGCATGTGTGTATGCACGTATGTGTGTGCATATATATATATATATATATATATATATATATATATATATATATATATATATATATGCACGTATGTGTGTGTGCATATATATATATATATATATATATATATATATATATGTATATGTATATGTGTGTGTGTATGTGTGTGTGTGGTTATAATTTAAAATGTATTTATACATTTCAGTCAATATGGAAACTTGAGCTCTCCTAATTATTAATGACATACGTAAAAATTTTCAAATAAGTCTTATGCTCTTTGCAGTTGTGTCACATACTTAATCAATTGATTTTTTTCTATTTCTGGTATGGACGGATAATTTAGTTATCAAAGTATATTTAAAAAATACTTATGATCTGAACAGCCATGATTGAATTTTAAATTATTTGCAAAAACATATTTTTAAATAAGAGAGGACGCTGAATCAGATCATAAAGTCTTCACAAAATAAATAAATGTAATAAATAAACAAAATTCAAATTTTTTTTTCAGATGTTGAGAAGTGCATCATGCAAATATTTAATTGTAATGTCGATCGCTGTCCCCCTGATTACACTTTTCTCTCCCTGCTCATTGTTAATGTTTCTGTTTCTAATTCTTCCACATCCTGTAAACCCTTGCGTTTTAATGGATTTACTGCCTTGTTGGGGGTGATACTAATTAAAAAACAACAAAAAACATAGGCTTTGAAGCTGGCTGAAAAGCATCGAGCCGGAAAGAAATTGAACAGGCGAGAAATGTGAGAACTGTAAATAGATGAGATCTCGACGCCAGTCTAATACTGCACTTAAATACAGTGTCTTAGTACCATAGCGAAGAGCTCGTCCGAACAATTACCATGAAAGTTGCGAATTTCATTTTTTCGTCATATAGAAAATATTGGTTCGGAGCCGAAGTTGTGGCAGCTTCATGATTCTATCTTTTTCGGTGATGTAATATTCTAAGTGTTATTTTTAGGCTTTCAGAGAATTTTATTTCTTCCCCATAAGAGAATGTTGTAGGGGTCATAATCCTAGCCAACTTGTAGAAAATTCTGCCGAAGCCGCAAAGAGAGGTATGGTCTGGTGTTGTCCTTTTGGAAGGCGACAACTTACCAATCAGCTAATTACGGACGCTTGTCATAGACCAACTGGGAAGTGTAATTCTCTAAATTCTACGTCTTATTTTGAGGAAAGGAGCTAGCTACGCGTAATGACCTTCTAATACCATCAGGTACGCAGCATCATTATATGAGGATGATGAACGGCTTTTGTAATGTTTTATACTGGTTCACTTCTTTCTAGCCAAGACAAAACATAACTTTGTCAAATGATGAAATTGCAAATCATTTACATCTTTTATCACCTTTAATGCAAAAAAAAAACCCTTACAATTTGCAATCCACACAGAAATCATACAAAAAGACGCATTAAAATGTTATCTTTCAGAAGATGTTTATATGTCATAAATTTCAGTCACGTGTGAAACGAAAACCTATGTTCAAATGCTATAAACTTTTGTTCCAAACTAAGAGTCCGATGTTCATTTATCGATTGCACTTTCATTGCGATATGAAAAAATTAATTGATTGATTGATTAATTAATTAATCAATAATAATTATCTGTAGGTGTTGATATGAAATCGTGTATAGTGGACTATTGATTTGATAAATGAATTAATGAATAATTCCGTCATAATCATCTTTATCGTCATTATTCCCGACACTTGTGGCCGTAGGGTAACTGTATGGCTCCTTTTACATGTCTCGGTAGGTATTCATTTATGCGTTGCAAGTCTTGTAGCAGGCCTGGTGGAGTCCATTCCTATCGAAGCCAGACCAGACCAGACCACAGCCGATGTCTTCCAACTTGAAGGATTGCCTTGGTCATGGAAACTTTTTTTCGAGGATTCCCTCTACCAATTGCCATTGACTTCAGACTAGGAAGCCCTGCGGCTATCAATGCCTTATCGCCGACTTCGATAGACTGCAGGTACTCCAGTCCCATATGTAGATTTAGTATGGACCCTGTTGAAACTTACTATTGTTACTGGCTCTCGACTGAAATCCTCACTGGTAAGAACTTCGGAACGTCTACACATATAGTTGACCAAGTAGTTCGGTGAAGAACTAAGGGATTTAAAAAAATTGTTATCAGCTGCACCTCGGAGTAGATGCAATGGCTTAAATATAAAAATCATCACTATTAATCTTTTACTTTTGATTTCTGGTGCATACTCATTTCTTTCCTGGTCCAGCCAGAGACCTAAGGTAAGAAATGGGTTCATGCCATGTTCTACTGATCATCTAATATCATACACATATTACAGGGACAAAGCCCTTCGTTCTTGTGATTATTATTATTATTATTATTATTATTATTATTATTATTATTATTATTATTATTATTTTCTTTGATTTCTGGTGTTTACAAATTTCTTTTCCGGTCCCGCCCAGGGACCTAAGGTTAGAAATGGCATCATGAAAAAAAAAAAAAATACATCGATAAAGCCCTTCGTAAAGTGTGGGCTGTACTTGTCAGAACAATTTTTTGTATCTCTTTGAGGCATGGACTTCCAGGAATCCCTTCAATTAGTCTACTGGAATCTTTTCCAACCAATCCTAGGGCTCCAACTACAACGGGGATTATTGATGTTCCCATATGCCACATTTTTGAGATTTCTATTTCAAAGGCGTTGTATTGTGACAGCTTTTTGAATATCTTCAAAGATTGCAGTCAGCAGGAACTGCCATATCAATAAGGAGGCACTTTTTGTTGCTGTTTGTGGTCTTAATATTATTAGTAGTATTATTATTTCCTTTGATTTCTGGTTCCAAACAGAGACCTAAGGTCAGAGATGGCATCTCCTACTGATCAAGCAAAAACAAAAC
Source organism: Acanthosepion lycidas (assembly GCA_963932145.1). Taxonomy (NCBI): domain Eukaryota; kingdom Metazoa; phylum Mollusca; class Cephalopoda; order Sepiida; family Sepiidae; genus Acanthosepion; species Acanthosepion lycidas. Next base: position 82,496,203 of record OZ010571.1, on the reverse strand, counting down.
AAAACTAAGTTCACACATATTTTGCATCGATAAAACCATTCGCAAGGTGTTGGTTGTACTTTTGAGTACAACTTATTGCATTTCTTTAAGGCTTTGGCTACCAGGAATCACTTCAATGAGTCTATCGGACCCCTTTTCCATTCAACCCGAGGGCTACAACTAGAATTGTTGATGTCCTCATGTGCTACATTTTTGAGATTTCCGTTTCAAGTTCATTGTATTTGATGTTTTTTTTCAAAGATACATTATTATTATAAGTGTTTAAATGCCATATAATATAATGTTAAAATATAAATAATATTTAATTGATAATATAAAGTAGTATATAAATATATGTATAATGTTAGCTTAATGCGCGTAATATTGATTGCTGAATCAAGTACACTGACAAGAAAAATAAATATTTATTATGTAAAATAAATGATTTTCAGCATCTGTATGCAGATGAATTTTTGTACATAACTTTACTGAGACAATCAAATATGGAATAAATTATTACTATAAACGTTATACAATTTAATGGGTATACATGATTGTGACGTTCCTGTTTTTTTAAGCAGTGAAACTTATGTGTACCAGCTTAGAGATCGAAAGACTCAATAAAGAAAATGTAGATCCCAACAATTTTTAAAAAATCATTTCGCCGCCATGCATGGCATAAAGCCACTAAGACACAAAGTGTTAATGACAATGAAAGAGAATAAGAAGACTTTACTGAGGAGAAAGAAGAATAAAATCAATGATGGCGACTTTTTATATGATTTATACTAGTAATTTTTAACCAATTAATGATTTGTTTTTAATCCGACATTATTTCTTACGGCAAACATAAAGTAGGAGTTTCGTTTTGGCGATTTTAAAATTTACAAGCCATTCCTTGCCCAACTTAACAACTGACTGGCGTTAAGTTTCCAGAGCAGCTAACAGTTTTACTTTGTCAGACTTACTATTTTAAAGCTCACACTCAATATAACGTTTGCCGTAAGAAATAATGTCGGATTAAAAAGAAATCATTAATTGGTCAAAAATTACTAGTATAAATCATATAAAATATCACTTTGTATAATATCAAAAGGATAATGCGCATGGACGTCTGTTATACATGATTAACTATTAGAAGTAACCACACACGGTCAGATGTCCATATACAGGGTTGATGGTGCACTCTGTTCGGTGGGTTTGCAAACAGTCCATGTTGGATATTAATGGTAATTATAAATATAGGAACTAGAGGAATATATTCATGAGGATAATTTGTTATGTGTATCTGATGATGACAGTAAACTTTCAAATCAAGAATATTAATAGAAAGATTATAAATTATTTGGAATTCTGCCCTAAATGATCAAGAGGTCTTAACGTTAAAACTAAATGATTGAGGTTACACGGGAATGTCATATAACGATAATATGCCGTAATCCAGAAAAGGATTTGCTGATTTGACATTAAGGTTAAATACTACTTTTGACGACATCATCGAACCACTTTTTGATAAGGAAATAATAAATAAATATTTGCCTGTATGATTCTAAAGGGAATTGATTGCAAACCACAGATGACTTTGCTGACGTCTTGTCAAGAATGTTAGAAGCATGAGGCTAATTGGGCTTCATTAAAATTCATGGCCTAGAAGATAGACAGGTATTAATGTTATTATGGGATGTAGAAGATAGGTAAGAATGAGACAGTTAAAGAAACGTTGAAATCTCTAAATTTAACTCATTTTCAATATCTGTTTCCAGATGTTTTTCGCATATTGTTTTTCATCTAATTCTCTCTTGTATTTTTCTTGTGTCAATTCTTATAGAAGTCTTTCCGACATGTTTTTTCTTTGATTTGCAAGGTGCTAGAAATAATGCTCAGTCACTCTTTACGAGAAAAAAATTGTTTATATGTAAAAATTCTTATATAAATTCTCTTAACACTTCAGTTTCCATTGTTCCACTATCGTAATTTATATTCAGACAAATTTCTTAATAGCAGATGCGTATTAACATTGATTATTTTATCGACAATATACTTGGAAATACAAAATATGTTTTAATCATTTCTACCCGATGAAGGGCTTAATAAGAGTGAAACACGGAGAAAACAGACAGAAAAGACAAACTTCAAAACGACAGATGTCGATGATTGACGTTACATTTTAAATTTTCAAAGTCGTAAGAAAGCAAGAAGCCGGAAATGACTTTCACAATTGAAAAGTGTGAAAGAAGAAACCTTAAAAATAGAAGTGGAGGTTACTTTTTATTTTTTTGTTTTAATCAGAGCCGAGTTCGAATTCCAGTCGAATCCATTACATTTATTTACGTTTTAATACCTTGGGAAAGGTATGAAACCTCTTCTCCCGCCTCCCAGCTAAATAGCAGTTCAGACCGGGTTCTGTAGACTTGGATGGCAACTGGTCTACCACAGAAAGAAAAGGCAACCTACTGCGGGAAAAAATCTGGCTCGTCAGTCATGTATCGAAAGATACATGATCGCCTAAGCGTGTATCACTGAACTAATCACACCATGCAACTTAGTAAAACACGAGGGCTTACAGGGTGTAGAAGAATTAAGAACAGAAACCTTAATGATAAACGGGAAGTAGAAAGAGTAATCAGGGTAACAGTAGATAGCGATTGACATTGCATTTCAGTTTTTGTAGATTAAAGTTGGCTGGAAAGCACGGGGGCGGAAGGGAGTTCCATAAGAGAGAAGTGCGAGAGAAGAAACTGTTAGCATAGAATTTACGGCTACATCTAGCCAGCTCAACACTTAATTGATAAGATCTCGACGCCAGTCGAGCAATGCACTTAAATTCAAAGAGTCTAGGTACCATAGTGAAGAGCTCATCCGAACAATTAGCATGAAAGAACTTCTATAAATTTCAACACTGCTTACACATAGTGTTAAACTACAGTTAATGCTCGTCTGGTATAAAACAATCTATCTTAAAATCAGTTTCACTTGTCGAACAATAAGCACAAAATAGGTTAATCTATATACAGTCATTTAAATGAAAGATATGGAGTGATCGATCAAAAATCGATCCACGGTAGAATGAATGAATGCATATACGAAGACTTGAACTGCAAATAAAATTATTACGACTGAGTCGACGGAAACTGAATTGAAGTATGGGAAAACCAGACTAGACTTTTTTTTTCAAAATTAAATACCTAGCTAAAAAGCTAAGATAAGCTTTAATGCTCAACGTTTATTTGAAAGCATGGTAGATGGGCTTTGTTGTATTTAAAAGGGAAATGGAAATGTGTTTATGCGAGTAATTCTTGAAAGAAGAGTTTAACTGAAGCTAGAGAATGACATTCGTTACCTTAATTTTAAGAGATAATAAAGAAGAAATAATGAAGGGAGAAAAAGTTTTTATAAAAAGGTGCTTCAGGGAGGAACGTTAAGTATGAATAATTGGAATAGAGGTGCTTAGAGTTAGAGTTTTGGAATTGAAATCCATAATGCAAAGCAGAAAATTTATTGAAGAAGAATTTATTGAAGAAGAAGAAGAATCTATTGAAGAAGAAGAATTTATTGAAGAAGAAGAATTTATTGAAGAAGAATTTATTAAAGAAGAATTTATTGAAGAAGAAGAAGAATAATTTATTGAAGCAGAAGAAGAATCTATTGAAGAAAAATCCATTGAAGAAGGAGAATTTATTGAAGAAGAATTTATTAAAGAAGAATTTATGGAAGAAGAAGAAGAAGAAGAATTTATTGAAGAAGAAGAAAAATTTATTGAAGAAGAAGAAGAATTTATTGAAAAGAAGAAGAATTTATTGAAGAAGAAAAATCTAATGAAGCAGAAGAATTTATTGAAGCAGAAGAAGAATCTATTGAAGAAAAATCTATTGGAGAAGGAGAATTTATTGAAGAAGAAGAATTTATTAAAGAGGAAGAATTTAATGAAGAAAAAGGATTTATTGAAGAAGAAGAAGAAGAAGAAGAAGAAGAAAGAAGAGGGCAAAGATGAAGAAAAAGAAATAATATACAAAAAGTGAATCAACGAGAAGGGAGGACATACTAGAAATCAACAGAAAATTAAATGAAAGTATATACTGAAATACATTAAAGAAGGAATGAACAGCAAGAAAGAATGTGGAGTAAAATGATGCAAAAGAAGAAAACATAAAAAGGAATATTATAATATTTCTTATTATTTCGAAAATAATTTTCATATAAGAACTGTCATACGACTTTTCATAGTACAATAGTCATACGGGATTTTCTTTGATATTTTTCACTGAATTTGCGCTCCTCAGAAAAAAATAAAGGTGAATGAAGATATAAAAAATTTGAAGGACAGAATCGGCAAATAAAAGAAAATATTGAAAGTCGATAAAAGAAGTGAAAGCATCGTAAGAAAGTAGACGGAGCAGCAGGAAATAAAAATTAAAGAGAAAATCAATAAAAAAAATATCTTGTTAGAAGAAAGACAAAACGAAAACTTGAATAAAGGAGAACATATAAAAATGTTATGAGAGAAACAACTCTCTAAAGAAAAAGAAAAAAAAAACTAAACATTGAATATTTGAAAGAAGAAATAAAAATAAATGTTTGTGCGAAAATTAGGAAATGGCATATGTACATGAAATTTATCAAAAATAAAAATTACAAATTGATTTTAAAATCATTTTCCATCAGCGAAATTTGTCGTAAAAATAACGTTTATATCTTCTTTATAGGCAAATATAGTGTCGTTTCAATATCTTAAAAGTATATTATCCAATAAAAGCTGAGTCAATCAATTTTCTGCGAAATAATAGTTCCTGATTAATTTGGTGAATTGCTATCCGATTACGAGTATTCAAATATGTTGATATATCTGTAATTCGCAAGGTCAAACTGCATTGCTCAGCTTCAAAAGATTTACATATAATCAATAATAACTGATATTTATAAACGTGTTTATATTTTTCACATGCGTATGAAGTGTGATTGTGCTGCTGCTGCTGCTGCTGAAGTATCTACTAAAGACATACACACTCACGTTCTGCTGCAAAAAATTCTTCATTTTTACTGAATTGTAATGAAATATATGAATGTGTTTGAAAAGAAATGACAGACGTATAAATTGATATTTTATTTAAATCGTCTTTGCTCCTTCGACATCCTATAACACATTAAAAGCAATTGAATACAATTATAGACTAGATTCACTTATCCCGAGATATTGAAATGCATAAAGTTGATAATGAACAACTTTGACAATGAACAGCGCTAAAAGTCAATAGTATTATGAATTTAAACTTCTAGCGAGTGTTCTTTTTCTTTATGTGATGAGTTTCCTCAAGACGTTGTCGATCATAACTCTCCACAACTTTTGAAGCTCTTAATAAATTTTGCCTTTTTGTTATTTCTTCTAAAGCTTGTCTCGCATCCATTTACTCAAGCTCACTAAGTATAGTATGCATTTTTTCCTCTGGCCCTCTTGCCGTCAATCTGTTCTGTATCAGGTTTTCCAAGCCCTCTTTCCTCATTATGTGCACTAGAAACCTTAAAGTTCTCTTGCGGATGTTAAATATGTTTCGTTTTTGTATCCATTTGCTCTAAAACATCGTGGTTGTTCACATTAATCAGTCCATGGTATCCTCAGCATCCTTCTGTAGAACCACATTTTTGTTGCTTCAAGTCAATCGTCATTTTTGAAGAGATTGTCCAGCACTCACTGCTATACAGAACGATAGATATCACGTAACGTTTTAGTGCACTTTTATTTGTTTCTTGGTAAGTTTTTTTTTTTCTATTTCTTAATACTCTGTTTAACATTTTGGAATGGATCTTGGCTATCCCAATGTGTCTTCCGATATCAGTGTTGCTCTTTTAGTTTTCTGTTAGAATCCTTCCTAGATATTTAAATATTTGCTAACAGCCATGCATTCTGTCTTCTTGCAGCTGATGTGTAATCATTTTTTCTCACTATCTTCTGTAGCAGTTTTTGTAGATTTCTTTCTGTGTCTTCTATCAACACTGTGTCATCTGGATGTCTTATGGTGTTAAGATTGTAACCGCCAATTATGAATCCTTGTAGGCTTTCTAAGTATCTCAGAATCGCCAGAGTGTATAGGTTGAATAAGTTCTTATACCTCTTTCTATTTTTATAGATCAGCTGAGCACATTTTCTATCTATATGCAAGCGGTTTGCTGCCAGTATAGGTTCTTGATTATTATAATATCCTTTCCAAATATATCAAGATTGCTGAGCAGTTCCAACTGTTCTAACGTACTTTATCGAATACCTTTGTGTAATCTATAAAACACAGGTACACGCCCAGGTGCATGTGTATTGCTCTTTCTAATAACATTATGAGCATAAATGTTGCATTCCTTGTTCCAGTGTATGAGCATAAATGTCGCATTCCTTGCCGCACTGATTCTGTCCTATTTCCCGTCTGATTCTGTTGCGCGCTCAATTAATCAGAATTCTGATGGTAAGTTTTGTTATATACTCATTAGGCTGATTGTTCAAGTTCAAATTCGTTTGCAGGTGGCTTATTAGGTAATGATTTAAAAATAGATCTACGTACGTCTTGTTCCTTATTTACATGATTCGGACTATTGTCCTCATCTTTGTCACCATATTTATCACAACGTTTCAGCCGTTGTACGCTCCGGCCTTCGTCAGGTGGTTGGAATGTCGAACTAAACCCTTTATTACGCTCACTGGAGTAGACTGTTCTAGTTCCACGTGCCTTGTTTGATGGATGTCAGCTATCAGTTATCTCCTGTTAATTTTCCCTCTGAAAGTTCTCCACTGCCTCACGTCTTGTTGTTGATTAAATTCATTTTTTCTCTAATTTTTTCCATGCTGAAATCGTCTTAGGGTGCCAGCATCACTATTGCAATTCCGTCTGTCCCTGCTTCTTGTTTCTGTTCAAATTTGCAGATTCCACTTCAGATTTTAATATTTCCTGTCCATTGATATTTCTGCGCATTGCTTATTTGTTGTCTTTCGTCAAGGAAGAATTCTCCGATATATTCGTTCCATGTCTGGATGGTATTTTTTTTTTCTAATATCATCGTTCCGTTCTTGGATTTTATGCATCCTCTTGATATCATTTGTTCTGTTACTTCTTTTATTTTTATATGCATATCTGCTTTATTTGTGATACTCATTCTTTCTATTTTGGTACATTATTCGTTGAGCTGTTCCGCTTACGCTGAACAAGTCCTGGTTCAGAGATTTTTTTACAAAGAATACATAATCTATTCATACGAATCTAAACTAAAAAAAATATTGTCGGCATTAAATAACCCATTGAGGTTGATATACCGTAAAGCAAAATAAACCAAACCAAGCCTGGTTCATAATTTCAAACTAAAGTATTATAATTACGTATTTGAAAAATTATCATCAAAGATTAATTAACTGTTAATTATGACTATTTAGTTTAGCTCAAATACTGGGTACCTAGTGAGATTTTAAATCGCTGGTCTGGAGTAATGGTTTGGTTGATTTTTTTAGTGGTATATCAATCTCTAATCTTTAATGACGCAATCTAAACATTTAGTACACAATTTTATAGCTTCAGGCATTATATTTTGAACGTTAGTTTATGACTTTAACTATAGATATTTTGTACATAATTTTATACTTTCATTGTAAACGTATGTTATTTAGATATATAGTTTGTAGATGAGAAAATTGTGTTGTTGTTCTTATAAAATGTGTTGCTGGTAATTTTAATATAAGATGTATTGCTAGTAATTTTTTAAATAAAGTTGTATTGCTGGTAATATCACTGGAAAAATGTATTGTTTGTATTTGTTATAAAATGTATTGCTGGTATTTTTACTATAAAATATTTTCATAATTTCATAGTGTTTTGATTTTTGTTTGAATTTCAATATTTACCCATAGGTGAGACCCCCCTAAAATATGATACCACTTCGGGTCAGAGTGAACCTGGGAACAACAGCAAGATGTGTTTCCGCGCACCTCAAAACCGCCAATCTCCTAATCTCCTGTGGGATGTAGTTTATCATCATGCCAAGGAATGTCAAGTATAATGGTCAACAAGACAAGCCTTTTGCGCTCACATTCAGCGAAAAATGTTAGAGAATCCCGTGCGACCATTCTTACTATGAAAACTTGTGTGAAAAGAAAAATTGAAAAAAATCTAGACATTCAATCCATATATTTTATATAATTAATGCAATATGGTATTATATATAAATAATGAAGAGGTAAGTTGAGATTTACGAAGCAAATGTTTCAATTATAGATATGACTTAGAGGTTGATTGATTTATTTTTTTACCGCTTATCAACTTTTGTGAGATATTTAAAGCTGATATATATATATATATATATATTTAATTTAAAAATAATATTTTTTCTTTGAAGATATTACATTAACAATTTTTTTTGAGATAACAATGAATTTCCAGTCACAATTCCTACATTGCTGGGAGAGAAGATGTGGATTCATATCTTTCCCAACTGTATTTGAGCATAAGTGAATTTAACAAACTCGGCTTGAATTGAAACGGATCTCCGATTTCTTATTCCGGGAAACTATCCCTAACAGCACCCCCACATCCTATGATTTAGGAGAAATCAGCCTAATTATTGAAAATATATTTGTTTAACTTTTATATATTGCTGGCATAAAACCAAATTATAATATTACCTAAAACGGTGTATTGTTAGCGTTTTTATCTTTCTTTCATTTCTTATCTTGAAAAAAAAAAGCATTAATGGCCACTCGAGCAAGTGAAAGAGTAATATTAATGTTCATTGTTTTTGTCTTTTTCAGCTAAGTCTCTTCTAATCAAGTAAGCGTAGTGCAATCCAAAACAGAAATTTAGAACTGAACACATTCTACGCAACTATCCCCTGATTCAACTATTTTACTAAAGAAAATCAGCTCACAATTTGGAAGGATGAAAAGGTCAATAATTCCATGAGTAAGACTGACTACAAAGTCACCTGAAGAAAGCCAGAGATTACAACTGTCGAAACATTGTCAGGACAACAACAAAGATAAGCATGTTTGCTGGAATAGAAACACTTATAAAAAATGCTAAATTTTAAAATTCCGAAATAAAATTTGTTTGATACTGAAAAAAGAAAAATGTAAATGATGTCTACAATATAATTCAATTCCTTGTATTTATTAGAAAGATAATATAGATTTTGAAATAAAATTTATTTCAGAATGAATACAAAAAATGTATAATAATTCAGTTTTGTGTATTTAGTAGAAATGAAATATAGATTTTGAAATAAAATTTGTTTCATAAGGAAAATATGCAAATAATGTTTACAGAATAATTCAGTTTTCTGTATTTGATAGTATTGAAATATAGATTTTGAAATAAAATATCTTTCAGAATTGAAAGAAAGAAAAACGTAGAACAATGTATCCATTAAAGAATTATTTTTCATATTGTGATCAGGTCTGCATAAAAAAATATTGGATGGCTGTATTTTTCTTTGTCCTTTCAGGGCATTTTTCAATTTGCGAAATATCCAAAAAACTCACAGGGAGGCCTTACATTTTGGTAATAAAGTTGTTCCTGATGGATTTCACGGCAAGGAACTCACGAACTCCCAAAGCATAATTTTTCTCATAACTAAATCTGTTTGAATTTGTGGCATTGTTTTCCTATTCATATTCAGTTCTGCTATCTTTCTATTCGATCTGAGCGCACAGATTTGCCCTCTGTCCATATCTGTGTTTTACACTGCCCCCTTCTTGGGCCATCATGCACATTTTTTTCGTTCTTCCTCGAAAAACTCAGTGTTTGAATAGCAAGTTCACCATCAACCTTTTTAATAGCGCTATATTTTCACTAGCACTTTTACCAATCTTCACACAAAAAATATTAATCCATTACTTCGGAGGCCATTCACTAAATTTCCATTAATATTACAACATGAACTCGTACAACTTCCTCTAAACTGTCGATAATTAATGACTTGTATGGTTTGCTTATCATGAAAGCGGAATTTGGGAATTAACCGGATGTACACTGGTCAAATATTTGCGTGTATTCTGACCCCAGCAACACTCTATGGTTATTCCGGGATTTAAATTGGCACATCTCGTATAAGTCACCAAGCAAATAACAAAAAAGACTTTTCAAATTTATTTGTTCAAAAAATATATTTTTCCATACAATTTTCTGTAATTTGTCGTGGAAATATCACTAATATCAATGTGAATTTATCTTATTTTGATTAAAAAGATGAATACTTCGGCCTTCTTCAGGTGTCTATTTCTGTATTCGGTAGTGTTTCGATCTTTATCGAATAAAACAGTTGTCATACAACATTCCATGCTTATCGGATATTTTATGTCAGTTAATCGTCACCATTCTTATTTAGCTTTATGTCAGTGTGCGTGTGACTTTACAGCACTACCAGACTCAGGGATTGAACTCACAAATGCCAGAGATCGAAATCACAAATGCCAGGGATCCAGATATGTCTTAACTAACTTTCCACTGGAAAGCGGAATGAGTATAGTCTCTCGCCATTGATTGAATGAGGTGCCTGGTTCGAAATTCGAAAGATAGTAACCGGATATGTATAGAGAGACCTGAAGAAGACTAAAAGTTATAATGACGGAAACGTTATGATCCTAACAGCTAGGGTGACCATACGGCGTCGAGCGGCAAAGGACATGACGATAATTCCTATATCTAAAAAAAATACCTACAAAAATTAACAACTAATGTTAGTTCTGTAAAATGGTGGAAATACTCAATTCTTAATCTGAGCTGGTTCTTGTAAATGTAGAGCATAACAGAAAAAAAATCAGGTACTTTCCGGTTCTATAAGAAACCGACCATTTTCTTTTACAGTAAGATTCACCCTATACAAGGCCCGGGGTGCTATTCGGGTTAGAGGTTTAAGTTAACGGGTAGTTTATGTGGATAGGAAGGGAAGATAACGGTTAACTCTAGAGTTGAACAGGTTAAGATAGCAGTGATCGGGAAACATCTCCTTGGGAGCCTGTTCCACAGAGAAGCGGTTAACGGGAAACCCCAGTATATTTAGCGATGGGTGGTATAACTGAATTCCGATGGGTGATTAAAGTATTACAATACGCTGAGTCGACCTTCCAACAGGGTATTGATCGTTATCATTTCTAATTCAGTACTATATATATATATATATATATATATATATATATATGTGTGTGTGTGTGTGTGTGTGTGTGTGTTGTTTGTATTTAAAATTTGTGTATATAGGCAGCAAATTCTCTTTTAGTCATATCTGATTGAATAAATTACAGATACGTCTGCTAATTTATTCAACGGACATGCCCAAAAGAGAATATATATATATATATATATATATATATATATATATATATATATATATATATATATATATATATATATATATATATATATTATTCATGGCAATAAGTCTCATAATTATTTCAACCTAAAGAATGCAGTTTTAATTAAAGAAGAATGTAATTTATTATTTGTTGAATTTTTTACTGTGTGTTAGATCAAGTAATTTTTACTGTAATTATACAGGCATGTTTTAAAAAATTCTTCTGTTCGATTGCAAAAGAAAAACCTTAAGAACTACACTTTTCATAGAAAATTAATTTTCCTTAAGTTTTAGCGGATAGACTATAATAAAGTAAAAAAATCAAAAAAAATCTAGGAAATTAAATAAAAGAATATATGAACATAAAAGGGATTTTATGCAATAAAACGCTTAGTGCATTAGAACAATTAACTTTTAGTCTGATCTGGCATTTGTGCATGATAGAAGGAGTGAGGTATTTTCTGGCGCTCTGGTCGTGCGTCTCGAAAAGGACTTCCAATCGGTTGTGAAATGGGGCAAGAATTGGCTGGTCAACTTCAACGCTTCGAAGACAAAACTGCCCTCTATTAATCATCACAGAGATCCTTCCCTGCCCTCCATTAGAATTTCTGACGCTCAACTTCTCGAGAACAACTCTCTGCTCGGTCTCACGTTGACTGCTGACCTGAGATGGAATAAATACACTGAGTCAATTACTTCGTCCACTGCAAGGAAAGTTGGTTCCCTGTGCCGCGCCAGGAAGTTTTTCTCCTCGGAATCGATCCTCCAGATCTACAAATCAACAATTCGCCCTTGCATGCAGTATTGCTGCCATATATGGTCTGGTGCCCCTTCTGTTTGCCTCGGGGTTCTTGATAGGATCCTGAGGTGGATATGCAATGTATTTGGCCCTGCTCTGGCATCTCGTCTACAGTCACTTTCTCACAGACGCGCCGTCGCCTCTCTCTGTCTGTTCTACAAATACTTTCATGGAAATTGCTCCGAGGAGCTGTATTTGCTGGTTCCCAGTCGTCATGAGTTCAAGCGTCTTACGAGGCTGGCATCCCGCTCTCACCCCTTCACTGTCGAAACTCCTAAATGTAGCCGTCTCTTCTACTCCAATAGCTTCATGTCTCGCACCTCTCGCCTGTGGAACTCCCTTCCCTATTCCTGTTTCCCTGAGAGCTATAATCTCCAGTTATTCAAGAATAATGTCAATCGATATCTCCAGTTACCTTGATCTATTCACTACCCTCCTCCTCATCCTTTCTTCTATCACTCCTATCTGATCTTGCTCTAAATTTTCTGTAACCCCTTACGTCCTAGTGGCTTCCCGCCTTGCTTGGGGTGAAATGCTTAAAAAAAAAAAAAAAATGTAAACGACCGTTTTTCAAGCATAGGTCGTATAAATGAGTTCCGATGAGTGATTGAAAAATTACGAAACTCAAAGAGGGACTTCGATAAGTTGATAATCCAGTTTTAATTAAAACAGAACGTAATTTATTAAATTGAAATAAGGGTATTAATTTCTGAATATTCCGCGGTAAATTTACTTCCAAGATCATAGAGCCTGTCACCTTTCTTAACAAAAGTATCATTATGAGAATTTGCGATAAAGAGATGTAGAATACTGAATGAGGACCACATCGGACGCCAGAAATTTAAAATTAAAATTAAAATTTAAGCAACCGTGCAACATTGGTTCTCTTGATATACAACTATAACCAACATTTATTATAATCCTTTCCCTCCCTTTGCTAAGAATTATGTCATGTCGAGGTACCCAATAAATGATTTTTCGAAGCGTAGCTAAGATGGGGGACAAAGGCGAAAGTGTTGAATACCCTGTGGGCAGCAAAAGTATAGAGTACGATGGATAAATTGTCGTCTAAATTACGCAAAAATTAAAATAATAGGGACATTTTAATAGATATATTTGCCAAAATTATCGAAAAATATCTTGAAATACTAAGGAGTAAATGTATTCAATAAAATCGCTATTGGCATCAACCACAACCTCCTCGCGACTATCAGATTTATTCACCAAAATTACAGAAAATCTTCGGAATCTCATGCATATCTGCTGAAATGTCTTTTTCTTTAAGTTGTTGAATGCTGCCATAATCTCTGCCTTCAGTTCATCTTCGGGATTCCAAGGTGGTTTTGGTCTCTCCCTCAACTGCACCCCGGACATAATAATAAAAAGGGGTTGCAGACTGGGGAGTTAGGTGGTCAGATATCTGGGGTGATGTGATAGTAGAAACTGTCTGACAGCCATGACTAGTTTCTAGAGTCCTGTTGCCAGACATATGGTCTTCCAGAAGCCATCCACTTGACCCAGGCAGCACTACCTCCCCAAGGCAATGATATGGGCCTCTGTGTTGAGTATCTGCGGCTCTGTGGGAAGATGAATGGAGGCATAACGTTACTATCACTAGTGATCACTCCAAATACCATGATGTTGACTGGATATATCATACAAATCTTTCCGAATCCTCTGCACTGTCCTCAGATTGACACCCAAACACTCTGAAATGTTCGTTTTGGAGCTTCCAGAGCGAATGCCAAGCAGTACAGTTGACTGTTTCTGGCGGAGTGAATTGCTTCATGGATATCTTTTTCTCACAAACGGTGCCTAACTGACCCCACTATACCGTGCAGTTGACAAAATGAAAGACAAACAACGCGCATGCGCGAAATTAATGATATAAAATGGCAACAATTTAGCCATCACACCCTGTATATATGATTCAATCAATAAAAATGTTATTTAATTTGAAGAAGTCAATTCGGAGAACGAAACGCGTAAAAGAATTCAATTAGCCACGATTAGAGTTATCTGTTGAGTTTATACATCATTTCTGTTTTTAATCATTTCACCCTAAGCAAGGGAATAAAGAATGCAAATGGTTACCGAGTGTTAGAGAATATGGGAAAACCTACTATTAAGGCGAGAAGAAAATAAAGGAACAACAATCAATTAAGGTGACAAGAGATAACGACTAACATACTCGCATATATAAAAAAAAAAATACGTGCAAGAAAGCTCCAATGTTGGCAACCTCTCTGAAAGTAATGTAAAATTTAAAATGAAATATAAAGAGCCTAATACATACATATATATATATATATATATATATATATATATATATATATATATATATATATATATATATATATATATATATATATATATATATGTATGTGTGTGTGTATGTATGTATATAATAACATTTTCAGGCACTTACCTTTCTGTTTTCTCGCTTGACAGTTTCATTCAGTTCGACAGTCTTGGTGCAATTCTGAGTTCTATGCACGTATTAATCTTCAGGTACGAGTTGATGTATAGTTTGGGGAAAATCAATGATTGAGTCATGTGAAATTCGGAAAGCATTTGAGCACCTCCTCCCTAAATAAATCGGTACATTTGGAATCATTTAAAATCGTTTTCGTGACAAAACAAACCTTGTAATAGGTTAGGAGAAATAAGAGGAAACATTCAAATTGATTGCAAACAACCGGGTCAGAGTGAACGACAATGCTTTTCAGAAATATACTCCAATCACATGCCATACAATATTTTTTTTAAATACGTACAATTAAATTAAAAAAATAAATAAATAATAAATCAAAATAAATTATTAAATGATTATTTATATCACTTATCCGGAATATACCGAATCTTGATTGTCAATATATATTTTTAAATTATTTTAATATTTTTTCTGACACTAAGAAATATTTTCAGCATCAATTAGTTTTTTTTCTCTCAGCAGTAATGTGTTACTTGTTGGATTAGCCACTCATTATATTATGGCTCACGGCCATGTCACATTGATACACTAGTCCCCATATGTTCACTGAAGTTAAGCAACGTCGAGTGTGCTCATTACCATAGATAGGATTATCAGGTGTTGTAAGCTTGGATGTGTGAGTGGTGTGATGGCTAATCGCTCGAAATTTTGAATCAGTGAGCCGGGTTCTAATTCTAGTTGGGTTCGTTATATTCAGTTATGCGCTAATATCATTGGAAAAGGTATGAATCCACATCTCCTACTCTCAGATATGGATTAAGTAGTAATAATTATATCACTAAATCATTATTATCTCCATAAAAAATCTTATAATCTAAAAATATTTTCGGGATTTAAATAACCTACAAGGGATTGATAAGCCGCGAATCACTCACTCAATATATATATATATATATATATATATATATATATATATATATATATATATATATTATAGTATGATTATTTAATAATACGTTTTCATCGAGACAGAGAAATTAAAATTAAAATTTTTGTTCCATTTTAAAGGGATGTTGAATAACTTCAGAAGAAATGATTTACTGAGGAATGTAGTATTATATTTAAGAGTTTAAATTGGAGAGGGTATGCTATTTCAAAATGTTAAATGGGTCCTGTATGTTTTACCCAATTAGGAAAAAGGGTCTAACCTAAGATGGAAAAATGAAAATGTAGGTTAAAGGTTTGGTGTGGGGACGTAATTTCTGCTTCCGATACGGGCTTTACTGTATGCGACGTGTCATCCTGTCTAACATTTTTTCCAGAAACTTATACAAGATACATTAAACTGACTGCTCTTTCTTTTTACTTAATATATATATATATATATATATATATATATATATATATATATATATATATATATATATATATATTATATATATACTTTTTGTTGCATGTACAACATGCGTTAATTATTGCCACATATAATCTTGGGTTTTGAATTAACTAAAATATTTTAACATAATTTCACGATATCTTTTTTTGTTATTCTAGTCTATGCAAGACATGGGTGGGCGGGTTTTCTATTAGATAGCAACTCTGAATGAGAAATCATAGAGCCGAGTTCGAATTGCTGTTGGGTTCATTACATTCACTTTCTTGCAAATACATTTGCAAAATTTATTAATCCAGTTCTTATCTCCCAAAATATGGGTTAAATAGCTGGCCAAACTAGACTCTCTAGCTGTGTTTGACAGCTAGACCAACGTGCTTAATCTAAGTAACTCATGTGATAAAATTTGTGTAAGGATGAATGTAATAAAGTATGCATAAAAAACCCCCAACTAATAATGCATTTATAACAGTTGAAACTTAAAGAACAACTAATATGTTTTGTTGTTCGGATTAACATTCTCAAATGGAAAGTGCAATCGAAAACGCATATAGGACAATTTACCCTCATCGATTTAGTAAAGTATTTGGTTTGAGAATTCAGAGTCGCTTACTGGGCCGAACACCTATAGAAGTCAGGAGGTTATAGCAGCCGAAATACTGTGAGAGAAATAGTCCTGATAGCAAAAAATGGCGTTTCTCGTAACATTTTCTTTCTTCCAAACCAATTTAATAACGTTTCCCCAGCAGAGAGAAGATCCTGAGTTTTCTCCAGTCTTGGGGAACAGTTGTTTCCAATGCGACATATTACTGGGAACGTCTTTTGGGCCACAAGCACACGCTAAATCTAAAATTGAACTCTTATTCATCGCTAAAGATGCTGGAAAAATGCTTAGGTTTATGTCTCGCTCCAGAATATACTTAACCCCTTCTGCGATGGTGTATTTTTACAAGAACCAGTTCAGATCAAAATTGGATTATTGCTACTTCATCTGGGAGACATGTGCCCAATCTTTGCCTTCCATCCTCGATAGAGTTCAAAAGAATTCTCACGGCCTTGTGGATGATGGATTATCTTCCAGCCTACAACCTCTTTGCCACAAACGAAACATTTCTGGCCTTTTTAGCGCAGATTTTTTGGCGAAATACATTCCTTGGTTCCAATAATCGAGACCGTCACAGCCAGGCCGCGCAGAGTGGATTAGTCCTCATTGCATTCGTATTCCACTGATAAGGAGAGCGTTCCACTCAGAAAGCTTCTCCCTTAGAAATTGTGGTACCTCCTGCTGAAAGGTTGCTTCCCTGATCACTACAATATAATCTCTTATTCCTTCGCTGTACACTATTACATCAACTTGAATCTTGGTGAACAATGGTAAAAATAAAGAATAATAAGTAATAACTCTGTTAGTAGGTAGTATATTTATTGACAGCATCCAAACAACGCCATAAATTGATTTTTTCTATAAAGTAACGAATAATGAGACATAAATGGAGAACTTGTTTCAGCGATGCCATAATAGAATTAAAAAAAATGCTGAACGCAAACAGTATAGATAAACGGAATGCAGAAAAGATGTGCTGGATTAGGTTAATCTGATCTCGACTCCAGAGATATTGAGGATTTTTTGTCAATTGGTTAACGTTAGATCGGACTTAGCTACGTCTAAAGAAAGAAAAATAATATATTTATTCCTGGAAAGCTTTGATTAAAAACGGATGGGAAGAATTTGTTCGAGTGAAGATTTCCGAATTAAGAAAAAGGGTCTGAAGGCTTATAGAAGAAAATATAATTATCAATTATATTCATCTTGATAAATTAACAGACTAACGATGAGCGATTTTGCTATTAACATTTATCTACATTGTCATTGAATCAGTGTTTGCTTAATTTATCATGTCGATCTAATCAATTACTTTTTCAATAGAGGAAATGTGGCATGAAAGCTGAAAGAATTCTTAGATGAGGTAGCAAAGGAGAGCACGAAGAAAGTACTATGGAAACAAAATGTATTGTTGTAAGCAAAAGATGTGTGAGCTACATATTGGGTACGTTGAAATGAAGTATGTGAGGAAATTTAACTTTCCAGATAGTGTGGCAAAAAATGATGGAAAATGTCAATAAAGAAAGCCGAAAACGCATAGAAATTGCGAAAAGTGACTTCAGAAAAAAAAAAAACAAAAAAAAAACAAAAAAACAAAACAAAAAAAACAAACAAAAAAAACAAAAAAAACAAAACAAAAAACTCAAAGCTGAGCAAATTATAGGATAATTTCGTTAGAAATGTCGAACTAGGATTGGAAAATACCAGAAGTTAGTAAGAGCAACAAAACGTACGAAGCATTTTTATATTCAATTCACACCAAGCAAGCTGACAATGCCACTAAGACACAAGGGGTTACGGGGAATGAAATTGAATGTGAATGAAAATAAGAAACCTGGAACCCGATCTTAAAAATGCAACAAGGGATAAACATCTAGTCCTTTTCAAAACACCTGGGAAGAGTGTGAACCAGGCGATAGGCGAACCCATCTACTCCGACTGAGGAGAAAAAAGTATTAGGTTGGTGCAAAAATAATGACGTAATAAATTCGTTTTTTTACGTATTTTTGAACGTCAAAAAACGACATTATTACGTCATTATTTTTGCACCAACCTAATAAATAAAATTTCACAAGTAGCTGTTTGAAGTACAGAGATGAAGTAGACTTTAGGCAGAACCAGAAACCTAATCCTAAACACGAAACGAGGAGAAGCCTGATCGTCCAAGTTATGAAAAGATATATGATATAAAAAGTTGCATTCGTTATATTACCAGGACGATTGCATCACCATCATCCTTATTGTCACGACCAGGTGTGTTCGATGGTTTGCAGCGCAGCTGAGCGCCTGACCCTTTTCCCCCACAGATCAGATATTAATTCATGCATTGTGTGTTTTAGGAAAGTAAACCTGGCGGAATCCATCCCTCTCCATGTAAAACCGACGATGTTCTTCAACTTTAAAGTGTATTTCATCGGGGTATTCTTCGTCCTTGCGGCTGTCTTCATTTTAGAAAGCACTCTGCCCATCGATGACGGGTCGTGCAGGCTGCTATAGAGCCCAGATTTTGCCAGTAGTTTAAATTTGTAATATGAATTGGCTATCCGGTTACTTTAGAACACGCTTCTCCGAGAGAATCGATGTTAATATGCATTGCAACAACCACTTTCTGAGATCAATGACTTCTAGAGAATGAAAACTGTGGGTCTTGGCGAACAGTGTAGACTGGTATCTGTCTATATTTCTGAGATGAGGTATAATGTACACTATTTACATTATTCGGACTATTGTCCTCATCTTTGTTGCCATACTTATTACAACGTTTCGGGCGTTGTTCGATTTGGCCTTCTTCAGATGGTTGGAATGTCGAACTGAACCCTTTATTTCGCTCACTGGGGTAGACTGTTCTAGTTCCACGTGCCATGTATAATGGATGTCAGTTATCAGTTATCTCCTGTTAATTCCCCTCTCCAAGTTCTCCACTGCCTTAACGAGGTATTGAACTCACACTCTTTGGGCGCTGTCACTGGATCTAACCAACGCATTGTGCCTTGAGTGTAGACTGGCGCTAGAGAATCAGAAACAAAGACCTGTACTAAATAAAAAAAAACCACATCACTTGAGAATTAAAGAAAAAACCCAGCAAAAACTAAAATGAATAGCTCACGAAGAGAAAAATATGACATACTCAAGATGCTCGTATTCCAAACTACTTCTAACAAAAGGTTAGGAAGGAAAACCCAATTAATACTGGAAAGACCGATAACAGCTAGTGTACACGAGAAACCTATATACCTGAAAATTTTTTTAAAGAAAGATTTTTTATATATTTAAACCGGAAGTAACTTTGTCTGCTGTGTCAATGAATGCCGAATGTTTCCTTATAAGGATACGGCTAATATTACCATTAGTATTAACCGTTACAGCTGAGAACCACTCTGTTACGTCCAGAAGATTGAACCACCCACATGCCGTAAGTATTCTTTCGGTAAGAAGGGCTTTCCCCTTCGAGAAATTTTTTTCCAAGAACTGCATCTTTGTGGAATAGGCACATTCGTAGATGCTTTCTTGAACAAAACAATCTTAATCTCTTCAAGTCTTGGGTCAATCGTTATCTATTCGCGATATTCATAGCCTATTTTCTCCTCTTACGTTTATATAACACATTTCGTTCAGTAACCGTCTACCTTGAGTGGTACTTTGATCTTTTATTCTGCTGATTTTAGTAAAAAAAAAAACGAAATGAAAACATGCAAGCATCATTGACTTTGTTTTAATCTTCTAAATATTGTGATCACCCACGTACTGTTATTTTGGAAGATTGCAATTCGTTTCAGATTGAAATGCAAATTATCCTTGGCATTAGAAAATTCTTCTCCAAGACAGCGGATACTAACAAGAATTTCTACAATCTTGACTAATTCATTATTGATTTCAAAACAGATTTTCTTTTCATTTAAATCTATAACTTCTTTCTAGTATATTGCCAAACAAAAAATATATTATAGTATATATTGCCTAACAAAAAATATATTATAGTATATACTGCCTAACAAAAAATATATTATAATATATATTGCCTAACAAACTATATTTAACAAAGAAAATCTATTTCATGAGTTTTCTTTAGTAAAAATCAGCATCTTAATGAATCGATGTGATTTAAGCATTGTTTTTGTCTTCTTAATCCCACGAAAATTTGCCGCCAATAATTTATCGTTGATATTTGATATTAATCGATGGCAACATATTCTTTTGATTTGCATTAACAAATCAAAAGCGCCATATTTTGAGTGCTTTGAAACTTCGTGCCATTGAATTATGGGACATTTGCGTTCATGCGTTTAATTCGATGGAAAGCTTCATCATCCCAGGAATTGATTTTATTATCCTTGTTTGATGTTAGTGTCTTCTTTCTCATGGGTGGTTGCCAGGCAACGGCACTACAGATCGAGGAAATGTTGAAGAAGTAAAACGAAACAGTTACTGCTGACACAGCAATAGTATTTCCCTAGCTGAAACCATTTGCTTAATAAGAATTGTATGGCAAATTTTAAAGCATCACGGTTATTCTTACTATCAACATAACCTTAAGGGTAAATCCTTTCGGTAGAAAAAAAGTGATTTATGTAAATATGCACACACTCTTTAGTACTTCCGTCTTCTACGCTCGGCTTCGCTAGACACTTTACGCTCTTTTTCATAGATCTTTTAGCGTAAATCTGGAAATTAAGATAATACATATTCATATGCAAATTACTATTGCTACAAGTACAGGTAAATCATCACTAATTCGGCATACTTATGACAAATATGGTGTTATATATGTGGTTTCCAAATTAATAATTGTTATGTTATAATACAGTTAACCCAACAGCTAACGACGTCATCCTACCTACAACATACTCTGTACATCAATACAAGTTGGCTAATAAAGTAAAAAGAAAAAAATAAAGGAAAATACCTTATGATAATAATAACACGAGACCGCGAGAAGCACTCTTGCATTCATTGGAGCCATAACTCGGGCTAAACATCAACAAGTTATAATTAAAATGCACAAAAAAGAAAAAAACAAACAAAGAAAGAAAGCAAACAAAGGGAAATGCTATTTGAAAGTGCTCATGCTGTAACTAGCGCCAACAAACAGTACTATCATGTCCGTATGTCGACCTGGGGAATTTGAAATTACTCTCATGTCAGATTACTGATTGAGTTGGGTCAGTGATTGCCGGATTAATAGTGGTCAACCTGTATTCGATTTGTATCACTATGTATCCGCGAACGCTTTGTTGCGACCAGACCAATTTCCTATCGACTCGACCCAAACCACAAAAATACTTGAAATTAAGTTCCCAGACCACCTGGCCATTACTGCGTTTCTTTTGAAAGAAAGACTTTCTTCAGTATCCAAAATTACTTATTCCGGACAATTTTTTTCTTTGAAATGTTTTTATTTCTTTTTCTTTTGTATTATGCATTGTGTGTTGATCCCAACAATGAGTCGTAATAGTTTTGTATCTATGTTCTATGTTTGAGTTTATTTTACATTTGGTTGTGAAAGTTCCGGATTTTCGATTAATATTAAGGAAGTCACTCTTAAATAAATTCATGAACCTAAATAAATAGTTTCTTCATTTTGGGGAAATACTTTGATAGAAATAATGTATTTTATGGAAACTCCTAGATGCAGTAAATCAATATAGTAAGATGTGAATTTTGTAAAAACATATCAGGACATATCCGGTTAGTTTTGTTATAAGTGAATTGTCGAATAAATTATTTAGTAAATTCTTCAGCTATATAAGACTACATTTTCAAACAACTGTCCTTCTGTTTACATTTCTGTGATGAAGTTTTGTAAGTAATTACACTATTTACAGTGTTCGGACGGTTGCCCTCATCTTTATTGCCATATATTTGATGTTTCTTTAAGTGATCACCTTAAGAAGGCCGTAGCGTATAACAGCCAAAACGTCGTGAATATGACAATAAATATGAAGGCAACAGTAGAAATAATGTAATGTAAATAGTGTAAATAAGTGTACTTCATTTTTTCTTTTTCAAGTGCTGAAAGAAATAGTAGGAATCTGCGTTTAGAATTAGCCTGCCATTTTGTCTATTCGGTAATGTGTCGTTTATATCTCAGAGTTTAAGTCTTGGAAGTTTATATGTATAAAATGCAACATATTCACCATTATTTACTGGATGAATTCCAAAAGTGGAATAATGCTACAAATGCATTTAGAAAGTTTTGGGAAGTGTATACGGATTCAGTGATTCCATGACATCTGTGGCTGAAACGAGTGGAAAAAGGTGATTGTGAAATATCTGATAAGCGTCGCTGTATAAGACGACCCGATATGAATGAAAAAAACTTTTGAAAGAGACCCTTGATTCATGACAATCCACCAGAGATTGAGCTTGAAACATAATGTGTCATGCTAAACTGTCGACGAACATCTCAAGCGAATTGTGAAAACTTGCAAAGATGGAATTTGGGTTTCTCAGTAGGTTTCGTTTGAGGACCACACACAGCGTCCCTTCATCTGAAGCAGTCTTTTAATAAAAAATGCCAACCTTTTATTGCATTGCATTTTTATAGGTGATGATATGGGTTTCGTATAATTAGCAGTAAACGAAAAAAAGCACAACAACAATGAGACAACAATGCCAAATCAAAATAATGACTCCAAACACTGAAGTCCTTGTTTTGTGTCTAGTGGAATATGAAAATTGTCTTCTATTACACTATGAATATGGAATATCCATCACGACAAAAGGTTTATTGCTAGCAACTTGATCGCGTAAACAAAACATTATGTCAAAAGTGTACTGTTATATTAAACAATAAATGCGTCACTCTCAAACATGAAAATGCAAGACAATAGGTATAAACCCCAGAAGAATAAGACATTTTGTATCCTCCATCAGAGTTAGCATTTAAAGCCTTTCATTTGTTTCGATCACGAGAATTTGACATAAGTTGCAAAACATTGAAAAACCAAGAAATTTTGGCTGCAGTTGTTGAAAATGAAGGCGAATTGGCTGCTCGTAAGCCTGTCTACAAAGGCACCCAACCGATTCCTCTTGGAGTCATGTTTGTTCAATACCCAGAAAATCCATTTATGATTTAAACTGCAACTCTGCTGAGTAGGCCTTAGTTACAGTTTCTGGAAGTGAGCACAGTAACTGGTGTAATCAAATGTCTGGACAAATCCAGTACGCTCTATCTCTCGGTCACAACGTCTTGTGACTCTGCGCTAGCATAACGATTGGCAGTTCCCAAATAGTTCCGTCTAACCAATTTCACGGAAAACGGTTGGGCCAACCGTGGTTTGATTCTCGGTCTCTGTCAAAAGGTACCACATGCGAGTGT
Organism: Acanthosepion lycidas; assembly: GCA_963932145.1. NCBI lineage: Eukaryota > Metazoa > Mollusca > Cephalopoda > Sepiida > Sepiidae > Acanthosepion > Acanthosepion lycidas. The sequence goes on along the minus strand of OZ010571.1, from coordinate 82,472,363 downwards.
GGCCTCTCCAGGTAGTTACTATCAAGAAATCACCTTTCTGACAAACCGAGCATAGTGAGATTCGAACTCGATTCTCATGGTTGGAACGTTGTAACTACTCGGCCACGGGCCCAAAATTTTGATAAATAATGTTTAAATAAATATAAGTTAAACAAAAGCTAAAGTTATTAGGTTGAATCATAAATAATTTTTGTTTTTGTTAATCAGATTTATTCTTCAGAAAATGAAGTGTACTTCCATTTATTCAGATATCTATTCACCATTGTTGGCAGTGATTTGTTACGAGTTACTAGGCAAATCTGCTAGAGCTTTTGCATAAAATTCCGCAGGTTTAAATATGAAAGCGTTTTCGGCGAACTGGTGCTCATTCGAGAAGGTTTTTCCCATAAAACAAATTCGCAGCGATCAAAAAGTCAATAATTGGTTTGTGCAATGTCAGGTGAATATGAGGGCATTCGGGTTCTACTTTTTTTTGTTCTTGCTCTACAAAGCCTTGCTTTGTCATGGAGGAGGTGACCATTTTCTCTTTATTATTCCAGTGACGTGCACAACTCAGTGTAAGTGTAGTTCAAATTTGTTCTTAACTTGCACGTAGGATTAATAATTAGGTTAATACATGCGCCCTTATAATTAGTTCCCTAAAACGGAAATTCCTTATGAATCCATTTGTTTTATATCTTTTTTTTCGTTTTTTGTAAAACGTGATTATTTTCGGAATACTGGAATTATAACCCAAACCATATATATATATATATATATATATATATATATATATATATATATATATATATATATATATATATATATATATATAACTTTTCAGTTAAACAAGATATCCGATTGGATTAATTTAATCTAACAAAAAATACTAAACCATGCAATAATTTTGATGATTATTGCATACAGTTTAAATTTTAAAAATTAATTTATGTCATCAAACTGAAAATTTCAACTCATGTCCGAAACCACGAAACGTCACATTTCTATTATGACTTGTCATTTATTCAGTCGGTGCATTTTGTGCCTTTGTGGTCACCAGTCCCCTCCATCTCACTATTGTGGTTTATGGTGACATTCAAGGCAGAATACTGTAATGACTTACTGGTTCCTTTTGCACCGGGGACGTTAAAGAGACGTGACTCACAAGACAGCAGGTGGTTTAAATTAAGCGTTTTCCTTCCCCTAGACTGGCGATGGTATATGGAGGACGAGCGCTGCTCAGACTACATCCCCCACATATCGGTCGTACAGACAAAATCCAAAAAACTTATTATAAAATTATGAAAAAAGACTAAAAGATAACATTATTTCATAAATAAATCTGGAGAAGATCTTTTTGGTGTTTTCTGCCTTTATTTAATATTTATTATGGAGTGTCCTTCATCTGAACATTTTTCGTTCCTAATATATTGTATTTTAGAATACTTGCATCAAAGTAGTGGTCAGATTTTTATTGAAAGAAAATACGCTTAGTATTGATATCAGAATCGGTATCAATGCTAAAGAAGCAAAAATAAACAAGCATGATGGTGTTTGGGTGAATTTCCTTAATTTGAAACCGAATTAATGATATGCAAGTATGATGTTGCTAAGGTGAATTGTCTTAAGTTGAGATGAATCAATGATATACAAGTATGATGCTCTTACGGTGAATTGTCTTAAAATGAAAAAAGCTGATTATGCAAAACAATTATGGGCCTAGAAATGAAATAATGCAATTATCCACAGATTAGCACACGTGACTCATGGAAGGCAGCATATATATTTATCTTCAGACATTGAAAATCTATTAAATTTATCATCAGATCCTAACCTAAGCAGAATTCATTTATAATATTTAGATGAACCTTTGTGGCATTTCTCTTGTATTTCTTTTCCTCTTTGCTGTATAATTTTGTCAAATATTAATCAATGAACAAATCAACAAATATTAACTCTGATCCATTATTAAAATGAACATATTAACCCAGTTTGAAAGTGAAACTGATGCAGACTCATTTTAATTTTGGAGTGGAGCAGAGAGTTCTGTATAAAATTTCTGAGGTATAATCAAACTAATCAAATGAATAAAAAGCAGCGAATATTTTTAAGTACATATTCATTATATCTGCCATAATTCTTTTTGATTTTGGGTGAGCAGGAAATAAAGAGAACTCAATTCTACTTTCAAGGATTCTACCATATAACATTGACGACAAGGACGATACAAATAATGTTATCAATGATGAGATATTAAACTTAGCATATTTGAATACTAGCAAAGTCCTACTCACTTCACCCAAAAATCTCACTGTGCAGATCTGATGCTTTTCCACGAATAAAATATACATATTTCCTGAATTGTTAGGCTTAATATCTCATTCTTGATTACCTTTTGTTGTGTCTGTATTTTACAATAATGTAGAAGGCCTGAGGGTCACTCGAGATAATAAGAGGCACAGATGCTAATCAATAACAAGGACCACTTCGCACCTGAGCCATACAAGGCAGTTGTCACAGCGTTACATCAAGCTACCTCACATATACTGACTTCCAAATATTCAAAAACACAGCATTTCGCCCTGGCCGATTGTTAACTGTGTCGCTTCCTAGTAGATATAATCGACTCGTTAATAGGAAAGTAACCATCGCATGTCCGGAACTCCGCCCACTTCGTGGAAATGATTAAAGATGCTCCCATCCTATCCAACCAGATGGTGAGCCAGGACGTGGTGAGTTTGTTCATCAAGGTACCCACGGAGGAGGCATTCTCGGTAGTCAGGAATAGACTGGCCTCAGACTCATCCCTAGGACAACGGACCAGTATATCAATAGCTAACCTAATGGAGATGCTAACTTTCTGTGCGCAAACGAAACACTTTGAAATGGGATCAGACATATATCGACAGGATGAGGATTAGCAATGGCCTCGCCATTATCGCCAGCAATGGCAAACCTATATATGGAATACTTTGAGGAAATGGCATTAGAAAACACATCAGTAAAGCCAAAGCTATGGCTGAGATACGTAGATGACACTTCATATTCTGGTCTCATCAGTAATAAGTCCAGATACTACTGGACCATGTGAACTCAATAAAATCATTAATAGAGTTCACAATGGCGAGAGAAAACAACAACAAACTCGCCTTCCTGGATGTACTAATATCTTGAACAGAGCATTTGTTCAAGACATCCGTATACCGCAAGCCTACATTCACTCAATTTCAACTCCCACCACCCATACAGTGTAAAGAAAGGGATCGTTCGCTGCTTACAACATCGAGTAAAAATCATAAGTGGCGACCCAGAAACATATGAACAAGAAATGATCGGTATAAGCAGTACCCTAAAACGTAACAATTATCCCGGGTACATGACTGCAGCTCCGACAAACTGGAATAAAATTGTGTAAGAGGATAACAACACTCAGAAAACAGCTTCAGTCTGCCTACCCTATGTGAAGAGATTATCGGAGAAAATACACAAGATCTGTTGTCCATATAACAGGACAATCTTCAAAAGTAGTTCAACACTTCGCAGACACCTCTTCCGAGTAAGACCCCCCCATAGAGGAAAACATGATTAAGGACTGTGTGTACGCCATCCCGTGCAGCTGTGGTAAGAAATATAAAAGAGAAACAGGCCGCCCCTTATAGCAAGACTGCAACAACATCGTAAAACGGTAAAATGAGGGGAAATAGAAAATCAGGCGTAGCTGACCACATATGGAGGAAAAAGGGAGATACCCACCCTCTTGGGATGAGGTTGAAATAATAGACATGAGCATCACTGGAAAATACGAAAACTTAAGGAATCAGCACATATGCTAGGCTACAAAAATCTCCTGAGTCGACCAAGCATAGAAATTAAAACAATATAAGAACCAGTAATAAGGAGTACAAGATAACGGATAAATTGCAATATGAGCACTGATAAAAACGGTTGCTTAGACATAAGGTTTATACGTCCCAGAAATTCATAAACTGATCTCCTCAAGGACACGCATTGGATAAAGGCGTTGGTTCAATCCAGTCACTAGACCCAAAGAGCTGTGAATTCAATACGAGGCTACAGCAGTGGTGAACCAAAAACTTGGAGAGTTGAGTTAAAGGGAAATAATTGAGACCTCCGGAAGAGGCATGGCATGGCAGAACAATCTATCCCGGTGAACGGAATAAAGGGTTCGATTCGAAATTTCAATAATCTGAAGGCAGTAAAGCCACTATGATGCAAGGTGTTACAGGGTGTGTAAAAATTAGGAACAGAATTATTAATAGTGAGCAGAGAGAAAAAGGAGTAATCAGGAGGTAGATAGCGATTGAGATTGCATTCAAATCTTTGTAGATTAAAGTTGGCTAGAAAGCATGGAGACAGAAGGGAGTTCCACAAGCGAGAAGTGCGAGAAAAGAAACTGTTAGTATAGAACTTACGGCTACATCTAGTCAGCTCAACTGTGAATTGATGAGATCTCGACGCCAGTCTGGTACGACGCTTAAATTCATAAAATCTTGATACCACAGCGAAAAGCTCATCCGAACAATTAGAAGAAAGTATTATATAAAAGAAAACAGAGAGGCAACTTTACGGTGGTTAATGAAGCCGAACTGCCAGATCAGGACCAATAATATTGCTGATTCTTCTATGGATCTTATCATGTTGCTCAAGATAAACAGCAGGGTTACCGGATCATATGTGACATCAATACTCTAAGCATGGATGAATGGTAGATTTATAGATATGTAAGATAGATTCCAGAGAGACAAATTGTCTCGCCCTACACAGTGAACTGATTTTCTTAGCAGCTGATCTAGCAATGGATTCAATATAGCCTTTCCACTTCATGTCAGCTGAGAACATTAGCCCGAGAAGGCGTAACGATCTAGTTTCCTGAAGGTTAGCATCAGCCATATTGATGGAAGGCAGAGAGGAGTTTCTCAGATGATTAATGGAGAGATGTTTATTTTTGGAGGCGTTAAAAGTGATAAGCCATCTTTTTTCCCAGTTGACAACCGTCATGAGGTCGCTTTGGACATCAGATGTCATTTTGTCCTTGTCGGACTAATCTGCCTTACTATCGAGCCTGAAGTAAATGGTTGTGTCTTCAGCGTAGATGTCAAGTTGAGAGCTGATGTCATCTGGAAGTTCGTTAAAGAAAATTAAAAAAAAGCGTAGGCCTAAGAATGGAGCCCTAGGAGGACACCCGCGAATAGTGATTGACTTAATGCTCCATAATCTCCCATTTTAACAGTATGAACGCATAAAGAATATTTGTCGGGCTTATTTGTAATGAAAAATTATCGGAGGTGGGTTTTGTGCAAGGTTTTCGAATGTATTGACAAACAATTCGAACGGAACTGTAATTCCCTTTTATTTTTTATATCACTGTCTACATTTTTTAATCTCTGAAAAACCGGTTTCCGTACGGTCACCTAAATTAAGCAACGTTGAGCCTGTCCAGCAGCATGATGGGTAATCGCTTGGGAATACCAGGTGTTGTAGGCTATAATGTGCGGGTGTTATAATGGATAATGGCTCGGAATTATTAATCGGAGAGCCGAGTTCCAATTCTCATTGGGTCCATTATATTCACATACACGCAAATACTCTTAAGAAAGTTATGAATCCACCACTTCTTCCCACTGCTGTGTAAGTAAAACTCGTATCACTAAACCATTATTATCTCAAAAAATAATTCTTACAATCTGAAAATATTTTATGAATAATCTGCAAAGACTTGATAAGCCTTAGAAAACGAAACACTCAGAAAGTCATTAAAAATACCTGTTGCATCGATGTGGTATTTAATAAAATGAAATAATACTAATCTGACTGTATAGGTAAGTTTTCCAGTACAATTATAAATGATTCCAGTTAACTGCTTTTGTTTTCTAGGTCTGAGTGTTGCGATGTATAAAGAATCTTCTGTTAGTAACCGTTGATAAGTATAAGAGATTATATTTTCATGCGTAAAAATAATTGCATATTCGCTGGAATCCGTCAAATTAAAGTCAGCCGGAACGAGGGTATGTGGTTTCGTATTTTTCTTTGAACGTTCGATCTTCTTACGAGGATGTCACTTCCCTTGAAGTTCGAGCATTTATACAACTGACTATTATCCGATACTATCCTGTGGATATACTGTGTATATTCTAAGTTCAGCTAGTTTCTGTTAGTTCATCAACTGACATCCTTTGAGGTCCGGTTCTGCAGTTAGTGACTTTAAAGTGCTATTATAGGTCAGCCCCTGAGAATCATAGGTCTTTTGATGTTCTGAGATGTACCCGAGTACAAACTTTTTTAGTATCTCTAAGGGTGTGTACATATTGGTGTTACCAAAGATCAAATCTTCTTAGGTCAAAGACATTAAATTCGATTAACATCACTTGTAATTCCACGCGTGATTCAAATCCTATAAATGTTGTTTTAACTGATTTTTCGAGCATTGCTTCTGCTGTTTATTTCTTTCCAGACCAATTCAGATTTATATTTATTATATAAAGCAATTGATGTAATATGTAATTCAAAATACATGATCTGATTCGAATTTAATGTCACTAATGAACCTTTGTTCTAAGAGGATGTCTTCTACATTGATCTCAGTTGGTTCTGAACTGAACCTAGATGATTTTAAAATAGACTCTGCATCTGAGCTTCAGTGTAGCCAGACGCATCAGCGGGTTGATATGGAAGGTATCCTCTAAGCCACCAGGTGCAGATTGTACCTCAAGGGATATCAGTAGCTGCCAATGATTCCCCCCACCCAAGAAAACAATAATGCCTTAGTAAACTCAAGGTTCTTAGTGAATAAGAATATGAGAAAGAGATAAAACCATTATTAAGGAGAGATAACAATAAAAGAACAGGCGATAACAATTGATGTTGCATTTAAATTTTTGTAGATCAAAGAGATGGAATATCCTCGTGAGAAGAAAAATCCCCATTCGGAGAAAACCACCAAAACCACACAGCTACTTGCCTACGTATAATAGATCAATCGAATGTTATTTGTCTGTACAATGATAACATTACACAAGATGAAAATTTTCACCATAATATTTTCTTACACGTCTTCGTTTATATGCCACGTCTCTTCAGGACATAGAGGATCATGGCTCTCCAAAAAATCCCGTCTACTGTAGACCTTATCTTGCCCCCGTCCATTCACACAAGCTCGTCAGGTAGCTAGCTAGCAGCCTTCCACTATCTCTCTTAAATAAAAAACATTTTCAAATGTAACCCAAAACTTGCTGCTTGGTCAGATCACGGGTTGTGTGCTTGGGTTGAATCGTTTTCGATATTATGCAGTTGCAATAGCCAATAAAGTCTACTGAAGAGAACTGCGCGTCCTTATTCGAAACCAGTATTTTCATTATGACAGACCTTGAAAAAAACTGTTGAAGATAAAATGCTGAGTAAATAGACTGGTTGTCGTTCTGTAACGATGTTTGGTCGTTTGAAAAAGGAACCTATGACAACGAGATAATAGTCGTTATCAGTAGTTTTCGCATAATCAGTATCAATTCTCGGCTAGGAAGTTTCTACTCAAGCTTGTGATTTTGCTCAAGGTAGTGGTGTTTTTTATTGTATAGAAAAATATATTGCAAAAAATATATAAATGTAATTTAAATAGGGAGAGAAATGACGAGATGAAAGACCGGGTGTTCGATTTAAAAGGTTGAAAGATTTATTTACTAATCATAACTTACTTTAGAAAGAAAAAAAAATATAAAGCGGGCAAAGGTCATCAAGTTTGAAAACACTTCATAGCTTTTAGGGGTTTTAAGAGATATTGTTTAAATTATATCTAATCGTATGCATTGTTCACTGCACCCGGGTTGGACAACAATCAGGATTTGTTGAACTGTTCGTGTCTTTGTTTTTCAGAAATATCTTCTGGGAAATAAATGAAAGTTCTGTTGCTTTTTTTTAAATATTTCTTCTGAATGTCTCTAAAGTTGTTGTTTTCGACAATGTAGAACAGAGTAGAAAAGTTGCGGTTGCAGGGGTAGTAGTTGTGGCCTTTTAGACACTTTTACAAAGTGAACATCAATCGTAATGTTGACGATGCGTGGTTTTACAAGGATACTCCTTGTCATTCCGAAGTGTTCTCTTTGCTGGTATTATTACACCCAGGCCAAAAACCTTCATTAGTCAAAATTTATGGGAATGTGATTGGTTCCAGTAGATTGCGCGCGATTTTCTCAAGAAGTTTTTTTTTGTTTTATGTAAGCGAAGGATTTATCAACGTCATGTTGATTTTTTGTAAATATAGGTTGAAATTTTAAGATTGATTTCACCTCGGTGTTCATCTTCCTTTTTCATGGATTTGACCCAAAAGAAAATTGTGAATACAAATACATTGTTTTTTTTGCACGAATATTTGTTTTCCATTTCCTTCTAAGGATTATTAATAAAATAAATACAATGGATCTTCTCACACGCTTGTAACCATCCTTCACAATGAAATAAATGTTTTCCATCGCTAAAGCTGAATGAGTCAAATAAAGCTTCATAAGCTTCTGGTTAGAGTTGTTACTACAGGGTGTACAGTAAAAAAACGCTGCAATTTCAGAAAGGAATTTATATAGCTATAACGATTCATGCTCAAATAGAACAATCAGCGTAGATGTTCAAAATGTTTGTCTGAATGTTCTACGCAAAGTTGTAAGCGTGGTAACCAGGATGCAGTAGCTTTGCGCAGAGTGTCAAGAGGAATTTCATTCCAAGCTTCAGTTAAGTTGCACTTAAATAAATCAATATCAACGATGTCACGACGACTGTTTTGCAAGTGAGTTAGGAGTGTTCTCCAGATACAGTAATCCATAACATTCAGATTGGGGCTTTTAGAGGGCCACTAAGATGGACGAATTAGTGCTGCTGTATTTTCTCAAAGAATGAATGTACCTCTTCTTTACTGGGCACCCTGTATATTACAGCTTGTATCAAAATAGAGAACTAAGACATGTTCTATGCAAAATATATCTTTTCATATAAAACATTTGTAATTTAATTTTTCAACTGCATTTTATTTATAAGTTCTCATATCTTAATAAGAATAAATGTTTTTGTGAAATTTTGTGAACCACATTCTTTCCTTAAAAAATTCTTATATTTTATTGATTTGAATGAAGACTTATTGCATTAAACGTTTAATCGGGAATTAAACTCTCATAGCTGCCAAATGTAAATGTGTGACAAAGTTCCACAAGTTCCTTTATATTGATGACTATATATATGATATAAACACTATTCGGAGATGACATTAAAAAATGCAAATGTATTCTACAGAAAATTGTTTTTAAAATGGAATTTATAAAGACGCTGGAATTTTGATACTGTCAGAAAATAATAGATATTAAAAATTGAAATTTGCTCCGGACTTAAATAACAATGTCGAAAATTCTTGTAATGTTTTTTCTTCTCTCTAACATTTTGAATTACTTAATTGTTTCCAGGCTTTTATATTTTATTATACGAAACTTCTATTCTATTTAAATAGATTTTGCCTCTGATAAATGAACAGGATGCTAAGAAAAGCAGTGTTCCGGATTTTCTTCAAGTACATGTATTTTATGATTGCAAATTACTTATTATTATAAAGGCCACATGTCGCAAAGTATAAAGAATATACAATATTGAAAACAGTAGTTTTAATGTAAAAGCATATATTCTAAGTTGAATCTTTATAGGCAATACTATTGTAAAAGACTTGTACTAAAATACACACATATATATATATATATGTTGCGATGGATAATTGATAGAAGACGTGGAGTAATATGAAGAATAGTTTAGGTCAAAAGATTAGAGAGATACCCACTAAGCTGCAAAGCAGAAGAGACTATCTTCTCCCTCGATTGAATAAAAAATTTAGTTCAAACTTTATTTACCCCAGAAAGTTTTTTAAGCTAGAAATCGGGATTTCCAACGCAGATATTCACAAGAGACGCCACACAATTTTCCCACATGTTTTTTTCCCAATTTCGCCTTGTATTATACGGTGGTCGGATGAAGAAAAGACTTGAAGTATCAGAAATGTGGTTTTACAGAAGAAAACTGAAGAGACGAATGGAAAAGAAGCAGTTAAAAATGTTGAGATTGGAGGGACAATGTCAATTTTAGATGCTGAAAAGTAAATAAGAACATAGATAAAAAGAGATAATCGAATGAAAAGTTGAATTTACGAAAAAAGGAAAATCTAAAAGAAAAAGGTCAAAAGAATGAACTGGTGGATGTAAGCGAAAGAAAAAAAAATGAGGGAAACAAGAGAGCGAGTGTAGAAGATAAAAATGTAACAACACCCGCTATTTCAGTTCGTTGTCGCCTAAATACGCACCTGTCGGATTTCATGCATTTATTAATATTAATTAGCTTTCGTGAGAAAAAGACGCGTTATGTACTGAATATTACTTATTAATGTCTAAGAAGGTGAGTAAAAAGTAAAGAAATAAACACTAATATTCAACTAAAACCATCAAATATAAAGTTGATGTCTACAACGATTCCAATTCCAAATCACGAGGACATATTATAGTTATGGAAAAAGAGACGAACGGATTAGTTTGATTAGATGTTCACACATATATAACATTATTTGAATCAATATTTACTTAATCGAATTTAATGCATTGTCATTTACTAAGCTTTGTTTAATTGAAGGCTACAATACAGTGAATATAAAACTCACAGCTTAATCTTATTATTTCACATGACGATCTTGTTAAATATTTCCTGACGCTGATCTGACGAATCAAGTTTAATTTGATAAAGTAATAAAACATTATAAAATAATAGAAATTGAGTATTCTGAAAATATGCGTTTCATACATTTACAAGCACAAGCTTGTGATTCGTCTCACATATACATAAATACTGTGAGAGGGAAAGAAAATTTCAAAGTTTTACATTTTGGCTCGCAGTGTAAGAATTGGAGTCTTTCGCCTCATAGACATTTTATCATATTGAATAAATTATTTCATAACTAGCATTACTTGTACAGATTTCACGGTTTCTCTATTTGAAGTTTTTGGTTCAATCATAATTCTTAATTCAATAAATGAATAAGCATTTTGCGAGTTTGACGACTATACAAAATCCCTCTTTGCATTGTCGAATATTTTTGGCTTAATAACATTAAAAAATAATGAAATTAACAATTAAATTATGTAAGTTTTATTCTTCTCACTAAACTCAAACATCGTCTCTGATATTTCATTTCCCACAACCTTTCAACGCAGTCAAAACGAAATGGTCCATTATTTATCTGTGGTAATGTCATGGCCTAACACATGTACTAACTCACTTCGTAACTAACGGAGGAGCAAACAGGATTATAAAAATATAGTTACATTTATCTAAACCATTTTCTGATTATACTTTAAAATAAAATTTTGATTTGGCATTCGAAAGAATTCTACAAATTAACAACTTTAAAATTAAATGTGTTGTAAAAAGATTTATATGTAGAACTGAAAGAAAAGTTTAAAGTTCTGGAGTCGATCGGTTCATTATCAATTTCTTAGTTTGTACCTCATTCACGGTTGCCATTGTATTTACTGTCAATGGTATTATATAAAAAAAAAAAAAGGATTTTTTCATTTAGACACAAACTTTTATCATAGACTAAAAATTAATTTTTCTTTATAATCAGGCCATTCATAGTGAAGAATAGAAGTGAACTATCGTAAACAGGCCTAATGAGAAAATATCATTTTCAAGGATTTAAGAAAACTTTTAAAATTAAATTTGCATCATTTCTGAAATAAAATTAATTGTTCTTTCACTATGATTCGACATTTCAGTTATTTAAAACCCATTAAAAAGAGTTTTCATTTAATTTGTTTATGAGAAACTGTAGGAGTTGATTCCTATCGAGCCAGCTTGTCATTTAATTACTGTTCTAAAATCGGTGTATAGTCCGAATAAATTAGAAACGCCCAGTTTGTAATGAACGCAAACACATGACGATGATGTTTACACTGAGATATGCTTTTACACACAAACACACACATGCAAACACACACATATATATATATATATATTCATCAGCGGATAAAATAATAAGAATAACAATTATATGTATTTTTGATTCCGTAGGATTTCCAACACAAGTGTACATTAAATTAGTGAAGTGTCAAATATTCTGATGTAGATTTTATGTTTGAATATTCACTTGAAAACCATATTCAGTCAGCCATCTTATCAGTTGAAAGTAACACCCACACCGTAACATAAATCACCCATCGATGGCTAGAATTGTTTTAAGTGTCTTTTAGCAGTTTGGTTAAAACGTATAATACTTTGAATGGCTAAAAATATAGCAGATGTTTGAAAATAATATAAAAAGAATGTATAAAAAAGGAGGAACACTACATGTTTTGCAATACTTAATATTTGTCCACTTTGTAAAAATTACCTCATAGTATTCGATAAATACAAAATCAAATGTGTGTTTATTCAACGAGTATAAATATGAAATAGATTTAATTCTTAATCCACAAATAATTATTAACGACACAATCTTTTTCACAATTATGTCTCAGCGTTCAATTAACCATGTGTTAATACTGATGTTATATACAGGATGTTCTATGGTGTTTCAGAAACATTCATATTTCGTAACCTAGTAATAATAGCTAGCCACTCGTATTCGAAGATACCCATCTACTAGGGCGGCTAGCCAATCCCTATTGCAGACTCTCGCTTGCTCAACACCCAACAGAGCCCACCTGTGGATTATTCAGCAATTATGCTAATCAGACCTTAGTTACAGTTTCTGGGAGATAGCGTGTTATCTATCATGTTCAACAATTTGAACAAGGCCAGCATGCTCAAGCCTTCGGCCACAATGACTTGCGCCTTCGTGCTGTCGACGGCCCACAGCAGTTCTGTCTACCCAGTTTGACTAACAAGGTAAGTGGTATGACTGTTAGACACTTTCCAAAGGCGCCGTACAATTTTTCGATCCTGTTTGGTAACATCAGAAATTCGCCTTCCCGACAAATCGACCATGGCGAGATTTGAACCCGGGTTTCATGGCCAGAAAGCGAACGTTCTAACCACTCGGTTATAACCCAATCGTAACGCAATAACAGCATATGTAGAAACAACTCGAAATTGTATGTTTAATGTCTTATGTTTTTTTTTCTTTTCAGGTATAAAAATGCATTTCACTGGAGAAGAAAATGCGTTTTGCGTGTTAGAGTGGAACAAGTCTGTGCAGCGTGAATTTGTGAGAGAATTTGCGAAAAATGAATTAACGGCAATGCAGATCTGGAGATGGCACAGAAAATTCAAAGAGGAAGCTACAGAGTATTTGGGGAGAAACTGGACATATGCCGTGTCACAAAAGGGCGCTTTTTAGTGAAAACTTCATGAAATCCACATATCTTTAAATTTCTCATTCAAATATTAATGAATAAATCTTATTTTGTTCGGCAATAAGCCCGTTTAGTTTCATTTGCATAGACTATAATAGTTACACATATATTTACATTCTAAATGATATAAAAGGTTTTAAAACACCTGGTATATTTTCAAATGAAGTTGATCTTACGATGGCCAGTGTTTGCATGCTTGAGTTAATTTTCTTTCATTTATAGTAATGGCTTTTTCCGCCACAAAACATAACTAGTTTAGAGAATAAGCAAATCAATTTTTAATCAAATCTTGGACTCTCTTGAAACAACGGTTCCCGTAAAATCAGCATAGTTAAGCGCCGTCGACATTGGTCAGTAATTAGGTGGGTAACCGCCTGAGAATACCAGGGGCTGTACGCATGAATGTGCAATGGATAACGACTCGTGGTTGTTTTATTCACTTACGCGTAAATGCTCTTGAGAAAGATATGAATCCACCTCTTCTCCATCAGCTAAGGGTTAACTAGTATCCGTAAATCTTTATTATTTCGTAAAAAATTTAAATCTAAAAATATATTCTAGGTTTAAATAACATGCAAAAGGTTGATAATCCGTGAAAAACAAATCGATCAATCTTACTCTCTTTTCAGTGTTTTTCCTCAGATACAGACAGAGGCACACACCCACACACCCTCACGCATTTAGACATTTTACTATCCGCCTGATGAGCTTACAAATGTATGACGAAATAACAAAACATTTGAATGGTTTTGATTCTCTTTTGATGAATTCAGAAAGTGTCAGAATCTCAAGACTCTCTTTCTGTATCTATCTATCTATCTATCTATCTATCTATCTATCTATATATATATATATATATATATATGTGTGTGTGTGTGTGTACATACAAGTACAAGAGAGGACACTGAGGTCAATACCGAGTGTTGGCTGTTCCATGCTTGAACACAATATTCAGGTCCGTGCTCTTAGCGTCTGGGTTTGACAGACAGGGAGATAGACGCAGGTCAGAGTTGAAATACATCCTGAAAATAAACTCTCACTTAAAATGTATAAACAGAGATTTGGGTTTTCTCAAAGAGTACACCTTCCATAAGGAGGCCCATTACCAGCAACACCGCTCCACGAATGAGTAGCCCCCCACCCCCCCAAAAAAAATTTATAAACAAAATTGTAACAGACATTTTCCCCCCTACTATATTTTTCTGCACTGACACCTAGGATTTCAAAATTTTATAAGATAGCTGGCGTATATTTACACTTATCACACTTAAACACACAAAGCATCTATTTTTGCAGACACCTTTCCCCTCTTTCCTGCTCTGTTATTACTACAATTATATTTCTATCTGTTTATTTTTTTTGCACCTCCATTTTCTGACTATTGTTTTCCAAAATAATTTTTATTAAAATATTTTATCCTTTTTTGCGGTTCCTATCCTCTTGTTTCCCTTTCATTTTATTTTTATTACCTTCTTGCTTTCTCAATCTCTACCCATCTAGTTAAATCTATCAATACTGACCACATATGGGACGTCTTTCCCACCCGCAAATTCTAAAAGCCTTTTCTCCTAGTTCAAAATCACATTCCCCCAAATTCCACACCGATAAAGACAAAACAGACTAATGCGTTCACCGAGATCATTTTCAAAAAGTTTCAGAGGCGAGGAATAAAGCAGGAAAGGATTTATGCTAATAATACCATATACAACAAATTGACACCAGCCAACAAAAAAAAAAAAAAAAGCCAAAAAAACAAAACAAAAAACAAAAAAACTATTGGTGAGTCTTCACCGTTTCACTGTTTATTTCTCGCACTGCTGATGAAGGACACAGGCGTGTCCGAAAATTCCGGACTAATAACATTAATCTTCGTGCTGTCTTGTGATTAACAATTAATATATAATTCTTTTCACACTGATCATATTGGTACCTCTTCATTTTCCCTTGTTTTTAACCAACCTATCTATTTTAAGTAGTATAAGAAGCTCATGTCTCTCTCTCTCTCTCTCTCTCTCTCGATATATATATATATATATATATATATATATATATATATATATATATATACAGGGTACCCATAAAGTCTCTTCATAATCTTAAAAAATATATTACAAAGGCAATTGGTGAGATATCTTAATAAGATTTGTTCTGTGTACTTCTTAGTTAGAAAAGTTTTTAATCACATTGCATTTGTTTTTTTCAGGTATGCTGTTGATGAAGGAGGTGCTGTCAAATGAACCCCTAACATTTCCAGCCTGATGCATTGGAAGGGATGTCCCAATTCCTTGTTCACCAGATATCATTCCCCTGGACTATCGGGTAATGTTAAAGATATCGTGTATTGGGGAATCACAGATCTAAAGCAAAAGACCACTGATGCCATTGACACCATTGATAAGGGTATGTTACTGCGAATGTGGTAAGAAATACAGTTGCTTCATGCAACTAATGGTACCCATATAGAGGTATATTAAATTCGTTAAAAAACTTCAATATCTACTACTAATTTTGTAAAAATTTCCACAGATTTGTCCGTTCATAATCTTTTGTAATAATGTTTTAAATTGTAAGTAAACTTTATGGACACTCTGTAAATATATATATATATATATATATATATATATATATATATATATATATATATATATATATATATATATATATATATATTTAATTGAAATTAAAATAACTGATCCAACGTGCAATTCTCGGATAATAAGTGTGACATTACTGTAATTATTGAACAATATAGTTCATGCCATATTCACGGAAAATCTACCAGTAAAAAAGAATTCTCTTATTGCTATATTTGTACAAAAACGCACAACCTTAAAATTTAAATTCAAACTCAGCGTTGCGACCGCACGTTCCAAAACAATAACACATTTCTCATAGCATTTTTTCGGATTACATCTATATTTTCGTTTTCCTCTTATTACTGAGAAGTAAAAACAAGAACAAAATCTACTTCCATACATGATGATGTCTGTAGGAACAGACGAAAGCTTGTAAAAATTAAAAAGACCTTATGCAACTTGAATTTATAAACGGGGATCATATCATTCATATATAGGTTCGGGGTTAATGTATCTTATTTATAAAGTTTGCGACGATGTCTTCTCGCCATTTAAATCATTAACCTCTATATTTGTTTTTTGTATGAATGATTCATGAATTTAAAAATGTATATATATTAGGTACCTCCACTTTTTCGGCATAAATTTCGATACCTAAGTTTAAAATGCATTTTTTAAAATGAAAAAACATGCTTGAAGATTTCATTTTAGCTTTACTTGAAAGTTGAATCATTAAATTTATTATTTCCATTAAGTAAACAATTCTGGTGTATTTCAGATAGAAACTATATACATTGGAATGTCAAATTTAATTTCAAATTTTTAAATTTTCTTAAAAACCGCCATTTTCTTAATTTTAAGAAATTTGTAAACAAACACAAATTTATCGATTTTAAAAATATTTAAAAAAATTTCTGACATTATTTTAGTAAAATTAGAAGATTTACTGTTAAATTAATCTGATTTAAAAAAAATATTACTTAATTATAGCATAAAAAAGTAATATACAACGAATTATTAACGATTGGTACCGTAATTTTGATCCAATATTTGATCTATGTGTTGATTGACGAGTGATGACAGCTACTACGGATGACCATAAATGAAAATTACTAGAAATCTGAGTGAACGCTTTTATTTTTAGTTTTACTGTTATGTATATTTATTAGAATAAAGGGACAAAACTCTTTTTATAATAATGGCAATTTCAGTCTACCGTACATGGAAATAAGGAACGTATTAAGTAAAAAAATTCCACATAAAAAATTATTTGAAAAAAAATTAGCACCACTAAGTTTATTAAACTTTGCAATTTTGAACTCATAAATTTTGTTTCTACTTAATTACTAATTATCACAAGGAAATAGGCTAATACAGAGTTTTGCACGATTTTTAAACTATTATAAATTATTATAATTAAAATGTAAAACAAATAAAACTTTCTCGTAAAATTTAATTATTCATCAGAAAAAATTTATTTCTTCAGGCAATAATGACCTTAATATTACTTATTTACAAAAGTAATTAAAAGCTTTTCTAATTAAGTAATATCATAGTTTTATTGGATTCATTATTTTTCAATTTAGAGCAGATTTTCAGATAGTTAGCACAAATTTGAAAAAAAAAGTAGGTGATTTACCATCTCCAATGACTCTTACTTTAAACAAAAAAAATTGTAAGGAAATAAAAAGGATTGAACGAAATTTCAGGACAATAAGTAAGTGGGGTGTAACATATTAAAAAAAAATAGTTTTTACTAAAATTTACTAAAAAGAAATATTTCAAAAATAATTTCATTCATTTGTGAATAAGTCCTGAAAATTTCATGAAAATCGGACAATTACTTTAATTTTACAAGAATTTCCAAATCAATGTGTTTTCAACGAGAAAAAGCGCAAAAAAACAATGTTATTTTAACAGCACCGCGATGACGTAAAAAAAAGAACATTTTAACCAAAAATTTCGAGCGTCTTAGAAAATATTAAAAAATTACAAAAAATAATTAAAAAATACTTTGGTCTTTCATCTTAATAATAACATAAGCATTTTGACGATAAAACTTTATTTTCGTTAAGTTTGTGGTATTTTTTTTATTACGTTATGCTGTTTTCCCGCGAAAAAGTGGAGGTACCTAATATATATATATATATATATATATATATATATATATATATATATATATATATATATATATATATATATGTATGTATGCATGCATGTGTGTGTGTGTGCTTGTGTGTGTGTATGTGTTGTTTACATGCAATTAACGATGTTTTATGGCATTTTCCGAAGCGAAACCAAAAATTCCACTGGCTTTATCATTCAAAAATTGACTGGGTCAAATTCGCAAAAAGGTCATATTCCCCAAGCTACAAAAATCGAAAACCTCAAACAACACAAAATACCGCTGAGTTATAACGTAAATTCCGTATTATCAAGGTCGAATCGGATATGTCATTTTCAACCTTTTAACACATTCCATTTTTCCAGTTTTCGTATCTTCTTTCAAAACTGTTTGAAGGTTTATGCACCAGCGGTTTCTTTACACACACTCTTATTTATATTTATCTATGTCTTTTTTGTGTCTGATGTGCGTGGGATATTTTTTGTTCTGTTGCTCTTACAGAGTTTTCAATATCTATCTATCTATCTATCTATCTATCTATCTATCTATCTATCTATCTATCTATCTATCTATCTATCTATCTAAACACACACACAGACACAGACACGCACATACGCACACACACATATATATATAAATATATACATATCTATCTATCTATCTATCTATCTATCTATCTATATATCTATCTATCTAAACACACAGACACAAACACGCACATACGCACACACACGCATATACATAAATATATACATACATATCTATCTATCTATCTGTCTGTCTAAACACAAACACAGACAAACACATACGCACACACACACACACACATATATATATATATATATATACATATCTATCTATCGATCTATCTAAACACAGACACACACACACACACACACACACACATATATATATATATATATATATATATATATATATATATATATATAATCATCATTTCACGCCAAGTAAGGCTGGAGCGCCACTGGCTCGCAAGGGGTTACAGGAAGTGAAAGTGAAAGTAGGAGAAAAGAGGGTTTTTTTTTTAGGAACGGATGCTGATAGGAGACAGTAAGGTTTTCCTATAGTGAGTAAATGAGAGCAGTTTCGTTTTGGGTGCATTAAAATTTACAAGCCATTTTCTGTCCTAGTCAACCACAGATTGGAGGTCCTTTTCCGGTAACTTTGGCAGCAATGCTGCATTTGCCAAATACTATTAAAAACGACAGGAATTTTGTCTATTTTTTTTACTACAAAAATAACCATCAATAAATAGCAACAATTATAAATTAAGAGCCCACATCATTAGATGTATATAAAATTTATATAAATACATATAAAAATAACACACGTCACAATACACTTTACCTCCGTCGCAAGACGGACGGGTTCTACGAAACTCACCAACTGATTCTACTTCCTCTGATGATGACTTCAGAAAGTCGAAAACTTGGTCTTTATTCTTTATTTCTTGCACTTTTCCACCGAAATGAAGATCGGAAAATATGTGACAGAATTTCTTCCTTGTCGGAGAAGGCTTATGCGTAATTTGTCAAAGTCAATCAATGAAATTAATTTACACAAAATTTCTGTCGTTTATAACAGTATTTGCTGCATATATATATATATATATATATATATATATATATATATATATATATATATATATATATATATATGAATAAAAATGACAATAAGAAAACTGGTAATTGAAGGAGAATATTGTCATCGTGTTGATGTATTCAACCATTTTCTTTTGATTTTATGAATTACTGCTCTTACAAACAAATATACACAACAGATTCATAAAATCAAAAGAAAATGGTTGAATACATCAACACAGATATAATGACAATATTCTCCAAACGTGACAAATACTGACGTCATTTTCAGTTAAAAATATGAAAATAGCGTTTCTCTACATTCCAGTTGCTAAGAACATTTTTGTTTTTATTAGTTACTTTCTTCAATTAATTTCATTTTCGTATTTTGCTTTGATAAAGTCCACATTGGACGAAACGCGTCAGCAATTACCAGTTTTCCTATTGTCATTTTTATTCATGAATATTGTCTTCTCTACTGGTTAAATCGGAGAAATTTTCATATATATATATATATATATATATATATATATATATATATATATATATATATATATATATATATATATATATATATAAAAATTAAAAAATAGAATCAAATATGAATCAGACAGAATAGTGATTTTTAAGTGTAAATTAAATGTGGCACAATGGCGAAAGTATGAGAAACCCAGTGAGGATTGAGCTCGCAATTCAGTTGTAATTGTTCTAACGAGTCAAGCTTGCTAAACATTACACCACGTCGAGGTAACCCCGAATCCGGAAGAATGATAGGATAAAGAATGATAAGACGGTTTACATGAACTTATGAGCCTGTAGGCATTTCTATATTTCACAGAAGCTGTCGTTTTGCCGAATGAATAGTTTAAAGAAATATATTTATATGCACATACCTTTATGCGTCATCGTGGCTATGAGGATATGTCAGTTTCAGTTTTTCCAAAATGTAAGTGCACTTCCTTATATAATATTCCTACATTAGTATTTAAAACTGAACTCAAAAATAGGTACATGATTTTATATGGAAATATATTTTATACCGATAGACATATGTGTCTCAAAGAAACTGAAGGCAGTTTGAAACATATTTCATTATATACAGCTGACAAGGAAGATTTAATTAATTTTATTAAGTTTTTCCACGAGAATGAATTTATTGAAACAAACTATTTATAAACACCAAACAAAATGCCGTTAGCAATTAGAAGGATTTAGAAACGTTATTGTATATTCATATGGTCAGCTGAAAAATTACGTCAATTACTTTATGATAGAAACCACACAGTGGATAAAGGCGTTAGTTAGATCCAGTGACAGCACCCAAAGAGTGTGAGTTCAATACCCGGTTAAGGCAGTTGAGAACTTTCAGAGAGAAATTAACAGAAGATAACTGATAACTGACATCCATTAAACATGGCACGTGGAACTAGAAAAGTCTACCCCAGTGAGCGAAATTAAGGGTTCAGTTCGACATTCCAACCCTCTGAAGAAGGCCGGAGCGTACAACGGCCTAAACGTTGTAATAAATATGGCGACAAAGATGAGGACAATAGTCCGAATAATGTAAATTGTTTGTATTCTGTTCGTGTTTTTTTGTGATTTCTTGACATATTCTTTGTGTACGATGGCTTGGGAGAGTAATGATTTTGTTAGGAAATGTGATATTGGAAAAAAACCTGGGTGTAGATTCATTTTTTGCCTTGAAAAAGTCCACATTGAACGAAACATGTCTGCAACAACTACAGATTTCCTATTGTCTTTTTCCTTTATATATATATAAAAATCAACACTGCACGATGAATACCCGTCTCACGCGTTGAACAATCATCACACCTTGTAAATGATCACGTTAGACGTTCTATTACAAAACTATATGATATATCTATCTATCTATATATGTATATTAAAATATCAGGAAATATGAATGAGATTTATAATTCAAAGTTCTTTGCATTTATTTATATTTTTATTTTTAAAAAGTGCTCGATACAACAGCACAGCATAATATTATAATTGTTTTTTTTAATATATAATAATCGCAACATCGAAATTCCCATGTTTCAAAACTGAACGCTCAATTTAAATTCAATCATACAAATTAAATTCAATCATACAAATTTAATTTTTTTATGTTCCGTTCCCTTATCGCTTGATAATGGAACGGAACTTAAGAAAGTTCCGTTCCATTATGAAGCGATGCTAAGAATAACTTTTTGAAATTGACTCAGTTAATTTATAATTCCGGATAAGTTTGATATTTTGAGATCTTGGGGTACAGGAAAATTTCTTCTTTTTTTATTTTAGGAGTGTTAAGATTTAACTATATATATATATATATATATATATATATATATATATATATATATATATATATATATAGTGTTGGAATAGAAATGAAAGTATAAAGTGATCATTAACAAAGTGTGATGTTTGTTGAAGGCGTGAGACTGGTTTCGTCGTGCAGTGTTGATTTATATGTCCGCAATCTTTCAACCTACAAAAGCTTTATTCATGTGATAATTACAAAAATTTAAAACAATACATACAAACATGGAACATTGTTTTTAACATTTTTACTTCTTATCTTGCTCTTTTTCTTTCTAAATGTATGTAGGTCAATGTTAGTCTATCTAGGAACTTCCCGGAAGTATTTCCTCGAGCACTTTCATCTATACTTTTCGCCAGTTAACGATACAAGTCCGTTATGTGTGGGTGCAAAATCTGTGATTAAAGATCAAGTGTTATTTAAGCTACATTTTAACTGGCGGTATTGTGCTTGATGATGAATGCAAATATGGGGCAACAAGCCAATTCGGAAAACGCGTGCGGAAACTGGAAAAGTTAAAACCCATATATCTTGTTTGAAGCCTTTTATCAATACTGAAATACTAATAAAGATTGATTGACATCTCTCTATTTATATATTTTTACAAGTATTTCTTTACACACACATATACATACACACACACATATATATATTAAGACATTTTTATGTTTAACGTTCTTTTTATAGATACAAGTATTTAAGAAAATGCTCTGTTTATAATAAACAGTATTAAATAACATTTACCGGCCTGAATGCCCGAGAAATTTTCATAGAAAATATTCGCCCTTTGACAGGATTCGAACCTGCATCCTATACGGAACCGTCATTTAACTTGACGTGCCTAACCGCTCGGCCACAAAAGATCGTTCGGTTGGCAAGGTCGAATTTACTGCTTATAAACTTTAATCTTCCATGAATCTCGTACATTCATAACTGCTCATGGCACGTCAAGCTAAATGATGGTTCCGTATAGGATGTAGGTTCGATTCCTGTCCAAGGACGAATATTTTCTTTGAAAATTTCTCGGATATTCAGGCCGGTAAATGTTATTTAATACTGTTTATTATAAACAGAGCATTTACTTAAATACTTGTATCCATAAAAAGAATGTTAAACATAAAAATGTCTTTAATAAATTGTCGGACTTTGTCCATTTCTTAATATATATATATATATATATATATATATATATATATATATATATATATATATATATATATATATATATAAAGTTAATGGTTGAATTAGGAAACAGTAATATTAAAAATGATCAAAACATATATAAAAAGAATAAAAATTTAATATGTAGACCTTTTAAGTATAAAAACTTAGGAGATCAGCCGATTCCGCTACCTTGGTTTCAACCTTTTCGGTCAATTGATTTCCAAATCTTTTATGTTTTTTTAATTAATAAAAAAATGATGAACGCTATATTTTTTAAGAAATAAATGAATAAGCACACGACATGAGGTGTCGTGGAAGGTGAGGAGGGAACATCTAATGTATTGGGAATTCATTGCTGGGGGAGATAAATGAAATATACATACTTCTCTTTCATCCCGCTTCATATGAACTCAAAAGAAACTTTTTAGTATGCATACAACGGGTCTTGGTCTGGACATGTTATTATAGCTAATTTTCCTTGTTGAAAAAGGTTGCAGGTGTTACTGTCATTGTTTTAAGGTTTTGCTTTTTAAAAAATATTCCAGTTTACAATCGGATCTTTTTATATATTCCAGTTTACAATCGGATCTTTTTATTTTTTCCCTTTAATTTCCACACATGTTTGGGTAATTTAGTATTCGTAAGGCCATCTAGCTTAAAAGATAACTTACAATTGTACCACCTCTTCTTAAAGTTATCCTCAGTACACCTTATGTATATTTTTCTGGTCATTATTACTTGTTTTGTAAATTACTGTGTTAGTTTTTCAAACTACATCTAATGGGCATTTTTTTTTAAAGAAGGGGGACATAAATGCAAAGTGGAATTTAAACATCAAATAAAAGAACAAATGATGAAAAATTCGTGGAAAAGAAAAATATTTGGTTTACCCATCCCCACCACCTTTAACTTAGAGGTCGAGTGTAAAATAGAGAAAATTTTCAAATTATTTAACGAACACTTCCCCAAGAATTTCGAATTACATAAAATGTTTAATAAAATCACATTTAAATTAAGCTACAGCTGCACTAGTAATTTAGAAACCACTATAAAAAGACAAAACGCCAGAAATTTCAAAACCAACATGCAGCAAAACATTGTCAACAGTGAAATTTACAATTGTAGAAATAAAAATAGATGTGTAGTGTAATCAAAAACGTATTGAAATGCAATAATAAATGAAACCATTATCAATAATATACGCTTGTTCTGTTTCAGTTCATCCCAGTACTTAATTAATATTCAAAAAATGCGGAATACGTAAGCTATGAGAGAAAAATAATACAAAAAATTAAAAAAATAGTTAAAGTTTAAGTTTTCAAACGATACAGAGAAAGTAAAAATCTGGCGCTCAGGTTTGTCTCCAATTATGTACATTTTGTTAGCGTCATATAGCCTTGTATATATATATATATATATATATATATATATATATATATATATATATATATATATATATATATATATATATAAGTTAAAATGGTAATCCGTATGGAATTTCCAAGTCGATAAAGATCCAAGGAGAGCTCTATGTCAGTGACAGAGCAAAATTATTAATTAATGTATATTTTTTCTGTTTGTATTTGGTTTCCAGGTCGGAAAGATTGAAGTGGTTGGCTATGCACCACCTAAACATGTCTGAAATCATGACACCCCACCACTGTAAGATATAATTTTTATTATTCAAAGTGAATACCTATTGACATGGAGGAAACATAAAAGGCCATTAACTTCGTTTAAACATACTTATAAAGAACATGACATTCGTGAACGAGAAAAAAAAAGAAAGGTCATTTGAGGTATACATGCACATACAGGCACACGTAATTACACATGCACATAAATAAACAGAAATATTTTTACATATGCATGCTGTATATGCAATGCGTATATTAATTCGCACATACACTCTTACTCACACAGATCTACTAGAAAAAAAATTCTGTTAATAATACATTGTCGAATTGCACCCTTAAAAATCAAATCCCCCTTCGCTCCACTTTGGGAAGCACGATGCATAGCTGAATGGTTTGGGGCTGGCTCAAATCACCCAAAATGAATTTTCTTAGGAAGGATTTCTGAGCTGAACTGTAATTTATTTTTCTGACGAGTCGACTAAATAATTATAAAAAGGATTACTCTATGAAATTCCGGAATTGCGTTGCTGAATATAACATCAATCACAGGTGATAAAAAGTTCAGGTAGTTTATGTATTCAGATGTAACAAGATTAGACACTTATGCTGAAAATGAACTAACAATAAAATTCGATGTCATTTTCATAAGAAAGATATTCAATATCTGGTTATACCACTTGAATATTTTTCATATTTTCATAATGTTACAGCTTTTGGTCATGAAATTTGCCTGTATTATACAATTATATGGAAATCATTTGGACACACATGCATTTTTAAGAAAATAATAATTTCTGTTAATGCTGCTAACCAAATGCTAAAACCGAGTAAATACTTAGGATATCTTCCTGTGTGTGACGTAAAGCAAAGAAAAGTCTGCTTATACATAAATCGATTCATACATACAACAGAAAGTGACTGCAAAAGTTTTCGACACCAATCAATAAACAACACAGAGTATTTAATAATCTATCCATCATTTGACATGACGGTTTTCAGATGTCTACAATAATTTGAGATAAGCTGATGTGCTGAATTTAACACCGATTTTATTCAAGTCTTACTGACAGATTACCTTAAAATTACTTTCACAGATTTTCTATTGGAATTAGATCAGTCAATTGACAAGGCAACTGAAAAATCCTCATTCTTTTTCGGTTGGATCAACATTTTCGTTTTCACTTCTGCTGAAACTTCTAGGTAACCTTGACATATTTCGGAAGGATAGAAGAAATCTGAACATGTACTAGCAGCAAACCGCCTGCGTACTGATAGAAAATTCATTCGGTAAATATACAAAATAGAAAGGGATGTAAGACAAGGACGTATCTTCTCACCGGACTTATTCAACCTATACAGTGAAGCGATTCTGAGAGAATTAGAAGGCCTACCAGGGTGATTTATTGCCAGTCACAATCTTAACAACATAAGATATTCAAATGACATAGTACTGATAAAAAAACAGAGAAGGGAAGCTACAAGACGTTCTTAAGAAGGTGATAAAGAAAAGTGTGATAAAATGACTAAACATCAAATTGAATGAAGTCAGAATGCAAGAGGGTTAGCAAAAAGGATCAACCAAACGTGCAAATTAAAAATTGGGGATATCAAAATCAAACAAATAAAACAACTTAAATATTTAAGAATTGTTTTACCAGAGGACGGAAAGCATAATACGGAAATTCGAAGGCGGATAGGGATAACGAAATATGTCTTCCAAAAGGTAAACAAAGTATTAAGAAACATGAAACATACGTTAGAAATGTGTACCGAAATGTTACATAATATCCGTCCTCCTGTATGGCGGGGAATGCCGGACACACTCCACACAGATGAAGCGATTTGAAGCATTAAAAATGTGGTTTTACAGAAGAATGCTGACGGGGGAATACCATGGAACGAGGTTTTAGAGAAAATGAAAAAAAAAGGATACTTATACTAATCATCAGAAAGAGGCAGTTGAAATTTCTAGGGCATATAATAAGGAAAGAGTGCTTGGAAAATTTGATACCAATATAACAGATTGAAGTCAATTGGGACAGAGGAAAACAATGTATAAACTACCTATTCAGCTTCTGTAAATGGATGGTGGAACGGGGTTTAGGAGAGATACCAAAAATGTATAATTTATTCATTTCTTTATGATGATCACCAACGTCTTGTAAGGACATAGAACATAGAAGAAAATGTTTCGAATTGTTTTCTTTCTGAAAAATGCAACCTATGGATACTTTGACAAAAATTTGAAGAGGAAAATAGCGAAACCGTAAGTTCTATGCTAACAGTTTCTTCTATCACACTTCTCGCTTGTGGAACACTCTTCTTGCTGCTTGCTTTCCAGTCAACTTTGATCCCCCAAAATTTAAATGCAATGTGAATCGTTATCTTCTATCTTCTTAATTATTGTTCTTTTATTTTTCCTCTCTCCTTAATAGTAGTTTTTCTCATATTCTCTAACACTCAGTAACATCTTGGGTTCTAATGGCCTTATTGCTGTCGTGCTTGAGCTGAAATGATAAAAAAATGTATGCTCGAAATATACAGAACCATCCTATATTCTGTCGATGATATGCCTGTATTACTGAAGAAAATTCATTATACTTCTGGAACTATGTTTAAATGTCGAAATTATATTTTAGGATAATCATATAAAGTATACCTACTTTAACTATGTTTTGAAACTGTTTTCAATATAGTGTTCGATTTTAGTCTAGCCAGATCATAGTGTTTTGTCTCAGAATGAAGTAGATACCGAAGATGATGATGGGCAAACTATAAACGAAAATTTGCATACCTAGACTTCTAGGTATCCAAGAATACAGTACAACTGGTGGAGTAACCGACTAATTATTTTCCTGCTAACCTCTCTAGTAGCTACTGCAAATCCTTCTGAAGTTCTCGAGTTGTAGATAGCTTGTGCAGCATTTCCCACGGTTCGTGTTTTACTTTCCGACAAATGCATTTAACTGTTTGTTCACTTAACTTACGAGGACGTCCTTTACGTGGGTAGAACAGCAGACAGGTCATCTTCGTCCAGTTTCCTAATGACGGCTTTCATCGTTCTGATGAGGATCTTGAGCATTTCAGGGATCTTTTTAAATTCTGCTCCAAAACCATAATGATCAACAATCGACACACGCAATTATTGAGAGTTACTTTGTCTTTGCAACCGGGCAAGAACGAACTTCAAGAACTGTTCAAAGTATATAGAGACATTATAAGTTTTGTTCTTGCTGCATGATGTGCGCTGATTGGTTGGTAGAAAATTGTATGTCAGTAATTTGAATAGAAGTCAAATATAAATTGCAATGTTTCTCTAGCTACGTTTATATTTTCAGAATGTATCCAAATCATTTTTGTGTTACTTTCTGATCTATTGGGCATTAAATTTATATATAATCATACTTTTCTTTATTTCTCTTTGTACATCGTATATCCTAAGGGTTTACTTTGATCACCTCATGTTTTATGTTAGTGCCAATGATAGAATGTATTTTCTTAAGACATTCTATTTTCCCAAGATGTCTGCATGCCAATAGACACACATACAAACACACACACACACACATATATATGTAGGGTGATGACTTTGTAAAATTAATTGATTTTCTGTATCATAATCCGATGAACTTTTGTTAAATCTAATTGAGAAGACTTTAATGTGGTTTATTTTTTTAAAATGTCACGCCAACACGATATTTCTGAAATCACATGTAAGTATACTAGTGTTACTTTCTAGAACATTCGAGAACCTTCTGGAACCTTCTATCATTTCATGGAGTTTTCTAGAACTTTATCGAACCTTCTAGAACTTGATTTTGTTTATTGGATATTGTTGTAAGTCTATATGTTAGGCTAGAGCGATAAACTGTTAAATGCGTTAAAATATATATAAGTGTTATCCATTTATATCATTAACAAACTGAAGTGTTTTCACGTCAGTTTGTTGAAAGTTTTGTTTGATATTCTGTGAAATAAGTGTTATTTTTGTTTTCTATCGTCTTTTGTATCTGTTATTGCTTTTATTGTTGTTTTTTTTTTCTTCTAAATTCCGCGTTTTGTTTACATTGTTTGTAATGTGTGCGGTGACGAGGGTACGCCAACGCCATGTCGGACCTCGAATCTCCCACTGAAATGACTCCTTCGTCATGAGCAAAGGATAGCCCCCCCCCCCGTCAAAAAGGGCCAGACTATTATAAAAAAAACAAACAAAAAAACAAAACAAACTCAAGGACAAATTTGAACCATTTGTTAAAGAAAACGAGTTGCTACCGGTGCCGTCTCTGTTGAATACAGTGAACACTCGAACTATTTCTTTGTTAACAACGGTCACAAGAACTGGAAAACTGAATACAATGAATAGAGACGTTATGGAGGAGGACTTGAAAAGCCGTTAGATATCGGTGAAAATCTTGGCAAGAAGTAAGTCAATTTGGGACATTTTGTTACCTACAGGAGATACTGCTAAATCGCTGTCAGGATGTATTCTGACTACTACTATAGTCAGGCTACAGACTGAATACATGGGAACAAGAAAAGCGAAGGTGATTCTACATAGAGTCCCCCTATTCATATCCGAAGATCATATATATGGGGACGTCTCCGATGTCTCCCCTTGTAAAAGTAAGTCTAGAATAGCCACAGGCAATTTTGAAAATGCCATTACTTTGAACAGAAAGCAGTTCATGGAAATACCTAACACTTTAATGTGTGAAGGACAACTGATTTATGCCGTTGCTGAGGGCCGTTGACCACTTTGTTGGACTTGTGGAGCCGCGGGGCATTTGTCGAAGGCTTGTCCGTGAAAAATCTAGAACCACAACTCGAAAATTGAGGAGGGATCGTCAACAGCACAGAAAACAACAACAAAAGCTATAAAGAAAAGTAGAGAGTGGACGGAAGTCGTAAAGAATGGATCCAAAATGGCTACCACTTCATTTCAGCAGCAGCAGAATGAGGAGCCCCAACTTGAGCAGGAGGACCAACAACGGAACCAAAATACAGTAGAGGAAGAAATGGAGAAGATGCTCATACTTCGGTCTGCATCACTGAAAAGAGGGAGAGAGGAAGTGGAAGAAGAAAAAGATTAAAAAAATCACGAAAAAGGATAAGCGAGCTGGCAAAAGTAAGGCCGAAGAAGCCAATAAAAGAAACAATTAAAACCAAGGCTCAATCTGTACCGGCTTCGATAGTCAAAAAGCAAGGTGAAATTACCTCAAGGAGCCTCTCTTCTCTCCCTCTGATAGCACCACTGTCCTATTCCCAATACCGCTTCTCCCAAAACACCCACTCCCAATACCACTACATTCGAGGGAATTTCCACTCATCCCAACATTCCCTTGCCACCAGAACAACGCCGAGCGACTCCCCAACATCCATCACCTCCCACCAGAGTTCTTCTCATAAGAAGAAATTCCCGAGGTGGGTAAGGTCATGTCAAATAGACAGGCGGGCAGTAGAAACGGACATTTCCGCACAAAAGTGAGCGCTGTTAAAACCTTTACTCAGAACATCGTTAGTAGACGGTCGCTCTATAGAAGACCCCCGAAATTTCCCCAAGGCTGCGGGGTTAATAACTTGGATTAGGAACACAGGGATCACCTACACAAAGCAAAGGATGCCTTTCCAGAGATGCGTATGGTAGAGATGTGACCGCCGAACCGGAAATG
Organism: Acanthosepion lycidas; assembly: GCA_963932145.1. Classification (NCBI taxonomy): domain Eukaryota; kingdom Metazoa; phylum Mollusca; class Cephalopoda; order Sepiida; family Sepiidae; genus Acanthosepion; species Acanthosepion lycidas. The sequence continues at coordinate 82,441,904 of OZ010571.1, read as the reverse complement.
CGGCTCGCAATAGATAAGGCTAAAAAGGTCAAGACACTTAAAGATAGTCTGTCCCGGGCGAAGGCTGGAGGTGGGTACTCTCTAGAGATAGGTTTAACTAGACAGTCTCTGGAGAGCACATCTATCAGGGTCAGGTAGTTAAACATAGGTTAAACAAGATGTCTAACGAAGAAGTGAATATGGGCGCATAATTGCGCAAGGAAGAGAACAGTAGAGGTTCCGATCGTTACATTCGTGAGGTTAAAACGTTCTCTGGGCGTACTCTGAGGCAACTGACCACATGTGCGAGGCGTTTCGGCGGTATTTCGAGAGCCGGTTTATCAAGGAGCCTGTTCTCTGGGACGATGAGTTTCGCATCTAATTGGCAAACTTTCCTCGGATTTCGACGTCTGAAACGGCTTTCTGCGATGGTAAGATCACAGAAGACGAAGGGATATTGAAGAGGGTCGGCAGTGGCAAGTCTTTGGGACTTGATACATTACCCTATGAATTGTACTTGAGGCTGTCGCACGTCTTTGTTCCGATTTTGACTATCGTGTTCAACAACTGGTTCCGTCAAGGGTCCATCCTCAATTGGAACACCAGGGGTGTGATCATGCTGTTGAAAAAGGGCAAGGGTGGTGAGCGGGATTTAGATGATTACAGGCCCATAACTCTGCTAAACAAAGTGTTAGAGATTTCGGCCAAGATCCTGACGGAGCGTTTGCAGTCAGTTGCCGAGATTCTGTTCGGACCCGATCTGGCTTGTGCTGTGAAAGGTCGAACAATTCAAAGCAACCTGCATCTGATCCGTGCAATGCAAGAGGGTGTAAAAGACGACGGACAAGCAGCGCTGATCAATTTGGATCAGTCCAAGCCATTTCATAAGGTCGACCATCGGTATCTGTCTGCTGTCTTGCAAATCGCCAGATTCAAATCCGACTTTCGCAAGTGGATTAGAATCCTGTACCTCTCCCCAGTGCTGTGGTGCAGGTGAACGGAAAGTGGTCGAGTGCGGTTGATTCCCCACGGTTGCCCATTTTCGCCCTTACTTTATGCTTTGGCGTTGAAGCCTCTCCTTCGCTGAAGTGCGGGGTGAGAAGTCCAGCCCTACGTGGAATCGCGGTGGGGCTCGAGCCAGGGTTTCCTCGTACGCCGAAGACGTATCCATTTTCGTATCGTATCACAGCGATATTGAGGTGGGACAGAAGGCGCTTTAACGGTACAAAAAGGTCACAGGGGCCAAGATTAACTGTAACAAGTTTCCAGCTTGGTGGGGTAGTGTTAGTGTCGCCTTTCCTAGCTTTTCTATCACTCCTTCCATTTCTTGGGCTAACGCCGTCGTAGGTCCGGAAAACTGTCGACTTTTCCTCGGTCCAGTGACCTTTCACGACCTCGAAAGATCTTGTATCATGAATTAGTGGAAGGAGTCTCGAAGGACCGTCTGTGTGAGCAGCTCGGCCTATCGCTGCCGGAGTTGCACTCTTTCTGGTTTTGGGCGCCAGCGGCGAATTACTTTAGTAAGCCTGAGTTTTCGCTTACTCGGCGATTGATTCGAAACGTGCTCTTGATGACATGACCTTCCTATGAGGCTGGGTGGATTTGACCGGCTGTTACCGGTGTGACCTTGGTTTAAAAGAAACGTCTTTGAACGTCTTCTAACATTTTCCTCGGTTACGCCTTTGTTGGTACTATGTCGGCGAGGTGACGGCTTGTATTACTTCTGATCAGCTTGTGCTCATTGATCTCGCATATGCGTACGACAATTTGTCATCTCCGTATTCTAGGGTGAAATGAATAGTGTTTCTAACGTTGCTAGCCGTGGCAAGAATAGTGATCTGGATGACGCGAAAGGAGGGAATCTTGCGACACGAACATTATACTTATCAGTCTCTGATCGGATTCTTTCAGTATCAGCTGAAAGTGAAGATCATAGAAAACGTTTGGTGTGGAAAGATCTCAACGAAAGGTGGGTGAAAGTAACGATCTTGGTTTGGGTAAAAGGGTCTATCCATGAGTTCCATTTTTAACTCCTCTTCGTCCTGTGAACCCTCCTCTACTTATGTTTTGTGTACTTAGTTAATGTGAGTGAGTGTCGTTCCTGGCCTGCTCCCGGTTTCTTCTTTTGGTTATAATCCAAGTTGAGATTCCCAAACTTCCCAGTTTGTTTTAGCCCCCTTTTTCATCTTGGCTGTTTCTTCTTTTGGTATATGTGTTACTTGTAATGAATGAATGGGTCGTGAATGTGATTTGCTACGTATAGGATATTTAATGATGACTAACCTTACCCCATTACCCACTTTTTGGTGATATTTACATCATTAGCAAATTGAAAAATAAAGTTACAGCATATTTGTAAATTTTGTTTATTTGAAAGGTTGTATATTATGCTGTAGCTATAAATTGCTAAATGCTTTAAAATGCTTAAGTACTATCCAATTAACTTTTAAGAAATTGAAAAATAAAGCTTTTGAAATATTTGTACTTTTTATATTTATTGCGTATATGGTAACATCGTATTTTTGATGCAGAAGAAGAATCAAGATGAAAATGAGACAAGAGTTTAGAATTTCAGCTTTTATTTCTTGGCATTTACGTTTAGATTTGTTAAATAATTTACATATCACCTTTTGCTTGAAAACACCCATTTTTAAAGTGAGCAAAACTACTGGAACATGTGACTGACAAGTGTTTCTCGTTGCCCAGGTGTTGTCTTTTATATTGACTGTTTAACAGTTAAATAGATCTGAATGATTATTCTTGGCTTTAGTCTTGCTTTCCTCATTTCTTGTTAAAAAGTATAAACCAACATTAAGACGAAAAAGCTATCTAAAGGAGAAAATCAAGTCATTTTGAAGCTGAAAAAAGAAGGAACTGGTTGTCCAAAAAAAACAACAGCAGTTAATGAACTTAAAACCAAATGACTTCAGTGAACAACAAAAAACAAAGGAATTGACCTTGCTGTTCCAGTGCTTTTTCAGGGGACTGCATATATATTTTATCGCCCAAAGATCAATAGTTTAGCTAAGCTTAAAAACGCATTCAATTAGTAGTGTAGAAAATCTACTAAAATGCTTCAAAATATGTTTCGCAACGCTAAGGATAGATTTTAAATTTGCATGGATACAGACTTTATTGAAAACTGTCAACATGCGAAGCACATGTTGAAAATTTTCAATAAAGTTTTGACGTAAGATATATAAATCTTTTTTGTATCATAATGAAGTTATAAACATAGAATTGTGTCAGTTTTTAAAAAAAAAATTGCACGATTTCAGTGAAATAATTAATTCTGGGACACCCTGCATATTTACGGATTAGGAAATTGAATATCAAAAATTACTGTTCTTCTGAAAGACTGTAACGATAATAAGCCATTTGATTATGCATTTTAAAGCACACTGTAAAATTCAAACTCATAGTAAGATGTATAGCAAAATATTATGAATTAATTTTAATGACTTAATATATCATCATAGTTACAGCTCTGCGGTTGGTGATAATCGTCTTAGATATAGTAGTTCTTGAATATTTGAGTAATTTAATCCATTTAAAATAACACATATATAATATGTATATAAAATAAGGTGTTTACGTGCATGCGCATTTGAAATAAGATCCCAATACATATCTAATTTATACCTATGACAATACATATTTATTACTATGCATACATTTTTCGCACACAAAATGATATCTAGACGGGTATCTAGACTATATTTTTTCGTACGAAGATATATATTTTCTATACGTTTTTGTGTTACGTATATTTCAGGTTGATTCTACATATAGATATTTGTAAGTAAAGTGAGGCCTCAATTTAAAAACGTGTCGCTTCTCCCTTTGCCTGAAAAAAGTGTCTACGCGACGTGGGATTGAGTTTACCAGGTGCTGGAATCATGATATAGATATATCTATCCAAGCACGTTTTAAGGGTTGTCAGTGTCTGACATGTGTTTATTGGGTATTGGTTTGGCTGTTTTGTGTAGGGGCATATCATCATCTATTGTTTATTTCATAACAAAATCTAAATATTTTCTACGCAATTTTATACCTTTAACTACAGATATTTTCAGGGTAAACGTATGTTTTTCAGATACACGGTGTACGATGGATAAATGGTTGTATGAATTACGCAAAAAATGAAAATAGCACTGATATCTCATTTTAACAGATATATTTACCAAAATGACACAAAATCTTCGGAACCTCCTGCATTTCTACTGCATAGTCTCCTTGTTTAAGTTGGTGAATGTTGTCATATTCCTTGTCTTTAGTTCATCTTTGGTGTTACAAGTAGTTTTGTTGGTCTATCGTTCAACTCCGCTCCACAAAAAAAAAAAAATCAAGGGAGTTGAAGTCGGCGGAGTTAGGTGGCAAGATGTAAGGTGTGATGAGATTGCAAAAATTGGTTGACAGCCATGACTGGGTTGGCATGGTGCAGAGTTCTGTTGACAGATATAGGGTCTTTTAGGAGCCACCCTCTTGACCCAGGGCTGCACTACCTTCTCAAGGTACTTGATGTAGACGTCTGTGTTGAATCTGAGGACATGTAGAAAGATGATTGGAGGCATAACGTCTCCGTCACTGGTGATCATTTCAAACACCATGATGTTGACTGGTTATATAATCTAGCTCTTTCCAAATCCTCTGCACTGTTCTCAGATTGACACCCAAACACTCTGAAATATTCGTGTTAGAACTTTCGGCGCGAATGCCAAGCAGTATAGCATGCCGCTTACAAATTCCTAACAGTGAATAGCGTCATGATGCTCTTTTTCTCATAGATATTGCCCAGCTGACCCTACGATACTGAGCAGATAACAAAATTAAAAAAAAATAAACAACGCGCATACGCGAAATAAAAAAATAAATTGTCGACAATTTATCAATCGCACCAATTATATTTTGCCGATGATAAAATGTATTGCTGGCAATTAAAAAAATATATTGTTCGTATTTTTAAAAAAAAGACGGATTGCTGGTAATTTTACTACAAAAATATATTGTTATACTTTTTTTTTAACCTTGTATTGATTGTCGTTTTAGTATAAAAATGTATTGTTGGTAATTTTGCTATAAAAATGTATTGTTGGTAATTTTGCTATAAAAATGTAATACTGATTTTTGTTTGGGGGTTCGCTATTGCTCATAGCTGTTCAGGTGCTTACACCTATGTCAGGGTTGAACTGAAAACAACAACAGTTAAGAGATGGTTCCACGAAGGCTTACAATCTCCTGATCAGATGTCTTGCTGCCGGATGTAGTTCATCGTCGTACCCAGGACGGACTTGTTGGGTATAGCAGCAGAGAATTTAGTAGGGTCCATGTATATAATCAACGGGGATTAACTTAATTTCGTGTTAACGTCGGATTGTTTCGCTATGAGAAAATATCCGCATCAGGAACATTGTAAGAATGAAACGATCTATAATAAAAATTATGTGTGTTTTATTTGTCAAGGTAAACTCATGATTACCTAGTGGTCTTACTCGTCATTCCGAGCTCTTAGGTTGGTGCAAAAATAATGACGTAATAATGTCGTTTTTTGACGTTAAAAACACGTCAAAAAACGACATTATTACGTCATTATTTTTGCACCAACCTAATACTATCGGTTTACTAAAAATTCTAATACTGTCTCCACCGATGAACCTGACAGGTGATTCGCCTGACAAGGTGAAGTCTTCTGCTATCTTCAAGTTACGCTGGCTTAGATGCAGTACTGATATTCTGTTGACAATAATGGTATCTTTATTGGTTACTGATTCTTTTTCACTGTGCCGCGACTCCACAGGGTGTAGTCGATCATAGCTCTCCAGAATTTCCTGTCCTTTGCTGCTCTTAATAAATTTTGTCTTTTTTTTTCATCTCTCATAAACCTTGTCACGTCATTCATTTACACAAGCATGATAGGTAGGTTATGCGTTGTTTTCCTCTGTCCCTCTTGCCTTCAGTTTGTCCTGTGAGAACAAAATTCATAATTTGATGAACTGAGTGGTACCAGTGGTCATCATGGACAGCGAACCTAAGGAGGAAGTGCTCAGCTTTAAATACTTGGGAGCAAAGCTGCAACGCAGAAATTAGCACACGGATCACCGCAGCCACAGCAGCGATGGTCAAACTAGAAAGCAAATGGAAGAGCAACATCAGCTTTCATACCAAGTTCAAACTCTACAAATCGCTGGTCGTATTCGTTCTCCTTTAATATTGTTAGAAATGAACACTCCTGCTTGAGGCAGAAAAGATGTATCCAGGCGTTCGATAACAAATACTTGAGAAAGTTACTCCGAATCTCCCACCGGAAGTGCAAAAACTAATGACTATATACGGAAAAGGTCAAAAGTCTCGTGGATCGACAAGAACCTCTCCTCGCCACTATTAAACATCGGAAGATGTCATGATTTGTCCGCGTTACACTGAATAGCAGCCTCTGCAAGACCCTCATGCAAAACACTGTTGAAGGCAGACTCAAGTGTGGACGGCAATGCAAAAGCTGGCCAGTTAACCTCAAAGAGATAACAGACCTTAGGTAGTCAAAGAACTGTTGATAATGATGATGACGGTGATAGTGATGATTGTTCTTCGGTAACTTTGCAGGCAGCGGAGCTCTACTTTATGCATCAAAGTTTGCACTTACCTGAGATATCTATCAATAATTCAAATAATTCCGGTATATTTTTGATACTATTAAAAAGGGTAATTATCACCTTATATTTCTGCTGCCAACGATTCTTCTGCGGTAAAACGTTATTAAATCTTGATCACGTCCAATAGTACCACATCAACATGTCCCTAGCTACACTATCTTTGTACCTATTACATCACAAACATAATTTAACGGTGTTTACTTCTAAAAGAGGAGGCAGGTGAAAATAACTACAATGTGTTTCAATGTGTTTTACCACATTATCAGAGTATCGATTTAAAATTTTTAAATACATTTTCGATTCCATACCATTTCAACTTCAAATTGAGAATAGTTAGCTGCAGATTTGAAGAATCAACATCAAATTGAAAATAGACAACTTCAAAATGGATTAGACAACTTTAATTTGAGAAAGTCTGACAATGGCTTGATTAGCCTGGGCCGGGTATTCCTTAGATCCGCTCCCTGCCACTGATGGCTGCATCTTGTTGCCACTGTCATGCTAATATGTGTGATGCTCGTCTCTCCCTCTCGCGCATTGTTGTCAGGCAGTAGACGTCTCGGGAGCTTCGTGTAGGTGCTCTGGTCTGCTATACTTGGCACACCTCTGCCGGCTGCTGACTGTCTCCGCATTTTTTCTTTACACAACATCGAATCCGTATTCAGGATGCCGACAGAAGTCTGTGTTTCCTCCGTGTGTTACGTTTAACCAATCAAAACCAATAATCGCTGTCGTCACCAGTCATAACCACATACCACCACAACCTGAACTCCTTGCAATGGATCACTGGATAACGGTAGAAGATTAAGACGTTTGCCAGTAGACTGTTGTATATCAGTTGTTTTTTAAATTGTTGAAAAAACCAAAACTTGCCTTCTTACACACTTCGGCTCAAGGAGTTTTTGGTGGCCAGTAGTAGGACACCATTTTAATATAAAATGATTTTGCATTCTGATCGGTGTTTTTATAAAAATAAATAAATTAAATCTGAAATTGATTCTCAATCGAAAATTGACTGAAAATGTTTAATTTAATTTGTTTTTAATCATTTCAGTTCAAGCAAGACAATAAAGCCACTAGGAAGCAAGGAGTTACTAAGAATGAAAGAAACAGGTGAGGACAATCAAAAACAGAAATCAAGGAAACAGAAGATGGCGATTGATATTGCTGTTAAAAGTTTGAAGATCGTAGTTGATAGGAAAACAGGAAGCCGGAAGAGAGTTCCACAAGCAAGAGAAGAACCAATTATCATACAACATGGTTAAAACTGGTAATTTCAACAGTAAGATTATGAAACCTAGCC